>OU744731.1:64009017-64689112 GCA_916613615.1 Steromphala cineraria | reverse complement strand
CTCTATCAACCCCTCCTCCCTCCACATCAACTATCAGATCCTCTATCAACCCCTCCTCCCTCCACACCTCCTCCACGACTCTCCAATAACCCCTCGTCCCCGACTCTTTATCAACCCCTCCTCCCTCCACATCTCCTCCCCGACTCTCTATCAACCCCTCCTCCCTCCACATCTCCTCCCCGACTTTCTATGAACCTCTCCTTCCTCCACATCTCCTCCCCGACTCTCTATCAACCCCTCCTCCCTCCACATCACCTCAGCGACTATTTACCAACCCATCCCTCCTCCACATCTCCTCCTGGACTCTCTATGAACCCCTCCTTCCTCCACATCTCCTCCCCGACTCTTTATGATCCCCTCCTCCCTCCACATCTCCTCCCCGACTCTCCATCAACCCATCCTCCCTCCAGATCTCCTCCCCCACTCTCTATCAACCCCTTCTACTTCCACATCTCCTCCCCGACTCTCTATCAACCCCTACTCATTCCACATTTCCTCCCCGATTATCTTTTAACCTTCCTTCCTCCACATCTCTTCCCCGGCACTCTATCAACCAATTCCCCTTCCACATCTCCTCCCCAATTCTCTATCAGCCCCTCTTTCCTCTACATCACATCCTTGACTCATCCTTTCTCCACATCTCCTCCCCGACTATCTTTCAACTCCGTCTTTCTCCACATCTCTTCCCAGACTCTCTAAAAACCCCTCCTTCCTCCACATCTCCTCCCCGACTCTCTGTCAACCCCTCCTTTCTCCACATATCCTCCCCGACTCTCTATCAACCCCTCCTCCCTCCACATCTCCTCCCCGACTCTCTATGAACCTCTCCTTCCTCCACATCTCCTCCCCGACTCTCTATCAACCCCTCCTCCCTCCACATCACCTCACCGACTATTTACCAACCCATCCCTCCTCCACATCTCCTCCTGGACTCTCTATGAACCCCTCCTTCCTCCACATCTCCTCCCCGACTCTTTATGATCCCCTCCTCCCTCCACATCTCCTCCTCGACTCTCCATCAACCCATCCTCCCTCAAGATCTCCTCCCCCACTCTCTATCAACCCCTTCTACTTCCACATCTCCTCCCCGACTCTCTATCAACCCCTACTCATTCCACATTTCCTCCCCGATTATCTTTTAACCTTCCTTCCTCCACATCTCTTCCCCGGCACTCTATCAACCAATTCCCCTTCCACATCTCCTCCCCAATTCTCTATCAGCCCCTCTTTCCTCTACATCACATCCTTGACTCATCCTTTCTCCACATCTCCTCCCCGACTATCTTTCAACTCCGTCTTTCTCCACATCTCCTCCCAGACTCTCTAAAAACCCTTCCTTCCTCCACATCTCCTCCCCGACTCTCTGTCAACCCCTCCTTTCTCCACATATCCTCCCCGACTCTCTATCATTACATCCTCCCTCCACATCGCCTCTCCGAAATTATGTCAATCTCTTCTCATTCCACACCACTTCCATGATTTTTATCAACTGTTTTTCCTCCAATTCCTCCGCCAATTCTTTATCAACTGTCGATCCCGCCCTCCATATTTTCTCCCAAGACTTCTATTAAACCCCTCCTTTTCCCGACTCATTGTACATCTTATCATGGATTCATCGTGGCACCAACTCGCATTATTTCATTTTTTATCTCCCTTTAGATATTCTCAGCGACGTATCTTTTCCTCTCCTAAACCCCACACCTTAGATCTAGACCATATATATTATTATTTGACGTGTAAGTCTCAAACTTCAGAGATTATAGATATTTCATTTCCTGATAATTAAGATGTTTTGTTTCACTTTTTGCTGACACTTTTTGCTCAGACAAATCTAACATGTATATCGTACAGTTGTGATGTTATCTGGTTGTAAAGGGTATAGTCTACCCAGAAACAAAAGTTTCAAGAATTTGCTCATTTTTGGTGTGTAGGTACTTTTTGATATGCTGAATTTGTAATGAAATAAAATTTGGGGGTCACCGAACGATTTAAAGAGTTATATGCAATTTAAATTTTGGCACTCCTCGAAAAATCTTAAAATTAAATATAATTTTCTTTAAGTCGCAACTTTTTTATTTATGATTGTTTTTGAAAGATTTTTGCAATTTTAGAACCAGCTGATGGTAAATTTGATATCATATAATAAAAATATTAAATAATAGTCAAATTCTGAATATCAGGAGGAATTTAATTTCAATATTCTGATTTTATATTCATCTTTTTTCCCCCTAATACGTTAAATTTATTATTTATGATTTCAACGATTTTATGAAAACTTCAGACACGAAAGATTAAAATATATCACATTTATATATAATAAAATATTGGGGGGTCACCGAATTAATTATTCCTCTATGACGTTTTGAAATTTGATAACAGTGTCAAAATAGACCCGAATTTTGGCCTTTGGCAAGACTGTGCGTGCATCACAGTTCGGGGAAATCCCAGCTTGGATTTTCAGATCTATTAATTTGCACCATGATCATGTGTTCAACGTCTTAATCTATAGTACATAAAAATAACTAAAACAGGATAATCAATGCTAAAATTCTAAGACTGACCGACATGCTAAAACAACAGGTTCAATGTGTTTGCCATTTCTGCCAACCCGCACCCTCCAGCACTAGTGCCAGCAGTGGATATTCGATCACATTACGGGTCACGGCGCTCTAGGCTACATCGCGATTTTATCAGGCCGAATAATTTGGGAAGAAGTGAATAATAAACCAAAACCTACTTATTGGAAAGAAATGATTTCAGTTTTCAGGATATATAGAACATGATGTAGTTAGAAAGTTTGACTGAATAAACTGCCTTCAGATAACTTGATGCGATCGCTTCCGGGTGCTGTCGAGTGAGTCGCTTCATTGGTGACCAATTGAAGTGGAGTAAAATCCCCAATAATTTTTTTCCAAACAAAATCTGCTAATTGTGATTTATAAAGATAAAGATTGATTTAGATTTGTTTTTTTTAAGAGAATCAAGCTGATTTCTATAGTGACACTGAACGTTTGTTTTACAGTAGTGTGAATATTTGACTTTTATGAGACAAAGGATTGCTTATGGAAACAGCTGATCAGCAATGGGTGATGAAAAAACTTTCATGTAACTTCAGGACTCAATGCAATAATATCTAGCAATCATGCAATAGAGAAATACCAACCAAAAGTCTTGAAAAATTTGTAAAATTGTGTCAATACAATATCTCAATGCAGACAGAAATGATTGCTCAAATAATGAAATTGAGTCTTCAACAAAATTAATTATCTCCAAGCACAAAGACATTAAGCTGATTATAGATTAATCACCATATCACTCATAATCTGTTAATGTACGGTAATTATGATTTAAAGGGACAGTCCTTTAGAGGTACTTTTTTTTAAACAAAATCCATGGTGATGCAGTGATGCATTCCATTCTTTGTCAATATATTAAATTTAGAACAACTAAAATATAACCCTCACTAAAATATTTGAAATAAGTGTAAAATAATCATGTAATAATCAAGTCAAGTATAAACAGGGAAGTACTCTTGAATTTAGTATTTAAAATAACCCGGTAAGACACTCCCTTTAGATATGTTGTTTTTAGTTACATTAATACACCTAATTCTTGAAATTGTGTGTGCATAGACAATATTGACCTTATTTGAAAATATTATTTGCAGCTTTCTATCTTGTACCCAATCAATTCAACTGAAGTCATGAGCATTAAAGAAAACATGTTCTGCCTCAGTGATAACACGTATACAAAACAAATGCAGGTATTAGCATATTAAAATGTTGATAAAATTCATGGATAATTTAGGACAAACAATTGCATAATTTATATTTGTTTATTATCTCAACAAAACAATAAATAGAAAATAATCAATATTCATATCATGTCTTTGAAGGCTTAACAAATATTAAAGTAAATTTCCCTAAGATGATTGTCAAGTTTAATTTGATGCATTTCATTTATGAAAAATACATAAAAATAGGTGAACTTATTTATTGCAAAAGTCTATCTGAGTGAAGCTGCCTAAAGTATTTAACAACCAATTTCATCTAAAAAAATTATTTGAAAAATTAAAAAGATTTATTTTCAGGAAACCAAATATTAATGCCATGACAAGTAATTGTATGATCATAAATGTGAGTGGGCCAGACTGACCATTCCTTCTGGTGACAGAATATCCATTTCATGTTGTTAATTCATTCCTGTCCAGGGATTACATTGGGAAACTGGATTCTATTTTTACTCTTCCCTGAAGTCTGAAATGTAAAGAAACAATATTAAGTAAATTATTTCCCCGCAAGAATGATAATTTTTACACTGTTTGTAAATAACAAGAAAAGTAGCAAGTCATAAGGTGTTGTTAATTGATTTGAATAGCAAAACTGAATTAAAATCACATTAATTTCTTACAAAACATGCTTTCGGGCTGCCTTTATTTCATACAATGGCCCTAAATGTTATTTATAAGTGAATATTTCTTTAAAAAAAACCTTGTACTCATATCTTGATTATCTGCATGTTTACATATTTGAGCAGAGGTAAACCTCAAAACAATATTTTGCCAATGAAAACAAATCTACACATTCAGGACTACTGTTTTTGTAGGCTAATTACATAACATGATGAAGAATCATTTTGCAGTTAAAATACCAATATTAATAATATATTAAGCTTAACATATGTCATATGGTCATTAAAACACTTACAGTTACAGTAAAATTATTTCATAAACTTTATTTTTTAGAATAAGGCTCACATTTTTTTTATTAATTCATGAACATGCCACAGAGTCACATATCAGTTTATTTTGGTTATAGTCTAGGCAATATCCTGAGTTTGATTCTATCAAGACTGTCCTCCATAACTGATCAATCATATTTGGGTAATTACTGTCTTGCTTATGTCATCATTTTTTATCATGTCTAGTCTGATAATCAAGAATATTCAGTAAATATATTGACATATTCTTTTTATCTTACATTATATATAACTGAAAAATCTTATCAAACATATAATTATTCCAATTATTTATCAACCTTAACTTACAGTAATTTTTTTTTTATTATTCGTTTTATTTAAGCCTTTGACATTGTTGTAACATTTTAAGTAGTTAAAATCAAAGACTGAATATTACTTTATGTTGATTATTAATTTTGTGACTCATTAAAATATTTAGGTCTATATTGGAGTGGCTAAATAAAATGATTATCATTAATCATAATTTGAAAAGATTCATCTCACCTTATTAATTTGTTACCGTAAAACTGCGGGCCGTGTGATAAGACTTTTGGCTGCTGACTGTGGGGTTATCTCTTCTAAGTGATAACACGATATATTGTGGGGATCAGAGGTTTTTTCACAGTCGAGAACGTGTGTACAAGCGCACAGACATCCGGCCAAGCCTAGACTAAAGGGAGATAACTCTAGTTATCTTAACATCATTGCCTTGAGTAGTTGGGTGGTAAAGCACCTAACCCTACACTGACTATCAAGTCGCAGATCTCAACCGCTCACCCTTCTCATCTCGGACAGCAAGGAAGACATTTTACTTTCAGTGTTGCGCCAAAATATTGTCCAAGGTTTAGGTTTGGTGGCAATTTAAGTTTTCAAATGCGTTTCGTGATCTTGTTGTTTTCTCTGAGAACTTATGTTTGTCTTAATTGACAAGATGCCTTCAAAGGACACCTGTTGAGACCTGGTTCTAGCGATTTGTGTCGCATCAACTTTGCAGTGATCGATGTTTACAAAACAATGCCGTATGTCGTTCTGTTGTCGTAAATAAAATTTGCGTAGCAGAATATCGATGCTTTAAGGATTTCATTATATTTTTGCGACCATATCCGCACAGAAAAGGCATGTCATCATATTAAAAGGTAAAAGATGTAACACTTTGCTAATTTGTAGTTGGCAATTGAAGATGACGTTAATTTTTCGTCATTTCTTATGACGTCAGTTTAGACATGCGCAGACGTGAGGACTTGTGCGTAGACTATACCCTTAATTGACACTTTTTATCATTTAACACCTTGTTATCACTAAACAGGGAAGTACTCTTGAATTTAGTATTTAAAATAATCCGGTAAGACACTCCCTTTAGATATGTTGTTTTTAGTTACATTAATACACCTAATTCTTGAAATTGTGTGTGCATAGACAATATTGACCTTATTTGAAAATATTATTTGCAGCTTTCTATCTTGTACCCAATCAATTCAACTGAAGTCATGAGCATTAAAGAAAACATGTTCTGCCTCAGTGATAACACGTATACAAAACAAATGCAGGTATTAGCATATTAAAATGTTGATAAAATTCATGGATAATTTAGGACAAACAATTGCATAATTTATATTTGTTTATTATCTCAACAAAACAATAAATAGAAAATAATCAATATTCATATCATGTCTTTGAAGGCTTAACAAATATTAAAGTAAATTTCCCTAAGATGATTGTCAAGTTTAATTTGATGCATTTCATTTATGAAAAATACATAAAAATAGGTGAACTTATTTATTGCAAAAGTCTATCTGAGTGAAGCTGCCTAAAGTATTTAACAACCAATTTCATCTAAAAAAATTATTTGAAAAATTAAAAAGATTTATTTTCAGGAAACCAAATATTAATGCCATGACAAGTAATTGTATGATCATAAATGTGAGTGGGCCAGACTGACCATTCCTTCTGGTGACAGAATATCCATTTCATGTTGTTAATTCATTCCTGTCCAGGGATTACATTGGGAAACTGGATTCTATTTTTACTCTTCCCTGAAGTCTGAAATGTAAAGAAACAATATTAAGTAAATTATTTCCCCGCAAGAATGATAATTTTTACACTGTTTGTAAATAACAAGAAAAGTAGCAAGTCATAAGGTGTTGTTAATTGATTTGAATAGCAAAACTGAATTAAAATCACATTAATTTCTTACAAAACATGCTTTCGGGCTGCCTTTATTTCATACAATGGCCCTAAATGTTATTTATAAGTGAATATTTCTTTAAAAAAAACCTTGTACTCATATCTTGATTATCTGCATGTTTACATATTTGAGCAGAGGTAAACCTCAAAACAACATTTTGCCAATGAAAACAAATCTACACATTCAGGACTACTGTTTTTGTAGGCTAATTACATAACATGATGAAGAATCATTTTGCAGTTAAAATACCAATATTAATAATATATTAAGCTTAACATATGTCATATGGTCATTAAAACACTTACAGTTACAGTAAAATTATTTCATAAACTTTATTTTTTAGAATAAGGCTCACATTTTTTTTATTAATTCATGAACATGCCACAGAGTCACATATCAGTTTATTTTGGTTATAGTCTAGGCAATATCCTGAGTTTGATTCTATCAAGACTGTCCTCCATAACTGATCAATCATATTTGGGTAATTACTGTCTTGCTTATGTCATCATTTTTTATCATGTCTAGTCTGATAATCAAGAATATTCAGTAAATATATTGACATATTCTTTTTATCTTACATTATATATAACTGAAAAATCTTATCAAACATATAATTATTCCAATTATTTATCAACCTTAACTTACAGTAATTTTTTTTTTATTATTCGTTTTATTTAAGCCTTTGACATTGTTGTAACATTTTAAGTAGTTAAAATCAAAGACGTGAATATTACTTTATGTTGATTATTAATTTTGTGACTCATTAAAATATTTAGGTCTATATTGGAGTGGCTAAATAAAATGATTATCATTAATCATAATTTGAAAAGATTCATCTCACCTTATTAATTTGTTACCGTAAAACTGCGGGCCGTGTGATAAGACTTTTGGCTGCTGACTGTGGGGTTATCTCTTCTAAGTGATAACACGATATATTGTGGGGATCAGAGGTTTTATTCACAGTCGAGAACGTGTGTACAAGCGCACAGACATCCGGCCAAGCCTAGACTAAAGGGAGATAACTCTAGTTATCTTAACATCATTGCCTTGAGTAGTTGGGTGGTAAAGCACCTAACCCTACACTGACTATCAAGTCGCAGATCTCAACCGCTCACCCTTCTCATCTCGGACAGCAAGGAAGACATTTTACTTTCAGTGTTGCGCCAAAATATTGTCCAAGGTTTAGGTTTGGTGGCAATTTAAGTTTTCAAATGCGTTTCGTGATCTTGTTGTTTTCTCTGAGAACTTATGTTTGTCTTAATTGACAAGATGCCTTCAAAGGACACCTGTTGAGACCTGGTTCTAGCGATTTGTGTCGCATCAACTTTGCAGTGATCGATGTTTACAAAACAATGCCGTATGTCGTTCTGTTGTCGTAAATAAAATTTGCGTAGCAGAATATCGATGCTTTAAGGATTTCATTATATTTTTGCGACCATATCCGCACAGAAAAGGCATGTCATCATATTAAAAGGTAAAAGATGTAACACTTTGCTAATTTGTAGTTGGCAATTGAAGATGACGTTAATTTTTCGTCATTTCTTATGACATCAGTTTAGACATGCGCAGACGTGAGGACTTGTGCGTAGACTATACCCTTAATTGACACTTTTTATCATTTAACACCTTGTTATCACTAAACAGGGAAGTACTCTTGAATTTAGTATTTAAAATAATCCGGTAAGACACTCCCTTTAGATATGTTGTTTTTAGTTACATTAATACACCTAATTCTTGAAATTGTGTGTGCATAGACAATATTGACCTTATTTGAAAATATTATTTGCAGCTTTCTATCTTGTACCCAATCAATTCAACTGAAGTCATGAGCATTAAAGAAAACATGTTCTGCCTCAGTGATAACACGTATACAAAACAAATGCAGGTATTAGCATATTAAAATGTTGATAAAATTCATGGATAATTTAGGACAAACAATTGCATAATTTATATTTGTTTATTATCTCAACAAAACAATAAATAGAAAATAATCAATATTCATATCATGTCTTTGAAGGCTTAACAAATATTAAAGTAAATTTCCCTAAGATGATTGTCAAGTTTAATTTGATGCATTTCATTTATGAAAAATACATAAAAATAGGTGAACTTATTTATTGCAAAAGTCTATCTGAGTGAAGCTGCCTAAAGTATTTAACAACCAATTTCATCTAAAAAAATTATTTGAAAAATTAAAAAGATTTATTTTCAGGAAACCAAATATTAATGCCATGACAAGTAATTGTATGATCATAAATGTGAGTGGGCCAGACTGACCATTCCTTCTGGTGACAGAATATCCATTTCATGTTGTTAATTCATTCCTGTCCAGGGATTACATTGGGAAACTGGATCTATTTTTACTCTTCCCTGAAGTCTGAAATGTAAAAAAACAATATTAAGTAAATTATTTCCCCGCAAGAATGATAATTTTTACACTGTTTGTAAATAACAAGAAAAGTAGCAAGTCATAAGGTGTTGTTAATTGATTTGAATAGCAAAACTGAATTAAAATCACATTAATTTCTTACAAAACATGCTTTCGGGCTGCCTTTATTTCATACAATGGCCCTAAATGTTATTTATAAGTGAATATTTCTTTAAAAAAAACCTTGTACTCATATCTTGATTATCTGCATGTTTACATATTTGAGCAGAGGTAAACCTCAAAACAACATTTTGCCAATGAAAACAAATCTACACATTCAGGACTACTGTTTTTGTAGGCTAATTACATAACATGATGAAGAATCATTTTGCAGTTAAAATACCAATATTAATAATATATTAAGCTTAACATATGTCATATGGTCATTAAAACACTTACAGTTACAGTAAAATTATTTCATAAACTTTATTTTTTAGAATAAGGCTCACATTTTTTTTATTAATTCATGAACATGCCACAGAGTCACATATCAGTTTATTTTGGTTATAGTCTAGGCAATATCCTGAGTTTGATTCTATCAAGACTGTCCTCCATAACTGATCAATCATATTTGGGTAATTACTGTCTTGCTTATGTCATCATTTTTTATCATGTCTAGTCTGATAATCAAGAATATTCAGTAAATATATTGACATATTCTTTTTATCTTACATTATATATAACTGAAAAATCTTATCAAACATATAATTATTCCAATTATTTATCAACCTTAACTTACAGTAATTTTTTTTTTATTATTCGTTTTATTTAAGCCTTTGACATTGTTGTAACATTTTAAGTAGTTAAAATCAAAGACGTGAATATTACTTTATGTTGATTATTAATTTTGTGACTCATTAAAATATTTAGGTCTATATTGGAGTGGCTAAATAAAATGATTATCATTAATCATAATTTGAAAAGATTCATCTCACCTTATTAATTTGTTACCGTAAAACTGCGGGCCGTGTGATAAGACTTTTGGCTGCTGACTGTGGGGTTATCTCTTCTAAGTGATAACACGATATATTGTGGGGATCAGAGGTTTTATTCACAGTCGAGAACGTGTGTACAAGCGCACAGACATCCGGCCAAGCCTAGACTAAAGGGAGATAACTCTAGTTATCTTAACATCATTGCCTTGAGTAGTTGGGTGGTAAAGCACCTAACCCTACACTGACTATCAAGTCGCAGATCTCAACCGCTCACCCTTCTCATCTCGGACAGCAAGGAAGACATTTTACTTTCAGTGTTGCGCCAAAATATTGTCCAAGGTTTAGGTTTGGTGGCAAGTTTTCAAATGCGTTTCGTGATCTTGTTGTTTTCTCTGAGAACTTATGTTTGTCTTAATTGACAAGATGCCTTCAAAGGACACCTGTTGAGACCCGGTTCTAGCGATTTGTGTCGCATCAACTTTGCAGTGATCGATGTTTACAAAACAATGCCGTATGTCGTTCTGTTGTCGTAAATAAAATTTGCGTAGCAGAATATCGATGCTTTAAGGATTTCATTATATTTTTGCGACCATATCCGCACAGAAAAGGCATGTCATCATATTAAAAGGTAAAAGATGTAACACTTTGCTAATTTGTAGTTGGCAATTGAAGATGACGTTAATTTTTCGTCATTTCTTATGACATCAGTTTAGACATGCGCAGACGTGAGGACTTGTGCGTAGACTATACCCTTAATTGACACTTTTTATCATTTAACACCTTGTTCAGCCATTGAAAATACGCGGGCGCCTTGGAAATTTTCTTTTGAAAGTATATTTTAGACAAAAATGAACTACATGAAAACACAATCCTTTTTCATAATCAAGTAATCAATGATGTCATAGATATCATTTATTATAAATCTTAGAAATAAATACCATTTAGATAGTGAACAAATGTAATAATGTTATTTTTGGGATCACACTATCTTTAATAGTACAGATTCTTGTAATTTTCGGGCCGAGTCCCATGTGGGATTCGAACCCACACCCTCAGACTCAGCCAACACCGCCAGCAATGACAACAGCTAACCAACTTTCCCATTTCGCCATCCACACAAATGGAGGTCAAACAGTGGCAGTTACGTTTATTACCCCTCTGATATATGTTAGTTTGCACAGCTCCCAAAGCTGATTGTATTGGAGATAAATGCCATTTAGATAATGAACAAATGTAACAATGATCACACTGTGACTATCTTGAATAGTACAGATTCTTATAAATCTTCAAAATCACACCACTTGACGTCAAGTGTCAATGTTATGTTCGAGGTAAGAAGGCAAGACAGATGATTCTGGATGATAAATTGAAACTCACACTGGTCTTTCTGATGTGTAATAAATACTTATATCATAACTGATATGGTCATACTTTTGTCTCTATTTTCTTATTAATATACAATTAGTTATAACAAACGCCTTGTTTTGCAGACACAAGAGAGACGACATGTTGATGCACTGGACGAATACGATGATAGGACGATGTTGTCAACAGCTCTTCTCAAGAACAAGACGCCCGCTGTCCTTGCTCTAGTTAAGCACGGCGCTAATGTTAATATAGATGAAGGGATTGGAGTCACTCCACTCATGCATCTTTATAAACAGGAAACAGTTGATATTGAATCCATGATGTACATGATCACTACAGGATCAGCTGACATTAACCAACCAGATGAAATAGGAGTGACCCCACTTCACTGGTTGAGTAGAAACAGCAGTGTGTCAGTTGATGACATCAAACAGCTGATTGTAAAGGGCCGCGGCGACATCAACAGGCCGGATGATTTCGGCTACACACCTCTTCACTATCTATGCACGAGGAATCTGGACATCAAATCCCTCGTGTCCCTGATACAGGCAACTGGAGGAAAAGTTAACCAAGCTGACAAGACTGGCAACACCTCTCTCCACTACCTCAGTGTGACAAACACGCAGAGCGCTGACTACCTGCTGAAGAACATCCCTGGAGCAGATGGCCACGCAGCAAATGTCGTCGGAATTTCGCCAATGGATTACTTGCGGGGAAATGGTAAACTTTTACTTCAATCTTTGATAGTTTTAATTTTCCTACAAATACTGTATAATAGAATCACCTGATGAGCTTATGGTATGGAAAGTCGGCGCCATTGAAAGATAATTTCACTACTTTAACGTCCTCCTCTCCAGAACCATTGACTAACGAAAACTGAAACCTTGTGTACAGACCCTTGACTGATAAGGTTAAGATTTTGTGACCCTGGGACCCCTGAATATATCTATTTTCATCATCATCACATGCCCTCTTGTGTAGTCTTTGAATTACTCATTTGTTATCAGTTAATATTGTTTTAAGAAAGAATATATCGTTTTGACAATGTATCCTAACAATATATTTATAAAAGAAGATTATATTTGCAGTATGTTATTACAATTAAAATAATTTAACCAGTGTTTTAAAAACCAGGAGAATCCAACAACAAAGTTACAAGACAAATTCTAATTATGTTTTATTTATTACTTTTCAGCAAAACCATCCCACCTGTATGTAACAGCACCGTTGACCCGAACATCTGAAGATCTAGTGATCAAACTCAATGGTGGAGATACGGAGTCGATTCCTGTGCAAGGTAATATTGATGCCACGAAAAGTTCATATATAGACTAGTTTATCATGTTCTGAGAATTTCTTTCAACATGATATTTCAAGTGCAAGGGAAATTAACTCTATCTTTACACTTTCATGAGAACAAACTCTATGGATAACATTACTGAAACAAGAACAATTTATTGGAGGGCTTTATTCGAATGAAAAGCATGTCAAGTGTAAAATAGTCTCTTAATGGCTGACATCATTTGTCTACGAAGTGATATTGGCCCGTCGGTGAGCAGATCATTATCAGCATTAGTTACAGCGTCCGGCTTACTTTTAGCAAGAGGGATTTTCTTAATAATTCTTTCGATTTTAGCCATAACAACAATTGATCTGTAAATCGGCTAGACTGTGGTATGGACCCTACTAGCGAATATTCTCATTGGGTATAAGAGTACAGTCTCCTACCAAACTATCCATTATTAATCTTCTGTGTATGATGATATACTGTGTCTGCTTATACACGGACTCATTGAATCTTGAAGCGTTCATAAAATATCTCAATGAATCCTTCTTATAAATTCCAGAGTCCTCTTAGTCTTTCACGATACATGGATCTTACACAATAGAGAACTCGGTGCATATATTTGAATTTGTCCTCTATTGCTCATATTTAAGGGCGGTGAAATTATCGATATATCTGTATAAATCAATACAGGAACATGTTATGAATTGGTACACACTTCTGAAAATGTGCCATATATTCCCAGCTAAAATTGTGAAAAAAAAACACCGAAAATGAAACATGATTTTACAGAAATTTCTTAAGAAAGTGTGAAGATGTATTGTGAATAATTAGATATGTATCCAGGTTATAAAAAGTGTTCGAAAAAATCCCTTCCAAAATGGCTGTTAGCTGAGCATTGATTGTCGTTTTTGGACATCATATTAAGACATTCTTGAATTTTTAAATAACAGTTAATTGTAATACGTATTGCAAGACGCTTTTCTGTATCGCAATATATTGCAACACATTTAAAAGAAATTATGCTTACTAAATTTGCTTTTGTTGCAGAAGCTGGCGGGGTGTCATTGATCTCTGTGTTATGTAAGTATGTTATGTAAGTATGCTGGTCACAAACTTATCATTGATCTGTGTTAGGTAAGTGTGCTGGTCACAAACTTATCATTGATCTGTGTTAAGTAAGTATGCTGGTCACAAACTTATCATTGATATCTGTGTTATGTAAGTATGCTGGTCACAAACTTATCATTGATCTGTGTTAGGTAAGTGTGCTGGTCACAAACTTATCATTGATCTGTGTTAAGTAAGTATGCTGGTCACAAACTTATCATTGATCTGTGTTAAGTAAGTATGCTGGTCACAAACTTATCATTGATCTTCTATGTTAGGTAAGTATGCTGGTCAAAAACTTATCATTGATGTCTCTGTTAGGTAAGTATGCTGGTCACAAACTTATCATTGATCTCTATGTTAGGTAAGTATGCTAGTCACAAACTTATCATTGATCTCTGTGTTAGATAAGTATGCTGGTCACAAACTTATCATTGATCTCTGTGTTAGGTAAGTATGTTGGTCACAAACTTATCATTGAAGCTAAGTTTTGAATCGGACATGTTCAAATCTTGTTGGCCAATTTGTTCATGTAAATATATAGATCATATTTGGGTTTTTTTTTTTGCCTTAACACATTGTGATTATGTAAAAGGTCGTTCGTGAATATCTTTTTCGAATTTCAAGAAATTCTACAGGATTTATTTAATTACACCTGTTACGCCTAGTCTACCCGGCTAAAATTTGAAATGTTTCACATAAAACTAGGCCATCTCAAGATATGTTAAAGATCCACTATCAGAGTTCAATAATTTTTAAAGTAATTTGACTGTGTTCCTTGTATTTTTTGCAAAATTTAGCGACCAACCTTGGGAAAATCGGACCAAGTTCTCCTTATAAATGCCTTTTATTGCCGTTTGAGCTATTTTGTCACGACTCAAAAGTTTTGAAATTTCAAAAATCTATAACATACGATGATTTTAAAAACTAAAAACATTTTAAATGGTCTTTAGATGTATCGAACTGACGTTCTTTAATCCGACGTCATCGAGAGGACGAGTCAATCTCACCAAGGGGCAAGAGTTGCTTCCCTTCGGCTACTTGACAATGTCAGCTTGTGTTGACACAACTATTGAACGGACATTGATGGCCGGAGAGCTAAATTAAATGATAGTCTGTGGACTTCCAATTCAAACTAAACAATATTAAAGCAAAGAACACGGAAGATGTGCAAATTCGACAAAAACAATGAATTACAAAATTGTAGAGCCTTTTCTTGAATAATGGGGCCAGAAATTGGTAGGTTTTAGCTTCGGGCAGTCAAAAAACCATTCATGAGTGAGAGAGTTAACTTTACATTTTTAGCTCATCTGGCCTGTAAGGCCCGATGGGCTTATGGCATGGCATGGTGTCCGGCGTCCGTCCGTCCATCCGTAAACTTTGTGGAATTTCGACTTCTTCTCCAGAACCATAAGGCCTAGAAAGCTGAAACTTTGTGTACAGACTCCTTGGCTAGTGAGGATTATAAATTGTAGCTTTGGTGGCCCTGTGACCCCTAATAAGGGCCACAGGGGCCACGCCCTAAAAACCTATTTTCATCTTCTTCTCCAGAACCATGAGGCCTAGAAAGCTGAAACTTTGTGTACAGACTCCTTGACTAGTGAAGATTATAAATTGTAGCTTTGGTGGCCCTGTGACCCCTAATAAGGGCCACAGGGGCCACGCCCTAAAAACCTATTTTCATCTTCTTCTCCAGAACCATGAGGCCTAGAAAGCTGAAACTTTGTGTACAGACTCCTTGACTAGTGAAGATTATAAATTGTAGCTTTGGTGGCCCTGTGACCCCTTATAAGGGCCACAGGGGCCACGCCCTAAAAACCTATTTTCATCTTCTTCTCCAGAACCATGAGGCCTAGAAAGCTGAAACTTTGTGTACAGACTCCTTGACTAGTGAAGATTATAAATTGTAGCTTTGGTGGCCCTGTGACCCCTTATAAGGGCCACAGGGGCCACGTTCTAAAAACCTATTTTCATCTTCTTCTCCAGAACCATGAGGCCTAGAAAGCTGAAACTTTGTGTACAGACTCCTTGACTAGTGAAGGTTATAAATTGTAGCTTTGGTGGCCCTGTGACCCCTAATAAGGGCCACAGGGGCCACGCCCTAAAAACCTATTCATCTTCTTCTCCAGAACCATGAGGCCTAGAAAGCTGAAACTTTGTGTACAGACTCCTTGACTAGTGAAGATTATAAATTGTAGCTTTGGTGGCCCTGTGACCCCTTATAAGGGCCACAGGGGCCACGTTCTAAAAACCTATTTTCATCTTCTTCTCCAGAACCATGAGGCCTAGAAAGCTGAAACTTTGTGTACAGACTCCTTGACTAGTGAAGATTATAAATTGTAGCTTTGGTGGCCATTTGACCCCTAATAAGGGCCACAGGGGCCACGCCCTAAAAACCTATTTTCATCTTCTTCTCCAGAACCATGAGGCCTAGAAAGCTGAAACTTTGTGTACAGACTCCTTGACTAGTGAAGATTATAAATTGTAGCTTTGGTGGCCCTGTGACCCCTAATAAGGGCCACAGGGGCCACGCCCTAAAAACCTATTTTCATCTTCTTCTCCAGAACCATGAGGCCTAGAAAGCTGAAACTTTGTATAGAGACTCCTTGACTAGTGAGGATGATGAATTGTAGCTTTATGATAATAATAAAGGCAACAGGAACGTCCTTCAAATCTATTTCTTCTCCTGAAGTATATAAGGCCTAGAAAACTGAAACTTGTCGCCTATATACAGTGTTTAAAATATTGCCCGTCAGCCAGTCCTTGAACTGGCTATTTTTTGCCAGGACTGGTTACTTTTTGGTCAGGACTGGTAACTTTTCAATTTTTTTCTTAAATTTCCCATAGGAATTGACCAATGAATTTTCAGGACAGGCTAGATTTCCAATCTATTTTATACACTGCAATATACTAATATACTTAATTTTATGATTGGTGACCCTGTGGCCTCTACAAAGGGGGAATCACATTGGCCACACTCTACATCATAGTTGATGATGAAGCCTGATGAGCTACAGAGCCATTGGCTCTATTTTTTTCCATTATTACTGAAACCTTTTTTTTTTTTAGTTGAAGTTTTCGTCAAATTTTGTTTGGTAAACATCACGTTTTTTCAAAATATCTGAAACAGTTTCCCGGGCAATTTGCTATTTTTTTTAACAGCTAGGTCTTTTTGAGAAGGTCTAGGATAAGAGTCATAATCTTTGATAACCTGAACCTTTTTAGCAAGTGTTAACTCCAAACGAGCCCGCTTAGCTGGTCTAGCCATTGTGAAACACAAACTTACTAATGAATCAATGAACAAAAACATTTATTTAGATGTGCACTGTTTCATGTCACTCACTTGAAAGAGTCAAGGCAGTTACAGCTACATGAGCTTGTCAAAAGAGGATTAATTAATTAAGCAATGTGTATAATGAACACAATAGGGACTGCTCATATTAGCTGTTCCTTGACTGCCATGGGCTATTGTTGACCTATTTGAGTTCATCACATCTGTGCCAGATTACACAGTGTTAATTACAGTGTAAACTGCTTGTTGGGACTGAAAAGTAGTGCCGGAATACGAAATAGACAGGATCCGGATTACACAGTTGTTAAATAATGATAATACCTTAGTAAAATATCGGGGCCAAAAGTTGATGCCAGTGTAGACAGGATGCCGGTTTTGGCAGTTTCCACTGTAGTCTATTCATTATATAATTTTTAAATGATCATAAAACTGAGTTGTCAGACATCGGAAGGCAAAGTTTTGCTCTTGGGATGAATGACATGTCGACAGTCTACCAGCTCCATTTATCCTTTCTCGGTAAAACAAAAGTTTGATAGAAATAACTCGATATTTAATCGGTAACAACTTTTGGAAAACATATAATGTGTGAATGTTAAAGGGGAACTAGTACTTCGAGGCTTTCACACCTAATTGACCAACAGTTACGTAATGCCATAGCCGAGGAAAGAGGTCACGTGACACGGACTGGGCGCAGGCCAAACGAGGTGCGGTCATTGTGACTGGGGAATTCCCCTTTATGACATGCGGTCGTTGATTGGCTGAATCATTATCTTATTCCTATCGAGCAATGAGCTGTTTTGTCTTAGAGAAATGTTTTCGAATCTAAAATGACCCAGCGGAATAGAATTGAACAATCATTATGTTTTATCAGATGATACAAAATTAACACTCTCTGTCTTGTAGCTTCAGATTTTCAAATTCTGTATAGTATAATTTTGTAACCAAAATGTTTTATACAATCTTCATTTATGCTTAAGTAATTATATATATATAACATCACAACAGTACAGTATTGAATAAGTTGGTTTAAACATATATATGCATGTAAAGGTGATCGGGAAAAAAGTAACAGGAAAAAAAGTAATGTTAATCATACATGAAATAGGATACGCAAATAACCAATAGGCTGATTCAAATGCGTGTCCTTCAGAAAACAAAGATAATTTATTTATTTGGTGTATCAACGAATATATAAGCTATATCACTGTTCGAAAAATCCGCACACTTGGCTGGTAATTCCGTACACATGCCGAAATATGTGATAATTTTATTAAATATGTATACATGTAGATTGTTAAAGGTAATTGATCTAAATAAATTATGAAGATGTATGCAACAATGATTTTGTTTTTAAATATCTGACGAAACAGCAAAGTGGTCTCAAACACATTTGTAAGATACCATATAGTATACCAACAGTGATGATTTATCTAATTTTCGTGATAACTGTAAACATAGAACGTCGGTGACAACTTTTTGTAGCCATCTTTATTACCAGTTTGACTTTATTTGCGCTGCCAACATAATCCCCATATATCACTAGCAACTGAAAACCTGTTTTTCATCTTTTGACAATCTCAACTCTATATTTGTAGCAGAACAATTAAATCTGGACTAGACTCCTAGACTAGTAGATGCATGGTAATTGACCTCTTTTAAGTGCGGTTTTTATAAAATATTTTCAACTTAAATCATCATATATTGCAATATACACGTACAAATTTCAAACCAGATGTCATATATTATGTTTTTAAGGTTTGATACAAAAAGTCTAACAAGGGAAAAGACAAACAAAATTTTACTTTTCTTTTTAAATTCTTTAACTGATTCTATCCTGTCATAAATGTATGTTGTAAAACAAATTAAACTTACTCAATGGGGCAAAGTTGGAAATAACATTTAAAAATGAAAGTTTTAAAAAGTTTTTTGGGTGAAAATCATTTTCTGCTTGGTGGCAGTGAGAGGGTTAAACCGAAAATCGGTGTACGGAATTACAAGCACCCTGCAAAAGCAGTAAATTTAGGCACGTGCTATTCCGTACACTTTTGTTAGGTCTTATTTCGTGTTTTGATTCAGGTGTGACTATAGAATGTTTATCAAGTTCCAAACATGTTATCCCAGTGACTTTATTCTATATAAAATTTCATATTGATTAAGGAATGGTCCCATATAGCGTAAAGTAATGGACGGCCTTGAAAATGACAATAACTCTGAAGGTCAGGGTAAAAAAATGGGCGTGATCAATCTTATTCAACCAATCACCATTTTTATTAAATGTTTGACAGAAAATGAAAAACCTGAATAAGTAGGCATGTTTTCAAAACTGTTTTGGCTTGGACAAGAATTATTTTTTACACTTTTCAAAACAAACGGCAGAGGTTACGAAGCAAAATATCGAGGTGTACCGTACGGAATAGCACGGCTCTACTCTACCCATGCACAAGAATATCACTGATCCATTTATAATTAATTATACCTAATCACCATATGAAATCAAATTTAGCACATACATTCATGAAAGCAATAAGTTTCCAAACCAACATACTCATACTCGATTAGCCCTGGGAACAAGCCTCCGTGATCAAATTCACAGGCTGATTAGAGTTATCGTTCTTGATACTGGCGAAGTGAATGAAAGTAACATCAAAAGTAACAAATGTTGTTCAAACTTCAGATTACTTGATTGTCATGACATGCAAACTTTTTTTGACACATTCTTTGTAAATTTCTCTTTAAGATATTGCCACTTTTATCAGTTATAGTTTTAAAAATTGACAGTTTTTTTAGATTTTCGTTATAACATTGTACCCACAATAAATACAATTAAATACAGCGTTAAAAAGACATACATAGAGATTATTACCCGAGGAAGTGTGAGTGAGTTTCGTAAAATTCATATGACACACTTCCGAGGGTGATAATTTCTTTATTACCGTTTCTATTCCATTTTACCATCTTAAAAATAACCAAGAAACGGACCGCTTCCCTTGCGACGGCCAGCCACAGTGACGTCACGAACAATGACGTTATGACGTCAAAGGCGAAAAAATACGGGAACTCGTGCTACAACAATCGTTGCTAGGCAAAAGTGATATGTGCACTAGTGCTCATATTGAAAATATGTTACCACTTATTTTCAACCGTATGGGTAATAAATACTCATAGACCCTACCCTAATATCCTTATATATAGTATTAGGGTAGGGTCTATGAGTATGTATGTCTTTCTAACGCTGTATTTAAGCGATACATGTCCCTGTGATTGTACCGCCAACAAAATATCACAGCGATAGTACAGTACGGTGTGACGACCGGCCGATTCAAAAACTTATTATATCTGTCAAATAATCCTGTTTGTTAAGAGTTGTATGTGTGTTAATTTGTTCAATGTTGAAAGGTGTACGATCTTATTCAGGTCAATATTTTCGTCAGTTTCGTATTGTTTTGTAACTGAACTAGATTCTTGAGCGTTGTTGACTAATTCACTCTGGAGATGTTCGGTTGGACACGCGTATGAATAATGATCAGCTGGTTGGTGTCACTTAGGCTACTACAGCATTACTACGATTTCTCAATCGCATGTTTTCAGTCGTTTTGTAATTATATTTCATTACAAATGGGTAACATATAGAATAACCAACTCGGTAGGCCTACGAGTGATTATGGGATATCTGCCCGAGTCCAAATAATGTTCAGTAGCTCGCCAAGGCTCGCGACTGTGAACATTATTTGGACTCGGGCAGATATCCCGTAATCACTCGTACCGAGTTGGTTATTCTCTAATAATGCAATGTCTCTATCCGTTACTAACGGCATTGAAAATGTTAACGCTTGTGACGTCATTGGAATTTTCAAAAGAAGTGCCGACCTTGACCAAACTACTATTACAATTTTGTGATGCCATTGGCTTAATAGAACAACTAGAAATATTGATTGGAAATTAGAAGATATTAGTTGCGTTTGTAAAATTCCCGGGATTCATTGTTATTCAACGCCCGCAAATTTAGTTTAAAACCGACGGTGTCAGCGAACTCTAATTTTGTGTATGAAACTCTGAGTTGAAAGGATCTAACGACTGATCCATTATTGTTATAGGTGTTCACAGCTATAAAGAAAAGGGAATTCCCAGTGTTATAGACATTTAAATAGTGTTCTTATATTGCAAACCAGTTGCACTGGTAACGATGAGATCTTATAATTTTCACTGTGACATTTATGAGAGAGAGAACAGTTATATTAATCATAAACCAACAGGAACAACCCGACTGAACAAATATCGTAAACTCGCCCAGACCATTGTGACGGTGACGCGATCATTATGACGTCATAACGTCGGCCTTTGTGACGTCATACCATGGGAACGGTATTCGAAACAAACTGGCCGCATGGCACAAGGTGACAAAATAGGAGAAACTTAGCAAATTAAGAAAGTTTGGTTACATAAAAGTAAAACAAATAGAAAAGGACTTTTGGCATCAACAGGAATGCGCAAGTTAAGAAATTAACAACATTAACCCTTATAGTGCCCCAGGACCACATATGTGCCCCTCCCCCAAAACTCCCTATAATGCTGCAGGACCATATATGGTCCCTAGCCATAACCCAATATACAGCCATGGCAGTTGAAAAAATCCTGCACCGATTCAAGTTGTCGGTCATTTTTTTAGAATCTATATAAACATAGCTTCAATTTGGTACCACGTTTGCAACATAGACCAAATATTAACAGAGATATCACACTTTTCATTAAATAATTCTATCGAGCCACGATTATGGTCCCTTGGCATGGTCATTGGGGGTAATTTTCCTACAATGCAAATGAAAAATTATATAAAGCAATTAAAGTTGACACCTATTTTTAAATAATCTCCATAACAAAGTCATCAATGTGATACCATTTTTACACTATTTGGCCTAATATTGACAGAGATACTAAGTTTTTAACAAAATTCAATGATAAGGACACATATGGTCCATTACCATGGCCGATAGGGGTTAATCCTCTTCAATGCATGGGTAAAAATATTTCAACCAATTCTAATTGAAACCCACATTTTCAGAATCACTGACAAATTAGATTTAATTTGATACCACTTTTGTACTACAAACCTGATATTACCAGAGAAATTTGGTTTTATAAAAATACCTATTTGGGACACATATGGTCCTTGGGCATGGTCAATGGGGATTAATTTTCTCAAATGCATGTATAAATAATTCACCAGCATAGCAGACAAAAATTATTGAAACAGAAACAACCAAAGTATTACCAAAATCTACAGTATCTCTAGTTTTGAAATCACATATTGACAATGCAAAATGCATTCTAATAATTAATGAACCGACTTAATTAATTATTAATTTTGATTTGGTAAAAATGGCCATCATTCCTTGACTGAGGAAAATTACTATAATCCATAACTTAGATTTCTATTTCAAATGTAAATTCTTGACAAAACATACTATATGGGTACTGAAATCGATATCATACACGATTATGGTAATCAATTAGCAATAATATAATATGCAAACCAGCATACGTCACTGCCAGCTCTTGAATGGAAATAAACAAAATGGCCAGTCAAACTGGCAGCGGACAGAGTACATCTAATTCTAATTTGGATATTTTGATGCACCCACGATTGTTCGAGAAATGAAATGACTGTTACATTTTCTACAGTTGATAAACGATGTACAGATCATGCGTATCATGTGAATTATCGTTTCTAAACATTGCGGGTTAAAGCCAAATTTTATTGATTCGTGACCTCCCAATACTGACAGCCCATTTACCTCCAACAAATAAGTAACGTTACCTGAAAATACCATCAAAAGATACCATTTTTAGCTCACCTTTACATAGTAAATGTGAGCTTATGTCATGGCGCTTCGTCCGTCGTCCGTCTGTCCGTCCGTCCGTCCGTCCGTCCGTCTGTCCGTTCGTAAACTTTCAGGAAAAAGACTACTCCTCCTAAACGAATCCAGATATCATTTTGAAATTGTAGTATGTTATACCCATGGTGATTCCTCACAGAAAGGTAGACGTTTCAGTTTTGAGAATCCAAGATGGCCGCCATGGCAGCCATATTGAATTTTCAATTAGATTTCACGAAAAAGACTACTCCTCCTAAACGAATCCAGATATCATTCTGAAATTGTAGTATGTTTTACCCATGGTGATTCCTCACAGAAAGGTAGACGTTTCAGTTTTGAAAATCCAAGATGGCCGCCATGGCAGCCATATTGAATTTTCAATTAGATTTCACGAAAAAGACTACTCCTCCTAAACGAATCCAGATATCATTCTGAAATTGTAGTATGTTATACCCATGGTGATTCCTCACAGAAAGGTAGACGTTTCAGTTTTGAGAATCCAAGATGGCCGCTATGGCAGCCATATTGAATTTTCAATTAGATTTCAGGAAAAAGACTACTCCTCCTAATCGAATCCAGATATCATTCTGAAATTGTAGTATGTTATACCCATTGTGATTCCTCACAGAAAGGTAGACGTTTCAGTTTTGAGAATCCAAGATGGCCGCTATGGCAGCCATATTGAATTTTCAATTAGATTTCATGAAAAGACTACTCTTTCTAAACCAATCTAGATATCATTCTGAAATTGTAGTATGTTATAACTATGGTGATTCCGCACAGAAAGGTTAACGTATTTTCAGAATAACATGTTTGTAACATGGAGACTCAAGTTTGTATAATTTGTCTTGACCCAGTTAGTGCCAGGGGCTCACCCCATCAGACCTTATCTGGACCTTTCCCAGAGTAACTAGTTTTTGTTGTTCAATCAACATCTTAACATCAGAAAACTGAACTACATGACCCATGACTTTATTTATTTTTTTAAATGACGCCCAATTGTGATCATTTAGCTTGATTTCAATGTTATATAGATCATCATTTGGTATTAATTATAGTCAAAACCTTATTTGTAACCAACAATCCTGATAATAAAGGTTTCAAGCTTATAAATGTTTTATTCGCCTCTTTTTATCCCCTACTGCAGATACAAAGTGCAAATAGGGGGTTTTTGAGTACAGCTTTTTAGTACAGGGAAATCATGTATGTTCAAAGTGATCAATTATTTTGACCTAATTTAATTTATATGTTCTGCTTTTAATAAGTTTCCAAAATTATGTTTGACTCTTTGGCGTGCATCATTATATTGACCTTTATATTGTTACGCTAGGGATAAGCGCTAAAATGGTAATTGTCAGCAAGTCAGTACTTCTAGATAAAACAACACCATTTGCAATAATTGACATGTGTAACTCCTAAAACATACTTCATGTCACTATATTGGGCATTTAATTAGTCCAGTGTCTGTGAAGTATTTTTACTGTCAGACTTTAAAGGGGCATTTAATAGGTCCATTGTCGTGAAGTTTTCTGTATTTGAAATTACCGTAGTAGAGGTGTAACAATACATTGTATCGCGATATTGACATCTTGACCTTTACAATATTGAGCATCGATAGAAAATAATTCTAGACAATATATAGAGAATCTCGCCAGTTTTGAGAATCCAAGATGGCTGCGATAGCATCCATATTGAATTTTCAATGAGATTTCATGAAAATGACTACTCCTCCTAAACCAATCTAGATATCATTTTCATATTGTAGTATGTTATACCTATAGTGATTCCTCCCACAAAGGTAGACGTTTCAGTTTTGAGAATCCAAGATGGCCGCGATAGCATCCATATTGACTTTTCAGCTGCAAATGACGCATCATTATTACTAAATTTTAAGCTTTCATCAAGTGATCACTCGCACTATATAAATTCTCTAATTTGAACTTACTAATCATAATATTATCTTGAATATGGAATATTTAAGATTGTCATGCAAGTTTTTCTATATTTTTAAGTGTTTCTTAAACATTAAGATGAAAGACAAACATAATTAATTTATTTGTTTAAAATATTTATGGCAACTAGCTGCAAAAACCCAATGACATTAAACATCATGTTAGATTTTGAACAATGGTATCTCCCTTATATTCCTTTAAATACCACACATAAGGGGTCAACCAGAGTTCAGATATTTCTGTTGAGTCAATTATGCTCATCCCAATACAGGCTGCTAGCATCATAGTGTCAGCTGCTAGTCTGTTGCATAATCAACCTGACCCAATTGATATGGTAGAGCATTATGCTATATTGCCATGTGTATGCAATAAGAGTTATGGAAATTAGACTTGTATTCTCATGACAGTGATATGTTCTTTCTAAGAATAACAACTTACACAAAACTTGTCAACAATAAGCTTTGTGTTTAGCAATCTACATAATAAGTTGATGTGGAAAGAGTTATTTTGCATCAGGTTCCAGTTCCTGTGTTTTACTCATATTTGTACCATTTCTATATCTAACAGAAGTTCTTCTTGACACAAAATCAATTTAGGACATAAGCTAACTATATTTTGTGAAATTATATATATTTTTCACAACAATTCATGTTCTCTCCCGTCAAGTCTTTTAATACCACACATAAGGGCTTAGCCAGAGTTCAGGTTTACATGCTCAGCACACTAGGATGCTTCTCCAAATATACGTACACAAAGCCAAATACACAAATTGCTACACTCTCCTTAAGGATCTGGGGCTAGCAGCTTGTATCATGCTGAAGGGGTTTTGGGAACAACATGTCATCATAGAAGTCATTATTTTTCAATTAGATTTCAGGCCAAGTACTACTCCTACTAAATCAATTAAGATATCATTCTGAAAAGTGAGTATTTTTTTATATAGTGATTCGTAACAAAGACGCATTTATTTTATTATCAAGAATCCAAGATGGTCAATATGTCAATTATATTGAATTTTCAATTAGATTTCATGAAATTCATTGAAAAGAATACATTTCCTGATCAATCAAATCAATGTCATTATATTTGTATTGATACGCTTGTTGTAATATTTATCAACACTATAAATACAGTTACAAAAAACTGTATGAATCATCTTTATCTGCGAACAGCCTGAAGCATGACTGTTTTAATAAATCCTTTCCGTTTTACATAATTCCTGACACTTCATATATGGCAAATAACATAGCCAGTGAGGGATAAATATACATTTTATAATCATCTATATCTGATTACGGTCTGAACAATGATTATCTAGATAATTATAATGATCATTCAATTCAAACAAATCTTTTTCAAAAGCATTTAAAATTATTAAATTTGTTCACTCCAAACACTAACTGTTAGGTTTTTTAGTCCTTTGTTCCCATGCAATTAATTTATTCCAAATTGAAAATTTTGGTTAATGAATAACATATTATCTTTTATTTTGTTTGTCATGCTAATAAAAGATATCATTTAATATTCATCTTCAAAACTAATTGAACAGCTGTCTGAACAATTCTTTTTTTACAAAGTCTTTCTCACCAATTCTCTCTGTTAGTTAAGATACTTCAATAAACATATTACTGAGTTGACCTCCAGATTATTTCCATTGCAAACCTATCATCTACCCCCACCCCTTCTATCCCCCCTTTCCCTCCTCCCCTTTTTTCTCCTGTACTTCCATTGCAAACCTCTCTTCTATCCCACATTCCTTCTACCCCCCCCTATCCCCCCCCCCCCCCCCTTTCCCCATCTATCCTTCCAGCCCCTCTCCTCTAAAGGGTATCTGTATTGCATATTGAAATGAGGGGAGGACACTCACTATATGGAATAACAGTAACTTACATAAGAGGATAAGTTACATAAGCTACATGCAGGTGCAAGAGGTCATCATAGGTCATCATATCTAGTAATTAGCATAAACCCCCATGTTGCTAGCCTATTCTGACCAATCAGATTGCACTATCATATGTCAAGATTTAAGATATTCAGAAATCTTCAGTTAGAATTACATGAGACATTGACCTGGACAGTTTACTTTGGCAATTGGACCTATCACTAGCTGAATTTGTGATTTGTGTCAGAGGGATATATTCCAAATGTTTATGTGCATCATCTTTTTAGTTCTTTGGAAGTTGAGAGTGTGACTAAATGAATACTCCTAAACCAATCAAGATATCATAATGAAATTAATACAGATGCCCACATAAAAGTAGCATTTTGAAGATTAAAAAGTCCAAGATGGTCACCAATTTAGCCATAGATATACAAAAAACTTATACAAAAACCTACTGCTTGTTAACAAATCATGATTATATCATTCTTGTATTAATTTTTGTTCAAGCTCTAGTGGTTTCCAACAGAAGAATAGCATTTTAGAAGATAAAAAAAATCATGATGGCAGCCATAATCAATTATCATATAAAAGATGGTTACACAATTAAACCATATTACCACATCATTCATTTTAAGGTGAGCTTCTGTACCCTCGGTACTTTTATTATTTTTGTTTTTGTATGAGTCCATGTTTTCATGCTTTGATGAGTGCAACATAGCAAAATTCTAAAATGTAGTACACGTTACATTGCGCGGGTGTTTTGTTGACAGTATGGAGGTGACATTGTAGATACCACTTTCGTGAGATCTTATTTCTATGAGCTAATGTGGTACGGGCGTCTGTTGATTTTAGTGAAATGAAAGAGTAAATAACATTGCCAGTTTGATATATGTTTGCCTCGTTATGTTCTTAATATAGAATAAAATTCAATGGATTGCAAAAGTCGTTTCCATAATGTTAATTACCCTGAATAAACATATTTTAACCATAATTTTGTTCCTATGAAAATAACAATCAATATGACAAAATAGTGTCAATCATATGTCATTGTCATATTTCTTGTATTTCAAAAATCGATTTATTTGAGGAATAGTCAAGCCAAGTATTAAGAGAGTTTGTTTCAACTTCTAATCGAACGTTCATTCTGGCGCTGAACAATCACCTGTCGTCTGGTGAACAGCACGAGACACGCGAGTCGTGACGTCTTCGCATGTTCTGCCGTCATATCGGGTCTACTTTGCTCGCGATCATTATAATCCCTTGTTACCGAAATCAAAATTATTTTGAAAATCCTTTGAATACAACGACAGTGACTGTGGCAAAACAATCTACAGATGACAGCTGACTCTTGTCATGTCGAGCTTTGGTTTTACTGTCTTTCCTAATAATTTGACATTTTCTTATATTTATCAAAGCCATATATAATATCTAAATTATTATGATAAGCTTACAACAATACTGAACATAGGAATAAAATGAAGTGGCATTCTTGGAATTTATCAGATTGAAAGTGATTATACAGTATTCCTTGAATCTATTAAATGAAGAAAAAAACAGTGATCAGGGAGCATGTTTTCAATTAATAAGGGCCATCGCACATTTCCTATTGTATAATGCCTGTGTCACACATTCCCGGATCCAATATCCCGAACATCATACGAATGTAAAAATTCAAATTTACCGCCGGAAGTGTACCGATTGTGATCCCGGAGGAAGTTAGAACCGACGACGTCACGAAGGATACTCAGACTATATACAAAGTCTACGCGAAGGTCATGATGATAACACCAAGCTTACACGAAACGCAATCTTTCTATTGAAAGTGGCACTTCATGGCCACACGAATGTTATAGGAAGTTTTCACGACGTCGCGCAAGCTTCGTGTGTCATTCGTATGGCCAGCCGAACCAGCTATAATGTCTTCACAGAAGTACTGTTTTCTCCAAATTATTTACCGTCTAGTGTCTAACTTTCCATCAAACCGTCATTCCCTCCTATCCGGTAATATAAAACTATGTAATCTGACCTAGCGTCATGTTAAGATGGAGAACGAACAACTACCGTATTTCCTCTAATAAGCGCCCGGGCGCTTATTTTTTCAGCAGCCCTTTACCCCCCGGCGCTTATAAGAGGCCCGGCTCAAAATTGGAGACCCGGCGCTTATTTCTTTCATAACAATTTGAAGTTTGTTTTAAGTCGTCTTTTACAGTGCATACCTATGAAATGTTTACTGAGTGAGCATTTATGTAATGGTTTTGACCCGGCGCTTATTAGAGACCCGGCGCTTATAAGAGGCCCGGCGCTTATTTTCTCAACTACCTATGACCCCCGGCGCTTATTAAAGGCCCGGCGCTTATTGGAGACCCGGCGCTTATTAGAGGAAATACGGTATATAAAGAAGAATTCTAGACTTATTTCTCAGAAATATAGTGAGCCAAGGGTTTAAGGTTATTGCTTTGGGGTCCAGAGACCCCAAAGTTATGTAACATCTGATATTGAAAACTAATGGCAGAAGTTTCTCTCTATATTACTCTTGGAAACTTCAAAGAGAAGTTTCAGCCAATGATGTTTGTTTTAAGCATATCCTGGTAATTCAAAGACCAATGGACCGTGCTGTAGCAAATTTATACCCACGTGACCATGTGGGTGGTACGAAATAATTGGCAAGCTTTAATTTGGAAACTGATTATTATTATTATGCTATGATGTAAAATATATCGTTAATTTTCCAAAATATATAGATGAGCATTTACACCATTAATAAATATCAATTTTGCATATGCATGTGAGCTGTTTTGTAGTTAATCGGGCTATTGTTTGCATTCCACATTCGGAAACGACATTCCATTTTTGTATCAACTAGGAATTCGGTTCCTCCAATTCTTTTTACTATAACGCGAGCGCTGAATGTCCCGCCTTGTCAATGACTGATCGTTCACTCAATGCATCTCATCGCTTTACGGAAAAAATGATACTGAACAGGCCATTTTCAAATTTCATGTTTCAAAACAAACGTTATGGATGATTTATTTACGATTAAAGGTGTCTTTCAAAGAAAGTATTGACATAGAGCCTAAAGTACATGACAAAATATTCTTAAATGTCATCCTATAATATAATGAAAATTATGAACTTTTAGCTGAGATCATTTCTAAATTTTTCAGCAACTTTCGGCTGTAATTCGATCAACACTCAATTAAGGAAAATTATTCTTGCAACATGTAATTAACCTGAAAGTCAATAGCACAACTATTTATCTTCTAGCTAATCACTGGTTCTTGTATTAAACTCACCGTCAGCTATCTTTTAAAGCAACATAAATTTGAATAACCGTATTAATGTTTAAACAATTATATCATAATTGAGATAGGAGACGTATCTATCATTGTTGAAATTTAAACGGAACGAACGAGATGTTTTACTATGTACATAGTGTACAGATAACTATCAAAACAAAGAGCAAAGAACATGCGTCTCCGATTGGAACAATTTATTCAAGTAAAAGTCCCCGTCCCCGTCCTCCCTAACCTAAATCTCCTGCTTCTATATAGTGATACATAACCGGGTGCCCCAAAGCTTGCCTTTTTAAAGGCTTTTCTTGTCTTCAAGTAATCACAACTGTGAAAGTTTTCTCATTATTATTGTCATTTGATTAATATTGGTGCTTTTGTCTGCCATATTATTATATTAAGTCTGTTATTAAGTCTTTGTCAAGGAAAAAAGAGAGAGAGAGAGAAGATATGTTCGGAACGTGAATGTTTTCCAAAACCAATCAAAGCATAGATCAAATGCTTTATCCTTTCATTTACAATAACTAACAATGATTAAACAACCGCAAGCGTTGGCACTTCTTATAGTATGTTAAATGCATTACAATAAAACGAATGTTTTACCTATCTGTGTTCATCGAATTAACCTTGATGTCATTTTCTATTTATCAGTATCTGATAATTTCGCTTTCGTTATTTTAAAACCGAGTTGAGTGACTCATTGTAATCGGCAAAGCAAACAGTGTAGTGCAAAGCATTCATCCAATCATAAGGTGTTAAAAATGACAACATACAAGTACAAAATGAATTACATTGCATTAAGATATTGAGAAGTTTATCAATGATGTATTGCCATTATTTTCGACTTTTAATTTTTGAACGACAAAAACTTAATTGTGAACCTGAATCAACAACATGCTTTAACATATTATTAACCTTCTGCATGCCCAATTAGAGTGTTGCTTAGTATATCTAGTTTTCGGGTTCAGGGATAAGAGTTTAGGGTTCGGATCCACCTCGCCTTAAGCATCATATTACTGCTCATTCAAATTGTAACGGGCTATATTTCAATTCTTAATTTTAATAGACAGTTTCACTTCACATCTAGAAGGGCGTTTTTCAAATAGGCATATATACATCTATCACCGGATTTGTAAAAGCGAAAATGATTATTGAATGCAAAAGGAAGGTGCTCTTAACCATGTTGGACTGGTCAAAATCTGTTTCATCTGCTTTCTCCTTAAACGAGTAAACGAACCTCCATGTGATATAGGTTCTTATATAATATCAGAGTTAAATATAATTTGAGAGAAACTGTCTTGGCTTTTCGTCAGAAATGTAATTAAAATGTCTGTAATACTGTGAGTTTGCTTTCTCTGTTAAGTGTTTAGATGCATGACCCTAAAAGGGCCTTCGTGCGATACCTTTTTCTGCCCCCGAAACGGAGATTCCGGGGGTATATTGTTTTTCACCTGTCCGTCTGTCCGTCTGTCTGTCTGTCTGTCTGTCTGTCCGTTTGTCCACAAAAACTTTAACCTTGGTCATAACTTTTGATTGGTCAGAGCTAGCTCTTTGATACTTGACATATGGATCCCTAGTGATGAGACCTTTCAGATGACACCATGACATTTGACCTTGTGACCTTGACCTTCAAGGCTTGACACAGCGAGCCTTTTCCGAAAACTTTAACCTTGGCTATAGTTTCTATACTGTCAGTGCTAGGTCTTTGATACTTGACATGTGTATCCCTTGTGATGAGACCTTTCAGATGACACCATGATATTTGACCTTTTCCGTCAGTATACCTCATTAAATTAGGGTATTTTGTCCAGTGTAGTCACAGCATTTAATGTAGACTTCTTTTTCCTAAAATCTATGACCATTTCTTTGGTTTTCTGCACATTCAAAAACAAAAAGTTTGATTTACACCAATCTACAAATTTTGAAATTTCAGTTCTGTAACACAGTTCAGATTCTCTAATCAGGCCCACCAGTGCTGCATCATCGGCAAATTTGATTGACATACATGTTTTTGCATTGGATACGCAATCATTGGTATACAATATAAACAATATCGGTGAAATAACGCAACCTTGTGGAGCGCCAGTGGATGTACTTACAGTTGAAGACAAATTGTTGTCTATTAACTAGAAATGAGTTGATCCATCTAATGATATTAGAATTTACATTCATTTTACAAAGTTTGTCAGTAAGTAGATGAGGCTGGATAGATATTGTGTAGCAGAGTTATTGTTGTATCTTCTACACCACGCCTTGCCCTGTATGCAAATTGTAAAGGATCAATAATATGGCTGACTTCACAAAGCAATAAGTTCTTCATGATGCGTTCCAAACATTTCATTGCAACAGACGTAAGAGCCACTGGTCTAAAATCGTTATTAACGGTTGGATTTTTCCTTTTGGGCACTGGGATAATTTTAGATTCGTCTGAATACTAACTAAAAGTCTTTTATCGTTGTACTACCCGTACTTTTATTGAAATAGAGTTTGATTCGCATCGATATCACGCAGGTTTATGTCCAGGAAAAAGTGTATTTTTAAGCGAAAGGCTGAATGTAGATCATCGAGTACCGCAACCGGTTTTGGTTCAGTGATGTCAACAGTGGCGTCAACCTTCGACGTCATAAGCGCAAGACATTGTGACGTCACAGTGTTGACCGAAGCACAACTGACGTTACGCGGTAGAAAAGAAATGACATTTAAAACGCTAAAAAAACTCGTCATGGTAGAATGGAGATAAACCTACTGTGTTTTTTAATTTTCGTGGTTTAACCAAGATTCGACACCGTTGATGTGACATTCTAACATGACACGAAAACTAGTTTGAAAATACTGCCTTCTGATTGGTTACTCATAAACATTTTGGAGTAATTATTTCGCCGATAATCACCTCTAAATATTTACGACCGCTTCACATTCCTCCGCGCACGCTCATACAATCTGTACTCAGCGACTTTCAATAGACATGTTGGCGACAACACTTCAAATTTCAATATCAGAAACTTGTCGACATTTTGAAACATCAACAAATTTTTATCGAATTACGAGGTTTTTGGTTCCTGATTGAAGTGTTTCTTACTGCTTAGCGATGTAAATTAACCACAGTCAACAGATCTATGAACAAAATCAACGATAGCACACCTCGCATACAGCGATTCGTCAAATGAACGGAAGCGACTTTATTCTTTAATTTCGCAGAATGCTGTCACTGCCCCTACCTCTAATTTACAAGTGACCACTTTTCCTGTCACAGTGTCCTCAACCATGACAAAAAATATAACTTTCTTGACAGCTTCCATTAAGTTTGAAACAGTTCAGGTATTTATTTTGTAACTTTTCACAGCCGTTTGTGCAAGCTTGAAATGTCTTTTGGCTAAAAACAAATGGAATTTTCCAAAACAACTGTTGTATACAAAACAATCAATTATCATATATTGCATAACACTATATTTATACAATGACTATCACTTATGCTTTTTACTTTTGTTGTCTTCACATGTATATACTTCGCCTGCTGAATCTTAAATACTTCGTTATGGTCGTCAAAGCTTTCGTTGAAATTTAACATCCAGGGGAGGTAATTCTTCCTATTACAAACCATCGCTTTTTACCTTCTCATTAGTTATTATTTGGTTGATTAGTTAAATAAAATCTGTCATAAAACAAATAATAATTTACACAATTATAAAACAGTTTCTTTCTAATGAAAACACTGTTAATGAAAAATAAACCTAAAGACATAACATTTTCCATCTCACTATACGATCGTTAAGAACTCCCCAAGTCACGGATATCCAAAAGGTGCTTTCATTGGCTACTAATAAGGGAAATATTTTAAGTTACAACCTTTTGCCGCTAAGGCAATCTGCCGGAACCCTAGGATCTAGGCGTAATAGAACAGAGGCTAATTCAGGTATAACTGAGTTGCCTCTGTGGGGAGAGAATGTATTAGTATTAAAACATACATGAATACCAGATTATTGTATGTGGATAAATTACCGCATGTTGAATAGCACTGTTTCAATGTATAACATCTAAGGATAACGATGTTACTTCATATCATGTCGGTATAGAATGCACTGTAGGCCTATATAGAAACGTTCTGAAGGATAATGCTTTTTTTACTTTACAGCAATATCAATAATTTTTTAATATCAGGATATCTGAAATAACATGTTCTACAGTATTTCTTTAAAATGTGAGTAAAAAGGACATATATGTGGATGGCGAAATGGGGCAACAACACACGAATAAATCCGCTATAATTACAAAACTGTTGATACAAACTATTTTTGAAAGAATACATATTATTCTTTATTAAATCAAATAACTACTTAAAATGTCTTACAATCATGTTATATTGCCGTTGCCAGGCTTTTCACACTGATGGTGCCGATCATTGTGTATGATATTTAACCAATACTGCGCTCTTATGTATCAAGTTGACAATGATAAATCAACCAAAATGTTACACTCAGCATCCTGTCTCAAGGAAGCTGTTTACTTATCATGTACACTTATATGACATATGTACAAACTGGAATGTTATCGTTTCGCACAAGAAATACCCTCGGTAATTCTGTTGATGGTGTGTTTAAAAGTTATTTCATTTCTCCATTTGCCTTCATTGTCTTTAACATGCTGCCTCTCACTGTTGTAATCAAATTCTTTTGTCAACAACAATACAGCTGTACAGTATCATTACTATTATTATTGCAACCAGATACGATTAAGAAAAAAACCCATTGGATCCCTTTCTTCTTAGTGGCATTCTACACTCATTAAAGCTTTCCGTCGGTGCAAAAAATGTATTGTTCTTAATGGCTAACCCGTTATCAATTGTGTGAATGTTTAGACGGACTGAGTTACAAAGGGGATGTACAATTCTTACGACCTAGTTCAGAGCAATATCGGAAATAAGAGATAAAGTGAATGAACATTTTAAAGCAATATAATTATATGAATGTAGGTACTGTAATTATTTAGATAAACTTAATTTTTACTCTAGATAAAACTTAGCGGCAGCTGATATGATTATGGTTGTCAAGGTTGTATGCTAAGCTTGACTTGTCCATATCGTAGGTATCAATTACAATTACATTACAATGATGAAACAGCTATGTCTGTCGTAAAAATGATTTTTATTCTCTATCAGAGGTTGAACAGATGTCATAAAGTTTATATTTTTCAAGTTTATAGAAAGGATTTTTTAATTTATTTAATGAAATGTACAAATTATATACTGTATTGTAGTTCTGTACTGCATTTCTGTATGAACATTATTTCAATACTCTTAATTGACTCATTACTTATCAATAAGACGCTGTTCGTTTCTGTAATTATGATGTGACACTGAAAATAAAATATCTCTCTGCCTACAGATAAAATACAACGTTCTGTTCGTTTAAGGTTATGTTTATAACCTTACTATTGTGGAGGCAATCTCATTGAAATCAAGTCTTAGATTTTCTCTCTTGTTTCACATTATGTTGTTACTTGTCACCTAAGGCAAGGACTTTTATCGAAATGTGATGAAATATGTCCTGGTTTTATGTATTTTAATGATATTGACAAATTTAAATTCATCATGTCCTGCCCAGAGATCGTTTACATTGTTGCCAAAACCTGCAGGTTAATTTTAGAAAGACGGAAATTAGTTTTAAGCAAAAAAAGTTGATCTTATCAAGTATTTACTCTTATCTTATATACTATATGTATAGTCTCTCATAACCCTATACGGGTGGCTCTTAACTATGTTTTATTTTGTTTGTATATACTTCTGTACTTTAAAAGAGGTGAGACTTTAATAAAACATCTGTCTGTCTGTCACCAATCTAAGATCTGACGGAATTCCGTAGAGAACCATGTCCAGGTGAATGAACTTTGAACAGGAAATGACCCCCCCCCCCCCCCCCCCCCCCCCGAATTCGACAGTCAATCAGTTTATATAGGGTCGGTCCATGAGCGCGTCGGCATGCAAGGGGCTTACTTGATTTGCATCCCGACTACAGCCGTTGTTTTGGAAAAAAATCCGTTTGATAACTTATGACCGAGTTTTGTAATAACTATAAAAGTTTAATTACATATGTAATGTTTAAAAGCGGATATGTCACTTCCATTGACAAAACGCTTCTGAATTCTTTACAAAGCTATACAAATCCGGAAGTTTGTTGTTAATCAAGTATATAAGGTACGTGAAAAGATAGAATAGATACAAGATCCATAATGATCAGAATTTCATGGTGAATTTTGTATAATAGCTGATTGCATTTTACGGGCCTGAATTTAAATAGTATTTTCAAGAACTCAATTTAAACTCTTCTTTTAAAATAATCTTCATATCCTGCAAATTTCACCGCAAAACGTGTGACTAAGATGTTTTGAGAAAACAGATTAATTATCAGTTAATTAAAGATTAAGGTTGTACTTCAAACACAAAAATATTGGTATTTCATTAATTTTTCTCAATCTTGTATCTTGATTTCGATCATAGTCTAGATTGTAATGTATCATAGGATTATTAATTTTACAAGACGTATAATATGCATAAGATTAAAAGTAATATCGTATCTACTTTCCGATAATCTGAAATTTGATCATATTTTGTAATTCTGACGACAAGGATGTTAACAAACATACTGCTTTCATGTTGATGTTGCAAATCAAACGTACCCAAACATTCAGAAAACCTCGGCATTTTCCGCGTTATATACAAAAGCGATGATGTTAACGTTAATAAATAATCTGTCTGTCTGTAAAATATCTGCATTCTTTATATTACAAAAACAACTTTTTGTTGTGCGACAGCTATCTTCGTAAACAATGATTGGTGATTCAATCAGGGACAAAACCTGTCAGCTCCCCGTTATGTAGCGCGTTAACCATGCGTGGCAGTTGATTAGCAGGGGCGTTATAATGAGGGCAGGTTGTAGAGGAGGAAAACTTTAACATGGAACATCTCCGTATCTAGTAAACTCATACTTCCACAGGATATAAGATTTAATGAACAGTTTTGAAACAATTGATAAGTTATTGAATATCTTACAAAAAACTCTAAATTTCTAGAAATTTCAAGATACGCACTAGAAACTTTCTAGATACGTTCTATCCTAAAACGAGAAATTGCGAATAGGTATGCGACCGTCACGTGGTACACACGGAGCCGACTGCTTGGTTCACCTGCTGGGCTGACTTACACTCACTGTCAAACCAGTTACCTTTGGCGAGTCAGGTCGCCAACACATTGTATGATTGACTTGCTTGAAGTCGCTAGCACAGTTTAGAAACCTTTTTGCTACCTGTCTTTTGTTTTGGAGGTCTCTTGTTTTCTCGTAATAACCTCAAAGGAGGTTTTACATTAGGAAGTCAGGGCATTATATTCATATGTAAGACCTACTTTAGGGGGCGGTGGCCGAGTCGGCAAAGGCGCCAGGCTAGCAAGCCTGACGTGCCGGGTTCGAGTCCCGCCTGTGACCGGGTGTAAAAACCTTGGAGTCAACTTTCTGTGCAGACTCTTTCAGTGTTGTCACAACCCCTAGTGTACAGTACACAACCCTGTGCACTTAAAAGAACCCACGAATCCGTTGGTAAATGACCAGATGGTGGCAACATGAAAACGTGCAGACACCTAGTTGCGGGTACAGTAACGTGCAGTATACTTGGACAAAATACTGTTACTATGTGTCCCAGTCCACCCAGCTGTAAATGGGTACCTCGTAAGGATTGAAAGTGACATTAACGCTGTGCGTCACATGACTGCAAGTGTTGTATGCTCCCTCGGGAGTCGAGATGGTAAAAAGAAGTGTCATGAAGATTGATATCCAATGAACGAGGGAAAGCCAAAGCGCCTTTGAGCAGCGCTCTTCTGAGCTGGATATTGGCGCTATACAAATGTCTAGTAGTAGTAGTAGTAGTAGTAGTAGTACTCAGAGGGTAGTGTTTCAAAGTCAAAGTGTTTTATATTCCAATGCATAACTTAACCCCAAATGCAATACTATCTTGAAAACATCAACAAAGTTCCGTGCTTCGAAAGTGCGGGATTCGAACCCCAACCCTAAGCAAGCACTCTAACCACTACTCTAACGGGTCAGATAGAAGTGAAGGCTATGTTAAACAATCTATTGATTGAAGTTTTCAGTATAAAATGTCGGTCCTAAAGCATTAGGATATCCAATTGCACTTTAATTCCAATTTTAAATGCATACAAACATTCAGAATTATTATGAACAGTGTTACACCTTTTTACTTGTGATAAATTTAGGGTTCCGAATACGGGATAAACCATGTGACTTGTCGATTGTCATTTGTAAAACCTTACACCTCGAAGAATGCTTTGCGCGTGCATTTTGTGCTATGTCAATGTCAAATAGTCGTTTTAACACAGTGCTTATTTTGAAAGAAACTCATTTTAATAGTTCTTTTTTAAGAATTAAAGCGACAGTATAAAGTTATGTAATCCAATAATAAATGTTAAATCAAACCAACAAACATAAATCCTTGATATTTGTTGTTTTTCTAAAAAACAATTATGATCAGTCTGAAAATATGATTACAAATACTACAATATGGAAAATAATTGCGGGTTGTTAATAGATGTTTAATAACGGTATCTAAGTTAGGTAAAACACTCGAACTCGGTTATGCTTGGGTTTTCAAGACCTTCGGAAGGAAAGATTCGTGGGAAGTAAAACCTCAAGCTTCGCTCTCGGTCTTACTTTCTTACTTTCCGCTCAGTTTTCTTTCCTCAGGTTTTGAAAACCCAAGCATAACCTAGTTCTCGTGTTTTAAAGGGGCAGTAGCACGTTTTTTGATAATTTTATATTTTAAATATTTCATTGATAATTGTAAGTTATTGCTAAATGTATTATATTGACAGTGTCAACAATTTCATTAAACAAGCCAATCATCCATAGTCGGAGGACAAAGTATGAAGATTCACATAAAATCCATTGGCGCCCTGCATGTTTTGTGAACACCTTTAATTCATTTTGTGTAAGAAAAATGAATCGCATGGCTAAACTTTATGTTATATATTTGAATTATCACTGCTCAATTTAGTTTAAATACATTTTCTTTCAATTGAAACCATTTATTTTCATTTTCCTGACATCATCTTGTGTTCCCCCTCAAAACGTGCTACTGCCCCTCTAACCCTAACGTAATAACCTTGAATAAATGAATCATGTGCAGTGTTCACGTCCTCACCATTTATCAGTTCTTTAAAAAGTTATTTGTCGGCTTCTCTGGCCTCATCCATATGTGGGTTCAGTTCAAGCCGAGTTTCACGAACATTTTAAGTGAAATCTTGAGAAATACATATTTTGCTCTCTTTCAATTTCATTGGTGACTTAAGCACTTCAACTTTCAATCTATAATTATCAAAAGAAACTAGGACGGCGCGGGGACCTCTTCCCTTTAAATGTATTCGCTCAACTCCGTTAAGGGTATAAAGTCTACCCAAAAAAAAAAGTTTCAAGAATTTTCTCATTTTTGGTGTTTAGGTACTTTTTGATATGCTGAATTGAAAATATAATAGAATTTTGAGGTCACCGAACAATTTCAAGAGTTCAAAATTTGGTCCTACTTGAAAAATAAATATAGTTTTCTGTCAGTCGTAACTTTTAAGTTATGATTGTTGTTGAAAGATATTTGCAGTTTTAGAACCAACGTATTGTAAACTTGATATCAAATAAAAAAATATTAAACAATAGTCAAATTGTTTATATCAGGAGGAATTTAATTTCAATTTTCTGGGAAAGCATGTGCTCAGATTATACCTTTAAATCCCACTGCGCCGTGGACGTCCATCTTTGTCGAGATTAAGTCTGTGAGCAGTTGTGTTCAAAATCGTCGCGGGTTTCTCCAGGTTTTTCTTTCAAGTTACAGGAGATCAGGTTGTTGCGTTTTTCGCGTGCCTCGAGATGGTCTACACGATGTTGAAGATCAGACGCCAGTGATTTTATTTCCGAGTTTTCTTCATTTGGAATTTGAAGATTTTTGTAGTAAGTTCGCGGAAGTTCTTTTCGCATAGCTTTAATTTCTTTCATTAATTCAACATTACTCATTTCTTGTGAGCTGTCTAGTGTCGTCTGTCTCCCCCTGGGGCCAGGGTTTGATTCGACGTCACCACTGGTTATCAACACCAACACAGACAGAAATAAACAGTCTCAGTCCTGTCCATACACACACAGGCACGTGCAACACGCGCACACCCATAGCTACTCGATGTTTTGCTCTTCGTATCATAAACGATATAAAAACTGTCTGAAAACGGCCAATGTACTGTCTAAATGCACTTAAATCGCACCCCATTGTATAGGCGAGATGTTTGTGCTAAATTCCTGCCAAATTAATCCTTAGACAGTCCAAACAAATTGAATTCGGCAGGTTTTCACCGTAGGTGGCGCTATCACTTTTTCACCTATTAGTTACAGGTTCAACTTCGCACGAAGCTGACTCAAGTTTTATGTGGGTTTTTTTCACCACACAAGTGTCACTTTCAGCCAATAGTGACCAGTTGAAATATAATTTCCGGTTAACACGGGTCTATATACGGGATTCTGTCAGATCGTAGATGAGTGACCAGCAACAACATGATATGTAACAAGGGAGCGAATTAATGATATGATTTTAATGAGATTGCAAGAGGTCATGTCACAAATCAGGGTCACAAGGTGGAAGTGGTGTTTTGAAAGCATGCATTAACAGTCTGTGAGTGTCACTGTCTAGCCTAGTGAACAAAGTTTCTGAAGCTAAACAAACCCCCGAAAGTCCCACAACGAATACAGTGATCAATTACTGTAAAAAGTTTCCCACAGTGGAACTGCTAAAATCACCAACAAACACTTCTCTAAAGATTCCAATTAAGCAACATATAGGCATCGGTTTACATGCCCAAACGTGATGTAGAGTTTTGCATCAACTCCTAACGATTTTATGCTCTTATACGCATATAATGATGCGTAAAATACGCAGATACGCTGCTTATCTAGGTTACTGATTCATGAATGCACTAAATCGAATTATTTGCGATGTTGTAAATGAGTTCATGAAAATTTTGTTAAGTTAACAACAAAGTCACAATGTGTGTCAACCTGTTAAGTTACAATTCCAAGCAGCTTACTGATGATCAACTACGTTTTTAACTTGCAAAGTCGTCAAAAGACAACTGTTCTTCACACCGCACGTTGCATGTGTTAAACAGATTATTAAAGTTTCATTAAGATTATTAAAAACCATGCAGTTTTCGAACCCACACCCGTGGATGGCGAAACGGGCGAGTTGGTTAGTTGTTGGTATGGTCATTGTTGACGATGTTGCCTGACTCTGAGGGTGTGGGGTCGAATCTCGCATTCGACTCGGCCCGAAAAAGTACAAGGATCTGTACTATTCAAGATAGTGTAATCCTAAATATAACATTGTTACATTGTTACATTTGTTCACTATCTAAATCTATCCCTTATAATACAATGTTGATATTATTGTACCAATTATTTATGCTCAAACATTCAAACGTGTGATATGAATAAAGTTAGATAACAAGACGATTATCTCAGCATTTTAGTCAAGTTTAGCAGTTAAGATATGGCAATGATTTTGGAGATTAATGTGTTTTTAATTGGAAACCTGTTGATATTGATATTATTCAAAGCCGAACGCGTTTCAATTTTATGTATCCATGCAAAACAATGAATTAATCAAAGAATTTAAAATTGTATTAAGTTTTTTGTCATCGATCGTTTTTAAATATCATAATAATAATTCAAAGATGTCATTCATATATGTTTTGCAATCATATTTTTTGTGGACCATGAGCTCTGAAAATATTTTGTCAGTTAGAACACAATTTTAGAAACTTCATGAAATTATGGAAAATATTCTCTTCAAATTGTTTAAAATAGTAGGATAGAAAATTTGAGATGCCATTTGTATATGTTTGCCTAACTAAAATTGTTTAGAGAACAATCAGAGAACATAACCAATTTTGCAAAAAAAAAAACAAAAAAAACAAACCAATTTTGCTAGTTTGAGCGATTACAACAAAGTTTAAAAAAATCATTTCAATTACCAATTATTCTTTTATCAATGTGTTTGAAATAGAAAAATAAACATTTTAAGATGCAACTTGTAAAGGTTTTGTTGACAAGAAGTGTAAATTAAGCGCACACTAAATAAGCTCCGTAATTTATCAGTCATTTAGTAACTATGTAGGTTGGAGCGGTTAAACAAAAATTTAAAAAATCACTGCAAATGTCAATTATTCTTTCATCAAAGTTTTTCAAATATGAAAATAAACATTTTAAGATGCCATTTGTATAGGTTTTATGATAACAAACATAAAAGATGTGCACTCAAAGCTCTAAAAACTGTCAGTCGTTTTGTTGGTTTGAGCGGTTAAACAATTTTTTTAAAAATCACTTCAATTATCAATCAATTTTAAATCAAAGTGTTCAAAATATGAAAATAAACATTTTAAGATGCCATTTGTATAGGTTTGTATAACAACATTCATAATTTAAGTGCACAATGAGATCTAATGAATGTCAGTTGTTTTGTAGGTTTGTAGGTTTGAGCGGTTGAACAAAGTTTTAAAAAATTGAAGCAATTATCAAATATTTTAACATCAAAGTGTTTAAAACACAAAAATAAACATTTTAAGATGCCATTTGTATATGTTTGATAAGAATAAACCTGTGTATTTCAGGCCGGGCGATGATTCTCAACTCAGAGAGAGTGCACAGATATCTACAAGTTGAAGGACGGGAACTACACAACATGGCGGAGAGCAGTGACAGAGAAACTCCAAATCAGTTTAAAGGGTTCTCGGGGACGTGTAGTAGTCCGCTCCCCCTCCCTCCCTCCCCCTCCCCCATCTCGTCTCCCTCCTACTGGGAGACTCAGTGTCAACTGGGGTGGAGGGAGAGAGTCTTTATCGGGCCCCTGCTGGAGATGGGAGTGAAGGAAGGGAGGGAGAATATAGACCAGGAGTGGTTTGTTTCTGATCTCCTCGGCTCTGTCTGCGTGTCCGTGGAGGACGACTGTCCCCTTCACACTGGTCATCTCTGTATCCAGGTGATGAGGAGAGATCAGGGAGGGTTGAGGAGACATCAGGTTGGTGAGTGTGTCACTCTCCCCCTCCCTACATCTGGTGAAGATCTCACCTTCACCTTCGGGTTGGTGCTGGATGTGGGGAGGGGGAGGGTGGGGATTGTAGACGTGGAGAGGGGGAAACTCTTGAGTAAAATAGATAAAGTATTCACTCAGGAAGTTTTCCCCATGTTTTATGTTCATCCACGCAACGACTGGTGTGCTACAAGAATGAGGCTGGTCAGCGGGCGCGAGATCTCCGTCACTGATAGCAAAATAAAACTCATTCAGCAAGCCTTGTCTGACTAAATAAAGTCAGATTATACTTGTTAGATATAGTCTGAATAATTAGAAGATTTTGTTTAGATATTTTCTGAATTTGTAAATAAGAAAAGTTTAAGTTAGATTTTATACTTACCACTTTGTGAGTGTTGGAAAAATGTCGGCTAGAATATTGAACTATCAAATTTTTGAAAAAGTAAGTGATATATGCTTGTAAACACTCTTATTGTATTTGTATTGACATAATATGAAAAATAAATACACATTTGTACACTTTTGAAACTCTTTAGAACAATAAAAACTCAATTCTAGTCACCAAGAATGACTCTCCATTACCAAAGTGTGTTGAGTGAAGCGTACGTAGATGGTTCCTTGTCAGCCATGTCACAATCAAACTCTTTTTTAAGTTTTTACCTAATATCTGCTTCTAAATGTAATTATTGTATTTATCTGTATATAATATGAAAAACTAGACCACACTTGAATACTTTTAAACAATGTTTCACATTTTGAGTCGTGTCTTATTTTTTATGTGAATAGACTTATATTAAAAAATTATCAAAAAGCTCTTAAGTAAAAATTTAATCAAAACTTGGACAAAACGTCATCAATACACCCATTATATTGTCAGTGACGAATTTTAACATGTCAATTGCCATATTCATTTGAATAATAATGTTTTTAGAATAAGTTGTATTTGCTTAACTTATTGATAGAACATTCATAATCTTTGCAAGGCCCAAACTAAAATAATTCCTATGACAAAAAAAAAACTTTGGAATATTTGTTTTAAATTATTGTCAATGTTTTTATAATAACATAACATGAAAAACAATACCCTATTTCCATAATTTCAAAGAGAGTTTATACCTAGTAATTACAAAATCTAAAATATGAAAGCCGCCGACCAGAATATTGATTTGTTTATCACCTGTAATCATGAAAATGTGTCTCAACAACATTGTTTATAATGATTCTAATGTGAACTTTATTTAAAAGTACGGACAAACAAAAAATAATTCCACCAAACGGGTCCACACACGGGGATATGTCCATGACAGGATTTCCCGCTCATCTCCCCGTGTGTATGACGCATTGTGACGTCATATCTGCTCGAGCTTATGACGTCAGCGAATTCGAACGTAACTTGACGCAAACTTCGTGATTTCAAGGGCGTATTGCAATTAGGATAATCACTCTCATATAGGACTATCCTCAGTTGAATTAGTCTTGTTTAAAATTGGGTTTAGAAACGTGTCTCTCTGTGAAGTTTGTTTTATCGCATGAAGGTCAATCATACAGTCAGTGTTGCCTGTACAATATTATGAAACAAAAGTTCACTCATTCAGGCTTCTTCCTCAAACTTATTTACTAGGTCTCAAATATGGGTAGGCCTATCACTAGCGGATCCAGGGGGGGGGGGGGGTCCAGGGGGTCCTGACCCCCCCCCCCCCCCCCCCCCCCTTTCAACACCCGCCCCCTTTTAAAATCCATGTATTAGGGGTCGTGGACCCCCCCCCCCCCCCCCGCAGGACCATATGATATAATCTATATTCATGCTATCTCCACCTGTAAAACGTATTTTTTAGTATTCAGAGAATAATGAATGCTACTTATTTGACAATACATTTTTAATCATTTAAATTTGAATGATTTACCTAAAGGTCCCATCCCCCGAACTCCTCGAAATGCCACAGGACCATATAATATGTGTACCACATATTTGATATGTAGTCTGAATTAGATACATTGAAATAAATAGTTGGTCAATAATCTATATTCACTTCTTACAGGAACCACAAACCTCGTTATTCGATTAAAAAATTTAGTTGTTTCAAATGTTTCTGATATTGAAATTTAAAGTGTCGCCGCCAACATGTCTTATTGTAAATAGAAAGTCGCCGAGTGCAGATTGAATACGCGTGCGCTGAGGAATGTGAAGCGGTCGTAAATATTTAGAGGTGATTATCGGCGAAATAATATTACTCCAAAATGTTTATGAATAACCAATCAGGAGGCAGTATTTTCAAACTAGTTTCGTGTCATGTTAGAATCTATATTCTATATCTCCACCTGTAGAACGTATTTCTTGTATTCAGAACAATGAATGTTGAATTTCTTTGTTGACATTTTATCTAAATATCATTAAAGATGCTATATTTTTAAAAGTATTTTTAATGTATACGTTGTATTTTTGGAAAATTAGCGACCAACCTTGAGAAAATTCATTAAATAGGAGATAATTTACCAAAAAATACCGAAACGACAGTCGACACAAGGGCGAATCAAGTGTGGCCATTTCACAACTTCCGGTTTCTAAATGTACGCTTGAAAACCGTCTTTGTCGCCCTCAACTAGATTTTATTTTATTTTTCTCCGAATTAGGTAATCGTTTCTGTAAATGTTGATACCCATCGAACGCAATTACGGTAGTTGAGACACGGTGTAAATCCTACAAGCATAATGATTACGTCACCGAAAGCGAGTTCGTTAAATGACATGACCTTTCTAGGGGGGGTACTGTGCTTTGAGCGTCGAAATAAACTTGTATGTTATTGTTGATTAAAAATCTAATATAATATCAAAATTTCGACGAAAGATTTTTCTACAAAATGATGTATTTCATTTCTCAATAGCTAAGTTTCATCCTGAACCGCTTGCAAGTATGATACAGCATCTTTAAACACAGTTATTCCATCACCCATGTTGTTGAGAAACATTTCATGATTACAGGGGATAAACAAATCAATATCCTGGTCGGTCGTTTTCATGTTTGAGATTTTGTAAGTACTAGGTATAAACTCTCTTTGAAAGTATGGAAATAGGGTCTTGTTTTTCATGTTATGTAATGATAGAAACATTGGCAATAATTTAAAACAAATATTCCAAAGTTGTTTCTTTGTCATAGGGCATTATTTTAGTTTTGGCCATGAACAGAATATAAATGTTCTATTCAAAAGTATAGTAAACAAAACTAATCTCAAATACAATAATATTCAAATATGGCAAACGACATGTTAAAATTCTTCACTGAGAATATAATGGGTGTATTGATGACGTAATGTCCAAGTTTTTAATAACATTTTATTTAAGAGCTTTTTGATATTATTGTAATATAAAAAATAAGACACGACTCAAAATGTGAAACAGTGTTTTAAAGTATTCAAGTGTGGTCTTGTTTTTTATGTTATATAAAGAATAATTCAAAAATTACATTTAGAAGCAGATATTAGGTAAAAACTTTAAAAAGAGTTTGTTTGTTACATGGCGGACAAGGAACCATTTACGTCCGCTTCACTCAACACGCTCGGGTAATGGAGAGTCATTCTTCTAGTCTAAGTAAACCTAGCCTCAATATTATTTGTTACACTCCTATACTGAGTCTAAAAAGACCTAGTAGAGGGTCGCGTCAGCCGAACTTTCTGCGACCTATGACCTTCCAACGTTATACATGCGAAGGCAGACTATTGTGGCTTGGTAAGATGAGTTCTAATTGGTCAATTCGATACGTAGGCTGACGCGACCCTCTACTAGACCTTTCTAGACTCTGTATAGGAGTGAAACTAAGAATAATGAGGCTAGGTTTACTTAGACTGGTTTTTATTGTTCTAAAGAGTTTCAAAAGTGTACAAATGTGTATTTATGTTTCATATTATGTCAATACAAATACAATAAAAGTTTTTTCAAACATATATCACTCACTTTAAAAAAAATTTATAGTTCAATATTCTAACTGACATTTTGTAAACAGTCACAAAGTAGAAGTATAACATCTAACTTAAACTTTTCTTATTTACAAATTCAGAAAATATCTAAACAAGATCTACTTATTATTAGACTAATTCTAACAAGTATTATCTGACTTAATTCATTTCTGTCAACAAAACAGAATTTTCCTAAGATGTTGATTGTGATAATTCATCTAATATTCAAACAAAAGTCTGCTGTATACTCTAACAGTCCACAGACGGGAAATGACAGTCTATATTTGTATCTTATATAGGACCATTTATTAGGTGTCATTGTCGATCCCATTTGGGCTTGTACATAATAAAAATATGACCCTTCCCAACTCAATGTAATTTTTTTGGGCGACCCTCCCCATTTATGTGTATTTTTTTTTCATGACCCTCTCCTAATTCATATCTTCAAAATATAAAATTTTACTTCAGAAATTTATATTAGGGTCTACTGTAACCAACTTATTAGTACTTTTAATCATAATTCATGAAAGGTTATTAAATACATATTTACGCTATGATTATCAGTTGTTTATACAGTATATACATGCATAGTTTAGGAAATATGCCTGGGACAAAACGACTTCCTCATAGACTCAATGTTTAAATAATGGACATTGGTTTTTGGTGAAGACAAAATAATACATTTCATTGATAGATTTGATAGAATGTTGAAATGAATATTTCCTTATTTATATGCTAGAAGTGGATGGAGGCCTGTCCCTCCAACTTTTTTAATGTCAAAAGGTTGTATGACATGATAGATTTATAAGATATAAACTTTTGTAGCCAAAGGGCTGATAAATGTACCGGGTATGTAATATTTGATAAACATGTCAAAGATTTTCTTTACCAGAACCTATAAACTGAGCAAAATGGAATTTCACCATACACAAAACATAACCATGCACCTTCAACAACTTCTGAAGTTTTTGCTACAACATAGGTTCAATCTGTCAAAAGATTACAACGATTTATGGCAAAAACATACAAGGGATATATGGATCAAAGTGATTACAAATGTCAGGTTTTGTTACATTTGAATATAATACGTTAAATGTGTTTGAGTTAGACAAATCCCTTCATAACAAAATCTTGAGAATGGAAGCAAGAAGTAGACTATGTATGAAAGAAACAAGGCACATCTATAACTGTCTATAAAGATAACGTTGATAGGTTTATTCATATTTGAAAAAGAAGCATCTGAACTATGAGATTGACAGGTAAATAGGATACTATCGCATATATATACGAACAATACGATTGCTGCATAAAACAGAAAATGTTCCTTACCGGTATATCAGATAATTCACGTATCAAAATTGGAATTCATTTTATATTCATATTTTCTCTGCTTCATAAAAAGTTTGAAATAGTTGCTAGGATATATCCACTGACCAAGATTGAAGATTAATGAATATTGATCAAGTAATGAGTATTATAAATTTGAATAATATCACAAAAAGTGTGACTCTCAGAAAAAGACTAACATAATCATTGTGATTAATAATATGCCGGAACTGGTTCTTTTGCTATAATATTCTATATCATGTTTGAAAATGCATCTAGATATCTTATCAAGATACAACAATCAAAATTGTCTGTGCTCATAAAGCTATCAGTTCAGTTCTGCTGTTCTATGACCATGGGTTAGAAGTCCTGTAGCTTATATTAACCGTTTTAAGGGAAGTTTTATTTCGGAATTCTAATCCTGAACTTCTCAAAATGAAAAATATTTTGAACTTTACCCCCCCCCCCCCCCCCCCAAAAAAAAGCTTTGTAATGACATTTTACCGCATCTTTAAAGTTTTCAAAGAAAGATAGTATTATTCTTGTCTATTATAAAATGAATCCTCCCCAAACTCTTGTATTTTTTTTTTATGACCCTCCCCTAAAGGCTGTATATTTTTATATGACCCTCCCCTGAAAACCCCCGGAACCCCCTGTAATTAATGACCAGTCCCTTATTTACTAGGTGTCAAATGTGGGTAGGCCTATTTCTGCTCTTTTACATAAAATCTCTCCTTACAAGCCAAAATGTTTGTACGTGTTTGTATCTCCACCTGTAAAACGTATTTCTTGTATTCAGAGAATATTGAATGTTGAAATTCTTCGTTGACATTTTATCTAAATATTATCAAACACAGTTATTCCATCACCCATGATCTAAGTCAGTGCGAATAGACAGTTTTCTGAGGTAGGGGCGCGTCCAATATTAAGCAATGAAATGATCGAGCGTCACTGCTGAAGAGATTTTATAGTGAACGTCTTCATATATTAATATGGAAATAAAGAACAATAAACAACCGAATAAATGTTATTTTATAAAATTTATTTGATGTTTTATGGAATTATGTAATTGTAGCACACCTTCAAAACATAGCGGCTGGAGTCATTCTACCAAAATTGGAAACTTCATGTCCGGTTTGAAATACTACACATATCTTTTTAAATATTTATATGAATAATTGAGAGAATAAATATTAAAGAAAGTGGCTTTTTGTGTATCATTAAGTGTGTTCAAATTTTTTCAAAATCAAAAGGAAACCTATTCTTTTTGTAAGACCATTTTAATTTAATATTAATAATTTTTCAAGCCGTGTTGAAAATTTGTGAGAGGTTGTTTTTATTCTGAACAGACATGTTTCCGTGCCAACTTAAGAAATTAAAGGTCGCACACAAATAATCAATAAAACAATATCTAAATGGTTTGATAGATTTTAAATTGCTTTAGTTTCCATAGAAAATGCAAACGTTTTTGTCCTTCCTAATAAATCTTGTCAGTATTTTTATTCCAAGTTTTGGATCCAACACAGTACCCAAATATCTATGTTCGTTTACTCTTTAAATTTCAATATCATCAATAGTAAACGCATTAATTGTAGACTTGGGTTTTCTACGACCATTTCTTTTGTTTTTTTTGCACATTTGCCACATATTAACAAAATTGGTGAAATCACGCAGCCTTGGAGATTTATTTATAATTGAAGACTCTACGTGGTTAATTTGTACAACTTTTGTCTGTTTACTTGAAAATAATTAACCCATCTTATGATATTAGTATTTACATTAAAATGAGGTTGTATAGTATTAAAGGCGGATGGTATATCAACATTCATTATTCTGACATAGATAGTTGATCTATTTGAGAGATACATTATTGATCTATATTGATCTATTTGAGAGATAAATCATTATAAATATTTTTTTCTAAGTATAAGGCGTTCTGCCCGGGTGCATTCTGCCGGGTGTGTTCTGCCCAGGTGCCGTTCTGCCCAGGTGCCGTTCTGCCCAGGTGCCGTTCTGCCCGGGTGCTGTACTGCCAGGGTGCATTCTGCCGGGTGTGTTCTGCCCAGGTGCCGTTCTGCCCAGGTGCCGTTCTGCCCGGGTGCTGTACTGCCCGGTAGCCATTCTGCCCAGGTGCCATTCGGCCCGTGTGCCGTTCTGCGTAGGTGCCATATTGCCCAGGTGCCGTTCTGCCCGGGTGCTGTACTGCCAGGGTGCATTCTGCCGGGTGTGTTCTGCCCAGGTGCCGTTCTGCCCAGGTGCCGTTCTGCCCGGGTGCTGTACTGCCCGGTAGCCATTCTGCCCAGGTGCCATTCGGCCCGTGTGCCGTTCTGCGTAGGTGCCATATTGCCCAGGTGCCGTTCTGCCCGGGTGCTGTACTGCCCGGGTGCCGTTATGCTCAGGTGCCGTTCTGCCGGTTGCCGTTCTGCTTGATGCCGTTCTGGTGACTAAGGCGTTATGCCCGGGTGCCGTTCTACCGGGTGCCATTCTGCCCTGGTGCCGTTCTGCCCAGGTGCCGTTCTGTCCAATTAATTTCCTGCCATATCTATTGAGCCGTTTTCACCGTACGCAAAACCATTATCCTCAGGGAGGTTTACATTGCATTGATTATGACGTCACGTTTCTGTGACGTTACAACAATTCACTGATTGTGACGTCGCCTGTCTATGACGTCACAGCCGCGGCTTTTTGCTGTCACTGCCTTAGCTATCTAGGAGATAAACCTACTGTGTTTTTCATATTCGTGGTCTAACTAGATTCAATACCTGTTCATGTCATTCAGATCCGAACACGATATTTTATAATTACATTTAATCAAGGGAATCTGTCCTTGTATGTGTATCGAGTATAAGCCTAACCTTACCTATTCCATCTCTACCATAACCCCCTTTAAACTAAATAAATACCATACTCACACTCACTTTACCCATACTCTTCATTGAGCCTTCCGAGCCACTTCGCTGTCCATCCCGTCCTAGTTCACAAACTAGTGTCTCTCTCTCTCTCGCTCTCGCTCTCTCTCGCTCTCTCTCTTTTGGAGGTTATAGCTTTCTTAAAATCTAATTTTTTTATATCTCCATGTCAACAATTTAGACAGTCTTCCTTACTTCTAATTTGCTTTTTGCTGGTACACAAGTATCCATTTTGCCTGGACTCTCCTAAATACCATACTAATCAATTTCGCATTGACATCTTCGCTTCAGATTTCTTGTTTTTCCAGACACTACGACATCCCATCATATTCTGTTAACCCAACCAAACTCCTGGTTGTCCTTTTTCATTAACTTTACTAAATTTATTCATACCAACTCCCATTAAATATTCTTGTTTAATTTGTTCTGTCTTCATAACTGCCTTTATCCTATCAAATAACCTTTCCTCCGAACATCTGCCTCTCTCTCTCTGTCTTTTCACAACATAACACTTCGAATGTAACACAGTAGGTTTATCTCCATTCTAACATGACGAGTTTTTTTTAACCTTTTAAATGTCATTTCTTTTCTATCGCGTAACGTCAGCTGTGCTTCGGTCAACATTGTGACGTCATAATGTCTCGTGCTTATGACGTCAAAGTTTGACGTCACTGTTGACATCACTCAAACCAAAACCGGTTGCGGTATCATATTGATCTAAATTCAGCCTTTCGCTTAACATTACACTATTTCCTGGACATAAACATGCATGATATTGATGCTAACCAAACTCTACCTATATAAAAGTACGGGTACTACAATAATAAAAGACTTTTAGTTATTATTCAGACGAAGCAACCGAAGCGTACAGTGACTGTATGCATGTCGACTCGTTCGTTTCTATGGCAGTGTGTATCAAACCGCGGTGAATTGACCGTTATAAAAATCATGTTCGAACGTAGGTTCGACCATAGAAATAAACCAATGAAATTCGAGGAATATGAAATATCATGGTAGAATTAGAGATGGACACATTGTTTTAATAAAGTGTTCCTCCTTTATCTTCCGCAATATTGTGTTTGAATCTGCCATTTTATAAAAAAGGATAAATTGTAAATTTTATCTCCTTATTGGCAGAGCATGTGTCCAAATGTTCACTTAGGGGAATACATAGAGAATCTCATCCAAGTGTCTTCTGATATCAAATATATCAACACAAGTTGATAAAAGTACCAAATATCCGAGGCTTGCCGAGGATATTTTACTTTTATCAACAAGTGTTGATATATTTGATATCAGAAGACACGAGGGTGAGATTTTATTTATCATCAAAATAATTTTTCATCACATTAACATGAAAAATGTACATCTCTGAACACTGCATAGCCCTCCAACTCCTAAACCAGTGACGTCATAGCATTGTGACGTCGTTGTGTTTATGACGTCATAGCATTGTGACGTCATTACTGATGATGAAAAACGTCTGAGAAGTCTTGTATTTAAGAAATAAAGTATCCCTAACCATCATGTGTTTTGCAATAAAGTATAGTTTTGCCCTGAACTATTATAGTTAAAGCATGAGGCCGAAGGCCGAATGGTTTGACGTTATAATAGTTCAGGGCAAAACTATACTTTATTGCAAAACACATGATGGTTAGGGCTACTCTATTACTTTTCTAGTATGTCGATTTTTACTCGTTTTAGATATTTCTACTCCAAATATAAACATATTTTGTAAATAATGTCCGGCCGCAAACTGAAAATCCTCGATCAGGGCCATACCCAGTGACGTCATAGCCAATTGTTAATGTCGTCATGGGCCATTGTTTCGTGACGTCACTCAAAAACTATACTTTATTGCTGAATAAAGGGTGGGCGGCGCCTTTGATCTTTACGGAAACAATACTAGAATTTCTGATTACAGGGCATTGTTCAAAATCTACTGTCAAAGCAATATCTCCTAGGAGATATCGCTTATAGGAGATATCGCTTGATATTTCATAAGCGATATCTCCTGTGGAACACAGTTTTGGATGATAAATCTTGTTTTAGGGTCTTTGATCTGCTGCTTGTGCACCCGAACTCTGTCCCTCAGACATTCGGTCTGACCTATGTACTGACCTTTACACCCTTGGCATGTAATTACATAGATCACATTTCTTACAGAGCAATCCATTGTGTTATGTACATAAAAGAATCTTTTTTTATTTTTAAAACAGATTTTTTCGCCACAGTTTCCACGACCACACTTAGATACACCATAATTAGTAGGGGTTTCCAAGTTGAATTTTGCCTTTGTCAGTATCTTCTTTAAGTTGTTACTTTGCCTTTTGCTTTTGACAACTTAAACGTCTTCCATGATTTCTTTCATTCTTTCATCTGAATCAAGGATATATTTGTTTTGGCGTATGACATTAAATACCTCTGGATTTTTAGGGTTATGTGAAGTTACAAAGGCAATGTCATGGTTTGTGTTTTGGATATTGTCTCTCAGTGATAAGAGGGTTTTCCTATCCAATTCTGCAGCTTTTTGAATCCCATCTGTTATTAATAGTGGTGGATATCCACGTTGTTCAAAACGTTCTCAAGTTCCTGCAGGCGACATCACAATCAGTGAATTGTTGTAACGTCACAGAAACGTGACGTCATAATCACTGCAATGTAAACCTCCCTGAGGATAAAGTTGAAACATGTAGGAGGAAATCATCGTTGTTATTCTTTTAACACTCATATTGAATATATATATATATGTATATTTAAGCCATAGTCTTCCAGCTTTGCAACTTTACTCAGTAATATTCGTTGAATAACTTTTTTTTTATCCACAACCAAGCTACTGCCGATATATTTTCAATTGTAATTTTGGGCTCAAGGGTTCAAGTGAGATATAGTTACACGTTAGACAATGAATAATTTGGCTTGATATGTTATGGATGATGATATCTATGAGAATAAAGAAATGATGCCAAATTAACAATGCTCAAACTTCCGTGATATGTTCTCGATAATGTTTCGCAATTTCACATAAATGATCACTTTAAGTTTACATGTGCAACATAATCTTTTTCATTATTTGAGTATATTGCACAGCAATTAATCATAAGTTGCTAATGCACTCGCAAAAAGGCGACTAAAGAACTGATTTCAATATGACTTGTGAAAATCTCCAGAGACAAAAGGCCCAGAAGGCTGAACTCTTGTTTACAGACTCCTTCACTAGTAAGGACTATCATTTATAGCTTTAGTCACCCTTTAACCCCTACTACGGGCCATAGTGGCTACGCCCTAAAATCCAATATTCATGTTCTTCTCCAGAGGCAAATTAACAAAAAACCTGAAATCTTGTTTACAGACTCCAATAAGTCATCCGTCTAATGGGGATTATAAGTTTATAGATTGTATGACCCAGTGGCCCCTTATAAAGGCTTGGGTTATACTTTTTAGCTCATCTGGCCTGTAAGGCCCGATGGGCTTATGGCATGGCATGGTGTCCGGCGTCCGTCCGTCCATCCGTCCATCCGTCCATCCGTCCGTAAACTTTGTGGAATTTCTACTTCTTCTCCAGAACCATAAGGGCTAGAAAGGTGAAACTTTGTGTACAGACTCCTTGGCTAGTGGGGATTATAAATTGTAGCTTTGGTGGCCCTGGGACCCCTAATAAGGGCCACAGGGGCCACACCCTAAAAACCTATTTTCATCTTCTTCTCCAGAACCATGAGGCCTAGAAAGCTGAAACTTTGTGTACAGACTCCTTGGCTAGTGAGGATTATAAATTGTAGCTTTGGTGGCCCTGTGTCCCCTATTAAGGGCCACAGGGGCCATGCCCTAAAAACCTATTTTCATATTCTTTTCCACAAGCATAAGGCCTAGAAAGCTGAAACTTTGTGTACGGACTCCTTGGCTAGTGAGGATTATAAATCGTAGCTTTGGTGGCCCTGTGACCCTCATAAGGGCCACTGGGGCCAGGCCCTAAAAACCTATTTTCCTCCTTTCACAAAACTCTAAGGTGATCGTAAGTCACTAAGGTAGCCTTAGTGTAATGTTAAAGAATGGGCGTTAAGGTTAACTTTAGTTAAGGTTGCTTTGTGAAAGGAGGCCCAGAACCATAAGGGCTAGAAAGCTGAAACTTTGTGTACAGACTCCTTGACTAGTGAGGATTATGAATTGTAGCTTTTGTGACCCTGTTGCCCCTAATAAAGGCAACAGGAACGTTTTTCAAATCTATTTTCATCTTCTTCTCCTGGAGTATAAAGCCTAGAAAACTGAAACTTGTCGCCTTATACTTAATTTTAATGATTGGTGACCCTGTGGCCTCTACAAAGGGGGATTCACATTGCCAGATGGGCTTATGGCATGGCCCGTCGTCCGACCGTCCGACCGTCGTCCGTCCGTCCGTCCGTAAACTTTTGACACTTTCGACTTCTCCTCATGAACCATACACATTAGAGAGCTGAAATTTGGTGTACAGGTACCTTAGCATTACGAGCTTCGAATTTGTAACTTTGGTGACCCTGTGACCCCAAATAGGGAAACAGGGGTCACAACCTTTAAGACCTATTTTCATCTTATTCTCCAGTTCCAAAAGGTCTAGAGAGTTAAAAATGATATGTGCAGACTCCTTGGACAATGTGGATTCTAATTTGTAACTTTGGTGACCCTGTGACCCCAAATAGGGAAACAGGGTTCACAACCTTTAAAACCTATTCTCATCTTCTTCTTCAGTTTCAAAAGGTCTAGAGAGTTAATAATGATATGTGAAGACTCCTTGGCCAATGGGGATTCTAAACTGTAGATTTTGTGACCCCATGACCCAAATTAGGGTCACAGGAGTCACAACCTTAAAAACTTTTTTTCATCATCATCTTCAGTTCCAAAAGGTCTATTGAGCTGAAAGACTGCATGTAGACTCCTTGGCCAATTGGGATTCTAAACTGTAGGTTTCGTGACCCCATGACCCCAAATAAAGTCACAGGAGTCACAATCTTAACAACCTATTTTTCTCGATTAGATGAAAGTCTATGGCAAATTTATTTCTCCTTGGATATTTTAGTGTGGACTTCTTTCACTGTCTAATATTGGCGATCTAGAAAGTGTTGAATAATAATAAATCATTTGGGTAAGGAAATTTATTCCGAAATCGTTACATTTGTCTTGTAATCTTTTTATAGGTTTTCTTGCAATAGATAACATCAGTTTCATTTTTAGCTCACCTGGCCTGTATAAAGCAAACTTGATATGATGCCTGATGAGCTACAGAGCCAACGGCTCTATTTTTGTAATATATATTTAGTAATTACTGTTTTACTTGACATTATGAGCTTGTAATGTTTCAAACGTTGTTACAGTAAATCTGTATATAAATTATAACAGTTGTTGTAAATATAATATATTTGTATACTGTATTGTGAAACCTTGACATCAAGATTAAACATGTGAGACTGTCAACAGCCATTGTCATTTTTCTTATGCTTTTACAATTACAAACATTATTCAATCTTGATGTGCGAGTCATTACAGTCCGATTGTTTCAATCATTGTCTTGACGATTTTAGGGCAAAGTGTGCACCTTAACGAACAATCACATTTTATTTCGTTTGTTGATGGTTTCAAACTTTGTCAATTCCTTATCAACAACTCTACGAAAGTATCTTTCAATAACCTAAATCACTTCTTGAAAAAAATGTCCAAGAATCCGAGACATTCATATCAGCAAGACTGATTGAAGCGTTCGAATCACTGGAGCGTGAAATGGTGATGATTTCTGTAGGACCACATTTTTACAGCCTAGTATCTGCTAAACGGTAAAAGTGACAAACCGTGCTAGGTCCAATCACGAAAGAACATTCAATTATCTACAAGAGGGTATTTTTTAAATATTTTTACAGTAAATACCCATGGTGCCGTTTGAAAAATAAAACACCTATGTCAGCGCTGTACAACGCCATGCTATTTGTGTGAAAATCCAGAAATTCACTACTTTTGAAATTAATTCTTGACAAAACTGTAAGTTTGTGAATGCGTGCTAGGTTAAATTCCTATTTTTCAGATATCGAATTATATGAAAATATAAAAACATTTTATCTAATGTTAATGCGAAATCCATTTAAAAAAGGTCTATTTTTATTTTTAACCTTAATACATGATATGGACGGGTTACTCCCCTTTAGCTCGGCTGGGTAAGCACGAGCATGCATGTGTTTGCGTGTAGATCGCCTTTAGGCTAATTAGTAAGTGGTTGGTTCTGCTTGATACTACATTTAGCAATTTAAGAGTACTTGTGCATTTATTGTTTCGTTTCGTTATATTTGAAGTTTTGTTTCTACAAAAAAAAACGCTCGTAAAACTATTTCACAAAATTAGAATAAGTACGATGGGTGTCAATTGTTTCACAAGAATGATTTTATAATGAATATTTAACCTATCATTTTTTATGCATTTTGTCAATTCAAGGCAGAATTTGGTTCTTCAAATCTTTAATATCATATAGATACACGCGACATTCAAAATCCAGTAAGTCTTAGTACTATGATTATAAACGTAAGATAGTAGCTTCTAAAAGTCAAAATATGGAACAAAACACTTTTTCATAAACCAAAAACTTGCGTTTTACAAGCGAACATCAACCAGTAGCAAAGTTAACCATCACATTAATCATATAAACACTCTGCATATCAGTATCAATTTACTCATGCAAGTATCAGATTGTCATATGGCTGATGTTCGTACTTTCATATTCAGAAGATATAGCGCATACGTTAGTCTGTCATCCAGACCCTAAAGCAAAATATTCAATTGACGACAAACATAGTCTAGAAAATTATAGCAAGTCTAGATGCCTTAGCTTCAGAAATCAAGGCATTGCTTGGGCTCCTTGTTGTTTTACTATTTGTAATTTTAGTAAAATGTTGTTGATAATGGAAAAACTTATTTCTGAGACTTAATGTTAGTCTACGCATACGTTAACGTAAATGAAAATGTTCGAACTAAATATAAATAGGTCACAAGCACTAGGCATAGCAGATTTGCCACTATAAAGATAACAAAAGTTAGACTCTTAGGGAATGTTATTGCATAATATCCGGTTAAAGCATTTTCAAAGTGTTTATCATGTAATTGGATCCTACTACTTTTCAGTGAACTACGCTATTCACAGCGGTTATCAGTAGGGGGCTACCAACTATCAACAAAGAGATTACTATCATATGTTCTTACTCGGTACTGAACACTGTATTTCGGTAGCTTTTGTCTATTAATCTAATTTAATGTACTATGTATCTATTTGACCACAGTTTTGTCTATGCAATTTCGCGGAACCGCGATGTCAACATTCATTTTATCAACAATTTTCTTAGTATTATATTTCAAAATGTCGTCTAGTTTCAACTGACGCAGTTGTAACTGTTAAAAGGTAACCTTTTCAATGATGATTTTAAAAAATACCATGATACACGACATGAACTCGTTTAAAAAATGATACGTGGAAGGATATTTTTTTTATCAAAATAAGTAATCTTGTCAAAACCTAAAATTCCTCTTATTTCTTCTTAAAGTTAGTTTGAACCTGAGAGCGCCTGCATCATTCCTGAATTAAAACAAAGACATCGAATCTAAGCACATGTATTCTATTTTAACAATGAGATAATGAGAATGATTAAATAAGAAGCATTTAAAGGAATGTAATTTGCTTTTAGAATACGTAAGTATATTATTGCCATGAGCCTAAATATCACAACTTCTCGTCCCTTCATACCCAATAATTTAGTCTATGAAATATTTGAGAAAAAAAAGATTTGCTGAACAAGGACTTAGACTTTTAAGAAGTCTTCATTATAAACAGTCGTGGAGCAAGACTACTAGACTAAAAATTAGTCTATAAAATATTTACGATAATTACTGTTTCTTCATGTATGTTATTATTTTCTTGAAGCTTTTCATTACATATGTCAATATAGAGTTGCAGAAATAAGACCTAGACTGTATGAAGACTCTTCTTTAGTAATCTATAATGAAGCGGGACTACAGGACTCCAGGTCTAGACTACAGGACTACCAGCACTCCTCGCTTTCTCTACAGAGGCACAGTAGCCTTGCTTTGGCTCTGTTTATTTGAATATGTCCGAATTCCATAGTATGAAACGTTCTTTTGATTTAAATGTGTTCTTTTATCGTGTCAGTTTAAGACAAAATTATTCTAAAAGTAGTAACAATGTGACTGATATTTTGCATTTAAAACATAGCAAAATTGGTATTTTTTAAGATATAATGCAGCTGTTAGTATTGATGCCGTTGTAGTTGTATTGTTGTATTTAGATTCTTTTCTAAGATAGAGACATAAAAGTACTCAATAATAAATCTATGATCGTAGACATCTTACTATCTACCTTTTGAGAGAAAGCCATATTATTGGTGAACATATGGATAGGGAGGGACTTGATACTCTGACGTCTTCAACGGCCAAATCCAAGGGAATGAATATACTTTCTAAATGCGACATCTGGATATATTTTCTGTACTGCGATAAAGGGATGACAACATGATAGTGAAACTCAAACCAGTCTATGGCGCTAGGAAGCGAGAGCATGCAAGAATCAACTTCGAAGATAAAGTCAGGTTCAGGATGGTTGTGGTCCAACGTCGCTGACTGTAGTCGGTCTCCACTTGTCACGATACGAGCAGAGCATCCAGCCTCTGTGCACTGCCAGTAAGTTGTATCTCCCTTGTTCCGGTTCAGACGAAACTTGTGCTTGGCATAATACAGTGATCTTCCTCCACGAGCGGACTCAACAAAGCGAACTCTGACCTGTGCGTTTGCCATCACAAAGCGTGTGTCTTTGCTGTTGTTGTTGTTGGATTGGAGTTTAACGTCTTCTTCACCATACGGTGATGTCGCCGACGTGGGGTCTAAGCCTGAGTTATTTCCAAAAAAAGGGGCATGGAATTTAGAATAGGTCTTGGGCACCCAAGTAAAATTAATAAAAGTTCTAAAGTGGTTAAAATTAATTTAGAATTTGGAATAGAGTGAGGGGGGGGGGGGGGGGCTGATTTTATGAATAGTTATTGACCCTGTTGTTAATTACTGGATCTTATACCTAACGGTGTCGGACTCGGACGCCTAAAACCTTAATTTCGGATGTACCGGGAAGCATAATTTTCAGTGAGAGACAAAGTACCGCCAAGCCTAATCCTAAACCTTGCTTATCAAAACAGCAAAATTAATAAGTGAAACTTAGTTTGGATGAACATTTATATATATATTTAATCAAAGCAGTTTATCCATTAGACTGCTAGGTTATAACTAATTTACTTTCAAAATCAGCTTTTAAACAACATTGTGATATTTTGCCCAGTCATCTTGTTACTTTTATCTTAAAAAACCTAGGCCGTTTAGCCCTGAAATATATAAATTATAAATTGTATTTGTGAAGGTTATTGGTGTTTGCACAGACAAATTTCATATTGTGTATATTCACAGTGACATTTTCCTCATCTTGCATTTTGGAATGTTACCAACATAATCTTTACCTTGTTTACCAATCCAATTCTTTATAAAAGTAAATAAGTTTAAACCAAATATTAGTCATGAGACAAGAACTCTGCCACTAGTCTAAAACTAATACATAAGTCGGAACCCGCAAAACACCCTTCTTTTATTCGATTACGAATAATAATATGTTTTAAAAAAAATAAAACTTTTTTCAAGTGTGACCATTCTCTAGTTTCTTATACAAAAGTGTGCGAAACGTTGGTGTAATAAAATCATAGATGGTCGCAAGACGGTTCAAGGAGTTATCTCCCTTTAAGAGCTATGTTCAGAGAGATTTTACTTTTCTTCTGTGTGAAAATTACCTCCCTTGCGAATGTCCCAAATTCTTGGGTATGAGAACTTTAAATACTATCATAATATAGGTCAATCACTCAGAAGGTTTGGCCCACTTTCCTAACTTATTTGGTCATCAGCCAATCAAAAGTTCCTACAATACCCTCACGTCTATCATGGCAAGTGCTTCACATTACAATAAATAATCAGAAAATCAACATTTTCGAAGCTCCTACAATACACTCACATCTATCAAGGCAAGTGTATCACATCGCAATAAATAATCAATCAATCCACATCTCCGAAGTTTACGTCTTTCAGGGCAAGTGCTTCCCATCACAATAAATAATCAGAAAATCAACATTTTCGAAGCTCCTACAATACACTCACATCTATCAAGGCAAGTGCTTCACATTACAATAAATAATCAGAAAATCAACTTTTTCGAAGCTCCTACAACACCCTCACATCTATCACGGCAAGTGCCTCACATCGCAATAAACAATCAATCAATCCACATCTCCGAAGCTCCTACATTACCTTCAGTGCCTCACATCACAATAAACAATCAGCCAATACCCATCTCCGAAGCTCCTACATTACCTTCAGTGCCTTACATCACAATAAACAATCAGTCAATCCACATCTTCGAAGCTCCTACATTACCTTCAGTGCCTCACATTACAATAAACAATCAGTCAATACACATCTCCGAAGCTCCTACATTACCTTCAGTGCCTTACATCACAATAAACAATCAGCCAATACACATCTCCGAAGCTCCTACATTACCTTCAGTGCCTTACATTACAATAAACAATCAGTCAATACACATCTCCGAAGCTCCTACATTACCTTCAGTGCCTTACATCACAATAAACAATCAGTCAATCCACATCTCCGAAGCTCCTACATTACCTTCAGTGCCTTACATCACAATAAACAATCAGTCAATCCACATCTCCGAAGCTCCTACATTACCTTCAGTGCCTTACATTACAATAAACAATCAGTCAATACACATCTCCGAAGCTCCTACATTACCTTCAGTGCCTTACATCACAATAAACAATCAGTCAATACACATCTCCGAAGCTCCTACATTACCTTCAGTGCCTTACATCACAATAAACAATCAGTCAATACACATCTCCGAAGCTCCTACATTACCTTCAGTGCCTTACATCACAATAAACAATCAGTCAATACACATCTCCGAAGCTCTACATTACCTTCAGTGCCTTACATCACAATAAATAATCAGTCAATCCACATCTCCGAAGCTCCTACATAACCTTCAGTGCCTTACATCACAATACAAAATCAGTCAATACACATCTCCGAAGCTCCTACATTACCTTCAGTGCCTTACATCACAATAAAAAATCAGTCAATACACATCTCCGAAGCTCCTATTTTACCTTCAGTGCCTTACATCACAAAAAACAATCAGTCAATACACATCTCCGAAGCTCCTACATTACCTTCAGTGCCTTACATCGCAATAAACACATAGTCAATACACATCTCCGAAGCTCCTACATTACCTTCAGTGCCTTACATCACAATAAATAATCAGTCAATACACATCTCCGAAGCTCCTACATTATCTTCAGTGCCTTACATCACAATAAACAATCAGTCAATACACATCTCCGAAGCTCCTACATTACCTTCAGTGCCTTACATCACAATAAACAATCAGTCAATCCACATCTCCGAAGCTCCTACATTACCTTCAGTGCCTTACATTACAATAAACAATCAGTCAATCCACATCTCCGAAGCTCCTACATTACCTTTCAAGAACAGTGCCTTACATCACAATAAACAATCAGTCAATACACATCTCCGAAGCTCCTACATTACCTTCAGTGCCTTACATCACAATAAACAATCAGTCAATACACATCTCCGAAGCTCTACATTACCTTCAGTGCCTTACATCACAATAAATAATCAGTCAATCCACATCTCCGAAGCTCCTACATTACCTTCAGTGCCTTACATCACAATAAACAATCAGTCAATCCACATCTCCGAAGCTCCTACATTACCTCCAGTGCCTTACATCACAATAAACAATCAGTCAATCCACATCTCCGAAGGTCCTACATTACCTTCAGTGCCTTACATCGCAATAAACACATAGTCAATACACATCTCCGAAGCTCCTACATTACCTTCAGTGCCTTACATCACAATAAATAATCAGTCAATACACATCTCCGAAGCTCCTACATTATCTTCAGTGCCTTACATCACAATAAACAATCAGTCAATACACATCTCCGAAGCTCCTACATTACCTTCAGTGCCTTACATCACAATAAACAATCAGTCAATCCACATCTCCGAAGCTCCTACATTACCTTCAGTGCCTTACATCAAAATAAACAATCAGTCAATCCACATCTCCGAAGCTCCTACATTACCTTCAGTGCCTTACATCACAATAAACAATTAGTCAATCCACATCTCCGAAGCTCCTACATTACCTTCAGTGCCTTACATCACAATAAACAATCAGTCAATCCACATCTCCGAAGCTCCTACATTACCTTCAGTGCCTTACATCACAATAAACAATCAATCAATCCATATCTCCGAAGCTCCTACATTACCTTCAGTGCCTTACATCACAATAAACAATCAGTCAATCCACATCTCCGAAGCTCCTACATTACCTCCAGTGCCTTACATCACAATAAACAATCAGTCAATCCACATCTCCGAAGGTCCTACATTACCTTCAGTGCCTTACATCACAATAAACAATCAGTCAATCCAGGTCTTCGAAGCTCCTACAAATCCCTCACATCTATCAAGTCAAGTGCCTCACATCACAATTATTAATCTTTTAATCTACATCTCTGAAGCTCCTTCAAAACCCTCACATCTATCAAGTCAAGTGCCTCAGATCACAATAAATAATCGATCAATCCACATCTCCGAAGCTCCTATAATACCCTCACATCTATCATGGCAAGTGCTTCATATTACAATAAATAATCAGCCAATCCACATCTCCGGAACCCCTACATTACCTTTAGCGCCTCAGATCACGATAAATAATCGGCCAATTCACATCTCCGAAGCTCCTATAATACCCTCACATCTATCACAGCAAGTGCCTTAACAACTGCATAAACATAGATTTTTCAAATCTTCTTTTGGTTCTGAAAGCAAAGTGTGCAACGTTAAATGAACCCTTTGTTTCCAATCTGCAAGATATTTGAATTTTATTGCTACCAATGTATACTTCAGGATGCTTCTTATATTTCCGAAAGTAATACTATAGTGATGATTATGGGTGGTACCCAATGAACAAAGATATTACACCTGTTTCAGGACATCCAAGATATCACAATTAATCTCCAGGATGCTTCTAAAGCATGTTGTGATCCCGTCATACATAAAGACTGCTTTGATATGTCTTATCATTTTCTATATCATTATCCATAAAAATTATAATTCGTTAATTTGGTTTACAAGTGGTGATGAATAGATGATAGAATTGAAAGAATGTAGTAAACCTCAAAATCATCGGGGGTCTAAATTTAGTCACAAGAAGCGATGAGTAGTATAAGTATAAACGGGAAGTATAATTGTTACGGTTTCATAGGAATTCTTGGTTATTCCTTTCAAACTGTCAAACGATTGGCTCTCTAATTAAAAGAATCATCATTACTACAAGACGTTCCACTTGACTTCACCTGTCCTGGTATCCACTGCATGAAAATAAGTTATTTACAAGATATTTACAAAGGATTAAATATCTATTAAAGTACTTATTTACAAGATATTTACAAAGATTACAGTACTTTTCTACAAAAATAATCAAGATAATAAATATCTTGTAAAGATGATATTTACAAGATATTTATTATTTTGTAAATGTTTGTAAATGTTTGTAAAGTTTTGTAAATATCATCCTTAATAACATTGCATATTTTGTAAATATCATCTTTGTTAGTGTTGTAGAGCCAACTTCATTAATTCATATCGTCTTTCAGCTTTGAAAATATTGAACTGGTTGACTTAGAATGATTGATTGGAGACCATCTTTGACGGGGGAGGGGGGGGGGGGTGCTTGTCAGGGCCTCCTTTCTCGTTTATACTTTATTTTTGGGGTGTTTTTGACATTGTAATTATTTTGATGTATACGAGGGTGTGAATGTATGCGTTTGGTGGTGGTTGGGGATTGATATGGGTGTACAGTCGAACTTGTCTATAAAGGCCACCCAAGGGACCGACCAAAAGTGGCCTTTATATAGAGGTGGCCTTTATATAGAGGTGGCCTTTCTATAGAGGTTCAGGTGTGCAGTCATACTCAAAGACAACTAACAAAAATTCTAATATCATATTTTATTCTAAAATGAGAGCATATTTCACATGCATAATTAAAAATACAATGTAGTTTTTAAAACCAATAAAGATATAATAGTCATTAAAAGTTTGTTAAATGATGATTTTAAAAATTATTTGTTAAAATAGTCACTGATTTTTTATTGTTTTATGAATGTTACAGTCATCTCACTCATAGTGTGATAGTCATGTGATTACAAATGGCCGTTACTAACAAGTCTTGCCGTCGCTCGGGACTTAATTAGGGCCGCATCTTACAAGTGGCCGCTCTATAGAGGTAAAATATAACGTAAAATCGCTCGGGGGGACTTTAGGGTGGCCGTAACTAGCAGGTGGCCGCTCTATAGAGGTGGCCGCTAATACAAGTTCGACTGTAGCTAGACAGTGAGAATGTACATGTATAAGTGTAAAGAATGAGGGCTGAGTGGTGGGTGAGTGACAGAGTATGTATCGTTGGATGTTGGCACTTGTTGAATGATGTTGAGTTAATATGAGAGTTTGAAGGGAGTAAGAATATGTATGTATGATGTATGTATGTATGTATGTATGTGTGTACCTAAGTATGTGTGTATGTATAATGTGCTAACGTGTGGATGTGTGCGTATATGTGTGTAGTGTATACATGTATGTACATACTAATATACTAATGTACTAATGTATGGGTATGTGTATGTATGTGGTGTAGACGGGTACTAATGCACTAATGTACTAATGTATTGGTATGTGCGTATATGTATGTATTGTATACATGTACTAATCCACTAATGTATGGATGTATGTATGTATGTACCAAATGTATGTTCTAACACACTAATGTACTAACGTATAAGTGTGTGTATTATTCGAACCCGGGACCTTATGTTGCCAGGCAGTGCCGTTACCACTTTTGCTACCGAGGACCAACTCAAAGTAAATTGTGTTGAACCGTATGTGTATTCTTATTTTCCCCTATAAACATCTAGTCTGTCACTTTGAAATGAATTAGTTTTTATAAAGAAACCTAGCAGGAGTTTGTTGTAAGTATCATATATGTTGGTCAGAACATATTAAAGTATTTACTACATAATCCGGCATAGTTTTGTTGTTATCTATCACAAACATGTATTCAATCCAGAAACCTTAGGTCCTTATTTACATTGAACGTGTGGTAATTTTTAGGCGAATCAAAGATAAATTGGTTTGTCACGGAAATGTTCCTGAGCGCTAGCGGATATGTAAAGGATATTAACCTGTCCCTAGGGTTTTATTGAAATGTAAACATGAGGGGTGAGGGGAAACCGTGGGCCGTAGGCCCTAGGGTTTCCCCGACCCCGAATGTTTACTTTTCAATAAAACCCTAGGGACAGGTTAATACTTGTCATATAAAGCGAAGGAAAGGACGAAAAACTCTGTAAAAATATTGAAATATATAATAACACTGAAAGTATCGCACAAACGCAGCCAATCCTTGCAAGTTGTCTGTATAACAGCAGCTCTTCGCGAAAGACTTTAAATATACACTTTGCATACGATTTTAGAATCAAATTTAACATATTAACATTATGTATATAAACATTACAGTGTCAGTGATGACAAAACAAAATAACATTTACTGACATCAAGCCTCGGTAGCTCGGTTTAACAACACAGAGGTTGCGGGTTCGAATCCCGCTTGAAACGTTAAATCAGAATTTGTTAAAAATTCAATTTTTTCAAATCCATTTGTTTGTTTCGTAATGTTCACAAGTTATGAGTCTTGTATAAAATGAAGAATATAAAAAAAAGTAAAAATAGAAATAGAGCCATAGGCTCCGTAGCTCATCAGGCTTCATCATCAATTATTTTTCTTTTTTTTCTTTTTTTATTCCACATTTTTTTGATGCACATACATACAAATACCGGTTAAAATTGGATACCGGACACATTTGGATAGGATACAATTGGAGAATGGCAGTATTTATGGACAAAGGGTAAATGAATCAATTAATAAATAAATGATGGCAACTTGACCAGAATTTTACAAACTTATCATGTTGACATGAAGAAAAAGCTATGGCTTTCGTAATATCGTAGTAGTGCTCTCTTTGGATTCTACCCATAGATATGTTAGAGTCTTTGTTATGGCATTTCAAGATCAGTTTCTAGATTAGGAGAATGATTATATTTAATGGATCGTTATTTTTTGATAAATATCCAAGCAAAATACATTTCTTTGTGAAGGTTATTCTTAGATGTGCTTTTGTATTGATCCAATGTTGGATATCTTTCCAAAGAGAGTTTATATATTGACATTCCCAGAATAAATGAGAAATGTCACACACTTCATGTTTGCAGAAAAGACATATTGGGGATTCAATGTATCCAAGTTTATAGAGATAAGAGTTCACAGGTAAAATTCTATGGATAAGTCTATATTGAAACCACCGTAGTTCCGTACATTCGGTACATCTGAAAGGCATTTCATTTATTAATTTCCACTCGGAATCAGAGTAACTTTCGTCAAATATCTCTTCCCATTTACGATTATATGTATCTTTTTGAAAGGAATTGTCTAATAGGATATCGTAATAATGTTTTGATCCTTTGAGGTCCGCTCGAAGTTGGACGTGATTGTAAGGCAGTATTGGGTTTTCCGGTATATAATCAGTGTCCTTTTCAAATTTGTTCAAGTACTCCTTGACCGCATTTTTCAGCCCAAAGAAGGTTAACGGATCACAATTGACTTTATATATATTTATAAATTGTTCGTATGTTAATAAAATGCCTTTTTCAGTTACCAAGTCACTCACAAACTTTACACCAGCGGAGTACATGTTTTTATAGAAAACGGATTTCTTATTAATTTTTATGTTGTCATTGTACCAAATAAATTGAGAGTATATATTTCTGTTCAAAGATTTACATTTTGATAAATATAAACTCCATGCTTGTAACGTATCCTTCCAAAACATATTTGTCACCTTTGGAATAACAAAATCCTTTATATAGTTTGAATCCATTTCTAATACATTTGCAGGAAGGCTTTTGTTATGGAATACGAAAAACGTCTTCTCACTAGATGTACAATATAAGCGTTTCAACCACGATACCTTTTGTGCAGCTATGTAATGTTTAATTTGTGGAACTTTAATTCCCCCATTTGGTATACTACCTACAATTATATCCCGTTTCACTTTATCAGGTTTTCCTTTCCATATGAAATCGAAGCATTTCGATTGGAAGGATTGCAAAGTATGATCTGATGGTGATGGAATAGATGCACATAGATGCGTAATTTTTGGTAACAACAATGATTTTAGGACAGTATTTCGACCTAGTGGGGTTAAAATTCGACATTTCCAAATTTTCATTTGATTTTCAATATTGGTAAACTTCTCCATATAATTCTCTTCAATCATATTTTCAAGGTCAATGTGAAATTTTATCCCCAATAACTTAAAAGAATGTACCCATTCCAGATTCCAATCTTTGCATAGCTTTATTCTGCTTCGTTTCTTTGATCCAATCCAAATTAATTTTGTTTTTTCAACATTTACCTTAAGTCCAGAAAAACGTTCAAATAAGGTAAGGGTATTGAGAACTGCGTAGAGGCATTTTTCAGATCCATCTAACAATAAGGATATATCATCAGCAAATTGAGCTAAGAGATGTTCAATATTTCCTATTTTAATGCCCTTTACTTGTTTGTTGGTCTTAAGTAGTATTGTCAATATTTCTGTACAAAGAATAAACAAGTAAGGAGAAATCGGGTCTCCCTGGCGACATCCTCTACTTAACCTAAAAAAGGAGGAGGGGAATCCATTTACGAGGACGCATGATTCCGAATTGTGGTATAGTACATTTACCCATTTGCGAAAGGAGGGTCCGAAGTTAAAGAATTTAAGGACATTTTGTATGAATTTCCAATCAACGGAGTCAAAGGCTTTTTCAAAATCCACTGACATTAACAGACCTGGAATTTGGTATCTTTCTGTATGTTCCATTACATCATAAATCTGCCGTGTGACTTCAGCTATATATCTACCCGGAAGGAAGCCCTTTTGTTCTTCACTTATCATGGTTATAAGAACTGTTTTAAGGCGACACGTGATTGCAGCCGAGGCAAGTTTATAGGAAACATTAAGCAAAGATATAGGTCTCCAATTTTTTAAATAGCGTTTTGATTTATTTTCTTTTGGAATGCAAGTAATAACACCCTGTTTTTGCGTAATAGATAGTGAACCCGTTCGGTAGGCATAATTTAATGAATTTAATAAGTATTTATTTAAATCTCGCCAAAAGAACTTGATAAATTCGACGGTAAAACCATCCGAGCCTGGACTTTTATCATTTTTCATAAGCTTTAAAGCCGATATTACTTCATCGTAGGTAAGTTCTCCTTCAAGTTCGGCCGATTCATGGTCTTCAAGCTTAGTGCTGGCTTCTTTGGGGATTATTTCATCAAGATCAACATCACAACAATCTCTGCTAGAGTATAACGACTTATAGAATTTCACAGTTTCCTCCAAAATATCAACAGTTGAATTCAACAAATTACCATCTTTGTCCTCTAACTCTGTAATTGCTTTGTTTAAGAAATTTCGCGATTCTAATTTCAAAAAGAATTTGGTTGGTTTCTCGCCCTTTTCTATCCATTTAGCCTTTGATCGTATGAAGCTTCCTTTCGCTCTGATAGTATTAATTTCTTCAAGTTCAGAATTTGTAGCTTTTATTTCCTTCGAAATATCTTCCTTTTCTCTGATTATATTCGTTTTATCTAAATCTATTGTTAGTCTCTTTAATGTTATGTTCAATTCAGTTTCAGCATTTTCAATTTTCTTCTTTTTAGTACTGGCAAACAGTTAAGATTTCCCCCTTATCATCAACAGAATAGTTTCCCAAAGAAGCTGATCAGATATGGAAAAAACATCTTCATTATCCCTTACACGATATTGATTCAATGTTTCCGTGAGAGTTTGTTTCACCATATTAACATATTCTTTATCGTATAACAATGAATTATTAAATTTCCAAAAGCCCTTCCCTCGTTTTACTTCATTAATTTTGATGGTAAGTTCGAGAAGTGAATGGTCAGTTTTGAAACCTGGGTTAATAGAGGTAGACGTAACAGACGAGAGTAAGTTATGTGAGATTAGAAAGAAATCAAGACGCGATTGTTTCAAGGGAGTTGGCTGACGCCAGGTATATCTTCTCTCTTCCCGATTGTGTTTCCGCCATACATCCTTAAGATCGAATACTTGCTGCATTTCCAAGACTCTACTTCTAGCATTTAGATTATTGATGTGCTTGTAGTTAAATTGATCTATAAGTGGATCTAAAACTAGATTCCAGTCACCACAAAGTACCAAATATTCTCCTTCAGATTCTTCTAGTATATCAGAAAGTGTATCATAGAATTCCGGCGTGTCGTCATTGGGTCCATATATATTTAGTAAGAAGTAAATACAATTGTCTATTTCTATATCGAGAGCATTAAAATTTCCATTTTCGTCAGAGTATTCTTTTATCACTTTAAATTCAAAATTGTTATTGAACAAAATCGCCGTACCTCGTGCATTTGATCCAAATGAACTAAAGTAGCATTCAGAATATCCCCATTGCTGTTTAATTATTTGTTCCTTATCTTTTGTAAAATGAACATCTTGAAGACAATAAATAGAGGCCTTTTTCTTTTTCAAAAACTTGAAAACTTGCCTTCGTTTCTTACTTTCGCTAATACCCCTACAGTTCATTGAAATGATTGATAGATCTGTCATGATATCATGTAAGAGAATAAACTTGTCCAAATGTCCCTATCCAAAGAATAAATAACGGTATTGAAAAATGTGTTTGAAAAGTGTGCAAATTTTGTGACTTCCAGTTTTGCAAACATAGTGGAATGATTGAAGAGGAAAGAAAAAAGGGGTGTCTCATAACAAGAATGAAGACTATCAATCGATAGCTGGTCCTTACATGTGTAGGAGACGGAAATGCAACAAAACAAAATAAACAAAACAGTAAAATCTATTTTGGCTGTTGAAAATATAAAAAGGGGAGATCCTATCCACGGGTATATAATCGGGATATTGATGACACACAAAAGCTTATTAGAGTAAAAATAGTCCTGAAGAAACCCCAATAATTTTGAGTATGGGTTCTAGCAGCTATTTCTTGATTCATTACAGTAAAAAGACTCAACGAACAAAATCAAAGTCACTTGGACTAGGTACAGAGACATAAATAAACATACACTCAAACACACCTGCATTGTGTGATCACGTTAACGGATGAAGGCAGTTCGTGATGCACGTGCTTCACGTGTAAACAGTAGTCAGTCATTGTGTTTGTATTCATTGTCGTTCAACTGAACTCAGTCAGATTATCGTGGATACTATCATGGATACTCACATGTATAAACAATGGATACCATGGATATTAACAAACACAAGTGGATATGTCTATCAATCAATCGGTAAGTGAATTTCCGCTATTTTTCGAAATTATTTCATAGCACAATTGTTTTGTAAACAGCGTCACACATGACAAACTAAAACCGTCACAGACTCACCCACTTAGCACTCAATCTATGTATAACGCTTCCAAGCCGCCTTTGGTTCTTTCGAATCTTTTGTCTCCAAGATAACATCGACACCGGCAATCCTCACTCGTGCATATAGGCCTACACGCTCTCGCCTCAGGTCAAACGCTTTCCTGTTGAGAATCGCCCTCTGTTTCTTCATTTTAAATGGTAAATCAGTTCTAATGCTTTTCCCTTTGACGTCTTTCAGAAGCTTACCACTGGATAGCACGTTTTCACGGTCTGGCATGTAGACAAAAGTAGCTAAGATAGGGTTTGGCGCGTCCGGTGTTGGATCGTTTTGAAATGGCTTCCGGGGCAATCTGTGAACTGTTTTGAAGTATATGTCGTCTGCTTTGTCTTGTGCGAAGCGTAGGTCTTCCACAAAGAATTGTCGGAGGCGTCGTTCCGTATTCTCCATTGCTAGTTCGGGGATACCGTAGAAGAGTAAGTTAGGGCGCCGTTCATGAACTTCTTTCAACAGCAAAGTATTCTGGAATTGTGTAGCTTGTTCGGAGAGGTTATGCTTTAACTGTGTAACCTCAGTGCGTAGGTCGTTTACTTCATCTTGTTGTTGAGATACAAGGTTATCTAACTCTTCTTTGAGAGGCATTTTAGAAGTTGGGATGAAAATAATGCTGAGGAATATATGGATGACAACTTCTTTGTTCATTGTATGCGACGTTTCGACACAGATTCTTGTGTCGTTCTCAAGCAGAGGAAGAGTAATAAGCTAGGGGCATATATAGAAGTAAATAATACAATGCGCAGTAACAACAACTTAATGAAGAGATTAAATGTAATAAACAGGGATGAGTGGTAGGAAACCAGTAATGTACAATGCAGTGCGTTACATTTAATTGATAGATGCCAGTGATGTACATGAGTGATTACAGTTAATTAATTGATAGAGGCCAGTGATGTACATGCGTGATTACAGTTAATTACTTAAGGAGGAGATCATAGGCTGACGGGATGAAGTAACCTTGATCGCGGTTAATTGATGGCTGAATCTTTTTGATTTCCAAAGCTTCTCTTAATTTTCGGAGTCGGTAATCCGGTTGATTGGTAACAAGGCATTTGGTTTCTGACCATTGTATTTGGTGATTGGGGTTGGCTTTGACGTGGTCGGATATAGCTGATTTGCTGTCCAAGTTGTTTACTGATGTTTGATGTTCCTTTAGTCTTGTGTTGATAGGCCTGGATGTCTCACCTACGTAGTTATGTCCACAGTCGCAGTTTATTTTGTAAACAACTCCTTTTGGGAATTAAATGTAACGCACTGCATTGTACATTACTGGTTTCCTACCACTCATCCCTGTTTATTACATTTAATCTCTTCATTAAGTTGTTGTTACTGCGCATTGTATTATTTACTTCTATATATGCCCCTAGCTCATTACTCTTCCTCTGCTTGAGAACGACACAAGAATCTGTGTCGAAACGTCGCATACAATGAACAAAGAAGTTGTCATCCATATATTCCTCAGCATTATTGTTATCTAACTCGTTGACTTTGGAAGTAATAGTCCCAATTTCGGCTTTCACACTCGAAATAGAGTCCTCAATACCGGAGCGCGTCTCCTTTAACAAGAGTTCAATTTTTTTTGTAATTCTACCCTCCACATTCAGAATAAGTTCTTCTAAGTTAGTTGTCGAACGTGTAGCAACATTTCCCTTGGTGGCCATGATGGTGATAGTGGGTAGTTTGGCGTTGAACAAAATATGTCAAAAAGTAGGCCTATTTTTAAAGATCACAAAACATATATCATGTCTTCTTACCCATTAATTGTTACATGTAAGATGATTTTGGGTATTTCAATAGCTCATTTCTTCATTGATGGCTGTGATTCCCGTGGATTTTCGGAGAGCTCCCAAAACGTGCGTCCGTCACTCACACATGCGCAACCGGAAGTTGAACTCAACTTGGTATTAGTAATTCAATTCTTAAACTGTATAGTTTTTCATTACGAGAGTTTCGATGCGCTACCTTTTCTTTACCCATTGCAAAAGTCATATTTCTGTTAAATATATCAAAGAAATGCCATGCCATGTTTTTGTGAGTTTTATTCAGTATGATTGTCAATCTTGAATCTAAAATATTCCGAATACAAGCTGTAGTCTACATTTCTGATGAGCAAGTCCTGTAACTTCACAACTTAATCAGATTGACTTATTGTAGTTTAATCTATATCATTTTGGCCCTGTATTAATTCTGAATATGATGTAAAATATTTTGTATTAGTACTGTTAGTTCCCAAACGGTATGAGGCATTAAACAAAACGTGAAAACAAAATGTAATTCTCCTTGACCAGTTGTTATGGGATTAAAGATACAAACATTGTTTTAACAAGTAAATCAACCCTATTTAAAACTAAACAGTGAATATGTCATTTATGTAGACATTATTACATACGCAACGTAAACATTAACCATTAACCATTATTATAATGTTTGACGTACTTACGTAATCTCTACTTTGAATGATGGTTTAGAGTGCAAAAGTTTTAATATTATTTAAACTTCACATGACATGAAGAACATATGCAAAGAGGATATTGTGCAAAAAATGCACATATTATTCAAAAACGCAAGCGAGGGGCATGAAATAGCCGGTGTTTCAATAGGTAACGGTGAAGGATGTGGCTACATTTTGTATGTTCTCTATATCATTGTGTATGATTCATGAGAATAAAATTCTGTTCTGCTATGTACATGAAGAATATTGTCCAATGAAAGCAAATGCACGCGTCTGTTCTACAATTGCTACTCTACAATTGCTACGCTTCAATCAAATGCGTATGTACATGTGCATCCCGAGAGTGTTATTTCAAGGTCAATCTATTTGATAATGATTTCTAATGTCTGATTGAATGTTTATTCGCGTGGGGATCCAAAATGTAAAATCTAGATTCGGCTTATCTTGATGATTGGTAAAAAGAGACAGAATTCATTTAATGATGATGTGATGATTACACCAAACTACAAGGACATTACTGTTAAGCGACATGAGTACCTTGTTAAATATGAGCGAGGTGTATGTTATAACATACATGTGTAAACTTCTAACAACCCATTAACTAAAGATTTGTTTATTCACCAAACGGACTATCATTCTCCAAAATCGACCATTCATTTCTATCAAATCATTTTAATTACTGTCTGTTATGAACACTAAATGACATATCTTGCATAGAATATGTAATTCTTGTTGATAGTTTCCAAATTATGTCTAAAAATGACCTTATTGCAATACAAATAGAAGAGACACATATATGTGGCTCTAGCTGAATAAGAGGTGCTATCAAGCAACGCATATAAATCTCGGCACATATTACTTCTTTATACAGCAAATATGAATAACTTTGTTATTTCCATGAAACTGTAAAGCAATAAGAACTTTATGTTACTTCTCCAGGGTTAATACGTTGAACAAGAAAACATGGTGCATATAATGCACTACTCAATAACCTTCTCACTTGGTTACTTGAAACGTAGGAAATGATTGACTATAAGTTTCCTCTTCAACTCAAAGTGTCAATTATGTTATATTCTTAATCTTAAAAACATTGGCTCTTTACAAAGCCTTATAATTTTCAGCAAATTATGTTTTGTTTTAAAAAGAACATGATTGCATAAATAATGATAGGAATTCAAAACATCTCACCTACTCATCCTTAAATGTTGAATATATGATAATCCCATTGTCATTAAACTCTTGTAACACACGTGAATGTGACACGAATAATAGTACTTTAGGCTAGCAACATTTTAAACTCATATCTGTCATGGAAAATAGACTCAATAAATATGTTTTCGAATGGGCGGAACGTGCTGCGATTTCCTCAAAGAACTGGAAGCGAAGAGTATCTACAAAACTATCAACTCTAGGATTGAAAGAAGTATTATCTCCAACCATAACAGTGCGGAAGCAGAGAATTTGCTCTATAGTACATGATCGTTTATTTTCAGAATACATATCTAAGAGGTATGCTGATTTATCTTCGGAAATAAGGAGTCAAGGAAGTAGTAAACTGCACACTTATAACAAGTTTAATTAAATGTACGTATGGAGTTGAGCCTTATATCTTACAACCGATGCCAAAATCTTATAGATCAGCTTTGGCCAAATTCCGACGCGGGGTTGCACCTATACGGATCGAAACCGGACGTTATGAAAACATCTCAAGTGAAAACCGTTTCTGTTTCAAATGTCCTGGCAAGGTCGAAGACGAGCTACATGTAATTCTCCGCTGTCAACTATATGCTGATATTCGACAGATTTTATTGCTTAAATGTGAGAGTTTTATTACAGGTTTCAATGTGTTGAATGATAAAGAAAAGCTGGCCGCAATCCTACATACTCCTAAGATATGCTATTATGCCGCCAAGGCCTGCCATAATATGTTGCTACTAAGGCGTTCAAAGCTTTATTGTTAATATTCCATTTGATATATATAAAGATGTTTGAATGTATGATGTTATTTTAATATTTTACCTACATTCACTTTTACTGTATATTTTAATGTATCAATAGTCTCTCATAGCTCTTAAGAGCGGCGCTGATGTCTTTTAATGTGTGTTTTAATTTGAAATGTATATATACAGTGGTGAGACTCAAATAAAATATTGTCTGTCTGTCTGTCTGTCTGTCTGTCATTCTGACTGCTTTAGATAAGTCACCTAAATACCGTTTGGCTGATTGAAGCGCACCATTGTCCGGTTTTCGATCATAGTCACGACTTTGAACATTCTTACTGTTAATATACTTTAGCTCTAAATTATTTTTTCATACATCAGTCGATACCTCCCGATAGAGTAACACTATTGATAATGTTTTGGTGTATGTGACACCAAACAATTCACAGAGTGTGCCTTAAATGTACGTGTCATGCATAACAAATGTTATGCATAAAAGATGAATGAATGAAATTGCTGCAGTTATGTGATTCCATTAAACATATCTTACTCTAACACAGAGCTTTTGTTTATATATACCACTGAAAGAAAATATGAGGTTGTTTTCATAAACAATCTGACTTGTAAATCAAAAGAAATTTTGTTATTTCATAACAACATCATCAAATATAACTTTTTAGGCATTTTAGGCATTAGAAACCTGCCGACCCTTCAACATTAGACTTAAAGAACACAAAACTTCAGTAGAGCAATTGGACCTTTAAATCTGCCCTTTCAGAACACATTGTGAACAACCCCAACCACTCAATCTGCTGGAACAACACTGAAATCCTGGCCTTCAACATCACTGATTGGAGAAAACGAAAACTTCTTGAATCAATCAACCTCAGAAGATAGCTCCCGAGATTAACCGTGACCAAGGAGTTTATCTCCCTAACTCTTGGTGCATCACCAAGCAATCATAGACTCTATCTCCTGTACCACTCTGCTGTGTAAACATTAATTGCCTGTCCATTGTATTTTCTCTTTCATCTCATGTTTTGATTGTATATAGCTAATTAATAACTGTCTTCTGTATTGTATATGCTAAGTCACTTTATTGGCTTCATGTATATCAATGTATATAAATACAACACTGGATATTACATTATCAGTCACCTGAAGAAGGGGCAAGAATTGGCCCAGAAACGTCGTGAGAGATCAATAAAAAAGTTGTTATCCATAACATTTGTCTTGTAATGTGAAATAGGTAATCCTGAATAAGTATAATTCATAAAGAAAAAAATAAGTTTCAAATTTATTTTCAACTGTCATAAGACATAAAGTAAAAAATCGGTAAACATGATTTTATGAACGCTTTTGGCACTTTTGCAACCTCGATTATCCAGCCATGTATGACACGCGTTGGCCACCCGTCAGCCACGTGAGAGCAACGGATGGCTGACGCGTTGCTAGCCGTTGCTAACGCGTTGCTCACTCGTGACTAACGCGTGAGCACAGCGTGAGTTACGCGTTTTTCGACCACTTACTTTTGCACACTACTGTATCTAAAATCGCATTGCTTACATACTTAAGTTTAGAATTGATGACCCTGTTACCCAGGGGGCGGGGGGACCGGTATGAAGCCTGATGATCTTATGCATGGATTTACTACTGATGTAGACTTCTTTTTAGTGCAGTTTTATGTTCTATGCAACATGTTTCCTTTTAAATAAAACCTGCCAACTGGAAGTACTTGTAAACGTGGTTATAAAATTTGCGAGTCATTATAGAAAACCTGTTATACATGTATGATACGTCAGTGTTGGCCGATTGATAGGACGCTTTACAAAGTCACATAGGTTTGACGACTGAATCACTATCTGTGTAACCAATTTCTGGTTTTTAATAATATAAACTATCTTAGCTTAACATCCTTTTATATTTCATAACTTTACAATTTCCAAATATACGACATGAAGTTAAGAAATAGAGCCATTGGCTCTGTAGCTCGTCAGGGTTCATATCAATTTTGTGTGGCAAATTTGGTTCTATCCTTAGTAGGGTCCATAGGGTCACCAAATGTACAATTTCGAATCCTACTTATCTAACTTAGGAGTCTGTAGACAAGGTTTCAGCTTTCTAGGCCTTATGCTTCTGGAGAAAAAGATGAAACTTGGTTTTTAGTGTGTGGCCCTTATCAGGGGCCAAAGGGTCACCAAAGGTATGAATTATATTCCACACTAGTAAGTAGTATATACACAAGTTTTCAGATTTCTAGGCCTTACGCTTCTGGAGAAAATAAAAGTACAAAAACATAGATCAAAATAGATGTAAGGGCGTGGCTCCTGTGGCCCTTATTAGGGGTCACAGGGTCACCAAAGCTATAAATTATATTCCTCACTAGTCAAGGAGTATGTACACAAAGTTTCAGCTTTTTAGACCTTCAGCTTTTGTATGAGAAGATGAAAATATGTTTTTAGGGCGTGGCCTCTGTGGCCTTTATTAGGTTCACATGGGCCACCAAAGCTACAATTTTTAATCCTTCCAAGTCCATGGAGGACTTACAGGCCAGATGAGCTTAAATTGATAAAATTATCAGTCATAGGCTTATGTATGACTTAAGGATTGAACATAATAAATGACTACGCCTAGACTGGAACAAAGTACATATGCAAGCGCAAAGTATACACAAATATTGTTATATGATACATATGCCTCGTCAAACCATACAGAGAGCTTAAAGTATAGGGTGTAGTGGTGATCTGAATTGTAGATCGCATAACTTACTTGACTGTGTCACCAGTCGCCATTTAACCTAACGTATCTAAGCGGGGAAACATACACCTCTTGACAAGATGACGTTCTGTAAACCATCGTTATGACGAATTTGTTTTTGAACAGGAATTTCAACTTTTGAGTTAACAACATGCCAGCTCTCATCAAATGATCAAAGCGCAATACGGAAATAGTGCTCGAATTTGATCTTACTACAATCTAAGGTATTTCTCTAAACTATGATTTTGTTATCAATTCTAAACGTTTCATTTCAGGTGTACTATATCTTGTGTATGCTAACTTTTAACTTCAACCCTTTACTTCTTATTTTTCTGTTGGACGGAGACAAACAAATAAACAATATAGCCAGTGGCTCTGTAGCTCATCAGATTTCATATCAATTTTGCTTTAGGGTGTGGCAAATGTGGTTCCCCCCTTACTTTGACAACAGGGTCACCAAATATACAATTTGGATTCCTCCTTATGTAACTGAGGAGTTTGCACACAAAGTTTCAGCTTTCTAGGTCTCATGCTTCTTGAGAAAAAGATGAAATTAGGTTAAAGGGAGTGACCCCTGAGGCCCTTATTAGGGGCCACAGGGCCACAATAGCAAAAATCATAATCTTCACTAGTCAAAGAGTATATTAACAAGGTTTCAGCTTTCTGGGCCTATTGCTTTTGAGAAGGAGATGAAAATAGGTTTTTAAGGGCGTGGTCCCTCTGGCACTTAATCAGGGTCAAAGGGCCATCAAAGCTACAATTTATCACCCTCACTAGTCAAGGAATCTGTACACCAAGTTTCAGCTTTCTAGGCCTTATGCTTCTGGAGATGACGATGAAAATAGGTTTTTAGGGCTTATATTAGGCGTCACAGGGCCACCAAAGCTACAATTTATAATTATCACTAGTCAAGGAGTCTGTACACAAAGTTTCAGCTCCCTAGGCCTTATGATTCTGGAGGAGAAGATGAAAATAGGTTATAGGGCGTGGCATATGAGGCCCTTATTAGGGGCCACAAGGCCACAAAAGCTACAATTATTAATACTCACTAGTCAAGAAGTCTGTACACAAAGTTTCAGCTTCCTAGGCCTTATGGTTCTAGAGAAGAATTGAAAATAGGTTGCATCATCTTACATGTAGCATCATCCATGTTCGGGGAACACTTGACTACCCTGACTAAACGTTACTATCAACAATCAAGCAAGATTTGTTGTTCCTATCATCAGTAAAGCAGGTTCAGGGCTGCTAAGTTAACCCGTCTCCTTTGGAATAAAATGCTGAAATTGGTAGAATACTCCTTAATTCTTATTCATTTGCTATTTTACTCCTTAATTCAACATTTGAAATACTCTTTACGTTTTTTCATGTGCTATTTTACTCCTTAATCTGAAATTTGATGAGTGAAATACGCATGAGTCAAAATAATTACTATTACTGGTTACTATTACACGCTATATACAGTCACGTTACCGTATTCTGTGACATGCCTGCAACAGTTCGCAAGAATTTGAAAGTGGTGAAGTGTAATGGTGACATTGAAAACAAGTTAACTCAAAATGAACGACACATTTCTGCGTAATCCTTAGTGTAGGTTGTAACCAAATTAACATAAAAGCAGTAAACTACCATGGAGACCTTGAAAATAAGATCAAGGTCACAAAGTGTGAAAAATCTTACGGATGAGAATTTTTTTCGAAATGATGTAGTAATCTTGAACATAAGCTAACGATCACACTACGGTCTTTTCATCAACATGGGCTGTCACCAAATTTGGTGACATGAGTCTGGTGACATGCATGATTACCGATAATAATACACCCTTGATCAAAAATTCGTTCTTTGACAACTATTATACATTCATTATATATATTGTTTTATTATATAACCTAACTATGTTAATTGTCCGTGACAACGTTACCAGTCCCTGCAATGAAATGTTAATAGTAAACAAAGCATTTCACCTGCGGCGTAGGTATTGAAAATAAGGCCAAGGTCAACAGAAAAGGGTATGCGTAATCCGTAGTTGTCAGCTTGAATCACATTTCTGCAACGGTTCATTACTTACCACGTTAATTACAGTTCGAAAACAAGGGAACGTGACTTGAGCCCTTGGAAAAAAGCTCTAGGTCAAACAAATCAGCGTGTTTCCTTAATATTAAAAAATATCGTATCTTAGTAAAAAATTGATTAAGTAGTAAATGATAACCCGGTACCGAGGGGTTATGGAAAATAACCTCGCGAGGGCGTAGCCCGAGCAGAGGTTAATTCTATAACCCGAGGCAAACGGGTTACTATTTGACTTACACTCTCGCGGAAGACTCCTGCAATGGTTTCAACTAAATTAGTTTATAAACAATTAATCTAAAAACGTTTTACTGATATCATTAGCGGATTTATCATTTCTTGATAAGAAAAAATATTTAAAATACCCCCATATTAGGGTTTTAGAAATAAACGCTGGATTTCCTACAATAAAAACTTTTTCATTACGGTGCTTCAACTAAATTGGTTTACATACAAATAATTGAAAAACGTTTTAGTGATCCATTTTGCAGGTTTGATATGTCTTGATAAGAATACTATCTTAGACTACTTACAATACCCCCTGCTTAGGGTTTTAGAACTAAAAACTTGATTCCTGACATTAAAAACTATTTTATAGGGGGAAATAAAAAAAAAAACATGACACACAAAAATGTACATCAACTGACATGGATCCTCGGTAGCTCAACAGCTAAGAGCGCTGCTTGACAACATAGAGGTCCCTGGTTCGAATCCCGTCATTCATAAATCTGAACTTTCTTGTTTTATTAAACATCCAAATTTTACAAGTCCAATTGTTTGCAATTGTTTACAATCTTATAACCGACTAAGGTGGTTATGAGATAACCTACGCCAACCAACTAAAATAAAGGCAATAACGTCCCAAGGGGTGTAAGGGGTAAACACCTATAGGAAGGTAGTTATGAGTTAAAACCAATTGAAAAAAGAAGGGATATAACCGCCCAAGGGGTGTAAACTAGTTTAAACACTAGTGAAAAGTAAAAAGGCTACGAAGATATATTATTTTAAAGTTGATCATCCTCAAAGATTAAATTTTAGGCTAATTTGTTAGAGATAAGTTTCCTTTCCCTCTGAAGGAAATAATGCTGCAGAGTGTGAATTCATTCTTTTTCGTGCTCAATCTAACTGCAAAATCAAAGCTATTTTAAATGACAATTTTTTACAGAAACGACAAACATTTGATATGCAAATACCACCTCAAGTCAAATAGCAGTGTGCCATTTTTAATTTATCCTGCGTGGATTAATTACTGAAAACGACTTCATTTTTACTGCAGTTATATAATATATGTAGCAGGTTTGGAAAATGGAACGAGTAGTACTTGAAATGCTTGGTTAAAAGATCTGCGAGTCACTATTACATTACATGTGAATACGTGTTCACTGTTGAAATCCCTTAAATGATACCACAGGGATGGGTTGATTGATATCCGCTTTACAAAGTGAAATAGGCTGAATGACTTACCGTTGTAATAATATACAATTATTTTATTTTTTGATTTTAAATTTCATAACTGTACAAATATGAAATTATCTTTTATTTATTTGATACGAATTAAGAATATTCAGTAAAATGAATTTGTATGAATGAACGAGTGTTATAAATGGCTACATCTTTCGGGGGACGCGAAAACTGCATAAATCTACATATGAAAGCGTAAACTATGCACAGAGATGCATGTATGATGCATGTTGCCCCGTCAAACTATTTAGAAAGCTGGAGCTGGTGAATTGAAGTCGCACCCGGGCTATACAAATCATGCAGTATTGCCTAAGTTCTTTGTTCAAAAACTAGAGCAAACAACACTACTTAGACGGTTAGTCACGTTTCTTGTTCAACACTTTCGCCATTTTACCTTACGTGATAGGGGAAAAATTGTTACACATTTTAATTAAATGATGTTCTGTAAACCATCTTTATAACGACTTTGTCTCTGATGATCATGTTTCCCCCCTTCGGAGTTAACAAGATGCTGGCATACTGTTCAGAAGATCAAAAGCAATACTGAAATTGTGCTCGGATGTGATTTTCTAACAATCCAAGGTATTTGTCATAATTATGAATTCAACTCATGTCTTCTCCTCATATTTGTATAAAACTTTAAAGGCAAATTTCATGATATGTTGAAGTAACATAAAAAGCATAGATCTTGTCCAGCGTTTGTATTAACTATATATACACTTTAACCGTATTTGGAGACAATGCCTGCATAGGTTCATGGAATGTTATGCCAACAATTGTTGGTAAGTGGTCAATGTAATGATGACATGGAAAATATGGTAACGGTCATTATAAACAACTCCTGTCAAGATTGTAACCAAACTTTGGTGAGTTAACTAGCGAGCAAAGAAAGAGCAGTAAAACCGCCGTAGTGACCCTGAAATGCGGTCAACATCAACAAATGGGAAAAATTGATGAGAAAAATGTCGAAAAAATATAGCAATCTTGAAAATAAATTAGAAGTCACATTTTTCTACTGACATAATTATGTTCTTTAAAATGGGCTGTCACCAACTTTGGTGACAAGAGACTGGTATTACCGATGAAACACCCTTGGTCCAAAATTCTTCTATGAAAGCGTATACCAGACATCCTACACCCCTTGGGCGGTTATATCCCTTCATTTTCGCAGTTGGTTTTAACTCGTAACCACCGTCCTATACGTGTTTATCCTTTACACACTATGGGGAGTTATTGCCTTTATTCTAGTTGAATTTTATAAGCCGTAAGCTCAATTTGCGTGGATTGGTTATCTCATAACCCCTTGGTCGGTTATTTTAAGTTTTGTTTTACATGTTTTGTGCCTCTATCGCGTAGCGTGGTGATTTTGTACAAAATTTGTTTTTTTTAAACATCGATTGAGGCACAAAACATGTAGTGCAAACCTTATAATTACAATCTCAACCTTTCAACGACACGAACTAGGGACCTCTATGTCACCAGGCAGCGCCTTTACCAGTTGAACAACCGAGGATCCATGCCACTTGACGCAACTTTTGTAATGTCATGTTTTGTTTTTTAATTTTTGCTATAAATATATAACAATGTTGCAATAAAATAGTTTTAATACATGTCAGGATTCGAGTTTTTAGGGGCTATTGTAAGTTGTCTAAATGTTTATTTTTATCAAGATATGTTAAACCCGCAAAATATATCACTGGAACGTTAATGAATTAATTGTATATAAACAAATTTAGTGAAACATTGTAATGAAATAGTTTAATGTAAGGAATCATGTTTTTTGTTACAAAGTTCTAAGCAGGGGTATTGTAAGATGTCTAAATGTTTATGTTTATTCTTATCAAGACATGTTAAACCCGCAAATACACCCTCGCGAGGTTCTTTAATTTCCATGACCCCCGGTATCGGGTTATTATTTATTACATACCTTACCCTGCGATGTAAAATATAAAAGAAAACATTTACGTGCCCCGGTGGTTTTGAAATAAGGCTAAGCCCAACAACAAAGGGTCTGGTTATCACGTTTACATCGCCACACTATCAGTGTTCTTGTAGCATTTTATTTTTTGTGTGAAAAATGACGTAAAGTACATGTAAGCCCTGTACTGTTAACTTTTTTACAATAAAGAAGAAAATAATGAACTGACAGATTAACTACATCAAACTGTGAGTACCGTTTTGTTATAGTTTTGTTAATTACCCGTGGGTTGCGGGGTTTGTAATTTTCTACAACCATCAAATGTTAGTGTTTTAACACCTTTCCTACCTTCCGTGTACATTTTTACAAGGTTAAACCTTATTACCATACGGTATCCAACAAGAGCTTTAATACGTCTTTAAACGTTTTACAAAGAAACCATGAAACCGTGCTACAGTCCATTTTGCTAAACTAAAATATTTGACTTTCATTGATAATGGATGAGAAACTAAAACTAGTATCACAGAATTGTAGGGTCTTACATGACAAACAAAAACGTAAGGAATTGTTTACTTCTTTAAAACGCAAAAGAGCTCGAATTTATTGCTTCAAGATGTGCATTTTACAGAAGACATGGAACAATCAATACAAGAAGAATGGGGGGGGGGGGGGGATTGCTTTTTAGTTCATTTAGAAGTTATTCGTGTGGTGTAGCACATTTCTAATTGCAAGGGATAACAAAAGATGAGGAATATAATATGATAATAATAGAAATGACACTAGACAAGAATAAACTTACTGTTGTAAATTTGTATGGCGTAAACAATGATGACCAAGACTTTTATATATCCCTTGTTCAGAAAATTAAAACTCTAAATAGAGATCATGTGATCTTATGTGGAGAATGGAATGTTATTCAAGAATTCTCAATTTTATACCTACAATTATAAATATATGAATAACCATAAAGCTAGAGAACAGATGTCACAACTTAAAGATGATTTAGATGACCCGTGGCGAAAAATTGATCCATTTGACCGGCGATACACATGGCGACAGCCCACTCCACAGCAATTGAACCAGGCCACTCTTTAATATCTTTGACTTTTAAACTATCAGACTTACCACGGGGAAAGGGATTTGGAAGTTTGACAATTCTTTGTTTAGAGATCAGCAGGATGTAAGTAAAGTAAAAAATATTATACATATATCTGAAAATATATCCGCCCGTTATAAAGTTGACAGTGATGAATATAATAAAGATGATCAACTGCTATTTGAGACAATCTTGCTGATTATTAGAGGAGGAACAATTAAATAATCTTCATTCCTTAAAAAAGAACTAATTAAGAGAGAAAAAACATCTCTCCGATACACTAAATGAAAAGGAAATTGAACTTGATATATGTGAAAATGAAACTACTTAAGAAAAGATAATTACTGACATAAACACTTTTCGAAAAGAAGAATTATATGAAACTAAAACGCGAGGGTCAATTCTTAGGTCAAAAGCCGTATGGTTTGATCAAGGCGAAAAACATCTTGCTTCTTGAGTTTAGAATCTAGAAACTTTCCTAATAAAGTTTTCTCTAAAATAGAAGATTCCGTTTGACTCACAAAAGATGTTCAGAAAGAAGTACAATCATTATACCAAAAGCTTAATAATAAACATGATGTAACTGACATCGACTTGGCAGACCTTTTAAAGGATTATTCTTCGCCTAGACTTGATAAAGATGTTTCATCAAAGCTGGAAGGAGATCCTGTCTCAGGGAACTAACTCCACTTATCTGTACCCTTGGGATACAGCCAATCAAATCATTTTCTCGTTGAAATTTTATCGAGAAGGTGGCGAGAAAATAATTTGATTGGCTAGATCCAATGTCGGGCCGTGCGAGCAAATCTAGCCTCTGAACCCATAGTACAGATTAGTGGAGTTAGCGTGGCGTTCGTTCCCTGAGACAGGATGACTGAAGGCGAAATTCTTGTAGCTCTAAAATGTTTGAAAAACAATAAGAGCTCTGGTGCAGATGGATTTACTGCCGAGTTTCTAAAATTCCTTTGGTTCGATCTTGGAAAATATCCAAAAGAAAACAAACCAAAACAGTTCATGAAAAACTGACGCCCAATCTCACTTTTATCAGTATGTTACAAAGTAGGTTCTATTGCTATCTCAAAAGGAATAAAATCTGTTTTGGATCAATTGGTAAACGAAGACCAAAAGGGCTTCGTGTCTGGCAGATATATCGGAGATATTACTAGACAGATTTATGATTTGATAGATTATACTGATACATACCAAATTCCTGGATTTCTCCTATTGATAGGCCTTTGATACTGTCGATTGGCTGCTCATAGAAAATAAATGACCATTTTTTAATTTTGGAGAATCCATCAAACAGTGGATTAGAGATTTTTACAAAAATATTAAATCAAGTGTATTAGTAAATGTTAACTTGTACAATTGGGGAAAATAAATAAAAAAGGAAAAAAAGATTAATTACATGTTTACAAATTATTATTGATAAAATAATTAACAATGCTTAAAATGGCGTAATAAGGCTTTTCACAGTGCCGATGAATGGCTTGACTTCTCATTATTGTCGTTTTTGACCGAGTGTGTGGTCTTCTTTATCGAATTGTCGAATGTAAACCAATAAAACTACTCTGGACAACTGGATTTTGTTAAAATCATGTACATATAACGTGCATGTCCAAACTAGGTTTCCCCAAAAATACCCCGATAGAACTGTCCCTTTGATGTGGGGTTCGAAAACCAGGGAACGTGCCTTGTGACATTGAAAAAGGGGTTAAGATGAAACAAATCAGCGCATTTTTTAAAATACTATATTTCAGTTAAGAAAGGGTTAAGATGAAATTAAGAAGAGCTAATTATAAGATATATTTTCAACCGTTAACTGTGTTGATTAATTTAAAATTTGAATGTTGAATATGAAACCATTTAACGATGCCAATTAACCAATATTTCACTTTTCGAATTTATCTTCATTTAAAGCCTATTTTAATCCTTTAAGCAAATCATTTTAGGTTTAGTATAGTGGGATGTGTTATTGTGTTCTACATAACAAGATATTCAAATGGTGAATTCATGTTATCAGATAACAAATTGTACTGTCTCTTCTTTTTGTGATTGATGGAAATTATTTGAGTAACATTGTAGAAGGTTGTAATAAATGGAGGACAAGTAATACTTATTATATTGGTGAACAACTTCAACAACAACTAGGGTTGCCCAGGCAACTCTGACGGTCTTCAGACCGCTGTGCAATTCGTAAGCTGTGCAATTCGTAAGGTTCATTTCAATGTATCGTACTGTACATGTAGACCTTATGCATGTCGAGCTCTCATACAAAAATCATAAAATTCCACGGCTAGGTTTTTGAGCTATGACCACTTAAGCTTGCATTTTTTCGTTTTTGGTCATCTTTGAAAGGTCACAGTAACCTTAGTATTAGTGTTAGAGCTTTGATTTGAGTATCCTATAGAGAACTATCCTTCTGCTACATAATGTGTAAATTTCAGCTCTCCAGTGCAAGTATCTTCAGAGGAGAGGTCCAAAACAGTCAAAAATGCACTAAAAGAAAGATGGCGGCCAAGTCACGTGACCTAGAGATTTTTCACGCTTGACTTTTTTCTTCAGCACGTCAATGCGCATCTTCAGTGAAAGTTTCAAGTCTCTAAGTGCATTTTGAAATTTTCGAAATTGTAATGGCTGTAGACCGGAAACGGAAGTAGATATCCGGAAACGGATTTCGATTGTATAGGGGTCAGCAGAGAATGCTGAAAGTTTCATGTAATTTGCTTCAGTAGTTTTGGAGCAGTCGTAACTTTTCAATTTCCGAAATTTCAGTTTTTAAAAGGTCTGTCAAAACGGAAATGACTGTTCGCGATCGATTTTATTCTAGATTCTTGTAGAACTAATGCATGTCTAGCTCTCATGCAAAAATCGTGAAATTCTATGGCCAAGTTATTGAGCTATGAGCCCTTGAAGTTTGCGATTTTTCGTTTTTGGTCACAGTTTCAAAAGTATTTAAGCTAGGACTCTGAAATGAGAATTTTTTAAAGAACAATGCTTCAGCTACAAACTGTGCAAATTTCTAGTGCAAGTATCTTCAGAGGAGAAGATTTCCAAAGGTGGTAGGGATCCAAAACGGTCAAAAATGAACTAAAAGCAAGATGGCGGCCAAGTCACGTGACTTAGAGATTCTTCATGATTGACTTTTTTGTTCAGCACGTCAATGCGCATATTCAGTGAAAATTTCAAGTCTCTAAGTGCATTTTAAAAATTTTTCCCATGTTAAATTGTTGTGGACCGGAAACGGAAGTAGATATCCGAAACGGATTTCGATTGTATCAATTTCAGGTAAGGGGCTATCAATGCTGAAAGTTTCATGCCAATAGCTTCAGTAGTTTTGAAGCTAGGGCGGAGACAAAATCGGGAACAATAAGAATAATAATCAGGATAATAACAGTAGGTCTTCCAGACTTTCGTCTGAAGACCTAATTATATATAAATTCTCCGATTCTGGTCTGAGAAATCGCCGCGTCTATGGGCCGGTCTTGTCTAACAGTCCCTTATAATACACTGACCGGCCACGAAAAGTAAAGGATAAGGTCAAATAAGTCGGGTCTAGTCTGTAGAGAAACATTGTTTTGAAAACTTTGTGATATATTATTCAATTACATAAAAGTAACAAAACTGTATTTGCCAAGATGTCAAGAAGATTAAAGAGTTAAAAACGACGTTTAAACTCCTAAGCATCACTTTCAAAAGTGATGAAGGATGCCTTTAAAATTCTACTGTTTCATTGTGTCTAAAATATCTTCTTACTCAACAACTCGTTCGATTTTGAAAAAAAAAGTAAAAAAGTGTCAAAAAGTCAACACGCTATGCGCCACGCGCTTTATTGTGAATACAAGACCTTTAATTTGTGATTTCACAGACATCATGAAACTCTACCGGTGTCTCACACCGTATGAATTTTAAAAGTAAGAAAGTACTAGATGTTATTGAAGTTGAACATGCCCCTGATCGTGTGTATTTTGAACGAATAAGGAATTTTCGCATTTTTATATTAAAGATGAACATTGTATTCATGTGTAAAGGAATATGAGGGATTTTAATGTTAATGATGGTTTCAAATAATGTAGATATAATAACCTTTCAGTGTTTAATCTACAAGTGTCCCTTTGTTAAGGACGACGTACCCTTTGGAACTCTTTGCTTCAAACGCATCAAGCCGACAGCATCAGGTAGGCGACACTTTTTCATCACAAACTTTGCTTACACTGAACCATATTATACATTTGCTCCTGTAGTAATTTATTTCAGAAGAAAGAAGAAATGAGTGAATTTGGCTCATATTTTGTTTTACTTTATTTGTTAATGAACATACTGTAAATATATACTTTCTCCTCACTATAGAGAGAAACCATGAAACCGAGGATATGGTAAGGTTTCGGACCCTCATAGGAAGGGAAATCCATACCTTACCTGATGATTCGGTTGAAAACTAAATTTGCGGGTGTTGAATAACTGTGAATTCCGGATATTTTGCAAAAGCAACTATTTTCTTATTTTAATTATGGTTAAATTTCATATAACAACTGTTCAAGTTAGGGAGAGAGTGAGTGAGTTGGGATTTAACGTGTGGTCATGAAGGCGAGAAATTGACAGTTCAAGGATAGCATTGACTATGTACATCATTGTTTCTTATTAAAGCAAGTATTTACAGATTTCATTATTCAATGAATACATGATACCAATGTTCATTATATATATGTTCACAAGAGTTTTATCATCCGTTTTGTGTGCTGTTATGAAATATTTTATTTAAGAGTTATCCAGTGCTTATAGCAAAATTCTGGCTCTTTTTTAATATAAAAAATCCGAAATCTATGTCCGCAAGTTCAAGTTCAATGATTCAAGCGTGCGCCATACAGCTTCGTAACGCTACGTTGCAATGTACGCCATTTGTCGATCATTTGTCGATTGAGACACACTAACATGTTGACGCGAGCTTTGCCCCGATGTAAATAAATTGTGATCAACAGGTTCATAAGTCCAACTATTGTTTTTGAACAAATATGGAACTGTCGATCAAAATTCCTTTAGATTGGCTTGGTCATCGTCTTCCCTTAGTACAAGGATAATAATATAAGAATAATCAACGAGTTGCGAGGAATTACGGATTATATGTCCTGAGTTAATTATTGCGATAAACTCCGAGCCTCAGCGAGGAGTTTGACACAATAATTAACGAGGGACAGATAATCCGTAATTCCGAGCACCGAGTTGGTTATTCTTTTTCTTACCCAAGATCATTTTAATGCATAAAGCGGGAAAAAAAAGAGTAACATTAAAAACTACGCGCGGCCGGTAAAGTACAAATTGTACTCATACGCCATTCATAATGTTGCTCACTACTTCAAGATGGGCGGCTCGAAGTAGTTCGCAAAATACGCTCTTATTTTAAATAGTTAATAATTTTGATGTCACATTTTATCACAAACATATTGTCTCATATGACAAAAACTCTATTTATTGACCGCGCACAACCAAAAAGAAAAAGTTAGACGTCGTTAGCTTTCGTTACGTTTGACAAGCCTAGCGAGGAATGTTATGACGTCTCTGTTTGACGTCATGTGTAATGACGTCATAGAGCTATGACGTAACGACAGTTCGGCTGGCGACTCTCCCACACGGCGCCGCCTTGAAGATTTGAAAAAGTATTTACGGCAAAAAAACATCAAAAGCTCTTGACTTCCCATATAAAATGTTGTAGTAATGTGTGACTTTCGCAACTAAGGTATAAGATTTGTCATATTTATCTCTCGACTGAAATAGAAGATCCAAGAGAATCATGAATGGGTGTAAAAAAGTTCCGTCAACCAATCAAAATGCGAGTTATTTTTAGAAAAACTGTAATTCCCATGACCATTATGCAAACTTTATTACCCGGCATATCCTTGCCCGCTTGGGTAAGAATATACTATCTCCTCAATAACGCCTCAATAATTCACTGTGGGATTACTGTAAAGGGGCAGTAGCACTGTGGACTATTCTATACGGGTTATAAAAGACTAGAATTAAAAATAGATATTCAAACACAAAAGTAGAAAGTTAATGCTATTGATTCAGAGTGTACATGTTCACTCATAAGAGATGTTTGACATGTGCCACTTTAATAAAACAATTTTCTTCTTCTACAAGCAGTATGTGAAAATAGCCCCTCCCCGAAAACAAATCAACAGAAAAACACCACCGAACCACAGGCCCCCGGGTCATTGAGCAATCATCCCTTTAAAAAACAAATAATTTAAAAATGAGATGACCCCCAGATTTTACAGCCTTCGTAGATACATAATATTAACTGTTTGATCTTCGTTAGAAATATTTCCATTAATTTCCCCCATAGAGGCAGATCAAGTAATACTACTGGTCAAGCCACTTCTTATTTGATGAAATCCCTGGCTTCCGGAAGTTTTTCATGGCGGAAAAACTCGCAAAAAGTTTCTTGAGCGTGATCCTGTAAACATAAAAGTGAAAATTAATAAATGAACATTGATTTATTTAATTGGTCAAATCGTTGAATCATCATTTATTTATTTTTATTTTTTTATTACGTCAATTATGTACAGGATTAAAGTATTGTTGTTTTTTATCACTTAAGTTGTTTTTCATTGGTACAGCAATAATACATTGAATGGTACACTACATGGAATTGATTTCGAAGTATATATGCAAAAATATAAATAGATTGTGGCAAGATGATAAACATGAGATAAATGAATCAGATTTACACTGCGAGTATGATTTATGCAAAAGGATAAGTGTATCTTAATTTAGGCTTGAGTCTAGCAAGAGAAGATTTGAAAAAAATTGTGAGTATATATATTCTTTTGTCAGCGTAAAAATCAAATTGAGAATATCATTTCGTTGTTCTTTAAATCCAAGAAATATTGTTTTCGCATTCATTCCTAAACAGGTATCTGTTTTCGTTTCAATCCGTTTAAGTAAATCGTGTCACAGTCCTTTGTCAATAATACAATCAAAAAGTATATGAAAAATCGATTCTATTTCGACACTACAAATTTACAAATTGGAGAACCTATCAATCTGTATCCATGTTTTTATTTGTCGTAAGGATTCTATGGAGAAATCTATATTGGAACCACCTATGTTTGAAATTAAAAGCTGCTTGGAAGGTATAGAATTATAAGTCTTCCACACTTCGGGGCTGATGTCTTCATTCTAGTTCATTTGCCCACTGAAGTTGGTAGTTACGTTTAAATCTTGTACTAAAAGTCTTCTGTTCCATGTTAACATCAATATGAAAATCATTAAATGAACAAAGATTTTTAAGATGGTTGTTCAAATCGTTGAATTCCTTTCATTTTTTCCATTACGTCCATTATGTACAGGATTATAGTATTACTACCAAATCAGTGAAATAAAGTTTTTCGGAGCATCATTGTTAGCAAAAATGGCATTAAACCAATCGTATTGTCCTAAGATAGTCAAACAACTCTTTCCTCAACTGGTTTATTGTCCCTGTTCGTCCGTATAGTCTGTTCGTCCGTCCGTCCTGATCCTTGTTGACGCGAAACCGTTGAACCGATGCACCCAAAGTCTTCAAATTTGGTCAAAGCCTCACTTGGGCGATTACGGAGAGACCCGTCACTTTTAGTGACCTTGACCTTATTTTCAAGGACAATTTTGAAACTCTTCTAACACAAAATCTCCTGAAACGTTTTACAAAATGGCTTCAAATTTAGTCACAGTCTTAATTGTGGGACTATGCAGATACTTTAGATGACATTGAACTTATTTTCAAGGACACAACGGCACTTTGACCACTTTTGAAACTCTTGTTAACGCCATATCTCTTGAACCATTGCACTTATAATCAATGGGAATATAGTATTTGCTTATTGTGACAATTCTATCACATTATTGAAGCGGCGGGGGACATTGTCACATTAGTGGCAAACACTTGTTGTGACAGAAATCAGTGAGTCTTAAGCAAAAACCATGAATGCATTGGTGGCCATTTTTGTCGTATTGCTAAACTGAATATGGTACGTTCCTAAAAAACTACTTTCTTTGATTGAATACATTGTATTTTAAACTTCATATTTATTTTCGTTTTTGTGCCATCACTATTTCGAAATAACCAAATGTGCTCCTGAGCCTTTAAAGGGGCAGTAGCACGTTTTTAGGGGGAATATAAGGTGATGTCAGGAAAATGAAAATTAATGGTTCCAATTGAGAAACAATGTATTTAAACTTAATGGAGCAGTAATAATTCAAATATATAACGTAAAGTTTAGCCATGCGGTTCCATTTTCTTACACAAAATGAATTAAAGGTGTTCACACAAAAATGGCCGCCAATGAATTTTAAATGAATCTTCATACTTTGTTCCCTGACTATGGAAGGTTGGCTTGTGTAATGAGATTTTTGACACTTTCAAAATAATACATTTAGCCTTAACGTACAATTATCAGTGAAAAATTTGAAATATAAAATTCTCAAAAAACGTGCTACTGCCCCTTTAAAAGCTTTAGACGGTTTTCAAAAGGTTCGACAGCTTAACAACTATTGTAGTAGCACCTGTTACTGACAAGACAACCACCACGTTTTGAACTCCTTTCTTTCAAATTTGAACAACGTATGAGGAACCTTTATGTAAAATATTGTCAGATTTTTCAATACCTAGGTATATTTTGTTCATGAATTTCCCACTTTTAACATAAATTTTCTTTATTGTAAAGTCTTCATTCCCATGAACGGCAACAGTGTGATTGATCTAATATACTTGAAAATCACTAAAGATTTAACAGAACACGGCTCCTGGACAAAAATAATTTCGGCAATAGTCATTTTTTTCGGAAAATACGAAAAAGAGCCTTAAGTACAAATGCAGACACAGAAGTTTGTACAGTCAAGACAGCGTACAGTAAAATTAACTTAAACATAAAGACAGCGTACAAATTGTCATTGAGGGTCATGTATGTAAAATGTCTGTATCTTTTGATATTTTAGTGGAAATAAGCTTAAACTTGCTTAAGTTCATGTCAGGATACGTATATATCTATCAACTTACAAATCTAATACAATTTTCTAACATAGACAGTATTATTTGCGTTATATTGCTGAACTTTCATCGCAAATTGTTAGAGAACGGCACTGGAAAGCTTTTGGACAAAAAACTATTTAAATATGCTCTTAGACAACAGCATACAGTTACAACTATATGTTTGAAGTTTATAATTGCTTAATTTGTGTTTCCAACCATGCACGAAAACTGAAGACACCGTACGGAACTTCCGCTCAAGACACTTTTTTCGGCGTACAGTTTAGTAATGTGATGCTACTGCGTGTATTTTGGGGTTCGGGAAATACTTCGTGTATGGGCCAAAAATCTTTGACATGTCTGTTGTATAGGGTCCTCGTTTGTCTATTTAAAAAAAAGGAATTGACCTCTTTGTGTGACCGATTTAATTGACAAAATTCGGTCAAACTGACCTCATTGTGTATGTCTAATTCTGCCGGTGTCTGTGTCCTCAGTCGGTCGTTTTATTCAGTTGACCTATTTATGTGAGGGATAATTTGAAAGGGGTGAATTTAAACTGACCTATGGGGTTTCATTACTCCAGGCTTCTCAACGTATTCATCTGCAGATTTGAAATAAAACAACTCGGGCTAGACAAACTCCTTCTGACATGAAATAAAAACCTACTCAGGCATGTGAATACTTGTCCACAATTTGAAAAAAATATGGGGAAATACTACAATATACTATAGTATAAATATAGTTCTCCACTTGTCAACATAATTAGTTTTAATGCATATATGATGTGCGTATTATGATATTCAGATTTTTTATCTGGTGGAAAATAAACAACTCCATACTTTCACTCAATCATTCATTCATCAGAAATACATGCCATTTAGATAGGGTAATCCAAAATATATACATATCAGCCATGGACAGCCAGCTGTTTCGTTCTTTCGGACCTCGTCAGCATGGTGTGAGTGGAACATGGTTGAACTTTCAGCAATGCAACGTTATCGAGGCATAGCATAAATATAAACCAATGCAAATGAGTGAAAGACGTATGTTTCCATATTCATTCTTATATATGTTTTGGTGTATGTGAATCTCATGATCATTCATTCATATATAGCCAAGTGACTTATTTTTAAAACCACTGCAACCCAAAACTTCATGCTTGAGTGAACCAATGGCTTTAAGGATATTATAGAAGAAAGAAGAAGAAGGAAAAAAAATTGTATGGACCATATCTACAGTCTCTATGAAATCATCAACAACAGGAAAACTGCCAACCAATCGACGTTCACCTGCTTCATTGACATGCGAAAAGCGTTCGACAACGTGAACAGGGATTGTTTGTGGTACAAGTTGAAGAAGTCTGGCGTACAGGGGAACATGCTGAGTGCTGTTAAGTCTCTTTACGACGGTGTAAGTTGTGCTGTACGCATAAACAACGTCTTAACCCCATGGTTCAGTGTACCAAGCGGTGTGAAACAAGGTTGTTTGCTGTCGCCTACCCTTTTTGCACTATATATCGACGATTTAGCGCGAAGTGTACGGACCATGAACTGTGGTGTTGATGTAAATGGCGACAATATCAGTATTCTACTATACGCAGATGACATCGTGTTACTCGCCCCAACTGAAGAACTGTTGCAGTCAATGCTGGATGAAGTTGATAGGTGGTGTCGAAATTGAAAATTAGAGTTAAATGGCGAAAAATCTCAAATTGCTCATTTTAGACCCCAGTCGCAAGACTGCTCTCAGTTCCAGTTTGCCTGTGTTGATTTATCATTGCACTACTCGGACTCCTACAAATACCTCGGTCTATGGTTCGATGAACATTTGGATTTTGAAATGGCTGTGAATCAATTGGCGAAATCGGCAGGTAGAGCTTTGAGTGCTCTGTGTACCAAGTTTTATGATGCAGGTGGAATGGCCTACGATGTATTTACAGCTTTATATAATTCGCTGGTACAGCCCATTATCACATTATCACATTATTAGGGTCAAGAGACTGAGCGAATCTTTAGGTCTAGAGCAATACCTTCGCTTTGACAAATCATGTGTACCAGTTTTACGCAAGCAACTGTATATATTAGACGAACAAAAGTGGTTTACTGACTTATGGAACGACAAGGGAAACTTAACAAATGGAAATAAACTTAGGACCTATCGCTTGTTTAAGAAGGATTTAAGCCCGGAACCCTATGTTACTAGTACGTCTTCTAGATACCACCGCAAGTTCTCCATACGACTCAGAGCCTGCAGTCTGCCCCTATGCATAGAGACCGGTAGATACTCTAAGCCGCCTACCCCTCTACATGACAGAGTATGCCCCTTATGTCCGCGGGATATCGAGGATGAAGCTCATTTTATTATAATCTGCCCGCTCTACTCTGATATCATGTATGATGTTTTAAAACCTGCTGCAGATATAGATGATGCTTTTACACAGAAAAATCCCAAAGAAAAATATACCTTTTTAATGCAAAATCCCCGTTGTCAACTTCTCTTAGCCTCCAAGTTATATCTAATGGTGAAAAGAAGAATTTCACTTTTATAATGTTGCAGTTTTAATATGTTTATGTAAACGTTTTATTTTAAAAACGTATTTATTGATTTATGTATGTATGTATATAATATAAGCTTTTGTATGTTTAATATAAGTGTGTGTGGGTATGAATGTGAATATATGTAAGTATATGTGTTCGTATGTATGTGATAGTGTAAGCTCGAACGTGTGTATGGATGAATGCACAGTTTATCTATATAAGTATTATGTATGTTTCCATATAAGTATATGTGGATAATAATGATGTGAATATATGTATGTGTGTTCTCATGTATGTGTGAGCGTCACATCGAATGTGTGTATGAATCTTATTACGTGCAATTACATCAGTTTTAATTTAGCTTCTAATTTTATTGTAATAATGTACATTTAACCCTCCCGATGCTTCCTGGGGCCTCAGAGGCCCGCTAGTCACTTTAAAGTTCTGTATAAATCGTTGAATTGATTTTAGAGTATCCAGATTCCATGTATTCCTGTAAATCCTTTAACAAAACAATGTCCCAGAATAAGATGATTGACAATATTTTTTTGGAAATATAATATCAATTTACAAATGTACAGTTGGTTAGTGCTTCGCGGGGCCTCTGAGGCCTATAGTCATCAATTTTGTTTTACCAATACCATTACAATCGTCACAAATTCTTGAAATTAGCATTTCTACAGTAAGTGTTCTGTGGGACATTGCATGAAAAATATCAATCATTTTAAACATTACTCACAGGACCTAAGCTCATTATAAAAGAGGTAACCATAACATTAGTGCATGAAACCTAAATTTGTCCGAGGTTGTTGCCATATCAACTTATTTGTTTAAGACACCATAGTTGATTGTATGCATACTCCTAACGATTCCGAACCGTCATTGGAAGATGGTATCGGATATTAAACATTATGTATTGCACTTAAACGAACAAAATTCGTTATTTGTTAAAACTTGTCACTAAAATTGGTTTTTGGTGTATTCCTTTGGAAGGATGTTTGTCATGCATAACAACGTTTAATTGCAGGATAGCTTAAGATAAAACCAAATTGACATCTAATCGATTGCATTTACATACGGACTCAATAATTGAAAACATCATTGTATCTACAGTGTTTGAGTTTACATTGCCCTTTCGACAACAACCAGTCCATTTCTGTTATGTGGTGTCATCACCAAGGGATTTGCTTTACACATGTTGTAGCCTACTCATACAGCAGATTATGTGCTGGATATCAAAACCCTGCAAATATCTCTCAAATTCACTGAACATTTGTATGCAAACTTCATCATAACAGTCACTTTCTACAACCGGATAGTTGCAGCTTTTAGGTCCATAAATTTGGGGGATTCAGGTTTTATATAAGGATTTTCAAGGATAAAAAAAATCATGATACCTGAAGTATGTTCTTCAGAGAGTTCTACAGAATGTCCTTCAATCTTTAGCTCAAAAGTACTTGAGAAAACCAAAACATCGTTTTTATGCCGCCTTTATAGACTTCAAAAAGGCATTTGATTCAGTTGAAAGAAATAAATTACTATATCTCTTATTGCAAAATGGGATTCATGGCAAGATATATAACGTAATTGAAAACATGTATAGTAATGTTTGTGCTTGTGTAAAACAAGGACATAGAATCACAGACATATTTTCTACCTCCAGCGGAGTTCGGCAAGGTTGTATGCTGAGTCCATTACTGTTTATCTTTTTCATTAATCAGCTTGTTATTGAATTAGAAGCTGATTCCTCTAGAGGAATATTTGTGGATGAAGACATTAAAGCTATAAAATTACTTTTATTTGCAGATGATATTGTTTTAGTATCAGATTCAGTTAACGATTTACAAAGAAAACTCAATGTGCTCGAGTTGTTTTGTAACAAGTGGGGACTTGAAGTAAATTTAGACAAATCAAATATTATTGTTTTTAGAAACGGCGGGGTAATCAAGAATGTTAAGAAATGGTTTTACAAAGGAAAACGAATGATGACGGTAACCTATTATAAATATCTAGGAATAGTTTTCTCATCCAGGTTGTGTTGGTCGAAAGCATGTGAAACATTATCTGTTCAAGCATCAAAAGCTTGTTTTCCGATTTATCAGCTTATGAAATTGTACCCACATCTTACACTTAAAGTTTTTACTTCAATATTTGATAGTAAATTGCACCAATTGCATGTTATGGCAGCGAAATATGGGGTTTTACCTACCGTGAAAGTGTTGAAAAGGTACAGAGTAACTACTTTAAGCGCTTTCTACGAATCAATAAGAAAACATCTTCTAGTGCAGTACTTGGAGAAATTGGTCGTTATCATTTATCTGTAACGTACTTCTGCCGATGTATACGATATTGGTGTCGTTTAATTCACATGGATTCTAAAAGAAACCCCCATGCCTGTTATAAGATGCAAAAAATACAAGATGAAAATGGTAGAGTTAATTGGGCTTCTCATGTGAGAAAGCTATTGTTTCACACAGGTTATGCTTATGTCTGGATTTTCCAAGACTGTGGAAATGTACACACTTTTATGTCAAAGTTTAGGCAAAGCTGTATTGATTTAGATATACAGGCTTGGTATCAGAAATTAAACGATTCCACTTTTTTGAAATCATATGCATCATATAAGACTGTTTTTGAACAAGAATTTTATTTGAGTATAGCCTTTGATTTTGATTTAGTACAAGCCCTTTCTCGGTTTAGATGTTTAACCCATAATCTTAAAATACAACTGAAGCGTTACAACGCAAATGTACATCCATCTTGCCTGATTTGTGACAAATGTAATTTAGATGGGGTGGAAGATGAATTTCATTTCCTACTTGTGTGTCCTTTTTTTGAAGAAAGTAGAAAACAACTTATACCTGATCATTATTTTCAATACCCGACTCAACATAAATTTATACAATTGATGTCATGTAAAACGGAAAAAATACTGAAACCACTAGCATTATTTTTGAAAAGGAACATGTACAAATAATATGCTTCGCACACCTATTAATATGTTGTTGTAAAAATTGTTACCATGGAAATGTATACTGTATCAAATATTGTACTCTGGGCCATGTGGCCTTCAATACAAGAAATAAACTCTCTCTCTGTTCTGCAGAATGGTCTACATTATTCTGCCATATCCTTTCATTGACAACAAGCAGATAACTACACTGCAGTAAGACCTCGCACTTAACTGTCCACAAATGCCTCTGATATGGGATAATGTATATCATTATTTTATTTCCACAATCACTCGGTCGGATAATATATTTGGCTGCATGAATATGTATAGTGAATGGTTTAACCAGAGAATCAAATTTTCACTTACAATTTCTTATCACTATCTAATTGACGAAACGAAAGGGTAAGTGTTGCTCTTTTTAAGAAATGAAACATTGAATAAAAACTTAGAATTATCTACTAAGGGAAACATTTCTGAAATTTGGCTGAAATGCATGTATTCACCTTTATGCCATATATGGCAGGAACATATTGGATTAACCTCAGTTGTCCGTACGTCCGTACGTACGTACGTAGCCACTCTACATGTATACATGGTATCGTATTCACTTCTCCTCAAAAATCGTTTGACGGATTTAATTGAAATTGCACACATGGCTTATAGGCATCCTAAGGGTGTGCATCTCATATTTTGTTTTTAATTTTTTGATTGTTTTTTTAAGTGAAAGCTCATATTGGTATTTAAGGGATGTTGTTTATCCACTTCTCCTTAAAAAAAGTACTTGATAGACTGTGTTAATCTTCCAAACATGCTTTATAGGTATCCTAAAGGTGTGCATCTTATACAATGTTTTGGGATTTTTTTATTTTCTACATTTTAATGGATGTTTGATCTTAAATGAAGCTAAAGGTGTGCATCTCTTATTTTATTTTAAATTCTATGATTGAAAACACTGAGGACGTTTTGGTTAGCAGGGGCATCTGTGTCTCATGGACACAAATTTTCTAGTTTTATAATGTGAGATGAAGATGATAAACGAATCTATTAATATAATAAATATGAAAATTAGCAACTAAAATAATTCATCACATCTATATTCCTTTTAATTTTGAAAGGAATACAGGAAAGTTTGTATTTGAACATTAGAATCAATATGCTTTCACCTTTTGATCATAATTTTGGCATGTATAGCAATCTAAATGTAAAGTGGATCTATCAGGCCCCATCTTCCTACGCAGAGCCTAAAAGGCCAGTTTCCAAACTGTCATTTTATGCCTTGCTGCAGAGACTTTACTTTTCTGTGCTGCTATAGTGCCCCTACAGAGTAGAGAGCAAGCACAGAAAACTCAAGGCTATGCAGCAAGGCATAAAATGACAGTTTGGAAACTGGCCTTTTAGGCTCTGCGTAGGAAGATGATCAGGCCCGGGGAAGCACCAGAGAGCAGTAAAATATCGATGCATCGGTAGGGTTAACGACTACAGTGTCTCATAGGCCATATTATGGCCGGGTACTTTTTAAAATATATGTATATTTTTATGTATTGTAACTTATTTTAAAGTACGTGACACTTTAATAAACATGTTTTTTTGTTTTTTTTCTGTATGTGATTCCATGATCATTCATTCATATATAGCCAAGTGACATATTTTTAAAACCACTGCAACCCAAAACTTCATGCTTGAGTGAACTCATGGCTTTTAAGGATATTATATCCTTGGGAGCAGAGGAAGTATATATATATATATATAACCATACCCAACAGTTAACAGTAACAATTTTGACAAGTCATTCGAATGACCAAGGTTAAAAATTTCTGCCCAAAATCCTGCATAAGTGATGAGCAACTTTAGATCTACATGTAGGTCAAATGTATTCCTCTTTACTAAGTCAATGTATTCGTGCTGATTTTCTCTCAGAGTCTATCTGGAATATAGCAAGTGAACAAATTTAAGGTACTGCGTTTTGCTTACATCAAATTATGAAACAAGACTCTGAGATTATTGGTGGCGCAAAAAATTATATTGAGTTGATAGTGCAAGGGATTCTTTCTATGATCCAGGAGTCGTTAAGTCCAACAAACAACAAGATTTTTATTGTTTTGTACTCCTGTATATGTTGCAATTTTTTCATTAGTTTAGGTTTTGAAATGACTGACCACGAAATGAACAGCCCCCCTACGACACCATCTGAAGCCGACATCCCGGAAGTGGCCATTGAGTCTGACCATGCAGAGGAGATGTTATTTCCGGTTGACAAAGCACCACATCCGTTACTTTGGCCAATGTTTGCAGTACAGGTATACACGGGTGATAGTGAATAACTACACTCAGGGGCAAAAGTAACGATATCAACTTTTCAAAAGAGTACAAAACAACATCCTGTTGTAAATGAAATGCGACTAAGAACCTTTGTGATAGGCACATCAGTTGTGAAGAAGTCCTCACAATTTTAAACATCAAAGTATAATATGTATAATTGTATGGCTGATCAAATACACAAGGGGTTCAAAAACAGCTTTTTCGATGTTATTTTTGGTCATAGTATTTGGAATTGGAATACAAACACTATGAAATGTAAAAATTTATTAAATCTTAGATGTTATCAATATAAATAACCCTGGTAGAAGTTAATTTGTTCACGCAATTTGCCTGTATATTGGTTGAAAAAACAAGAAAAAGAACCAATTTCACTGTTCTATATCGTCTAGGTAAGGAGATTTTTAATCGGCGTTTTTTGAAAGGCCTGTATTTCAAAAGCGTTAACAGATATAGCTTTAACATCAAAAACTTAGTTCAGTTAGCTCTTGAAGACATGAATTAACCCTATTTCAGCCGTAACTATCACTCGTAGCTTGACCTATCATGCATTTTATATGGTATCGTTTCTTTTGCCCGTCAGTGTATACCCAGGGGTAAATAGTGGCCGTTCTTCTGTATTCTGTCCTTCCGTCCCTCACTCTTTCCATCTGTCTGTCCTTCCTCCCGGCCAATTATCCCAAAATCCGTTAAGTCTAGATCAACCAAACTTACTCTGGAATTACCTTATTAGGTGGTTTCCAAGGAACCGTCACTTTTTGCGCTTGGTTATATGGTGTACAATGGGGACAGATTTTTTCAGAAAATTTTGTCCTTAGATGAGTAAAATTTTCGAAAGCCGTTTCTGAATTTTTTTCCCCACTGAGTTATGGCCCTTGATTGTGCAAGTAGATTAAAAGCATTTAACAGGTCGAAGCTCCAAATGGAGACAAATTTTCTCAGACAATGTAACACCTAGGTAAATGAAATTTGCGTTTTGGATACACATGATATAACTTATTATCGATTTCGAATTCCATTTATTTAATATTAGTTTGGACAGAGTTAAATTCCTTGATTTTGCATCTGGACTGAGCGATAAACAGGTCTAATGCTACAATGGAACAAGTTTTCTCAGAAACAATCACACCTATGTGAATGCATTTTTGGTTTTGGATAAACCGATGCTACTCATGATCAAGTTTAGGTATGATGGTCAATGGGGACAATTTAGATTTCAGAAGTGATTACTCTCATTATTACTCGCCCGTGTAAGATATCGCAGTTTAATATTTATACGGCAATATTAAACTAGTTTTAAAACACAATTGAAGTATGACGTCACAGAAGTTTGTGGTTGTGACCTCCAGCGCATATAGCAGATTGCAGGGTTATGTGAGTCCTGCTCACTTTTTTTTGTTCTTTTTGCTGATTTGATTAACCTTTTAAAAACATTAAAGGTCCATTATCAGAGTTCAATATTTTTTAAAGTGATCTTACTGTTTTCATTGTATTTTTTGCAAAATTTTGCGATCAACCCAGGGAAAAAAGTACCAAAACGGCAGCCAGCATTAAGGCAAGCCAAGTTTGGCCATCTCACAACTTCCGGTTTCTAAATATACGCTTGAACCCCGTCTTTGTCGCTCACGACTAGATTTTATTTTATTTTTCTCCGAATTAGGTATTCTGATTCGTTGTTGCCAAAGTTGATACCCATCGAAAGCAATTACTGTAGCTGAGACACGGTGTAAATCCTACACGCATAATGATTACGTCACCGAAAGCGGGTTCGTCAAATGCTATGCCCTTTTTACAGGAGGTACTGTGCTTTTGGCGTCAAAATATGTATGTTATTGTTATAAGTGTAAATGTGATATCAAAATATCGACGAAAGATTTGTCTACAGAGTGATGTATTTATATTCTCAATAACTACAGTTCATCCCGAACCGCATACAAGTATGATAATGGAGCTTAATTCAAGTATTCATTTTTTCAGTAAAATATAAGCGGTTAAATCGATAATTTCATAAATGAAGTAACTATAACTATTTGTTTGAAGTCACAAACATGAGTATTGAAACGACGGTGTTGATGAAAAATTATGTCACGTGTTCTTCGCATAGACCGGATTTTTATATATCGTACATTAAAATAGTTAATTTTGGAGCACTTATTTATTATCTATCAGAAAATATAATATGTAGATCTCTTGCAAATAGTGTCCATTAAGTCATTGTTATATATCGAATATTGTAATCGCCTGGTCTAGAGTCGATCACAAAGCATGGGATCACAAACTTGGGTCAGTAGGTTGTACATGGGGACAATAATATGCCGAAAACGATTATTTCACTCATATTTTACACAGGTGCAATTGCACTTTTAATTGAATAAAACCAACGAATATTTTGACCGATAATTTTTCCGATTAATTTTTTTCTGATTGATATTTGCAGTACCTGCTGATAGCTATACCCACCATACTAGCGGTGTCGGTGCTGGTTGCCGAACAGCTGGGGGTCCCTGGTGACATCAGGTCGGAGATCTTCAGTATCGGGATGTTTACCTGTGGGATATCTACCATCATACAGATCATCATCGGGAACAGGTATGTTTAGTTAATTACAAGTGTTATACACATTGTTTAGATCGTATCTATCTCCTCTTACCGCCGGTTCGAGAGACACCAAATATTTGTGACTAGGGTCTCATCCTGTGTTGTGTCCCTTGGCAAGACACTTCATCCAAATTGCATTCAGTCCACCCAGCTGTTTAAATGGGTACCTGGAAAACGGATGTACTGGCCTATCTGGTTGTGTGTAGCGCGTTTCAAGGTAATACTGTAGCGCTTTGAGCATGTGTAGGGACGTGGAAAAGGTGTCATGTAAGTATACATATTATTATCATTTTAACCTAGTTTAAGTGTCCTTTGGCTGTTACCTAAAGCGTATTTGAATATATAAAATGATGTACTCTCTTGATAATGCTAATCATCATACATGGCCTTCTTCGGTTAAGCATGTCTTGTATAGTTATGGATTTAGTTACGTCTGAATGTGTCAAGGCGTTGGCAATGTTGAATTGTTTTTGACAGGTAACTAATATCTTAACTCCAGTCAAAGTAAACCGAGCCTCAATATTATCCGTTCACTCCTATACTGAGTCTAGAAAGGCCTAGTACACGTCGCGTCAGCCACAACAGTCTGCCTCTGTACGTATAACGTTTGAGGGTCATAGGTCACAGAGAGGTCGACTGACGCGACCCTCTTCTCGGCCTTTCTAGACGGTACAAACGGTATCGTCTCAAAAGACAGAATTCCCAAAAGACAGAACGCTTAAAACAACACTTTTCATGGTTGACAAATGACGTGTTACATTGCCTTTACCCTTTAGAATAATGGAACAGCCCAGATAAGACAGTATTCCCATAAATACACCAAAAGACACCAATACAGGGACAGTAGCACGTTTTAGGGGGAATAAAATGTGATGAAAATTAATGGTTCCAATTGAAAGACAATGTATTTAAACTAAATGGAGCAGTAATGATTCAAATATATAATGTAAAGTTAAGCCATGCGATTGCTTTTTTCACAAAATGAATTAAATACTTTGTCATCTTACTATGGATGATTTGCTTGTGTAAATGGATTTTGGAAAATGTCAAAATAATACATATGTATTAACTTTCAATTATCAGTGAAAATTTTGACATATTAAATTATCAAAAAACGTGCTACTGGCCCTTTAAGATGCAACACTTGTTAATGTTTTTCACTTGTTATACCATATAACATGAAGCACCTTTTCTTTCACTTGACATGTTGTTGTCTCTATAGCACATATATACACATATGGTCTGAACAAAGTTTGTATTTTACAGTATGAAAAAAGGATTGGCGAACAAACACGTAGGCTTATTTGAATATCGTTCCTAAATACAACAAACTTGAAACTGGACACAATATGCAATAGAAACAGCAAAAATATATAGTATATACTGATTGAAGGGAATACATGTATTGATGGTGAATTTTTGTTTTATTGTCATGGGTTTTTGATCAATATATTTAATTAAGTATGTACACCACAGGTGAAATTTCAGTATCCGGTGTGTCCACCCTGTTTCCCTTATCACTTATTCACGCCGTCGTGGAACACTTTGAATCAACTTCCGGACGACTGCCCGAGGAACTGCGCGCCACTCTTCTTGGAGAGCCTGGAACATGGCATCAAGTGTCTGGGGTAGAACATCACGATCCCTCACCTGACGTCCAAGAACGTCCCAGAGGTGTTCAATGGGATTAATGTCTACGCTCTTGGACGGCCATGACAACACTCTGACCTTGTTTTGCGTGAGAAAATCCCTGCTGACGTGAGCCGTGTTGTCATGTTGAAAGTCAAAATTTACACCCACACTACTGCGGAAAGGAAGAACAACAAGTTGCAACACTTCGTCTCGGTAACGGACACCAGTCAGCCTTCCATCAAGTCGAACAGGTTGGTCCTATGGTCGTAGGTTATGCCGCCTGTTACCATCACAGATCCACCCCCGTAGGATTCGTGTTGTTTGATGGTGCACTGATGGTGACGTTCACGAAGGCGTCGCCAAACGCGGATCCGACCATCTGCGAAGTCCAAATTGAATCTTGACTCATCACTGAACATGGTATTGCGCCAATGTCGAAGTTGTCTATCTCGATGTTGTGTAGCCCATGCTCTTCTGAGACGTCTGTGTTCCGCAGTCAGCCTTACCCGAACAACAGGACGACGTGACTTTAAGCCTGCTGCTTTCAGTCTATTTCTGACAGTACGGTCACAAATTCTTAGTCACGTTACTGCCCTGAACTCAGTGTTTATTTTCGATGCTGGTTTAAATCAGCAGCACCAGCTGGGGGTCGTTTCGGGGAGTTGTCTTACGTTTGGACCACGAACTGGTCTAATCTTAACGTTCCCTGTCTGACGGTACCGATTCCACAGTCGCGAATCACACTTTTAGATTTGTTAAATTGTCTGGCTGTTTATGCACCCGATAGCCTGCCATTTCTCATTATCAGAAAGGTATGCTCTTCGCATGATTCTGAAGGCAAACGTACACTGACATTCGTTGATTCCTTGAAGGACGATGCCATGCATGAAGTTCATGGAAATAAATTTTCACGTGCACGGTACCTTTTTCAGTGAAAGTAAACTTTCAGTTTATAATGGCCCCACACAGCCTCGAACAAACGGATCATGCCAGACATAAGTAACCAGCAATTAAGCGTTCCCTTATTCCTTTCCATCAGTATATTTTGAAACTAAATGCCTCGATTGATGCCTGGATGCCTCGGGTACGTCACGATAACTAGAGGAAACTTAACATTAAATGATTTATTTAATTAAAGGAGGATTGTTTATGATGACATTTCAAGAAATTACGACTAACGTTTCTGAATTTTTACCATAATACCTTGACCTGAAATAAAAGGACACTAAGCGGTAAAGTACAACTTGTACTCATATGCCATTCAAAGGTCTTCTCACTTCTTCTTGATGTGCGACTCCAAGTAGTTCGCAGTTTACGCTCTTTTTTTAAATAGTTTATTGTTTTATTATCGCATTCCATCGCAGAAATTATTTTGATACCATAAAAAGCGTTATTATCTAACTCATAGTCGTGAAACTAGAAGAAGTCTGCACTAGCTTTCGACGTGTTTGACAAGAATGGAATGTTGTGACATCACTGAAGATTTTAGTAAAAGACATATTTGTTCTTTTAAAATACATTTTTTTGAATTGCACGTCGACTTTATATAATTTCGTATAGAGTCCTCGATTTCATAGATTCTTTTAGTAGTGAAAAGTTGTTGAACAACAATATTACATACGTAAAATGAAATCAAATCTTCTTTTAAATGTCACATTTATGGCGTATAATGATTTTTTTTGGGGAGCATTTTCAGTCACGGTGTTGTTCCTTGAGCGTAGCTGTTGAAATTGACATTTAGGTCACGTGATTGCTTTTTATAAGTCGTCATTAGGTAAAAACTCGTCAATGGTAAACAGGGACATGTGTTGCAAGGTTCACGTGCAAGTTGTGACTTAAACCTATTTCGGATTTCAAATGACGAGATTTAGGAACTATTGTTAAGGTTTAACGGTCGTCATGGCGGTTAGACTACAGCTGTTCAGTGACTGACAAGCGCTTCGTACCCATTTCAGTTATGATTTTAGCAACCGAAATGTTGTCGATCATATTACTATGACCAGTTGTAACTCACATTTGTCAAAACGATTCACACACTAGCTTACATAAAGCTATAGATTCATGTACTACTACTTTAAAAGCGTATATATTATTTTGAAAACAGGTTACCGACATTGGAAGGCATGAATGGAGTCTACATTGTAGCAATCGCTGCCATTGTACAGTCCAATAGATTCACCTTCGCAGGTAAGGCCACTTCTAACAGTTCAGTACATTACTTAAGTAATAAAGTAGCCCTAACCATCATGTGTTTTGCAATAAAGTATAGTTTAGTTTTGCCGTGAACTACTATAGTTAAACCATGAGGCCGAAGGCCGAATGGTTTGACTCTAAAATAGTTCAGGGCGAAACTGTACTTTATTGCAAAACACATGATGGTTAGGGCTTCTCTATCTCTTAATTAATCGCTTAGCCATAACCCTATATACATCCATGGCCCTTGAATAAATTCCTCATCGATTCAAGTTGACAGTTATTTTGAATAATCTCTATAAACGTAGCCTCAATTTGGTACCACGTTTGGAATATAGAACACAATATTAACAGAGTTATCATGTTTTTCACAAAATAATTCTATCAAGACACAAATGGTCCTTTGGCAAAGCCAGGGGGCTAATTTTCTACAATGCAAATTAAATATTATATTAACCATTAAAAGTTGACACCTATTTTTAAATGACCTCCATAACAAAAGCATCAATGCGATACCACTTCTACATTATTTGACCTGATATTAACAGAGATATCAAGTTTGAACAAAATATAATGATAAGGACACATATGGTCTATGACCAGAGAGAAATGAGTAATTTGACAACATAGTTGAATCCGAGTGGTCTGCATATTGAATATCGTAATAATCCAGACCACTTCTTGAGTCAATTCGCAGACCACTCGAGTTCAACTGTTTTGTCAAATAACTCAATTCTATCTCATTATCACACATTCATGGGGTATCAAGAGGGTGCATATTGTTCTAGAATTTCTTTTGAACATAGATTTGACCTTCTTAAATGACACGAAAATAATGAAATTGGTCAAATACTGTTCCCTTTCACTCGTTCTGTAGCGACCACACTGCCGATTTTCAATAATAGTAACATAAGAAAGACCTGCTAGTAAGTAATTCAAATTTGTATTTGAACTATTATCAACATCAAGCATTTACCTGCAGTCTAATGCATTTTTAAAAAAAACAAGAAAAACTTCATATCGATCGTGAATCTTACCTAGTCCCCTGCCTCAGTCATCTTCCCTCGCTTCGTGGTCAGCAATTTCCGGGAACGTTACGACCCAGTGATTGTAATCCCTCTTTCACGGCTTATACATTGCCAATGTAAACCATCGTTGAGGGAAACGCAAGATTGTAAGTCCGTCAAAATAAGCGATACGATTTGGAAGACCCTTTCGAACATCAAAATTTATCTTACCTTTCAGTAAAATACTCTTTTTTGATTGGCTGACCATCGACTCGTTTTATCTCATGTAGCCCGCGAGTCTCACAAAAAAAAATCGCATTGCATTTTCGGCTAGTAGCTTTACGTAAAACGATTTTTAGTCGGATTGGCTGACGCCATTTTGTTTAAATAAGGATCAAGGCCGCTCAAGCGGTGATGGCTCATCCGTTTACGGCAGTCAAAATATAATGTATATAATTTCTTTCGACATGACGGTAAGATAAATTCGTTTGTCATATAATGGAGTGTGTAAACGATGCAATAAAGCTATCGGATAAACTTGGTATCCGATTTGCTCAAAATCTGATAAAGATGCAAATTAGGTCAAAACCTTCACTATTTTCTCAAAACTCCATGCATTTCATGCGAGTACTGACCGGTCGCTAACCAGTGATAACGTCATCGGAGTTTTTTTGGTTTTTTTTATCAAAATAAAATATTGTAAACAAAATCCGGCATGGTAAACTTATAACGCATACGTATTTTTATTATAGCTTGGTTATCGAAGCATTTCAAGTTGTTTTCATCGTGCTTTTAAGAAATATAACATCTGAAAAATATGTGCTTCATTTTTCGTGAATAACATCGACCTAGATCGCTTTGACCGTGTCGGTTACCAACTTATCAGCAAAAGCAAATCGTAGCGTAATAACAAACTCGGGGGAATCGCACAAAGTCGACACCTAGAAAATCAAGAAAAGCATGAAGTTGACAGGTGGCGGACTTTGATCGTTCATGTTTTCTTAACACAGGATTAGGTTTACGGTTAACTAAAAAGATGAATCTAGTACACAAACCACACAACCTCACCTTCGCAAATTGTCAGCCCGTATTCAAGAAAAAGGGTGACCAAGCTGACCCCAATAACTACAGGGGAATCTCTATTGTGAGCTGCTTAGGGAAAGTTTTTACTGCCGTAATATCTAAGCGTCTTCAAAATTATTCTGATCATTGTAATTTGATAAGTGAATCACAAACCGGCTTTCGGAAATCTTATTCCACATCAGATAATATTTTTGCTCTTAAAGCCTTAATAGACATTTTCCAAAACTTGAAAAGAAAACTCTATTGTGTCTTTATCGATTTTAGTAAGGCATTTGACACTGTCTGGCGGAGTGGTCTTTGGCTCAAAATGATTAAAAATAACATAAGTGGAAAATGCTTCCAAGTTATCTTTAATATGTATCAAAATATTAAGTCATGTGTTTCTCATAATGGTGCAATATCCTCATTTTTCTCATGCGAAATTGGAGTAAGGCAGGGCGAAAACTTATCCCCCTTCTTATTTGCATTATATCTAAATGACCTCGAGTCCTTTTTAACAGAAAATACTTTTAATGGTTTAAATACGGTGGAAAATCTACTTGAAGAAGAAATTCATGTTTATATGAAATTATTATTACTTTTATATGCTGACGATACAGTTATTTTAGCTGAGTCAAGTGAAGATCTACAACATGCCTTAGATGTATTTTCAGATTACTGCACGCTTTGGAAATTAAAAGTTAACATTTCAAAAACGAAGATCATAATATTCTCTAAAGGTACATGTAGAAAACACTCAACATTTGTCTTTCATGGTGATACTATTGATGTTGTTAAAGAATATGTTTATCTTGGTATTTTATTTAGCAACAATGGCCGTTTCTGTAAAAGTATTAAACGCCTTTATGGGCAAGCCTTAAGATCAATGTTCGCATTATTGCGTAAAGTTAATATTTTAGACATCTCCCTTGATTGTCAATTAAAATTATTTGATCAACTTGTACAACCAATCCTTTTATATTCATCTGAAGTGTGGGGATTTGAAAATATTATTTGTCTTGAACGGCTTCATCTTAAATTCTGTAAATATATTCTTAAAGTAAAAATGTCTACGCCAGATTATATGGTATATGGTGAACTTATCCTCTCAGTATTTGTATCAAAACTAGAATTATTTCTTTCTGGTGTAAAATGTTGCAAAACCCTAACAAATTATCATATAAAATGTACCTTCTGATGTTTACTTTACAAAATGCCAAACCTAAATTTAATTTCAATTTAATTAATTCAATTGAAGGAATATTGCGGGAGACAGGTTTTAATTATGTATGGATAAATCAAAATTTTAACAGTTCACACATTTTAAAATCATCTATTAAACGAGTCCTTATTGATAAATTTTTCCAAATGTGGACTGCTTCACAGATTGATTCTTCAAAAGCTAAACTCTACAAAATTTACAAAGTTAAACCCCATATGGACTCATATATTTTAGAACTTCCTAGCAATTTAAGAATTTGGCTTACCCGCTTCAAAACTTCAAACCATAGATTACCTATTGAAACTGGTCGGTGGAGTAAAATCGATAAGGACCAAAGAATTTGTAAACTCTGTAATATCTCCACCGGTGACGAATTTCATTTTCTTTTGGCCTGCCCCTTTCTATCAGAATTAAGAAGTAAATACCTCCCATCGTATTACTGTAAGTATCCTTCAATTGATAAGTATATAGCCCTCATGAAAACTACTTATAAAGCACTCCTACTTAACTTGGCAAAATTCATAAAAGAAGGTCTCTGTAAGTTTTAAATTATGCATATCGCATGTTTATGAATGCAGCACACTATTATTCCAATATGTTTATATATATATATATGTGTGTATGTAATATATTTAAGTTTTCTCTATGTCACTGTTGTGAATTATGCGAAATAAAATTCTGTTCTGTTCTGTTCTGTCGGCGTTTAATCTAAGGATACCGTAACTGAACTGGCGCTACAACAATGCAGCTTTTCAATATGCAGTTAGAGTTACTTCTCCTGTTGACGTTGACAAGTGGTTCTTACACATTTTGTGTCATAAAAAATTAGAATGTTAACTTGTGCACTGGAAATCAGACTTAAATGTTGTTAGACTGTAGAAGACATTTCTAACACTGTAGACTGTAGAAGACATTTCTAACACTGTAGACTGTAGAAGACATTTCTAACACTGTGAAAAAATGTCATTTCATGAAGGAATATTTCTAGACTGTTCACAACTAAACATCGCCGACAATATGACCTTCACCTTGGTTTATTGTGAAAGCAATTACATGGCCAAACATATTTTTAGTAGCAATCATATTTTCGCTTAAACCCTTATATTTCAAAATGACATTATATGATAAGGAAATTATTAACCTCTTGTGTTTCTGTATCATTAATATCATATAATAGGAATAAAAATATATGTATTATGCTCGCCAAAGGCTCGCTAATACCAATTTTATTCCTATTATATGATATTAAAGATACGGAAAGACACTCGGTTAATAATCTCTTTGTATTCTTCTCCCATGGGTTATACGGCCTGATGTACCATCTTTGTATAAATTTATACAAAGTTGGTACATCAGACCGTATATATATATATATATAGAGAGAGAGAGAGAGAGAGTCTTTATATCCTCCAGTAGTCACCGAAGTTTCATCATTCACAACAGTACACGGCAATAAGAAATTTACAGATAGAGATAAATATAAATATATACAGGAATATTGAGCATGAAATGAATCATTCATTGTAGACGTTAACAAAGTAAGGTTTAAGTTCATATACATACATTGAAAAACGTAGCAAAATGTTTTCTCATAACATTGAGTCAATAGAGTTGTAAAAAATATTTTCTGCTCCAAAGAGAAATGATAACATATCTTGTTCATATTGCATTTCAAACATTACATAAGTTTCAACATCAAGTTTGTCAATTATAATTAAGTATGCGAAGAAATCATTTCGCTGTTCTAATAAGTTTTCACTGTGAAGAAGTATATGTAAATCATAGTCAAACGTATGTTTATTACAAAGTGTACACTCTCTTGGTATTTTACCCCTTGGTGATATTTTGACACAAAGTTGCAAGGCAGATTTATAATTTGGATATTTATATGCTAGTTGCCATAGAATATGATAAGAGAGTTGAGTATGAATTGATGCATAAAATGACATGCTTGAGCGATATTGTGTTTGTGATCGCCATAACTGTTCTTCATAACTATGTACAGCGGCGTTAACAATTCTTCTCCAAACATGTTTTGGAGGGAATGTGCCTTCAGCAATATATTTGTCAACATATGAATTTAAGCAATACTTTTTAGATATTGATAGAAGATCGTCACATATACTGTCTGATTTAACTGCAGTTGTAATAGCAGCACAAAAGATATGCTTTGCAAAGTTGTTACACTCAATGTTACAAAGTCGCCCAAGAAAAAGAAGTTTACATTTATCGATATAACCAATAAGTGACCATAATCCCAAACTTGCACTAGTAGATATTGATGATGATCTTTTATCAGACCCTGCACAAGTCGAGCAAAATATCTTTGTATTTGCTCAAGTGAGTTGGCTTGTTGGCCTTTGATATTTGGTAATACTTCACAGCCATACAAGCTTGTTTTAAGAATCATTCTGAGCCATATCTTAACACATATAAATGGATGTAGGTCAGAATCATTCAATCCTACAGATCTACGCGAGTTGACATTCTGTCTTGCTTTCTGACAATATTTTTCACTTCTAGTTTTTGTTGAGAGATTACTTGTAAAAAGTACACCTCCATATACGGTTGATTCTGATAAGGGGATTGTAATGTCGCCAATTCTACAGCTGAAGTTAGCATCATGCGCTTTTCTTTTACTGAAAACAATAATTGTGCTTTTTGATGGGTTATACGTTAAACGCCATTTAGAGGCGTAATTCGAGACACTGTCAAGTGATGCCTGTAGACTCTTGGGGATGTGCTTACAAGTGTAGTATCACCAGCAAGCAAGACAGATGGAACGTCCATACCATAGACACGGATACCACAACATGCTTGTCTTAAAGATGTAATTAGGTCATTAATGATGATGAGAAAAAAACAGGAGGATATAACTCTGCCTTGCCCTACACCTTGCTTGACTTGGTAGTTTTCTGACCTCTCCCCATGATATGTGACAAAAGAGTGGGTATCAGTACTGATGAAGTAATTTCCAAATATTACCTCTAATACCAAGTTCATATAGTTTATAGAATAGGCCATTGTGCCAAATTCTGTTTAAGGCTTTTGCATTGTCGAGAAAAGCTGCATAAACAGGGGAGTCTCTATGATCGTAATAGTGGACACTCTCCATGAGAGTAAAAACTGACATTATGGCACCATGCTCTTTTCGAAATCCAAATTGTAACTTGTCAGGGAATTCAGGATTTGTTTTATGTAGTGTATTTTCAATTCGTCTCGGTCAGAGTTTTTCAAATAGTTTACCAAGGCAGGATGTAAGTGTGATACCCCTGTAATTTCGTGGGTCAGATTTATCATTTTTACCTTTGTAAATAGATATTACCATTCCAAGTCTATGTTCACGTGGAACATAGTGAGATTCAAGCATGTGATTGAACAGTTTGCATGCATGATTAATGAATACATCACCTGCATATATAATATGTTCATTTGTAATTTTATCAGGACCAGGGGAAGTATTTTTACTGAGAGATTTAACCGCATCCTTTACCTCATGGAATGAAAAGTTTATTGGTACTTGATAAGGCATGTGATTTGAAATAACAACCCAACTTTTAGGACTTCTAAAATGTATATTGAAACATGATAAAACCTCATTTCAAGTTATACATATACTACAAACTTTCCTTTCATTTGTATTTTATTTCAGATGAAAAAAGCGAGCGTGTCCAATCAGCCTACAATGTAAGCAACAGCTCAATGGAAGAACCATGGAAGACGAAGATGACAGAGGTTTGTAACACAATTTTATTTTCAAATCATCATATATATTGTTTAACCCTTTTCAATGAATCGTTTTCCTGTAGTGAAGTCAAATCAATTTTTCCGAAATGTTAGTAAAAACTTCTAAATCTGATACCTTTCAACACATTTTGTGCCTAAGACGATTTTATGAAACATAAGCCATTTGTACTTTACCTGAAAATCCTACTTTTAAAATATGTCGTTAAAGAAATATCATTCTACATACATCCTTTATAACATTGTATTTGCTTTATTCTGATCGCGGCCTTACTATTCAACAGTTTGTCACATAAAAACGTTTTGAGTTTGATCGAGTGTATATATACGTCATAAGACATATATATATATATATAGATTATTATCCGGGGAAGTGTGTCATATGACTTTAACGAAACGAGTGTGAATTCTTTTACTACCCGAGCGAGAGCGAGGGTTTTGCAGAAATTTGCACGAGTTTCCTTAAAGTCATATGACACCCTTCCGAGGGTAATAGTTTCTTTATTTACGATTCATTTCTGTATAACCATATTAGAAATATCAAAGAAACGGACCGCTTCCCTTGCGAAGGCCGGCTACAGTGACGTCACGAACAATGGTGTTATGACGTCAGAGGCGAAATAGTACGGGAACTCGCGCTACAACAATCATTGCTAGGCAAAAGTGATATGTGCACTAGTGCTCATATTGAAAATATATCACTACTTATATTCAACCATATGGTTAATAAACACAATTATCGGTCAGGACTGCGATACGAAGATATTTCCCAGGGAGGATGAGAAAGACTACTTTAACAGTATTCACTCAGGGGCAAAAGAAGAGAGTAACAAAAAAAACTGTCGTAAATTAATCCATCTACGAATGCCTGTGATAGGCAAGTTGTGAAGGAGAACATTGCAATATGATACTTTTATTTTTATGACTGTTCAAACATGTCAATTGCACAAAGGGTCCTAAAACAGCTTTTCATTGTGACTTTTTGGACATAATCTTTGGAATTGGAGTAAACAAAATATGACATGGATACGTTTTATCAATATAATATGCTATTGATATTAATAACTTTAAAAACATTAATTTGTTTACACATTTTGTCTGTAAGTTGGTATAAACACAAACGATATGGCTTTTTTCACTGTCCTGACTCACCTAGTTAAGGAGATTTTAAAACGACGTTTTTTTGCAAGGAGTGCGTTTAAAAAGCATATACACATGTTGTTTTGACATTAAAGGGGCAGTAGCGCGTTTTTTATAATTTTATATTCTAAATATTTCACTGATAATTGTAAGTTAATGATAAATGTATTATTTTGACAGTGTCGAAAATCTCAAGAAAATCATCCATAGTCAGAGGACAAAGTATGGAGATTCAAATAAAATCAATTCGCGGCCATTTTGTGTGAACACCTTTAGTTCATTTTGTGTAAGAAAAAAGAATCGCATGGCTAAACTTTACGTTATATATTTGAACTATTACTGCTTCATTTAGTTTAAATGAATTGTCTTTCAATGAGAACCATTAATTTGCATTTTCCTGACATCACCTTATATTCCCGCTAAAACGCGCTATTGCCCCTTTAAAAACTAAAACATCGGTCGTTACTTTCACTCGTAGTTTAATCTATCATGCATTTTATATGGTATAGTTTCTTTTGCCCTGGGTGTAGTTTGTTGGGATGCAGAATGTCAGGATCTCGACATGCATACGTCTTTCATAGGATAAAATCATATATCATACATATTATATCCGGAAAATGTCAGATATATGTGATTTGTAGATGAATAATAAAAGATTACATATTACATTAGCATATTCGAACATTTAGGCGCTTTAATCAAATTAATTTTAGACTTTATGAAAAATGTTTTGAGCACTTTTTTCAAATGATTTTGTTCCTTTACATCCACTTTCTTGTTGTTTCTTCACCAATGTTTATCAATGTTGCAATTTGAATTTTTAATACAAAAAAGGAAGCGGGGTTATGTGAGCGCTTCTTAATTTGTTTTGATAATTATTGATTAGGGGCAATGATTTGATACTTTTATATAATTTCTAGATTCAGGACAATGAGCTTGCTTTTTATTTTAATTTCTAATTCAGGGCAATGATGTGGCTACCTTCATTCTAATGTCTTGATTCAGGGCAATTATCTTGCTCTATGTATTGTAATGATTATTTATTCAGGTCAATGATTTGGATACTTTAATTTTAATTTCTGGATTCAGGGCAATACCTTTGCTACTTATTTCAGCTCTGGATTCAAGACAATACTCTTGCTTCTTTTATTAAAAAATTCTAGATTCAAGACAATTACCGTTCTACTTTTATTTATATTCTCTAGATTTAGGGCAATGATCTTTCGATTGCATTGTAATTTCATGATTCAGGGCAATGACCGTGCTACTTGTATTCAAATTTCTAGATATAGGACAATGACTGTTGTACTTTTATTTAATTTTCTAGATTCATGGTCTTGCTACTTTTGTTTTTTTTTCTAGATTCAGGGCAATGATCCTGCTACTTTTTTTCTATTAACTAGATTAAGGGCAATGGTCTTGCTACTTTTGTTCTATTTACTAGATTCAGGGCAATGGTCTTGCTACTTTTGTTCTATTTACTAGATTCAGGGCAATGGTCTTGCTACTTTTGTTCTATTTACTAGATTCAGGGCAATGGTCTTGCTACTTTTGTTCTATTTACTAGATTCAGGGCAATGGTCTTGCTACTTTTGTTCTATTTTCTAGATTCAGGGCAATGATCCTGCTACTTTTTTTCTATTAACTAGATTAAGGGCAATGGTCTTGCTACTTTTGTTCTATTTACTAGATTCAGGGCAATGGTCTTGCTACTTTTGTTCTATTTACTAGATTCAGGGCAATGGTCTTGCTACTTTTGTTCTATTTTCTAGATTCAGGGCAATGGTCTTGCTACTTTTGTTCTATTTTCTAGATTCAGGGCATAATCTTGCTACTTTTGTTCTATTTTCTAGATTCAGGGCATAATCTTGCTACTTTTATTCTATTTACTAGATTCAGGGCAATGGTCTTGCTACTCTTATTCTATTTACTAGATTCAGGGCAATGGTCTTGCTACTTTTGTTCTATTTACTAGATTCAGGGCAATGGTCTTGCTACTTTTGTTCTATTTACTAGATTCAGGGCAATGGTCTTGCTACTTTTGTTCTATTTACTAGATTCAGGGCAATGGTCTTGCTACTTTTGTTCTATTTTCTAGATTCAGGGCAATGGTCTTGCTACTTTTGTTCTATTTTCTAGATTCAGGGCATAATCTTGCTACTTTTGTTCTATTTTCTAGATTCAGGGCATAATCTTGCTACTTTTATTCTATTTACTAGATTCAGGGCAATGGTCTTGCTACTCTTATTCTATTTACTAGATTCAGGGCAATGGTCTTGCTACTTTTGTTCTATTTACTAGATTCAGGGCAATGGTCTTGCTACTTTTATTCTATTAACTAGATTCAGGGCAATGATCTTGCTACTTTTATTCTATTTACTAGATTCAGGGCAATGGTCTTGCTACTCTTATTCTATTTACTAGATTCAGGGCAATGGTCTTGCTACTTTTGTTCTATTTACTAGATTCAGGGCAATGGTCTTGCTACTTTTGTTCTATTTACTAGATTCAGGGCAATGGTCTTGCTACTTTTATTCTATTTACTAGATTCAGGGCAATGGTCTTGCTACTTTTGTTCTATTTACTAGATTCAGGGCAATGGTCTTGCTACTTTTGTTCTATTTTCTAGATTCAGGGCAATGGTCTTGCTACTTTTGTTCTATTTACTAGATTCAGGGCAATGGTCTTGCTACTTTTGTTCTATTTACTAGATTCAGGGCAATGATCTTGCTACTTTTGTTCTATTTACTAGATTCAGGGCAATGGTCTTGCTACTTTTGTTCTATTTACTAGATTCAGGGCAATGATCTTGCTACTTTTGTTCTATTTACTAGATTCAGGGCAATGATCTTGCTACTTTTGTTCTATTTACTAGATTCAGGGCAATGGTCTTGCTACTTTTGTTCTATTTACTAGATTCAGGGCAATGGTCTTGCTACTTTTATTCTATTTACTAGATTCAGGGCAATGGTCTTGCTACTTTTGTTCTATTTACTAGATTCAGGGCAATGATCTTGCTACTTTTGTTCTATTTACTAGATTCAGGGCAATGGTCTTGCTACTTTTGTTCTATTTACTAGATTCAGGGCAATGGTCTTGCTACTTTTGTTCTATTTACTAGATTCAGGGCAATGGTCTTGCTACTTTTGTTCTATTTACTAGATTCAGGGCAATGGTCTTGCTACTTTTGTTCTATTTACTAGATTCAGGGCAGTGATCTTGCTACTTTTGTTCTATTTACTAGATTCAGGGCAATGGTCTTGCTACTTTTGTTCTATTTACTAGATTCAGGGCAATGATCTTGCTACTTTTGTTCTATTTACTAGATTCAGGGCAATGGTCTTGCTACTTTTGTTCTATTTACTAGATTCAGGGCAATGATCTTGCTACTTTTGTTCTATTTACTAGATTCAGGGCAATCTGCTCCTGGCTTCTGTGACGCACATCCTGTTGGGAGCCACTGGAGTCACTGGCTTCCTTCTGAGGTTCATCGGGCCGGTCACACTGGCGCCTACCATTATGCTTGTGGGGGTGTCCCTCGCCGAGTTCATGGTACCGCTCTGTGAGTCGCATTGGGGCATTGCTAGCATGTAAGTGAATATAAACTACAACGGAATAACATTTATCATACAATGGATAGTGTTCTCGGCATAATAAAGCCAACGGATATTTTCGATATCCGTTGGTGTCATTTACTGTTAGAGATGCAAATTTCAAAGATCAAGGTAGGAACTTCTTTTGAAAATTTCGTTGACCTCACAAGCGTTAATATTTAGAATTTTGTAAAGAGGAGAGACATGAACGTATAAATGATCCAATACATAGACACTAACGCAAGAAAAATCAACAAAACTGTATGGTTCTCTAGCCATATACATGACTTATAAGTGCAAAACACTGCCATCGTGAGTAGCATTTTTATAATGATTTGGAATTGTGACTTAATAACATAAATGGTATTTAAAGGCAATTATAAGGAGGAATTATATTTTGTAAATTCATTGTCGCACCCATAACATCATTCATTTGCAAATATATATGCGCTTACATTTTTAACAACAACTACCAAAATGGTATTAGCAAGCATTTTTTTTCGAATAAAATTTAAAATGACATTGAATGATAAAGAAGTGATCATGCTCGCCAAGGCTCGCACAATACAATGTTTATTCCTAATGTAGGATATTTACGATCCCAAAACACACGAGCATGATAACCTCTATATTCACTGACTTTTACAAATTAACAGTGCATAAGTCAACTTTATCTAAAGCTATGAGTGAATACAAATGACTAAGAGATGTCGATATGGTGTTATTTAGGCGGGATTTCACTACGTCCATCTTTGGATTACGATGCGGTAAAAAAATTGAATAAGAGTGCAATACGTTGTTTTCGCATCTTACACTACGTCCGTTTTTCCAATGTGTTGTTTGCGATGCGAACAAAACATAACTTATTCTATTTTGTTGCGAAATCGGGATGGAATTCCCTGTATGACGACATATTTTCGTCATCGGTGGGGTATTTCCCCAACACTTGTTTTCGCTGGTGACTGGATGTCTTGATATTTCATACAGTCTGGTGATACTCTTTTCCTCAGTGAAATATGTCCGAAGGGTTCGATTTAAGACATACCGTTAACATCCTGTCTCAGAGTACGAACGTTACGCTAACTCCACTAATTTGTACGCTGGGCTCAGAAGCTAGATACGCTCGCGCAGCCCGACTTGGGATATAGCCAATCAAATCATTTTCATGTTGAAATTTTATCGGGAAGGTGACGAGCGCAAAAATGAGCGCGAGCGTATCTAGCTTCTGAGCCCAGGGTATATATTAGTGAAGTTAGCGTAACGTTCGTACCCTGAGACAGGATATACTCAATGTTTAAGAGACAATCCGTGATTTTCATTGTATATGAAAAAGGAATCGCATGACTGAACTTTACGTTATATATTTGATTTATTTATTTGCTTCATTAAATACATTGTATTCAATTGAAAGTCATTTTCCTAATATCACCTTATATTCCCCCTAAAATCATGCTACTGTCCCCTTAACACTTGTATTTATATATATTTTTTTACAAATACAAATATTCCCTTCTATAACAGATCCGGATCATTGGTTTTGATTTTCTCTCTATTAATGGGTGGAATAACAATTCCCATTCGAGTGTCAAGGGACAACATTTCTTCTATCATCAGATATCCAATCTTTCAACTGAATTCGGTAAGGTTGCAGTCTATCAACATGTTTACACTGTATTTTTATATTCTTTCCAAGGAATTAGATTACACGTGCTTTCACAAAAAGAAACGTTTGAACGATTTTGTCAAACGTATTTTTATTCACTTCTATCGGAAATTTATATTAATTTTAAGGAACTGATAAAATGCACTTTTAAGTCAATTTTTGCAATACAAATTGTTCGTAACGTTACTACTTAAGAAAGGATAATTACATTTTCTGTGTGTCTTCGGGGTATCGAGGCATTGATGAAGTTCGAAAATCAGAAGCCTGCAACTATTTTTAGAGCAGCTTGCTCCTTGTTTTTGGATTCTGTCCTAGTCTATCGCCATAGGTGACAACTTTTCTTTTTTAAAATACGAAAACCAAATTTGCCATGTATCTAATGGGAATCAATGCCGTGGTGGAGTTCGAAAATCAGAAGCTTGCAGTCAGTTTACTGATCGAGTTATGGCCCTTGTTCCACAATTATGGACTCTTTGGACATTTGGAGCTATAATGAAAACCAATGTGGCGATGGTGTTATGACTAAGTCTTTTTGTAAAAAATTGCGCTCAAATAAAAATAAAAACTTAAAAGTTATAATTTTCAATTGAAATGTCGTATGATAGCTTTTGTTGGACTTTATTACAACCAATGCTTGACATTGTCTCCAGGTATTCCTTGCAGTTGGGTTGTCATGGTTATTGTGTTACACGTTGACAATAACTGATGTCTTGCCTGGAAACTCAACCACTTCCGGTCAAAGGGTTAGAACTGACGCCAGTGATACCATGACGTTAACACCATGGATTTATATTCCCATACCCTGTAGGTAACAACTTTACTTTTCTTAATGAGAACGCCCTTTTCAAATGTGATATGATATATATTTATTTGAATAAAAGATACGGCAACTAAATGCAAACATTGACTATATATCGTATATAAATTGAAAGGATACGTTGGTCTTGAAAAGGATGTATGCATTAAAGAATTTAAACACAATCAATTATATACGGCACACATAAATCCTGTTTTAAATTTTGTCAATTGCAGGCTAAAACGTTTTTTAATGTCTATTAGCTCGAATATATACCCATTATGTCCCTCGCAACGCGGAACGGGGGACATTGTATTCAACGGCGTCCGTCCGTACGTCCGGATCCTTGTGAACCCAATATCTCAAGAACCGTTGCGCCAAAAGTCACAGCGTCATTTGGGGGATTACGCAGACACCAGTCACTTTTGGTTACCTTGACCTTATTTTCCAGATCACAACGGCAGTTTGACCTCTCTTGAAACTCTTGTTAACGCGATACCTCATGAACCGTTGCAACTAAGGTCGTCAAATTTGGTCACAGCCTAGCTTAGGAAATTACGATGACACCAGTTACTTTTGTTGACCTTGACCTTATTATCCCCCGCCGCGCGTTTAGCGCGAAGCGGGGGATATAGTATTGGACAGCGTCCGTCCGTCCGTACGTACGTACGTACGTCCCGACGGATGAAATTGAATAACTCAAAAACTATTGACTGGATTATTTTCATTTTTTGTATATAGCTTCATCACCATAAGAGCAAGGTCCCTATAAAGGTTCATGACCTTGACCTTCATTTCAAGGTCATTACGAAACTTTGACATTTTAGGCTTGTCAGCGGGATATCTCAAGAACCATTTACTGGATTCTCTTCACAATTTACACAAAGCATCTTATTGGGAAGGCGCCGGGTCCAGTCGATTTTGGTGACCTTCACATTATTTTTAAGGTCACAGCGAGACTTTGAAAATTTCAGCATTGAAATTGCATTTTAGGCTTGTCAGCGGGATATCTCAGGAACCATTTACAGGAACCCTTTTTTTCTCTTCATAACTTATGCAAAGACTCTTTTAGTGAAGATGCAGGACCAAGGGAATTTTTATGGACTTCACATTATTTTCAAAGTCACAGCAGAACTTTTGATTTATCATCAATTTACCTGCATGTTAAGCTTGTTAGTGTGATATCTAAGAGCCATTCCCTGGATTTAAATATAAATCTATTTTAGGAAGACACCGGGCCAATCTATTTTTGGTGACTTTCACATTATTTTCAAGGCACAGTGAAGCCAACATGCATTTTAAGCTTGTTTTAAGGCTGATATGGTAAGAACTGTTTTCTATATTCTCTTCTTTTTTTCCCACAAGGCTTTTTATTATTAAGACCCATGAAGGGACCAGTCGATTTGTTATGGTTATAATGACATCTAGAAGCATAAGTGTAGACAAGTGTTTCTATGTATACACAGTGTTATGGTCTAAATGACATCTAGAAGCATAAGTGTAGACAAGTGTTTCTATGTATACACAGTGTTATGGTCTAAATGACATCTAGAAGCATAAGTGTAGACAAGTGTTTCTATGTATACACAGTGTTATGGTCTAAATGACATCTAGAAGCATAAGTGTAGACAAGTGTTTCTATGTATACACAGTGTGCATTTTGTTGGAAACAATTTGCGGCGGGGAATCTTATCACCTTAGTGACAAATACTTGTTTTCAATGTCACAACGGCACTTTGGCCACTCGCGAAACACTTATTAACGTGATAGCTCATAAACCCTTGCACCCAATGTCTTCAAATTTGGTCACCGCTTACCTTGGGACATTACGCAGATACCAGTCACTTTGAATGACCGTGACATTATTTTCAAGGTCACTTTGGCAACTTTTGTAACTCTTGTCAACGCGTTATTTTATGAACCCTTTTACAAAATGTCTTGAAAATTTAGACACAGCATACATTGTGGGACTAAGCAGATACCAAATACTTTGGATGACCTTAATCTTAATTTCTACATCACCACTTTGGCCACTTGAAACTGATAAAACGCAACTTTTAGTCAATTTTTGCACTACAAATTGTTCGTAACGTTACTTCTTAAAAAAGGATGACCTCATTTTCTGTGTGTCTTCGGGGTATCGAGGCATTGATGAAGTTCGAAAATCAGAAGCCTTGTTTACTTGATATCTCATACATTACTGCACCAAATTCTTCAAATTTGGTTAGAGACTACATTGAGGGATTATGCAGACACCAGTTACTTTGGCACTTTGACCACCTTTGCAACTCTTGGTAACGCCATATCTCTTGAACCATTGCACTAACTGTTAATTAGAACATAGCATTTGCTTATTGTGACAATTTTATCGCAATATCCAAGCGGCGGGGGGCATTGCCACATTAGTGGCAAACACTTGTATTCTATTTTAAAAGAAACATGAAGTTTGTTACTTTTTAACATTTCATGTCGAACTGTTTATATGTATTTATTAAAATTAAAATTCTGTTCATTAGTCATTGGTTTAAACATTCTGTTCCAGTCAAATTCGGAATGCCAACTTTCAGCGGAGCAGGGTATGCTGGCATGTTAACCGTTAACCTCATTACCATCTTGGAGCTGATTGGTGGATATTTCGCTATTGCAAGAGTCTCCAACACAGCCCCGCCCCCTATGCATGCTGTCAACAGGGGCGTGGCCATAAATGGCTTGTGTTGTGCTATTTGCAGTGTGTTTGGAAACATCGCTGGAAATGTTCCTTATTTGGTCATTCTTGGGACCATTGCTGTGACGAAGGTATCTTAATGAGTAATTTGATATTCCATATAATAGGACACATTTGAACATCATTTCTGCAAGGTGTAAATTCTCTATGACGAGAAACATCATGACATCTCGCGAGGGTGTTAATTTCTTTATTAGCCATACATTTCAGAATGGCATAATTCCGATTTTTAACAAGTTGAAATGTATCGCCAATGCAGAAAGCATTGTGTCAACGCGTATGGATACATCTTCAACTGGGTCACAGTAAGCATGGTAAAGATTCGATAAAGTGCCAAGGGATGGACATCATTATTATGATTTAATCTACCTTTTCGTTAAAAACAAATATGAATAAAAGCAGATTTGACATCCATCCTAATTCGAAATCAAGTCTTTTGTGTCAGTCAGGCAACTGAATTGACATGTTTGCACTGATTCCCCCGCCCGCGATGTCAGTTGACACGGCTTTGCACGTGCTTCACGCTTTTCACGCGTTACATTGAAGCTCTTTGCGTGCTAAAGCAAAACGTTACCTAGCTCGTAAAGAATTCCAACATTTCGATGTCACTTGGTTTTCTTATCCTACCAATACAATTACCGTTAGGATTTGTTACACGCGTGCAACATATCGCAATGACTTATTTCATCACATATGGATAATAAGTGCCTTTTTAGGATGAACATGTTCTATGATAATCATTTTATATGTTTCAAGAGTTGTACGTTGAACTTCATTTTGGGTCTTCCAAATTGTAAGGGAAACGTCCAGGTATTTAGTTTATATGTATTCTGTGTAGAAGATTCATCTCGATTGTATTTCTAATTAGCAGCCCCGTCTAAGGACGGGGCTGCTATCAGTTTTTGTGAAGTTTCCATCGCCGTCGCCGTCGCCGCCGCCGCACTCGTACTACTAGCTATAACTTTTTTCAACTAAGCTTTCCAGAACTCTTATTCATACCTTACTACTCATACCTTGGGGGAACGATTTTGACACGTTCACTTTCAAGGTCAAAGGTCAAGGTCACGAGATATGTATTCACTCTAAGAATTCCTTGAAAACGCGATAACTTGAAAAGTTTTTGTGCTATGAAGCTCTAACTTGGTATATATCATCCTTGGAAAAGTAAAATATTTTGAAAAGGTTTCGGCTACAATCCGTCAAAGGTCAAGGTTACAGCAAGGTCATGGCTTAAGCATGGTTTAGCGAAAATGCTTTATTTTAACTACGATCACTTTTAATCAATACATGATTGTTATACTCAATAAAAAGTGTTCAATTATTGTGTGACCTTGAAGGTCAACGGTCAAGGGCATGAGATATGAGTTATTGCAATTCCTTGTAAACACAATAACTTGAAAAGTTTTTGTGCTATGAAGTTTAGATTTTGTATATATTATTTCTTGAGAAGTACACAATTTTCAATAAGTTTTGGGTACGAACTGTCGAAGGTCAAGGTCTCAGCAAGGTCAACATATATGGAGAAAATGGATTAATTTAATTTTTAACACTTTATTTCATTACAATAATGTTATACTCAATGAAATGTGTTCATTGATTGTGTGACCTTTAGTGTCAAAGGTCAAGGTCATGAGAAAATTCCCAATTTGGTGAGGCCTGTAAAAGGCGGAACAGGGTAAGGCGAAACACCAAGTTCCGGGGCTGCTCTGCTTTTGCGGTATCCCGCAAACGCTAATCTAGTGTATTTAAGGGAACAGAAAACAACATATCGTGTGTATGAACTCCAATATGAAACAATAATATTATTCATTTATATTTCAAGTAGCAAGCCAAGAGCATGTTATCATACTAAGGTAGAAAGCGTGGCCATGTTCCCATTAGCTAGATAGTTACCTACAGAGACAGAGGTGTAACCCTCGCGCACGTGAATCATGAACTCCAAGGTCGAGGTCGGTAACTTTTTTACACTAGCTCAACGCTATGTTATATATATAATTCCAATTTCAACATGACACAAGCTTTGATAATGCCGATAATGTATTTCTTTCTTATAATATCGAGAAGGTGAAACAATGCCTCAAATTGGAGAAACAATGACTGTCAATTTCAGATAGCTGACATTGGCATGAGCCTCTCGTGCCGCTCGTGCAGTCCACTGAAATAGACAAGCGGAACCTTAAAGCTACCACAATATACTGTATGCAATCACCACATGTTACAGAAAACGTCATTGAAAATGCATATATACATTTGGTACCAATTCATAAAGAATAATTCACGACCATGTTTCTACTCAGGAAAAACGTGAACCTTCATCATTAGGTCATGAAATACATCCTGTAAATTCAACTGGCCTCGATGGTCTAATGGTTAACTCACTGAGTTTGTACTCTACAGGTCAAAGGTTCGAACCCATGTTTCTAATGTAAAATTTGTAAATGCCATGTATTGAAAGATTGCAATTTTAGTGAGTGTATATGATTTGCAAAGCAAAGATTTAACTAGAATTAATTTCGGAAATCCAAAATCATCGTTTCTCTTTCAGGTGTTCATCAGCACCGGTATGGTTGATGAACACCTCGCCACGTGCATTTCACAGTCAATATGAGTTGGTATGAAAATGAATGCTGGAACAAAACAAAGAAGCTAGCGTGTATGTTTAGGTATGGGATTTTCAATAGATATGATTTATCATATGCATACTCAGTCAGCAAGTATAGTCGTGTCTCAAATATATATGTTTCATAATTTTCAGTAAGCAGGTATAGTCGTGTCTCAAATATATATGTTTTATCATTCTCAGTTAGCAGGTATAGTCGTGTCTCAAATATATATGTTTTATCATTCTATGTTAGCAAGTATAGTCTTGTCTCAAATATATATGTTTTATCATTCTAAGTTAGCAGGTATAGTCGTGTCTTAAATATATATGTTTTATCATTCTCAGTTAGCAGGTATAGTCTTGTCTCAAATATATATGTTTTATCATACTATGTTAGCATGTATAGTCGTGTCTCAAATATATATGTTTTATCATTCTCAGTTAGCAGGTATAGTCGTGTCTTAAATATATATGTTTTATCATTCTATGTTAGCAGGTATAATCGTGTCTCAAATATATATGTTTTATCATTCTCTTTCAGCAGGTATAGTCGTGTATTAAATATATATGTTTCATCATTCTCAGTTAGAAAGTATAGTCGTGTCTCAAATATATATGTTTCATCATTCTCAGTTAGCAGGTATAGTCGTGTCTCAAATATATATGTTTCATCATTCTTAGTTAACAGGTATAGTCGTGTCTCAAATATATATGTTTCATCATTCTCAGTTAGCAGGTATAGTCGTGTCTCAAATATATATGATTTATCCTACTCAGTTAGCAGGTATAGTCGTGTCTCAAATATATATTTTCATCATTCTCAGTCAGCAGGTATAGTCTTGTCTCAAATATATATGCTTATCATACTCAGTTAGCAGGTATAGTCGTGTCTCAAATATATATGTTTTATCATTCTCAGTCAGCAGGTATAGTCGTGTCTCAAATATATATGTTTCATCATTCTCAGTCAGCAGGTATAGTCGTGTCTCGAATATATATGTTTCATCATTCTCAGTCAGCCGGTATAGTCGTGTCTCAAATATATATGTTTCATCATTCTCAGTTAGCAGGTATAGTCGTGTCTCAAATATATATGTTTCATCATTCTATGTTTGCAGGTATAGTCGTGTCTCAAATATATATGTTTCATCATTCTCAGTCAGCAGGTATAGTCGTGTCTCAAATATATATGTTTCAACATTCTCATTATGCAGGTATAGTCATGTCTCAAATATATATGTTTCATCATTCTCAGTTAGCAGGTATAGTCGTGTCTCAAATATATATGTTTCATCATTCTCAGTTAGCAGGTATAGTCGTATCTCAAATATATATGTTTATCATACTCAGTTAGCAGGTATAGTCGTGTCTCAAATATATATGTTTTATCAATCTCAGTCAGCAGGTATAGTCGTGTCTCAAATATATATGTTTCATCATTCTCAGTTAGCAGGTATAGTCGTGTCTCAATTATATATGTTTCATCATTCTTAGTCAGCAGGTATAGTCGTGTCTCAAATATATATGATTTATCCTACTCAGTTAGCAGGTATAGTCGTGTCTCAAATATATATGTTTCATCATTCTCAGTCAGCAGGTATAGTCGTGTCTCAAATATATATGTTTATCATACTCAGTTAGCAGGTATAGTCGTGTCTCAAATATATATGTTTTATCATTCTCAGTCAGCAGGTATAGTCGTGTCTCAAATATATATGTTTCATCATTATCAGTTAGCAGGTATAGTCGTGTCTCAATTATATATGTTTCATCATTCTCAGTCAGCAGGTATAGTCGTGTCTCAAATATATATGATTTATCCTACTCAGTTAGCAGGTATAGTCGTGTCTCAAATATATATGTTTCATCATTCTCAGTCAGCAGGTATAGTCGTGTCTCAAATATATATGTTTCAACATTCTCAGTATGCAGGTATAGTCGTGTCTCAAATATATATGTTTCATCATTCTCAGTTAGCAGGTATAGTCGTGTCTCAAATATATATGTTTCATCATTCTCAGTTAGCAGGTATAGTCGTGTCTCAAATATATATGATTTATCCTACTCAGTTAGCAGGTATAATCGTGTCTCAAATATATATGTTTCATCATTCTCAGTCAGCAGGTATAGTCGTGTCTCAATTATATATGTTTCATCATTCTCAGTCAGCAGGTATAGTCTTGTCTCAAATATATATGTTTTATCATTCTCAGTTAGCAGGTATAGTCGTGTCTTAAATTTATATGTCTTATCATTCTCAGTCAGCAGGTATAGTCGTGTCTCAAATATATATGTTTCAACATTCTCAGTCAGCAGGTATAGTCGTGTCTCAAATATATATTTTTTATCATACTCATTAAGCAGGTATAGTCGTGTCTCAAATATATATGTTTTATCTTTTTCAGTCAGCAGGTATAGTCGTGCCTCAAATATATATGTTTCATCATTCTCAGTCAGCAGGTATAGTCGTGTCTCAAATATATATGTTTCATCATTCTCAGTTAGCAGGTTTAGTCGTGTCTCAAATATATATGATTTATCCTACTCAGTTAGCAAGTATAGTCGTGTCTCAAATATATATGTTTCATCATTCTTAGTATGCAGGTATAGTCGTGTCTCAAATATATATGTTTCATCATTCTCAGTTAGCAGGTATAGTGGTGTCTCAAATATATATGTTTCATCATTCTCAGTTAGCAGGTATAGTCGTGTCTCAAATATATATGTTTTATCATTCTCAGTCAGCAGATATAGTCGTGTCTCAATTATATATGTTTCATCATTCTCAGTTAGCAGGTATAGTCTTGTCTCAAATATATATGTTTCATCATTCTCAGTCAGCAGATATAGTCTTGTCTCAAATATATATGTTTCATCATTCTCAGTTATCAGGTATAGTCTTGTCTCAAATATATATGTTTTATCAATCTCAGTCAGCAGGTATAGTCGTGTCTCAAATATATATGTTTCATCATTCTCAGTTAGCAGGTATAGTCGTGTCTCAATTATATATGTTTCATCATTCTCAGTCAGCAGGTATAGTCGTGTCTCAAATATATATGTTTCATCATTCTCAGTTAGCAGGTTTAGTCGTGTCTCAAATATATATGTTTCAACATTCTCAGTTAGCAAGTATAGTCGTGTCTCAAATATATATGTTTCAACATTCTCAGTATGCAGGTATAGTCGTGTCTCAAATTTATATGTTTCATCATTCTCAGTTAGCAGGTATAGTCGTGTCTCAAATATATATGTTTTCTCATTCTCAGTTAGCAAGTATAGTCGTGTCTCAAATATACATGTTTCATCATTCTCAGTTAGCAGGTATAGTCGTGTCTCAAATATATCTTTCATCATTCTCAGTTAGCAGGTATAGTCGTGTCTCAAATATATATGTTTCATCATTCTCAGTTAGCAGGTATAGTCGTGTCTCAAATATATATGTTTCATCATTCTCAGTTAGCAGGTTTAGTCGTGTCTCAAATATATATGTTTCAACATTCTCAGTTAGCAAGTATAGTCGTGTCTCAAATATATATGTTTCAACATTCTCAGTATGCAGGTATAGTCGTGTCTCAAATTTATATGTTTCATCATTCTCAGTTAGCAGGTATAGTCGTGTCTCAAATATATATGTTTTCTCATTCTCAGTTAGCAAGTATAGTCGTGTCTCAAATATACATGTTTCATCATTCTCAGTTAGCAGGTATAGTCGTGTCTCAAATATATCTTTCATCATTCTCAGTCAGCAGATATTGTCGTCTTCTCTCAAATATATATGTTTCATCATTCTCAGTTAGCAGGTATAGTCGTGTCTCAAATATATATGTTTTATCATTCTCAGTTAGCAGGTTTAGTCGTGTCTCAAATATATATGTTTTATCATTCTCAGTCAGCAGGTATAGTCGTGTCCCAAATATATATGTTTTATCATTCTCAGTTAGCAGGTATAGTCTTGTCTCAAATATATGTTTCATCATTCTCAGTTAGCAGGTATAGTCGTGTCTCAAATATATATGTTTCATCATTCTTAGTTAGCACGTATAGTCGTGTCTCAAATATATATGTTACATCATATTCAGTTAGCAGGTATAGTCGTGTCTCAAATATATATGTTACATCATATTCAGTTAGCAGGTATAGTCGTGTCTCAAATATATATGTTTTCTCATTCTCAGTTAGCAGGTTTATTCGTGTCTCAAATATATATGTTTCATCATTCTAAGTTAGCAGGTATAGTCGTGTCTCAAATATATATGTTTCATCATTCTCAGTTAGCAGGTATAGTCGTGTCTCAATTATATATGTTTCATCATTCTCAGTCAGCAGGTATAGCCGTGTCTCAAATATATATGTTTCATCATTCTAAGTTAGCAGGTATAGTCGTGTCTCAAAAACAATTATATGTTTCATCATTCTCAGTTAGCAGGTATAGTCGTGTCTCAAATATATATGATTTATCCTACTCAGTTAGCAAGTATAGTCTTGTCTCAAATATATATGTTTTATCATTCTCAGTTAGCAGGTATAGTCGTGTCTCAATTATATATGTTTCAACATTCTCAGTATGCAGGTATAGTCGTGTCTCAAATTTATATGTTTCATCATTCTCAGTTAGCAGGTATAGTCGTGTCTCAAATATATATGTTTTCTCATTCTCAGTTAGCAAGTATAGTCGTGTCTCAAATATACATGTTTCATCATTCTCAGTTAGCAGGTATAGTCGTGTCTCAAATATATCTTTCATCATTCTCAGTCAGCAGATATTGTCGTCTTCTCTCAAATATATATGTTTCATCATTCTCAGTTAGCAGGTATAGTCGTGTCTCAAATATATATGTTTTATCATTCTCAGTTAGCAGGTTTAGTCGTGTCTCAAATATATATGTTTTATCATTCTCAGTCAGCAGGTATAGTCGTGTCCCAAATATATATGTTTTATCATTCTCAGTTAGCAGGTATAGTCTTGTCTCAAATATATGTTTCATCATTCTCAGTTAGCAGGTATAGTCGTGTCTCAAATATATATGTTTCATCATTCTCAGTTAGCAGGTATAGTCGTGTCTCAAATATATATGTTTCATCATTCTTAGTTAGCACGTATAGTCGTGTCTCAAATATATATGTTACATCATATTCAGTTAGCAGGTATAGTCGTGTCTCAAATATATATGTTTTCTCATTCTCAGTTAGCAAGTATAGTCGTGTCTCAAATATACATGTTTCATCATTCTCAGTTAGCAGGTATAGTCGTGTCTCAAATATATATGTTTCATCATTCTCAGTCAGCAGATATTGTCTTGTCTCAAATATATATGTTTCATCATTCTCAGTTAGCAGGTATAGTCGTGTCTCAAATATATATGTTTTATCATTTTCAGTCAGCAGGTTTAGTCGTGTCTCAAATATATATGTTTTATCATTCTCAGTCAGCAGGTATAGTCGTGTCCCAAATATATATGTTTTATCATTCTCAGTTAGCAGGTATAGTCTTGTCTCAAATATATGTTTCTTCATTCTCAGTTCGCAGGTATAGTCGTGTCTCAAATATATATGTTTCATCATTCTTAGTTAGCACGTATAGTCGTGTCTCAAATATATATGTTTTATCATTCGCAGTCAGCAGGTATAGTTGTGTCTCAAATATATATGTTTTATCATTCTCAGTCAGCAGGTATAGTCGTGTCTCAATTATATATGTTTCATCATTCTCAGTTAGCAGATATAGTCGTGTCTCAAATATATATGTTTTATCATTCTCAGTTAGCAGGTTTAGTCGTGTCTCAAATATATATGTTTTATCATTCATTGTCAGCAGGTATAGTCGTGTCTCAAATATATATGTTTTATCATTCTCAGTTAGCAGGTATAGTCGTGTCTCAAATATATATGTTTCATCATTCTTAGTTAGCACGTATAGTCGTGTCTCAAATATATATGTTTTATCATTCTCAGTCAGCAGGTATAGTCGTGTCTCAAATATATATGTTTTATCATTCTCAGTCAGCAGGTATAGTCGTGTCTCAATTATATATGTTTCATCATTCTCAGTTAGCAGATATAGTCGTGTCTCAAATATATATGTTTTATCATTCTCAGTTAGCAGGTTTATTCGTGTCTCAAATATATATGTTTCATCATTCTAAGTTAGCAGGTATAGTCGTGTCTCAAATATATATGTTTCATCATTCTCAGTTAGCAGGTATAGTCGTGTCTCAATTATATATGTTTCATCATTCTCAGTCAGCAGGTATAGTCGTGTCTCAAATATATATGTTTCATCATTCTAAGTTAGCAGGTATAGTCGTGTCTCAAAAACAATTATATGTTTCATCATTCTCAGTTAGCAGGTATAGTCGTGTCTCAAATATATATGTTTTATCCTACTCAGTTAGCAAGTATAGTCGTGTCTCAAATATATATGTTTTATCATTCTCAGTTAGCAGGTATAGTCGTGTCTCAATTATATATGTTTCATCAATATCAGTTAGCAGGTATAGTCGTGTCTCAAATATATAAGTTTCATCATTCTATGTTAGTAGGTATAGTCGTGTCTCAAATATATATGATTTATTATTTTCAGTTAGCAAGTATAGTCGTGTCTCAAATAAATATGTTTCATCATTCTCAGTTAGCAGGTATAGTCGTGTCTCAAATATATATGTTTCATCATTCTATGTTAGCAGGTATAGTCGTGTCTCAAATATATATGTTTCATCATTCTATGTTAGCAGGTTTAGTCGTGTCTCAAATATATATGTTTCATCATTCTATGTTAGCAGGTATAGTCGTGTCTCAAATATATATGTTTTATCATTCTCAGTTAGCAGGTATAGTCGTGTCTCAAATATATATGTTTCATCATTCTTAGTTAGCACGTATAGTCGTGTCTCAAATATATATGTTTTATCATTCTCAGTCAGCAGGTATAGTCGTGTCTCAAATATATATGTTTTATCATTCTCAGTCAGCAGGTATAGTCGTGTCTCAATTATATATGTTTCATCATTCTCAGTTAGCAGATATAGTCGTGTCTCAAATATATATGTTTTATCATTCTCAGTTAGCAGGTTTATTCGTGTCTCAAATATATATGTTTCATCATTCTAAGTTAGCAGGTATAGTCGTGTCTCAAATATATATGTTTCATCATTCTCAGTTAGCAGGTATAGTCGTGTCTCAATTATATATGTTTCATCATTCTCAGTCAGCAGGTATAGCCGTGTCTCAAATATATATGTTTCATCATTCTCAGTCAGCAGGTATAGTCGTGTCTCAAAAACAATTATATGTTTCATCATTCTCAGTTAGCAGGTATAGTCGTGTCTCAAATATATATGATTTATCCTACTCAGTTAGCAAGTATAGTCTTGTCTCAAATATATATGTTTTATCATTCTCAGTTAGCAGGTATAGTCGTGTCTCAATTATATATGTTTCATCAATATCAGTTAGCAGGTATAGTCGTGTCTCAAATATATAAGTTTCATCATTCTATGTTAGTAGGTATAGTCGTGTCTCAAATATATATGATTTATTATTTTCAGTTAGCAAGTATAGTCGTGTCTCAAATAAATATGTTTCATCATTCTCAGTTAGCAGGTATAGTCGTGTCTCAAATATATATGTTTCATCATTCTATGTTAGCAGGTATAGTCGTGTCTCAAATATATATGTTTCATCATTCTATGTTAGCAGGTTTAGTCGTGTCTCAAATATATATGTTTCATCATTCTATGTTAGCAGGTATAGTCGTGTCTCAAATATATATGTTTCATCATTCTTAGTTAGCAGGTATAGACGTGTCTCAAATATAGATGTATCATCATTCTATGTTAGCAGGTATAGTCGTGTATCAAATATATATTTTTCATCATTCTCAGTTAGCAGGTATAGTCGTGTCTCAAATATATATGATTTATCCTACTCAATTAGCAAGTATAGTCTTGTCTCAAATATATATGTTTCATCATTCTATGTTAGCAGGTATAGTCGTGTCTCAAATATATATGTTTCATCATTCTCAGTCAGCAGGTATAGTCTTGTCTCAAATATATATGTTTTATCATTCTCAGTCAGCAGGTATAGTTGTGTCTCAAATATATATGTTTTATCATTCTCAGTCAGCAGGTATAGTCGTGTCTCAATTATATATGTTTCATCATTCTCAGTTAGCAGATATAGTCGTGTCTCAAATATATATGTTTCATCATTCTCAGTCAGCAGATATTGTCTTGTCTCAAATATATATGTTTCATCATTCTCAGTTAGCAGGTATAGTCGTGTCTCAAATATATATGTTTTATCATTTTCAGTCATCAGGTTTAGTCGTGTCTCAAATATATATGTTTTATCATTCTCAGTCAGCAGGTATAGTCGTGTCCCAAATATATATGTTTTATCATTCTCAGTTAGCAGGTATAGTCTTGTCTCAAATATATGTTTCTTCATTCTCAGTTCGCAGGTATAGTCGTGTCTCAAATATATATGTTTCATCATTCTTAGTTAGCACGTATAGTCGTGTCTCAAATATATATGTTTTATCATTCTCAGTCAGCAGGTATAGTTGTGTCTCAAATATATATGTTTTATCATTCTCAGTCAGCAGGTATAGTCGTGTCTCAATTATATATGTTTCATCATTCTCAGTTAGCAGATATAGTCGTGTCTCAAATATATATGTTTTATCATTCTCAGTTAGCAGGTTTAGTCGTGTCTCAAATATATATGTTTTATCATTCATTGTCAGCAGGTATAGTCGTGTCTCAAATATATATGTTTTATCATTCTCAGTTAGCAGGTATAGTCGTGTCTCAAATATATATGTTTCATCATTCTTAGTTAGCACGTATAGTCGTGTCTCAAATATATATGTTTTATCATTCTCAGTCAGCAGGTATAGTCGTGTCTCAAATATATATGTTTTATCATTCTCAGTCAGCAGGTATAGTCGTGTCTCAATTATATATGTTTCATCATTCTCAGTTAGCAGATATAGTCGTGTCTCAAATATATATGTTTTCTCATTCTCAGTTAGCAGGTTTATTCGTGTCTCAAATATATATGTTTCATCATTCTAAGTTAGCAGGTATAGTCGTGTCTCAAATATATATGTTTCATCATTCTCAGTTAGCAGGTATAGTCGTGTCTCAATTATATATGTTTCATCATTCTCAGTCAGCAGGTATAGCCGTGTCTCAAATATATATGTTTCATCATTCTAAGTTAGCAGGTATAGTCGTGTCTCAAAAACAATTATATGTTTCATCATTCTCAGTTAGCAGGTATAGTCGTGTCTCAAATATATATGATTTATCCTACTCAGTTAGCAAGTATAGTCTTGTCTCAAATATATATGTTTTATCATTCTCAGTTAGCAGGTATAGTCGTGTCTCAATTATATATGTTTCAACATTCTCAGTATGCAGGTATAGTCGTGTCTCAAATTTATATGTTTCATCATTCTCAGTTAGCAGGTATAGTCGTGTCTCAAATATATATGTTTTCTCATTCTCAGTTAGCAAGTATAGTCGTGTCTCAAATATACATGTTTCATCATTCTCAGTTAGCAGGTATAGTCGTGTCTCAAATATATCTTTCATCATTCTCAGTCAGCAGATATTGTCGTCTTCTCTCAAATATATATGTTTCATCATTCTCAGTTAGCAGGTATAGTCGTGTCTCAAATATATATGTTTTATCATTCTCAGTTAGCAGGTTTAGTCGTGTCTCAAATATATATGTTTTATCATTCTCAGTCAGCAGGTATAGTCGTGTCCCAAATATATATGTTTTATCATTCTCAGTTAGCAGGTATAGTCTTGTCTCAAATATATGTTTCATCATTCTCAGTTAGCAGGTATAGTCGTGTCTCAAATATATATGTTTCATCATTCTCAGTTAGCAGGTATAGTCGTGTCTCAAATATATATGTTTCATCATTCTTAGTTAGCACGTATAGTCGTGTCTCAAATATATATGTTACATCATATTCAGTTAGCAGGTATAGTCGTGTCTCAAATATATATGTTTTCTCATTCTCAGTTAGCAAGTATAGTCGTGTCTCAAATATACATGTTTCATCATTCTCAGTTAGCAGGTATAGTCGTGTCTCAAATATATATGTTTCATCATTCTCAGTCAGCAGATATTGTCTTGTCTCAAATATATATGTTTCATCATTCTCAGTTAGCAGGTATAGTCGTGTCTCAAATATATATGTTTTATCATTTTCAGTCAGCAGGTTTAGTCGTGTCTCAAATATATATGTTTTATCATTCTCAGTCAGCAGGTATAGTCGTGTCCCAAATATATATGTTTTATCATTCTCAGTTAGCAGGTATAGTCTTGTCTCAAATATATGTTTCTTCATTCTCAGTTCGCAGGTATAGTCGTGTCTCAAATATATATGTTTCATCATTCTTAGTTAGCACGTATAGTCGTGTCTCAAATATATATGTTTTATCATTCTCAGTCAGCAGGTATAGTTGTGTCTCAAATATATATGTTTTATCATTCTCAGTCAGCAGGTATAGTCGTGTCTCAATTATATATGTTTCATCATTCTCAGTTAGCAGATATAGTCGTGTCTCAAATATATATGTTTTATCATTCTCAGTTAGCAGGTTTAGTCGTGTCTCAAATATATATGTTTTATCATTCATTGTCAGCAGGTATAGTCGTGTCTCAAATATATATGTTTTATCATTCTCAGTTAGCAGGTATAGTCGTGTCTCAAATATATATGTTTCATCATTCTTAGTTAGCACGTATAGTCGTGTCTCAAATATATATGTTTTATCATTCTCAGTAAGCAGGTATAGTCGTGTCTCAAATATATATGTTTTATCATTCTCAGTCAGCAGGTATAGTCGTGTCTCAATTATATATGTTTCATCATTCTCAGTTAGCAGATATAGTCGTGTCTCAAATATATATGTTTTATCATTCTCAGTTAGCAGGTTTATTCGTGTCTCAAATATATATGTTTCATCATTCTAAGTTAGCAGGTATAGTCGTGTCTCAAATATATATGTTTCATCATTCTCAGTTAGCAGGTATAGTCGTGTCTCAATTATATATGTTTCATCATTCTCAGTCAGCAGGTATAGCCGTGTCTCAAATATATATGTTTCATCATTCTAAGTTAGCAGGTATAGTCGTGTCTCAAAAACAATTATATGTTTCATCATTCTCAGTTAGCAGGTATAGTCGTGTCTCAAATATATATGATTTATCCTACTCAGTTAGCAAGTATAGTCTTGTCTCAAATATATATGTTTTATCATTCTCAGTTAGCAGGTATAGTCGTGTCTCAATTATATATGTTTCATCATTCTCAGTTAGCAGGTATAGTCGTGTCTCAAATATATAAGTTTCATCATTCTATGTTAGTAGGTATAGTCGTGTCTCAAATATATATGATTTATTATTTTCAGTTAGCAAGTATAGTCGTGTCTCAAATAAATATGTTTCATCATTCTCAGTTAGCAGGTATAGTCGTGTCTCAAATATATATGTTTCATCATTCTATGTTAGCAGGTATAGTCGTGTCTCAAATATATATGTTTCATCATTCTATGTTAGCAGGTTTAGTCGTGTCTCAAATATATATGTTTCATCATTCTATGTTAGCAGGTATAGTCGTGTCTCAAATATATATGTTTTATCATTCTCAGTTAGCAGGTATAGTCGTGTCTCAAATATATATGTTTCATCATTCTTAGTTAGCACGTATAGTCGTGTCTCAAATATATATGTTTTATCATTCTCAGTCAGCAGGTATAGTCGTGTCTCAAATATATATGTTTTATCATTCTCAGTCAGCAGGTATAGTCGTGTCTCAATTATATATGTTTCATCATTCTCAGTTAGCAGATATAGTCGTGTCTCAAATATATATGTTTTATCATTCTCAGTTAGCAGGTTTATTCGTGTCTCAAATATATATGTTTCATCATTCTAAGTTAGCAGGTATAGTCGTGTCTCAAATATATATGTTTCATCATTCTCAGTTAGCAGGTATAGTCGTGTCTCAATTATATATGTTTCATCATTCTCAGTCAGCAGGTATAGCCGTGTCTCAAATATATATGTTTCATCATTCTAAGTTAGCAGGTATAGTCGTGTCTCAAAAACAATTATATGTTTCATCATTCTCAGTTAGCAGGTATAGTCGTGTCTCAAATATATATGATTTATCCTACTCAGTTAGCAAGTATAGTCTTGTCTCAAATATATATGTTTTATCATTCTCAGTTAGCAGGTATAGTCGTGTCTCAATTATATATGTTTCATCAATATCAGTTAGCAGGTATAGTCGTGTCTCAAATATATAAGTTTCATCATTCTATGTTAGTAGGTATAGTCGTGTCTCAAATATATATGATTTATTATTTTCAGTTAGCAAGTATAGTCGTGTCTCAAATAAATATGTTTCATCATTCTCAGTTAGCAGGTATAGTCGTGTCTCAAATATATATGTTTCATCATTCTATGTTAGCAGGTATAGTCGTGTCTCAAATATATATGTTTCATCATTCTATGTTAGCAGGTTTAGTCGTGTCTCAAATATATATGTTTCATCATTCTATGTTAGCAGGTATAGTCGTGTCTCAAATATATATGTTTCATCATTCTTAGTTAGCAGGTATAGACGTGTCTCAAATATAAATGTATCATCATTCTATGTTAGCAGGTATAGTCGTGTATCAAATATATATTTTTCATCATTCTCAGTTAGCAGGTATAGTCGTGTCTCAAATATATATGATTTATCCTACTCAATTAGCAAGTATAGTCTTGTCTCAAATATATATGTTTCATCATTCTATGTTAGCAGGTATAGTCGTGTCTCAAATATATATGTTTCATCATTCTCAGTCAGCAGGTATAGTCTTGTCTCAAATATATATGTTTTATCATTCTCAGTCAGCAGGTATAGTTGTGTCTCAAATATATATGTTTTATCATTCTCAGTCAGCAGGTATAGTCGTGTCTCAATTATATATGTTTCATCATTCTCAGTTAGCAGATATAGTCGTGTCTCAAATATATATGTTTCATCATTCTCAGTCAGCAGATATTGTCTTGTCTCAAATATATATGTTTCATCATTCTCAGTTAGCAGGTATAGTCGTGTCTCAAATATATATGTTTTATCATTTTCAGTCAGCAGGTTTAGTCGTGTCTCAAATATATATGTTTTATCATTCTCAGTCAGCAGGTATAGTCGTGTCCCAAATATATATGTTTTATCATTCTCAGTTAGCAGGTATAGTCTTGTCTCAAATATATGTTTCTTCATTCTCAGTTTGCAGGTATAGTCGTGTCTCAAATATATATGTTTCATCATTCTTAGTTAGCACGTATAGTCGTGTCTCAAATATATATGTTTTATCATTCTCAGTCAGCAGGTATAGTTGTGTCTCAAATATATATGTTTTATCATTCTCAGTCAGCAGGTATAGTCGTGTCTCAATTATATATGTTTCATCATTCTCAGTTAGCAGATATAGTCGTGTCTCAAATATATATGTTTTATCATTCTCAGTTAGCAGGTTTAGTCGTGTCTCAAATATATATGTTTTATCATTCATTGTCAGCAGGTATAGTCGTGTCTCAAATATATATGTTTTATCATTCTCAGTTAGCAGGTATAGTCGTGTCTCAAATATATATGTTTCATCATTCTTAGTTAGCACGTATAGTCGTGTCTCAAATATATATGTTTTATCATTCTCAGTCAGCAGGTATAGTCGTGTCTCAAATATATATGTTTTATCATTCTCAGTCAGCAGGTATAGTCGTGTCTCAATTATATATGTTTCATCATTCTCAGTTAGCAGGTATAGTCGTGTCTCAAATATATATGTTTCATCATTCTCAGTTAGCAGGTTTATTCGTGTCTCAAATATATATGTTTCATCATTCTAAGTTAGCAGGTATAGTCGTGTCTCAAATATATATGTTTCATCATTCTCAGTTAGCAGGTATAGTCGTGTCTCAATTATATATGTTTCATCATTCTCAGTCAGCAGGTATAGCCGTGTCTCAAATATATATGTTTCATCATTCTAAGTTAGCAGGTATAGTCGTGTCTCAAAAACAATTATATGTTTCATCATTCTCAGTTAGCAGGTATAGTCGTGTCTCAAATATATATGATTTATCCTACTCAGTTAGCAAGTATAGTCTTGTCTCAAATATATATGTTTTATCATTCTCAGTTAGCAGGTATAGTCGTGTCTCAATTATATATGTTTCATCAATATCAGTTAGCAGGTATAGTCGTGTCTCAAATATATAAGTTTCATCATTCTATGTTAGTAGGTATAGTCGTGTCTCAAATATATATGATTTATTATTTTCAGTTAGCAAGTATAGTCGTGTCTCAAATAAATATGTTTCATCATTCTCAGTTAGCAGGTATAGTCGTGTCTCAAATATATATGTTTCATCATTCTATGTTAGCAGGTATAGTCGTGTCTCAAATATATATGTTTCATCATTCTATGTTAGCAGGTTTAGTCGTGTCTCAAATATATATGTTTCATCATTCTATGTTAGCAGGTATAGTCGTGTCTCAAATATATATGTTTCATCATTCTAAGTTAGCAGGTATAGTCGTGTCTCAAATATATATGTTTCATCATTCTCAGTTAGCAGGTATAGTCGTGTCTCAATTATATATGTTTCATCATTCTCAGTCAGCAGGTATAGCCGTGTCTCAAATATATATGTTTCATCATTCTAAGTTAGCAGGTATAGTCGTGTCTCAAAAACAATTATATGTTTCATCATTCTCAGTTAGCAGGTATAGTCGTGTCTCAAATATATATGATTTATCCTACTCAGTTAGCAAGTATAGTCTTGTCTCAAATATATATGTTTTATCATTCTCAGTTAGCAGGTATAGTCGTGTCTCAATTATATATGTTTCATCAATATCAGTTAGCAGGTATAGTCGTGTCTCAAATATATAAGTTTCATCATTCTATGTTAGTAGGTATAGTCGTGTCTCAAATATATATGATTTATTATTTTCAGTTAGCAAGTATAGTCGTGTCTCAAATAAATATGTTTCATCATTCTCAGTTAGCAGGTATAGTCGTGTCTCAAATATATATGTTTCATCATTCTATGTTAGCAGGTATAGTCGTGTCTCAAATATATATGTTTCATCATTCTATGTTAGCAGGTTTAGTCGTGTCTCAAATATATATGTTTCATCATTCTATGTTAGCAGGTATAGTCGTGTCTCAAATATATATGTTTCATCATTCTTAGTTAGCAGGTATAGACGTGTCTCAAATATAAATGTATCATCATTCTATGTTAGCAGGTATAGTCGTGTATCAAATATATATTTTTCATCATTCTCAGTTAGCAGGTATAGTCGTGTCTCAAATATATATGATTTATCCTACTCAATTAGCAAGTATAGTCTTGTCTCAAATATATATGTTTCATCATTCTATGTTAGCAGGTATAGTCGTGTCTCAAATATATATGTTTCATCATTCTCAGTCAGCAGGTATAGTCTTGTCTCAAATATATATGTTTCATCATTCTATGTTAGCAGGTAAAGTCGTGTCTCAAATATATATGTTTTATCATTCTCAGTCAGCAGGTATAGTCTTGTCTCAAATATATATTTTTCATCATTCTATGTTAGCAGGTATAGTCGTGTCTCAAATATATATGTTTTATCCTACTCAATTAGCAAGTATAGTCGTGTCTCAAATATATATGTTTCATCATTCTCAGTCAGCAGATATAGTCTTGTCTCAAATATATATGTTTCATCATTCTCAGTTAGCAGGTATAGTCGTGTCTCAAATATATATGTTTCATCATTCTCAGTCAGCAGGTATAGTCTTGTCTCAAATATATATGTTTTATCATACTCAGTAAGCAGGTAGAGTCGTGTCTCAAATATATATGTTTCATCATACTCAGTCAGCAAGTATAGTCGTGTCTCAAATATATATGTTTCATCATTCTCAGTCAGCAGGTATAGTCGTGTCTCAAATATATATGTTTCATCATTCTATGTTAGCAGGTATAGTCGTGTCTCAAATATATATGTTTCATCATTCTATGTTAGCAGGTATAGTCGTGTCTCAAATATATATGATTTATCCTACTCAATTAGCAAGTATAGTCTTGTCTCAAATATATATGTTTCATCATTCTCAGTCAGCAGGTATAGTCGTGTCTCAAATATATATGTTTCATCATTCTCAGTCAGCAGGTATAGTCTTGTCTCAAATATATATGTTTTATCATTCTCAGTCAGCAGGTATAGTCTTGTCTCAAATATATATGTTTTATCATACTCAGTAAGCAGGTAGAGTCGTGTCTCAAATATATATGTTTCATCATTCTCAGTTAGCAGGTATAGTCGTGTCTCAAATATATATGTTTTATCATTCTCAGTTAGCAGGTATAGTCGTGTCTCAAATATATATGTTTCATCATTCTCAGTCAGCAGGTATAGTCTTGTCTCAAATATATATGTTTTATCATACTCAGTAAGCAGGTAGAGTCGTGTCTCAAATATATATGTTTCATCATACTCAGTCAGCAAGTATAGTCGTGTCTCAAATATATATGTTTCATCATTCTCAGTCAGCAGGTATAGTCGTGTCTCAAATATATATGTTTCATCATTCTATGTTAGCAGGTATAGTCGTGTCTCAAATATATATGTTTCATCATTCTATGTTAGCAGGTATAGTCGTGTCTCAAATATATATGATTTATCCTACTCAATTAGCAAGTATAGTCTTGTCTCAAATATATATGTTTCATCATTCTCAGTCAGCAGGTATAGTCGTGTCTCAAATATATATGTTTCATCATTCTCAGTCAGCAGGTATAGTCTTGTCTCAAATATATATGTTTTATCATTCTCAGTCAGCAGGTATAGTCTTGTCTCAAATATATATGTTTTATCATACTCAGTAAGCAGGTATAGTCGTGTCTCAAATATATATGTTTCATCATTCTCAGTTAGCAGGTATAGTCGTGTCTCAAATATATATGTTTTATCATTCTCAGTTAGCAGGTATAGTCGTGTCTCAAATATATATGTTTTATCATTCTCAGTCAGCAGGTATAGTCTTGTCTCAAATATATATGTTTTATCATTCTCAGTTAGCAGGTATAGTCGTGTCTCAATTATATATGTTTTATCATTCTCAGTCAGCAGGTATAGTCTTGTCTCAAATATATATGTTTTATCATTCTCAGTTAGCAGGTATAGTCGTGTCTCAATTATATATGTTTCATCATTCTCAGTCAGCAGATATAGTCGTGTCTTAAATATATATGTTTCATCATTCTCAGTTAGCAGGTATAGTCGTGTCTCAAATATATATGTTTCATCATTCTCAGTCAGCAGGTATAGTCGTGTCTCAAATATATATGTTTCATCATTCTCAGTCAGCAGGTATAGTCTTGTCTCAAATATATATGTTTTATCATTCTCAGTCAGCAGGTATAGTCTTGTCTCAAATATATATGTTTTATCATACTCAGTAAGCAGGTAGAGTCGTGTCTCAAATATATATGTTTCATCATTCTCAGTTAGCAGGTATAGTCGTGTCTCAAATATATATGTTTTATCATTCTCAGTTAGCAGGTATAGTCGTGTCTCAAATATATATGTTTCATCATTCTCAGTCAGCAGGTATAGTCTTGTCTCAAATATATATGTTTTATCATACTCAGTAAGCAGGTAGAGTCGTGTCTCAAATATATATGTTTCATCATACTCAGTCAGCAAGTATAGTCGTGTCTCAAATATATATGTTTCATCATTCTCAGTCAGCAGGTATAGTCGTGTCTCAAATATATATGTTTCATCATTCTATGTTAGCAGGTATAGTCGTGTCTCAAATATATATGTTTCATCATTCTATGTTAGCAGGTATAGTCGTGTCTCAAATATATATGATTTATCCTACTCAATTAGCAAGTATAGTCTTGTCTCAAATATATATGTTTCATCATTCTCAGTCAGCAGGTATAGTCGTGTCTCAAATATATATGTTTCATCATTCTCAGTCAGCAGGTATAGTCTTGTCTCAAATATATATGTTTTATCATTCTCAGTCAGCAGGTATAGTCTTGTCTCAAATATATATGTTTTATCATACTCAGTAAGCAGGTAGAGTCGTGTCTCAAATATATATGTTTCATCATTCTCAGTTAGCAGGTATAGTCGTGTCTCAAATATATATGTTTTATCATTCTCAGTTAGCAGGTATAGTCGTGTCTAAAATATATATGTTTTATCATTCTCAGTCAGCAGGTATAGTCTTGTCTCAAATATATATGTTTTATCATTCTCAGTTAGCAGGTATAGTCGTGTCTCAATTATATATGTTTCATCATTCTCAGTCAGCAGATATAGTCGTGTCTTAAATATATATGTTTCATCATTCTCAGTTAGCAGGTATAGTCGTGTCTCAAATATATATGTTTCATCATTCTCAGTCAGCAGGTATAGTCGTGTCTCAAATATATATGTTTTATCATTCTATGTTAGCAGGTATAGTCGTGTCCCAAATATATATGTTTTATCATTCTCAGTTAGCAGGTATAGTCGTGTCTCAAATATATATGTTTCATCATACTCAGTTAGCAGGTATAGTCGTGTCTCAAATATATATGTTTCATCATGCTCAGTTAGCAGGTATAGTCGTGTCTCAAATATATATGTTTTATCATACTCAGTAAGCAGGTAGAGTCGTGTCTCAAATATATATGTTTTATCATTCTATGTGAGCAGGTATAATCGTGTCTCAAATATATATGTTTTATCATACTCAGTAAGCAGGTAGAGTCGTGTCTCAAATATATATGTTTCATCATACTCAGTTAGCAGGTATAGTCGTGTCTCAAATATATATGTTTCATCATACTCAGTTAGCAGGTATAGTCGTGTCTCAAATATATATGTTTCATCATTCTCAGTTAGCAGGTATAGTCGTGTCTCAAATATATATGTTTCATCATACTCAGTTAGCAGGTATAGTCGTGTCTCAAATATATATGTTTCATCATACTCAGTTAGCAGGTATAGTCGTGTCTCAAATATATATGTTTCATCATACTCAGTTAGCAGGTATAGTCGTGTCTCAAATATATATGTTTCATCATACTCAGTTAGCAGGTATAGTCGTGTCTCAAATATATATGTTTCATCATTCTCAGTTAGCAGGTATAGTCGTGTCTCAAATATATATGTTTCATCATACTCAGTTAGCAGGTATAGTCGTGTCTCAAATATATATGTTTCATCATTCTCAGTTAGCAGGTATTGTCGTGTCTCAAATATATATGTTTCATCATACTCAGTTAGCAGGTATAGTCGTGTCTCAAATATATATGTTTCATCATTCTCAGTTAGCAGGTATAGTCGTGTCTCAAATATATATGTTTCATCATTCTCAGTTAGCAGGTATAGTCGTGTCTCAAATATATATGTTTCATCATACTCAGTTAGCAGGTATAGTCGTGTCTCAAATATATATGTTTCATCATACTCAGTCAGCAGGTATATTCGTGTCTCAAATATATATGTTTCAACATTCTCAGTTAGCAGGTATAGTCGTGTCTCAAATATATATGTTTCATCATTCTCAGTTAGCAGGTAAAGTCGTGTCTCAAATATATATGTTTCATCATACTCAGTTAGCAGGTATAGTCGTGTCTCAAATATATATGTTTATCATACTCAGTTAGCAAGTATAGTCGTGTCTCAAATATATATGTTTCATCATACTCAGTTAGCAGGTATAGTCGTGTCTCAAATATATATGTTTTATCATACTCAGTTAGCAGGTATAGTCGTGTCTCAAATATATATGTTTCATCATACTCAGTTAGCAGGTATAGTCGTGTCTCAAATATATATGATTTATCCTACTCAGTTAGCAGGTATAGTCGTGTCTCAAATATATATGATTTATCCTACTCAGTTAGCAGGTATAGTCGTGTCTCAAATATATATGATTTATCCTACTCAGTTAGCAGGTATAGTCGTGTCTCAAATATATATGATTTATCCTACTCAGTTAGCAGGTATAGTCGTGTCTCAAATATATATGATTTATCCTACTCAGTTAGCAGGTATAGTCGTGTCTCAAATATATATGATTTATCCTACTCAGTTAGCAGGTATAGTCGTGTCTCAAATATATATGATTTATCCTACTCAGTTAGCAGGTATAGTCGTGTCTCAAATATATATGATTTATCCTACTCAGTCAGCAGGTATAGTCTTGTCTCAATTATATATGTTTCATCATACTCAGTTAGCAGGTATAGTCGTGTCTCAAATATATATGATTTATCCTACTCAGTTAGCAGGTATAGTCGTGTCTCAAATATATATGTTTCATCATACTCAGTTAGCAGGTATAGTCGTGTCTCAAATATATATGATTTGTCCTTCTCAGGTAGCAAGCCGGGCCGTGTTCCTATTAGCTGGAGTGTTGCTGGTCCTGTTTGGGGTGTTTGGTAAGTTTGGAGCAGCTCTAGCTCTGATGCCCGACCCCGTCATTGGAGGAATCAACCTGGTCACTCTGGCCATGCTTGTGTCTGTGGGTATATCGCTGCTACAACAAGTACAGCTGTCTTCATCAAGGAACCTCATGATCATAGGACTCTGTATAGTCCTGGGTCTCAAGATACCCGTCTGGATGGTCGACAACGAAGGTGCTATTGTCACGGGTAATTACATATAGAACAGGGTTAGAAATTGTCATTCGTCCGGCAGCCCATGGCTAGTGAAAAAGATGCTGGGTTAGTAAAATGTTACAATGGATTGACTGGTAGTCCGAAGGACTAGTTGAAATATAAAAATATATTATTAACTTCATATGTTCAGCTAGTTTAAATGTAATCTACTCTAAGAAATGCACTTGTGCGAATGACTAGTACGATGAAAGGACTAATTTCGACCCCTGACTTATCATTATATTTGTAACTTGTTATGTCATGTACGAAAAATCAAATCCAATAACAACCTGAGACGTATCACGTATCAAAACAACGGACTGATGCCCTGAAATCCATTTTTTTGTAACGTCCGACAGTCCTATCAGGGTATGTTTTGTGGAAACGAATTTCAAGAGGACGCAGTGTTCTATTCTATGTCAAAATGTTAAATCTAGAACTAAAATGTTACCCTCACTATCATATATAAAAATAAATGTGAAATTATCAAGTAATAATCATATAGAAGTATAAACAGAGAAGTACTTTTGAAATTTGTTTCCGTAATAAATACCCTATATGACAGTCCCTTGAAATTCTTCGCGAATTCTTTATGTGTTGAATTATTATCCGATACATAACAAGTAACGGACCTATAACCCGTACCTCGCTTACTTCTTACTTCGACGCCGATAATTGCTGAAATATTGCACTAGCGGCGTTAAACAATACCCTTCTCACTCTTACTTCGTCTATAGGACTTCTGTATTGGTTTAGTAACAATAAGATGCAAAGACGAGAGCTGTACCGGAATGCAACTTTTATAAAAATATTGTATTTCGTAAAATACAATTTAAATTCGGTAAATTATAAGTTAAATGATACGTAAACATTCGAATGTTCACCTGTTCAAGATTAATGTTTAGAAGCTACGGCCTTAAAAGAGAATCAGAACAAAATGTGTACCCGGATATTCGTTAAGCGTTACAGCATTCGGGTCGTTTGTTTATTGAGAAAATCATATTTGACAACAATTATTACAGGTAATACTGAAGTGGACCAGGTGTTGACTGTGCTTCTCTCCACACCAATGTTCGTTACTGGAGTTGTGGGTTGTTTGCTTGACAACATCGCACCTGGTAGGTGTTTACTTATAGCATTATGATATCTGTGATTTTTTTACTTTAATGTGAATTATATGAATGGAAATATTATCTGTATCTATTACACTTTATAAAGAGAGAAACAAGATTTTTTACAACGACCTTTTTGTCATAAGACATTATCTTTTGGTGAATATGCTCACTACACCAATTGCCAAAAAAAACCATTCATTCTTCACCGTGATTGGAGTGAAAGTGTACAATAAACAAGAAAGATCCATAAATTTTATACTCATGCCAATAAAGTTTGTCACACCTGACATGGAAGTATTATAATAGACACAAAAAGTGTTCCAGGAGAGCAACAATTATATTTGCATAAGTACGAATACATTGACATGATATTCAAGCAAATCCAGTGGCTCAGTTAGGAATTCATCAACTTTCAAATTCATTACATTCAAATTGGGTAAATACCAAGGTGCAATGTAAACAGTTTTGAGCAGCCGGTGCCTTTACAACATCAAGCAGGCAGTGTCAATTTATTAACAGAATGAATTATTGTAAGACTTCAATTCGAGTGGCGAATAACGAGTGGCGCCCCTGCGCGCTTCAATTAGGGCAATAATCCAAAAATGCATGCTGTCAATGAGTTCGTTGACATCTTGCAAGGCAACATCGTTCCAAACTCTCACCAGAGATGCCCCCATATCGTCTAAATTTGTCGGGATAGGGTTCAGCTTTGTTAATTGATGGTCCATGCGGTCCCACATGTGCTCGATGGGGTTCATGATTGGGCTTTTGGCAGACCAGGGAAGAGTGTTTACACCTTGCCTTGCCAGGAAATCATTAATTGCCCGAGCACGATGAGGGCGTGTATTGTCTTCTTATAGCAAGAAATTATTGCCATACACATGACGACATGTAGCAGGCAGGTTCGTTCAAGAACACGTCGGTAGGTCCGCTGATTGACGTTTTCCCGCAGGACGAGTAGGTCAGTTTTACCATTTTAGTGGATTCCCCCCACCCCCTCCCAAACAAGAACAGAACCGCCTCCTCTCATAAAAAACAACTCTTTTTCCATGTTTACGGGTAATTAGCAATCCTCACAACATCTCCGTATAGCAGGATCAAGTCACTATACTATATGAAATGTCAATGTACTATAAGAAATGAAGGAACACTATCGATTCTTGTAACAAAGGTAGTCTTTGATCAGTTTTGTTGATTTTCAATTGGGATTCACGATATTTTTGCTATGCCCTTAACCTTAACCATTTTTGCAAAAATGCATGGATATTGCTCAATTTAAAGTTTTAAACATAAAAGTTTGGGTTTCAACTATGTTGTTGACAACTTAAATGAAAAAATCGATATAACATTGTTTTCAAAATTTCAGTTTTAAAAGTGTAAAGTTTCTTTTGGAATTCAGTTTAAATTGTAGCCGTGCAAAGACACATTGAAATGTCAATTCACTTCGTGTATTTCTATAAGCACGCGTAGGTTATGTTGAATTAAAAGCACATGCTTTGCATGTATCAGGTTCACAAGTTGCGTTCACAAGTTGCATCCGGGTGAATGTTTGAATCTCTATGAACACAAAAAGCTTTGTACCAATTTCAAGGCATTTTCCGACAATTGAGGAAGGAGTGATCAACTTTATTGGCATGAGTATATTTCCTTTTGTTTGCAAGCCCTGAATGCAAACACAGTCATATTATTACTTTGCAGTATTCAATGAATCTTATCTCGAGTTCCGAGGGATAAAATATTCAAAATATTAACTCTTCTTAGATATGAAATCTCCCTCTTGCACACACACACACACACACACACACACACTCCTGAAACTAATGGTACCGGCCTGCGTGGGAACATGTGACCTACGGGGCTGCGCTCGGACTCAATTGAGAGGAAATCTATCGAATACCAAGTCCGATTCTCGATAAAGTTAATAGTTTAAAACACACCATCATTTTAATCAGACTGCTTATCTATCGTCCAAAATGAAAGGTTTAAGCCAAAAAGAACGGAAACGAAGCCAATGTCCCTTTATTGTCGTCGTTCATTATCAAAATGTCTGTTTAAAGAAATAAAATTGTTATTTTTTAATATTCATATTTTGTTAATTGTTTTTATATCATTTTTGTTATTAGGTACACAAAAGGAAAGGGGACTTGCAACATGGTTGAACAGTTCATCGGAAGAAGATACGAAACAATACAGTACAAGTGGAGAAATCTATAATCTACCCCTCATAACGAGGTTATTACGTCACATCCGGTGTTGCGCATATTGCCCAACGTCGCCAACATTCGATGATAAAACAGATTCATGTCCGTGTAAAAGAAAATTGAAGAATAAGGATGAAAATGCAGAAATCAACACTGACAGTTTCAATTACGAAAATAAAAGTTTTGACTGCTCTTTAGAGGATAACATATTCACAACAGGGTCTGAAGATCTCGACAAAGATAAAATAGTAAATACTCATCTCTAGTATCGTATGCATTAATGATGCCACAAATATTGACATAGGAAAACCTAGAAGCAACGATTTCTGAATACAATCGATACGTATAGAAGTGAATTTGTTGCCAATGACACTGCTGACGTTTTACAATTTTTCTCTCTAATTATATTTGTTAATATTGATAGCCCGAAATTACAACGTTCAAGAAAAATATTAGACATTTTCAATATAAACACAAACATACATTTTTATACAGTCTAGTTGCGGGGTGATATAGTCATCAGAAAGATTATGACATACAGACAATAATGTTGTTACATTTAAGTAGATGTAGGCTTAATGTTCAATGAATGTTGATATAAAGAACGTGTGGACCTGGAATTTGTATACAGTCTATAGCTAGTTGCGGGGTGATATAGTCACCAGAAAGATTATGACATACCAATAATTGTGTTTCATTTGAGTAGATGTAGGCTTAATGTTCAATGAGTGTGTCAAGTTTTTGATATTTTTAAATCATAGCAGCCTTTTCACATTTCTAGTGGCATCACGTGTGACGGTTCCAAGTTTTAGCTTGTAATTTGTCTAAAACACTGTCGGACGAGATAGTAAAAAAGGTAAAAAGTGATATGCAGAGCATCATGGCAACTTTTTACGTCATGAAGCGTCCGTGAAATATAGGCAGGACAAAAATTATGTACATTCATATGACGGTTCTCTGACGCTGGAAGACTGTGTGTGAGCTTGTATGATCCCCATTCAACTGGTAGCAGAGTGTTAGTAGTGCACGGGTGCCAAGAATTTTCTAAAATGTACAAAGTATCTGATTAAACCATAGTTAATAGTTTATTTTGTTTTTCTTACTTTATGTTGAAACGTTAAAGGGAACACTAGATACTTCATATACCTTTTAAGCGCAGTAGCACCCATGGTTCGTTAGTTCCAGCCGATGCTCGCAGGTTTCATCGCAATGCTTAACCACAATGGTGTTGCGGGCTCTCTCCCTGCAATAATACTAGCAGTCGCGATATAAGTAAATTACTCTTGAAAGCAGCGCTAAATCCCAGATCACCTCACCTCACCTGCAAATACCTGCAATGCGAATACTCAAGACTGGCTCTCATAGGCAAACTTTCTCCGCCCACAGATACTACACAAAGCATATTTTTCAAATTAACCACGACACTTTCAGACTTTATATACAGAAAACTGAAGGATGTAATCAACCTTTAAGTTATTTCTGCAATCTACGATGCTGTCACATTAAGCCCTATAACTGTTTCGTAGTTACTGTTGAGGAGACGAGAACTGTGCAAGTGTTCAATTCTCACATGGAAGAATTATGGGCATTCCCTCCAAACAGATCAAGTCATTAAATATTGTTAGAGCCTCTGTGGTATAGAATCGGCCCCTTTAAATATATCTTAGAATGTACATCAAACCCGGTATAGAATCGCTCCCTTTAAATATATCCAAGTATGTACAACAAACCCGGTATAGAATCGCCCCCTTTAAATATATCTAAGTATGTACAAAAAACCCGGTACAGAATCGCCCCCTTTAAATATATCCATGTATGTACATCAAACCCGGTAAAGAATCGCCCCCTTTAAATATATCCAAGTATGTACATCAAACCCGGTATAGAATCGCTCCCTTTAAATATATCCATGTATGTACATCAAACCCGGTATAGAATCGGCCCCTTTAAATATATCCATGTATGTACATCAAACCCGGTATAGAATCGCCCCCTTCAAATATATCCAAGTATGTACATCAAACCCGGTATAGAATCGCTCCCTTAAAATATATCCATGTATGTACATCAAACCCGGTATAGAATCGGCCCCTTTAAATATATCATGTATGTACATCAAACCCGGTATAGAATCGCCCCCTTTAAATATATCCAAGTATGTACATCAAACCCGGTATAGAATCGCTCCCTTTTAATATATCCATGTATGTACATCAAACCCGGTATAGAATCGGCCCCTTTAAATATATCCATGTATGTACATCAAACCCGGTATAGAATCGGCCCCTTTAAATATATCCATGTATGTACATCAAACCCGGTATAGAATCGCTTCCTTTAAATATATCCATGTATGTACATCAAACCCGGTATAGAATCGCTTCCTTTAAATATATCTTAGTATGTACATCAAATTCGGTATAGAATCGCTCCCTTTAAATATATCTTAGTATGTACATCAAATTCGGTATAGAATCGCTCCCTTTAAATATATCTTAGTATGTACATCAAATTCGGTATAGAATCGCCCCCTTTAAATGTATATAAGTGTGTACATCAAACCGAGAATAGAATCGCCCACTTTAAATGTATTTAATGATGTACATCAAACCCGGTATAGAATCGTCCCCTTTAAAGGTATCTAAGTAAATTTATGTACATCAAACCCGGTATAGAATCGCTCCCTTTGAATATATCTAAGTTTGTACATCAAACCCGGCATAGAATCGCCCCCTTTAAATGTAAATAAGTATGAACATCAAACCCGGTATAGAATCGCCCCCTTTAAATGTATATAAGTGTGTACATCACACCCAGAATAGAATCGCCCACTTTAAATGTATTTGATGATGTACATCAAACCCGGTATAGAATCGTCCCCTTTAAATGTATCTAAGTATGAACATCAAACCCAGAATAGAATCGCCCCTTTAAATGTATGTGATTATGAACATTAAACCCGGTATAGAATCGCCTCCTTTAAACGTATCTAAGAATGAACATCAAACCCGGTATAGAATCGCCCCCTTTAAATGTATATAAGTGTGTACATCAAACCCAGAATAGAATCGCCCCTTTAAGTGTAAATAAGTATGAACATCAAACCCGGTATAGAATCGCCCCTTTAAGTGTAAATAAGTATGTACATCAAACCCGGTATAGAATCGCCCCTTTAAGTGTAAATAAGTATGAACATCAAACCCGGTATAGAATCGCCCCTTTAAGTGTAAATAAGTACATGTATGTACATCAAACCCGGTATAGAATCGCCCCTTTAAGTGTAAATAAGTATGAACATCAAACCCGGTATAGAATCGCCCCTTTAAGTGTAAATAAGTACATGTATGTACATCAAACCCGGTATAGAATCGCCCCTTTAAGTGTATATAAGTATGTACATCAAACCCGGTATAGAATCGCCCCTTTAAGTGTAAATAAGTATGTACATCAAACCCGGTATAGAATCGCCCCTTTAAGTGTAAATAAGTATGAACATCAAACACAGAATAGAATCGCCCCCTTTAAATGTATTTGATTATGAACATCAAACCCGGTATAGAATCGCCCCTTTAAGTGTAAATAAGTATGTACATCAAACCCGGTATAGAATCGCCCCTTTAAGTGTAAATAAGTATGAACATCAAACACAGAATAGAATCGCCCCCTTTAAATGTATTTGATTATGAACATCAAACCCGGTATAGAATCGTCCCCTTTAAATATATCTAAGTTTGAACATCAAACCTAGAATAGATTCGCCCCTTTAAATGTATGTGATTATGAACATCAAACCCGGTATAGAATCGTCCCCTTTAAATGTATTTGTTAATGTACATCAAACACGGTATAGAATCGCCCCCTGTAGATGTATAGAAGTATGGACTTCAAACCAAGAATCGAATAGCCCCCTGTAAATGTATACTTTTCAGAAGTATGTGAAACAAACCCAGAATAGAGTCGCCCTCTGTAATTGTATTTAAGTAAACTTCCGGGCAAAAGAAAGGTTTCACTTTAGAATAGTTGTATTAAATGCCAAAAAGCTGGTACAGGTTTGAACTCCTGCCAAAAACATTAGCCCAAATGCAGCATTACCACAACCACAACTCTATGCCTTGTTTGAAACGTGCAAAACGTGATTTTGAGAAAGCAGGCATTCAGTAAGCAAAAAAACACCAAGAATATGCCCAGACTTACACCAGCGCAACGAGACAGAGCGATCGGCATGGCCACAATGGGAGCGTCACAACGTCAGATAGCCAGAACTTTCAACTGCTCCAAGACCACCATCAGTAGGTTGATAATTCGTCACCAGCAGACAGGACAGACTCACGACCGGCTCAGATCGGGAAGACCGAGAGTGACAACACCGGCCGATGACCGCTACATCCGTCAGATTCACTTGCGAAACCGATTTGTGACGGCGACGTCAACGGCGGCAACAGCACTAGGATATGGCATCAGCAGGCGAACAGTCCTTCGACGACTTCGTATGGCTGGTATATGAGCCTACCGACACTTCCGTGGAATGGCCTTGACCCGTCTACGCCGTCAACGCAGACTGCAATGGGCACGAACTGTACGTCGGTGGCAGTGACGTGACTGGGCGAGAGTGCTCTTTACAGACGAAAGTCGATTCTGGCTATTCAGGAACGATGGCCGAGCTCGAGTTTTTCGACGGAGGGGAGAACGACTGGGGCCAAACTGCATTAGAGAAGTCCATCCTTTTGGAGGTGGGGCGTCATGGTATGGGGCGGCATTTGTGGCCAGATTACAACACGGATGGTAATTATTCGAGGAAACCTGAATGCTCAACGATACATTGATGAAGTGCTGAGACCTGTTGTGGTACCCTTTATTCAACAGCAGCCAAGAGGTTTACTTTTGCAACAAGACAACGCAAGGCCTCACACCGCCCAAATTGTTTAAGACTACCCGAACAACGTTAACGTCAACGTATTGCCCTGGGCACCTTATTCACCAGACATGAATTCCATTGAACATCTCTGGGATCATCTTGATCGTCAGTTGAGACAACAAGTACCACCCCAGCGAACCGACAAGAACTGGAACAGACTCTATTGAACTTATGGAACAGGATTCCTGCAGACGTTATCCGACGATTGACGACGTCAATGAGGAGGCGTGCATGGATGCCCAGTGTGGTCACACTCGCTACTGATAACGTGTTACCTGACTACTTTGCCCATAATGGATTCTTCAATCAAGTTTTCAATGAACTCTTATTTGTGTAATTTTCCATTTTGACCCCATGACGCTTTCTTTGTGTAATGCGGAGAAGACAGTATCGACATTATAATGTATTTTCTTTTCAATAATTGATAATGATTTGTGTTTATAAATTGATCATGAAAAATCTCACATATGCCTTTGTTTTTTGTGATTAGTCATGTGAAGTCAGTGAAACCTTTCTTTTGCCCGATAGTTTATGTACAACAAACCCGGTATAGAAACCCCGGTTTTAAAGAATCACTACAGAATGAGTGAAAGAACAGTCGAACCAAACAATGAACTTTGAAAAAGGAACAAGAAAAAGAACAGTTATAGAATGTTTTGAAACAGTCAGGAAGCTATCTGATGTGTTTTGTAGATACACGAAGAGAAGGGTAATTTTGCGAGTTGATATGTGTTCACACGTCTCATTGCGCTGAAGGAACGCTCAGCCCTTGCAGAAGACCCTGGCATTGTCACAAGTGATTTTGGGGCAATATGGCTATTCGGATAAAGATCCTCTTTTGCGAAGTCCAATGTTGCCAACAAACCGTTTCTCTTCTCCTGGAACATCTTGCCAACGTGATTTCCATGGCCTGATTTCTACCGTCTGTTGCTCATGTGAATTGTCTTTCAACTCAGTGAACTGTGCGAATATTCGCATACCAATGTCCTCGGTCATATTATGGACTGTTCGAATGTAAAAACTCCTGAGCTTCGAATCATTTGGCCTGTCCTTTAGTTGCTGAGACATATGACCTATCAAATTTCTAACATTTACACAACCAATAATTTGAAATTTATTGCGTCATATCCACATGTTCTGTTAAGGTCCTGAAATAGAATGGGAAAAGAGCTCGACTGGCGGTAACATCACAGAAACCCTTTCTAAACTGGACACGTGTTGCTGGCATCATGTAGTTGAGGGGAAACGTATCCTTTTTAGGCTGAACCTGCGATTCAACATCAAAAGTTTGCTGCCAAATTTAGTATATGTATTTCAAATGTGTCTGAACAATAACCAAGTTGATGCTGGTAAAAGCAATACTAAACTGAGTTGCAAAAGAAACTATAGGTCCATTTCAAACTGGTATAAAAGATAGAATATTGCAAGTATGTGAAATAATTGTTCGTGAGTTATTTGTTAACCAAAGCCCTTTCTAACGGTGTAGCTTTTATGCTCCTGACTATTGCGGTTTTAAAATTATATCGCACCAAACATGTGTGGGGTAAAAAATTGACATTTTTCCACAGTGATAAAAATAACAACTTAAACATGTCATCATTTGTTTAATTCAGTGATAAATCAATAAATCAATATCTCATGTTAGCTCCTGTAGCATTAATGCATGTTTGTACACGTCGTCTCATGGAAGTTGTCAGACGTCCGATGACGTTAGCAAGGATACGACGCTATTCTTCCATCAAGGCCTGTTGGAGTTCCTGTATGTTTTGTGAAGGTTGTTGGCGTAGTCGCAGTCGTCGGCCCAACTCGTCCCATAAATGTTCAATTGGATTTAAATCGGGGGAACATGCTGGCCAAGGGAGGACACGGACGTTTTGTTGGTTCAGAAAATCCTGGGTGGCTCTTGCAGTATGGGGCAATGCATTATCGTGCTGAAAAAGGGTGCCATGAGGTCAGTTGTTCCGAAATGGTACCAGAACTGGCTCTAAAACCTGTCTGCGATATTCAGCTGCATTACAATTCCACGAATTATCACTAAGTCAGTTTTGTCACCACCGCAAACGTCTCCCCACACCATTACGCTTGGTCCGTTGTAGGGATGAACCTGACGAATGCAAACTGGGGCGAATCGTTCGCCTTGACGTCTGTAAACCCGTTCTCTCCCATCGCTGTGAAACATGCAGAATCTGCTCTCGTCACTAAACAACACTCGTTGCCAGTTTCTGACTTGCCAACGAAGAACGCGTCGTGCCCAGACCAGTCTGTTCTGCCGATGCCTCTGGGTCAAGGCCATTCCACGCTGGGCTCTGATTCCTGCAGAACGTAATCTTCTAAGCACTGTCCATTTGCTGATGGGTCGACCCAAAGCTGTTGCCGCCGTTGACTTTGCCGTTTTAAACCGGTTGCCCAGATGGATATTTTAGTTTTATCACCACAAATATCAGTAGACCTTTGTTGCAACGTTTTCCTTTGGATAAGTTTTCACAATTTATTTTATAGCTTTTGTTAGAATCTGTTGAGCTCTGTTTTACCAATGTAACAATCGAGAAGGATTCGCATACAAAATTCGAAACGTATCCCTCCTGATGATAACCAGATTTTACGTGTGCTTCCTATGAAATACATAATATTGGCAAATTGAAAACGCCATAAGAATTTTTCTATAATTTGTTAAAAACAAGTGACTCAAATGATATTGCCCTTTGCATTGAAACACACGCAAATAGACTAAGGCCTATATCACTCAATGTATGTACTAGTTTGATATCATGGTGTTCAAACTGCAGTCTAAGTATACCAAGCCTCAAAAATGCAGTCTAAGTATACCAAGCCTCCAAAATGCTCGTTATACTCCCATATGGGACTATACACGTTTCTATTTCACGCAAAAACTGCGAATTTCATCTTTGAGTTCTTATATACTAAACAAAAAAAGAAACGCATAGGTGAATTTTTTCCAGTTAAATGAGTTTTCAAAACAAAATATGTCCATAAAAACTGTGAAACACATTTGGTTGTAGAAACATTTTGATTGTAACAATTTTGACAGTTCGAATCTGTCACTGATTTCAAAATTATGAATTTAAACGCGTTTTTGACAAAAAAGTAAAAAAACATCGCCAAAACGGAACCAAAAGCACTTTGAAAGTTTAAATTATTGGAAACGTGCGTGTATTCACATTCTCCACAAAGGGCTTTCACCGATCACGAATTGCAATAGGAGTTTTACGATATGAAGAGTAAATGCAAATTCCACGTTTTGGCACTACAACTCGAATCACCGCCATTGGCAGAATCCAGACTGGAGAGTCGCAAACACTCCTTGCAAGGGGTCATAACGTCTAAAAGAGCACAAGCACTTGTCCTTTAGAACGCTTCCAAAAATGTTGTTCCACCGATGATTGTCGACGTTCTGGAACACCTTGGGTCATCACAGAGGGTCAAGATCGCTAAATTTGGTTCCTTCATCCATATGTTACTGAATTTTCAATGCTCTGTACATAGCTGCCAGGGTGCCAATACTACACAAAATGTCGCCACAAACAGTACGGAATCGTTTGCAACAGATCAGATTGAGAGTCAGCGATGCATCAGGATTTCTTTTGCCAAGAAGAAATGAAAAAGAATTGGGTATACAGACGTGTACAAATGAAAGATATGCTCCAAACTGCCAAAGTCAAGTCGTTAGATTTTGGAAAAGGTAACTTGATGATGTTGGTGGCCATATGTTACACATTTCTTTCTGGTTTCATTCATTTTCAAGGCAGTCTAATGGGCTTACGTTCAAAACACACTATCATCAAACGACACCTGCTTCTAGTAAATGACGTAGCGTCGTAACGCTTTCCACTACATCGACAGAGCACATACTGATGGTGTCACAAGATCATTTCTGACATGTTACAACATCAATGAGATCCCTTATCACTTACATAATCAGGATCATAACCTTATTGAACACCTTTGAGATTAACTGGATTAACCTCTCTGGCAGCGTTAACGTTTACGTCAAATGCTTCAAACCTGGCCCAGTTTTTGCAGGACAAATTGGAGACCATAATCCAAGCATCAATATAGCGACTTATACAGTCTATGCTAAGGCGTTTGAATATTGTTAAGCGTTCATGTGGTGGTGAAAACAGACAATGACATTCAAGTGACCTCTGATTAGCTAAAGGAAGTTAAAGTCTTAGGGCGTGTATGATATCATAAAGAGCAATGATCCTGTTATCTCCATGAGAAATTTCAGTTTGTTATACACATTTACGAAAGGACAGTGTCAATTCAAAATTGACTGTAACCACACATTGCAATATCCAGCTATGCGTTTATTTTTGTGTATAGTATATTATTATCTATCAATGAAAAACGTTTGAATTTTGCAATTACAATAAGTTAATACAATAAATATAATGTTAAAAATCTTAATTTGATCGTTTAATCTTGGTTTTACAGGTTGTTCGGATATGATAAGCGAAGAGTTTTACGCCGCTTCCCTACGGACATCAGACCGTTTGACGTTTTCTTCAGCACCTTAATGGCGGAAGGTCACGTGACACCCAGATGGCGGCGCCCATGACTTTGGGAATAGAAACGTGTATAGCGAGTATTAAAGAGGCTAGGTTTACTTAGACTGTTCAAACATTTTTTTTTGTGTTTGATTTCATTGATCAGTTTATACTTTTTATTTGTAGACATATATAACAGAGCTTACAATTACATTCAATGAAACTTGTATCAATTTTATAAAAAAGATTAAAAACAAACATGTTAAATATTGTTTTATTTTATTACACACCTCATATACATGCAGATAAACATATAGATACCAGTTTCATAAATGGAATGTTTTATTTCAGGATTTGAGTGATCTGGTAGGACAGTGATCTGCTTGTTTTAAAGTGCTTGTTTTTAATACTGACTCACTCAGTTGATGTGCAATAGCCTTCTCCCCCAAACAAGCTGCCTGAAATGGACATTGTTTCTACAATTTCAGGATATATAATATAAATTAGATAGATATAGATGTTCACATTATCAAATCTGACGTCATATCGACATTTGATTGATAAAGCTTAGAGCCAATGTGTATAAATAGTAACCGACCTGGACCTCGGGTTCAATTCGGATGAACCTTCGCGCACGTGATACATGAACACCTCGTTTAACGGCCTCAACGATTGATTCATGTGCGCTCGGGTTCATCTAACTTATACACCTGGGTCCCCTTTCACAAAGCCCTAAGGTGATCGTCAGTCCTTAAGGAGGCCTTAGTGCAATGTTAATAAAGGGTAACAAGGTTGATTTGTCAAGTAAAAAATACATAGGTTAATTATAAGGACCCCTACAGCAATTTGACTTTTTAAAATAGCATTTTAAAACATCTATATGAAGCTAACAAAATCAACTGTTACTCACATTGCAACCATTCTGGTGAATGTCAATATTTTGTTGATGATTTACTATGACTGAACCTCTATGAATGTATAAACATGCCAGGTTGCAGTTGGTCTGTATGTTTTGTGCTTGTATTCATCTAAAAGATATCTACCAGTTGCATGCAATAAGTTATTACTGTCTATGTATCTACAAAGAAATAAAATTAACATTTAAAATTAAAATGACATTTGACATTTTGCCCAAAAATAAAACTGTATGAATTTGGAATTGTTCATTTCCAAAAAAAATCATTGTTTTAACTGCATCACGGCTCTTTGGTCCTTCATCTCAAATCTTGAATAAAGTACTCAAACTTCAAGTAATGACATCGTTAATAAAATTTTGGAATTTTTTATTACGAATTCTTGAGGGATTCGAACAAACATCCTCAGAATGAGGAGACCAAGCAATGACCATATCGGCAGCTAACCAATTCGCCCATTTCGCCATTCAGTATCTAAATGGCATATACCTCTAAATAGATCATTACTTTTCTAACACAGATCTTGCCCATAGTACTCGAACTGGGAATCACTTGTTCTGGTATCGTTAGCGGAAGGTTCTGTGATGATGAAACACTGTCCATCTGTTTCCCTGTAGTTGACACCAAGGCAGGTTGGGTCCTTAAATCCAATTGCTGCACATTGTATTCTTGATGATGCAAAGAAACTAGAAGCCCCTGATTGTTCCAGTTTGACTCCCGTTATCAGTGAGAACTTAGTTTGGGTTCCACAGTCTGAAATTTGGTAAGAATTTAATTTAGTGTTGATGAAGTGAATTAATTTCATATGATAATTTTCATATGAGATAATATATATATATATATGAGGCATAGAATGGTCCCTAACCTGAGCGGGTTGAATACTCCCCAGGGAATTGAATTGGAAAAATGATCGGACGGTGAGAGAATGCCATTGACCATGGGAAACAATGTAAGCGCCTTGAGCAACCACAAGTGGTTTTATATGTGTGCTATGCAAATATCCATTTTATAATATAATAATAATCTAATTGAAATCAGATTGGAATGAAGTTGATTGGCTTGAAATATAAATGTCAACTAAACAGATACTATTGTGCAATACTCGTATCAGACACCAAGGTGCGAGTGATATGTTATATCTAGTGTCAGTGAGATTGAGCAAATCATATGAGAATATGTGATATACTATTTATAAAAACATAATATGACAATGATAATGATTTATTAATGTTTTGTTCTTTTTCGTTCTTCTCAAACAAACATAATTTTTATAAGTAAAACATACTTATATCATGGGTCATGTCTACCCAGGCTCGAAATAAAAGAACTGGCCAAATGTATGAGGAAATTTTAAACCTGAAAAAATAAACCCTTTCTTTCATGATTCACACCTAACGTGATTAACCCCAAAGTTTAGAATCTGAAAAGGTTCTGTTACCAGCAGGGCAACACATTAAAGCGGTTCCGGTCCAACATGAGTACCTTAACTAAAAAAAGTATTGTAGATGTCACCAGGAATCTTGATGAAACCTTCCCGATTGAAAACTATATGAACATGTGCATAGAGCTGTAAATGTAAAGGGCCAAAGCTACGCCAATTACTGTTCATGCACCTAGTCGCCTTCTGCCTTTTCCTATTACCGTCTGAAATACTCCTCCAAATAAAAAACCCTAGAATTAAATTGATCAAGAAACGTCCTGCACAACTTGAAAGATACAAAGATGCCTTGAAAAGTATAACTTTAGGATACAAAATGTAGAAATAAAATCAGCAGCCCTGCTCGCTGAAGACAAGCAAAGACTTGAATAAACAGACAACTTTCTCACCTTTACTTATAACCACTGTCGCGTGACTAAACATGCACCAACTTTAATGCTCCTGCCTGAGTTAGAATGCTCATGTTACCGTATTTACCTTAAAATACATTAGTTTATAGCATCAATATAGAAGATATTCGCAAAAAAAAATTCAAATGAAAAGTTGATATCTGTCATCAGTGTTATGTAAACATAAAGCCCATAACACTTGATTGACTTGCCTAAACAGTCATAATTAATATGGAAAACTGAACCATGATGTAACTGCTCTGCTTAAGTTGCTAGGGTTTAGTTCCAATCATTGATAAGTATAAAGAAAGAAAATATTTTCAAGAGAGAATTTTGTGATTCACTTTTATTGTAGCATCATTGCACAATGTTGAATACTTTGAACTCCAAAAATGGTAAATCAGTTGAGGAACAGTACTTTGAACAACACCATTGTTGACATCATATTGTAGAACACTGTATACTTGTTCTGACCAATTGTAAGCAAAAGTCATCAATGAATATCAAATGGATTATATTTGTGTGTAAACTTTGCTCGACATTTCCCAGCATGTATTTTCACAATTAATCTGTAGAACTCATGGCTGTTTAATACATTACAAATATGTAATAGAAATGTAGCTCACATGACTGTTTATTGTGAAACTGATCTGTAGCTCACATGACTGTTTATTTAGAAACCTATCTGTAGCTCACATGACTGTTTATTGTGAAACTGATCTGTAGCTCACATGACTGTTTATTGTGAAACTGATCTGTAGTTCACATGACTGTTTATTGTGAAACTGATCTGTAGCTCACATGACTGTTTATTGTGAAACTGATCTGTAGCTCACATGACTGTTTATTGTGAAACTGATCTGTAGTTCACATGACTGTTTATTGTGAAACCTATCTGTAGCTCACATGACTGTTTATTGTGAAACTGATCTGTAGCTCACATGACTGTTTATTGTGAAACTGATCTGTAGCTCACATGACTGTTTATTGTGAAACCTATCTGTAGCTCACATGACTGTTTATCGTGAAACCTATCTGTAGCTCACATGACTGTTTATTGTGAAACCTATCTGTAGCTCACATGACTGTTTATTGTGAAACCTATCTGTAGCTCACATGACTGTTTATCGTGAAACTGATCTGTAGCTCACATGACTGTTTATCGTGAAACCTATCTGTAACTCACATGACTGTTTATTGTGAAACCTATCTGTAGCTCACATGACTGTTTATCGTGAAACTGATCTGTAGCTCACATGACTGTTTATTCAGCGACAAACCTGTAGTACCCATTATTGCGTTTTATGACACCAATCTGTAGCACACATGATTGTTTATTACAAGACCCATCTATAGCACCACATTAATATGACGGAAATACCATATGCAGAGCTTACTGCATGATGAGTAAAAATTCATGGGGACATTTATGAAAAACAAATTAATTTGAGGTTTGCCATTTCGGTGTCAATAATTGGCCCACAACAATTTAGTTCCTGACTTCGGATCAAAGAATATGTATGTAAAGTTTTATCCTGCCCTAAATATTGTTTGAATTCTTTTAATTACAAATAATAAACATGACTCTCAACATTTACTTTATTTCGAAGTTTTGAACTCTCATTCAATCACACCATTTCTTGATCTGCCAATGCTACAATGTACAACTCTCATTCAATCACATCATTTCTTGATCTGCCAATGCTACAATGTACAACTCTCATTCAATCACACCATTTCTTGATCTGCCAATGCTGCAATGTACAACTCTCATTCAATCACACCATTTCTTGATCTGCCAATGCTACAATGTACAACTCTCATTCAATCACACCATTTCTTGATCTGCCAATGCTACAATGTACAACTCTCATTAAATCACATCATTTCTTGATCTGCCAATGCTGCAATGTACAACTCTCATTAAATCACATCATTTCTTGATCTGCCAATGCTACAATGTACAACTCTCATTCAATCACACCATTTCTTGATCTGCCAATGCTACAATGTACAACTCTCATTCAATCACACCATTTCTTGATCTGCCAATGCTGCAATGTACAACTCTCATTAAATCACATCATTTCTTGATCTGCCAATGCAACAATATACAACTCTCATTCAATCACATCATTTCTTGATCTGCCAATGCTACAATGTACAACTCTCATTAAATCACACCATTTCTTGATCTGCCAATGCTGCAATGTACAACTCTCATTAAATCACATCATTTCTTGATCTGCCAATGCTACAATGTACAACTCTCATTCAATCACACCATTTCTTGATCTGCCAATGCTACAATGTACAACTCTCATTCAATCACACCATTTCTTGATCAGCCAATGCTGCAATGTACAACTCTCATTAAATCACATCATTTCTTGATCTGCCAATGCTGCAATGTACAACTCTCATTAAATCACATCATTTCTTGATCTGCCAATGCTACAATGTACAACTCTCATTAAATCACATCATTTCTTGATCTGCCAATGCTGCAATGTACAACTCTCATTCAATCACACCATTTCTTGATCTGCCAATGCTACAATGTACAACTCTCATTAAATCACATCATTTCTTGATCTGCCAATGCTACAATGTACAACTCTCATTAAATCACACCATTTCTTGATCAGCCAATGCTACAATGTACAACTCTCATTAAATCACACCATTTCTTGATCTGCCAATGCTACAATGTACAACTCTCATTAAATCACATCATTTCTTGATCTGCCAATGCTACAATGTACAACTCTCATTCAATCACACCATTTCTTGATCTGCCAATGCTACAATGTACAACTCTCATTAAATCACATCATTTCTTGATCTGCCAATGCTACAATGTACAACTCTCATTCAATCACATCATTTCTTGATCAGCCAATGCTGCAATGTACAACTCTCATTAAATCACATCATTTCTTGATCTGCCAATGCTACAATGTACAACTCTCATTCAATCACACCATTTCTTGATCTGCCAATGCTACAATGTACAACTCTCATTAAATCACATCATTTCTTGATCTGCCAATGCTACAATGTACAACTCTCATTCAATCACATCATTTCTTGATCTGCCAATGCTACAATGTACAACTCTCATTCAATCACATCATTTCTTGATCTGCCAATGCTACAATGTACAACTCTCATTAAATCACATCATTTCTTGATCTGCCAATGCTACAATGTACAACTCTCATTAAATCACACCATTTCTTGATCTGCCAATGCTGCAATGTACAACTCTCATTCAATCACATCATTTCTTGATCTGCCAATGCTACAATGTACAACTCTCATTAAATCACATCATTTCTTGATCTGCCAATGCTACAATGTACAACTCTCATTCAATCACACCATTTCTTGATCAGCCAATGCTACAATGTACAACTCTCATTAAATCACATCATTTCTTGATCTGCCAATGCTACAATGTACAACTCTCATTAAATCACACCATTTCTTGATCTGCCAATGCTACAATGTACAACTCTCATTAAATCACACCATTTCTTGATCTGCCAATGCTACAATGTACAACTCTCATTCAATCACACCATTTCTTGATCAGCCAATGCTACAATGTACAACTCTCATTCAATCACATCATTTCTTGATCTGCCAATGCTACAATGTACAACTCTCATTAAATCACACCATTTCTTGATCTGCCAATGCTGCAATGTACAACTCTCATTAAATCACACCATTTCTTGATCTGCCAATGCTACAATGTACAACTCTCATTCAATCACACCATTTCTTGATCAGCCAATGCTGCAATGTACAACTCTCATTAAATCACATCATTTCTTGATCTGCCAATGCTGCAATGTACAACTCTCATTAAATCACACCATTTCTTGATCTGCCAATGCTACAATGTACAACTCTCATTCAATCACACCATTTCTTGATCAGCCAATGCTGCAATGTACAACTCTCATTAAATCACATCATTTCTTGATCTGCCAATGCTGCAATGTACAACTCTCATTAAATCACATCATTTCTTGATCTGCCAATGCTACAATGTACAACTCTCATTAAATCACATCATTTCTTGATCTGCCAATGCTGCAATGTACAACTCTCATTAAATCACATCATTTCTTGATCTGCCAATGCTGCAATGTACAACTCTCATTAAATCACATCCTTTCTTGATCTGCCAATGCTACAATGTACAACTCTCATTCAATCACACCATTTCTTGATCTGCCAATGCTGCAATGTACAACTCTCATTCAATCACACCATTTCTTGATCTGCCAATGCTGCAATGTACAACTCTCATTAAATCACATCATTTCTTGATCTGCCAATGCTGCAATGTACAACTCTCATTAAATCCCACCATTTCTTGATCTGCCAATGCTGCAATGTACAACTCTCATTAAATCACATCATTTCTTGATCTGCCAATGCTGCAATGTACAACTCTCATTCAATCACATCATTTCTTGATCTGCCAATGCTACAATGTACAACTCTCATTAAATCACATCATTTCTTGATCTGCCAATGCTACAATGTACAACTCTCATTAAATCACATCATTTCTTGATCTGCCAATGCTGCAATGTACAACTCTCATTAAATCACACCATTTCTTGATCTGCCAATGCTACAATGTACAACTCTCATTCAATCACACCATTTCTTGATCTGTCAATGCTGCAATGTACAACTCTCATTAAATCACACCATTTCTTGATCTGCCAATGCTACAATGTACAACTCTCATTCAATCACATCATTTCTTGATCTGCCAATGCTACAATGTACAACTCTCATTCAATCACATCATTTCTTGATCTGCCAATGCTACAATGTACAACTCTCATTAAATCACACCATTTCTTGATCAGCCAATGCTACAATGTACAACTCTCATTCAATCACACCATTTCTTGATCTGCCAATGCTACAATGTACAACTCTCATTAAATCACATCATTTCTTGATCTGCCAATGCTGCAATGTACAACTCTCATTAAATCACATCATTTCTTGATCTGCCAATGCTACAATGTACAACTCTCATTAAATCACACCATTTCTTGATTTGCCAATGCTACAATGTACAACTCTCATTAAATCACATCATTTCTTGATCTGCCAATGCTGCAATGTACAACTCTCATTAAATCACACCATTTCTTGATCTGCCAATGCTACAATGTACAACTCTCATTAAATCACATCATTCATTCAATCACATCATTTCTTGATCTGCCAATGCTACAATGTACAACTCTCATTCAATCACACCATTTCTTGATCTGCCAATGCTGCAATGTACAACTCTCCTTCAATCACATCATTTCTTGATCTGCCAATGCTGCAATGTACAACTCTCATTAAATCCCACCATTTCTTGATCTGCCAATGCTGCAATGTACAACTCTCATTAAATCATTTCTTGATCTGCCAATGCTACAATGTACAACTCTCATTAAATCACACCATTTCTTGATCTGCCAATGCTACAATGTACAACTCTCATTAAATCACATCATTTCTTGATCTGCCAATGCTACAATGTACAACTCTCATTAAATCACACCATTTCTTGATCTGCCAATGCTACAATGTACAACTCTCATTAAATCACACCATTTCTTGATCTGCCAATGCTACAATGTACAACTCTCATTAAATCACACCATTTCTTGATCTGCCAATGCTACAATGTACAACTCTCATTCAATCACACCATTTCTTGATCTGCCAATGCTACAATGTACAACTCTCATTCAATCACATCATTTCTTGATCTGCCAATGCTACAATGTACAACTCTCATTAAATCACATCATTTCTTGATCTGCCAATGCTACAATGTACAACTCTCATTCAATCACACCATTTTTTGATCTGCCAATGCTGCAATGTACAACTCTCATTAAATCACATCATTTCTTGATCTGCCAATGCTACAATGTACAACTCTCATTAAATCACATCATTTCTTGATCTGCCAATGCTACAATGTACAACTCTCATTCAATCACACCATTTCTTGATCTGCCAATGCTGCAATGTACAACTCTCATTAAATCACATCATTTCTTGATCTGCCAATGCTACAATGTACAACTCTCATTCAATCACATCATTTCTTGATCTGCCAATGCTACAATGTACAACTCTCATTAAATCACATCATTTCTTGATCTGCCAATGCTACAATGTACAACTCTCATTCAATCACACCATTTCTTGATCTGCCAATGCTGCAATGTACAACTCTCATTAAATCACATCATTTCTTGATCTGCCAATGCTGCAATGTACAACTCTCATTAAATCACATCATTTCTTGATCTGCCAATGCTACAATGTACAACTCTCATTCAATCACACCATTTCTTGATCTGCCAATGCTACAATGTACAACTCTCATTCAATCACATCATTTCTTGATCTGCCAATGCTACAATGTACAACTCTCATTAAATCACACCATTACTTGATCTGCCAATGCTACAATGTACAACTCTCATTCAATCACATCATTTCTTGATCTGCCAATGCTACAATGTACAACTCTCATTAAATCACATCATTTCTTGATCTGCCAATGCTACAATGTACAACTCTCATTAAATCACACCATTTCTTGATCTGCCAATGCTACAATGTACAACTCTCATTCAATCACATCATTTCTTGATCTGCCAATGCTACAATGTACAACTCTCATTAAATCACACCATTTCTTGATCTGCCAATGCTACAATGTACAACTCTCATTCAATCACATCATTTCTTGATCTGCCAATGCTACAATGTACAACTCTCATTAAATCACATCATTTCTTGATCTGCCAATGCTACAATGTACAACTCTCATTAAATCACACCATTTCTTGATCTGCCAATGCTACAATGTACAACTCTCATTCAATCACATCATTTCTTGATCTGCCAATGCTACAATGTACAACTCTCATTAAATCACATCATTTCTTGATCTGCCAATGCTACAATGTACAACTCTCATTAAATCACATCATTTCTTGATCTGCCAATGCTGCAATGTACAACTCTCATTAAATCACACCATTTCTTGATCTGCCAATGCTACAATGTACAACTCTCATTAAATCACACCATTTCTTGATCTGCCAATGCTACAATGTACAACTCTCATTAAATCACATCATTTCTTGATCTGCCAATGCTGCAATGTACAACTCTCATTAAATCACACCATTTCTTGATCTGCCAATGCTACAATGTACAACTCTCATTAAATCACACCATTTCTTGATCTGCCAATGCTACAATGTACAACTCTCATTAAATCACATCATTTCTTGATCTGCCAATGCTGCAATGTACAACTCTCATTAAATCACATCATTTCTTGATCTGCCAATGCTACAATGTACAACTCTCATTAAATCACATCATTTCTTGATCAGCCAATGCTACAATGTACAACTCTCATTCAATCACACCATTTCTTGATCTGCCAATGCTACAATGTACAACTCTCATTAAATCACACCATTTCTTGATCTGCCAATGCTACAATGTACAACTCTCATTAAATCACATCATTTCTTGATCTGCCAATGCTACAATGTACAACTCTCATTAAATCACATCATTTCTTGATCTGCCAATGCTACAATGTACAACTCTCATTAAATCACATCATTTCTTGATCTGCCAATGCTACAATGTACAACTCTCATTAAATCACATCATTTCTTGATCAGCCAATGCTACAATGTACAACTCTCATTCAATCACACCATTTCTTGATCAGCCAATGCTACAATGTACAACTCTCATTCAATCACACCATTTCTTGATCAGCCAATGCTACCATGTACAACTCTCATTCAATCACACCATTTCTTGATCAGCCAATGCTACAATGTACAACTCTCATTAAATCACATCATTTCTTGATCTGCCAATGCTACAATGTACAACTCTCATTCAATCACACCATTTCTTGATCTGCCAATGCTACAATGTACAACTCTCATTAAATCACACCATTTCTTGATCTGCCAATGCTGCAATGTACAACTCTCATTCAATCACATCATTTCTTGATCTGCCAATGCTACAATGTACAACTCTCATTCAATCACATCATTTCTTGATCTGCCAATGCTACAATGTACAACTCTCATTCAATCACACCATTTCTTGATCTGCCAATGCTACAATGTACAACTCTCATTCAATCACATCATTTCTTGATCTGCCAATGCTGCAATGTACAACTCTCATTCAATCACACCATTTCTTGATCTGCCAATGCTACAATGTACAACTCTCATTAAATCACACCATTTCTTGATCTGCCAATGCTACAATGTACAACTCTCATTAAATCACACCATTTCTTGATCTGCCAATGCTACAATGTACAACTCTCATTCAATCACACCATTTCTTGATCTGCCAATGCTACAATGTACAACTCTCATTCAATCACATCATTTCTTGATCTGCCCATGCTACAATGTACAACTCTCATTAAATCACATCATTTCTTGATCTGCCAATGCTACAATGTACAACTCTCATTCAATCACACCATTTCTTGATCTGCCAATGCTACAATGTACAACTCTCATTAAATCACACCATTTCTTGATCTGCCAATGCTACAATGTACAACTCTCATTCAATCACACCATTTCTTGATCTGCCAATGCTGCAATGTACAACTCTCATTCAATCACATCATTTCTTGATCTGCCAATGCTACAATGTACAACTCTCATTCAATCACATCATTTCTTGATCTGCCAATGCTACAATGTACAACTCTCATTCAATCACACCATTTCTTGATCAGCCAATGCTACAATGTACAACTCTCATTCAATCACACCATTTCTTGATCTGCCAATGCTACAATGTACAACTCTCATTCAATCACACCATTTCTTGATCTGCCAATGCTACAATGTACAACTCTCATTAAATCACACCATTTCTTGATCTGCCAATGCTACAATATACAACTAGAATTTTAGAACAAAGGATGAAGGTTGATGCTAGTTTATGTTGGTGAGTAACTATTGCTTAAAATTAACCATAAAACTCGTTCTCATCAATACCAAGTTATTTATTCTATACTTACCATCGACACTTGTGTCTTGTCCCGCCACTTCGACCTCACACAAGATGAACGTGTCAGTAGTTGAGGTCATGATCTCTTTCTTAATCCTTAAAAATCGACCGGTCACTTCAGACGTACACTCCAGGGTGTCCAGCGAGCCGAAATTCCCACCAACATACTGGACACACTCTTGACCAGTAGCTTCTGGACAACGGGCAGGGTTCGTCTTGAACACGTCCACCCGAAAATCGTGTAGTCGTTCAGCTGATGATTGCATGGAAATAATCATTCATATCAAGTGTCATATTAATGTCAATAAATTTACAATGGATTTTGAATGTTTAATTGAATGGTTAATGAATCAAAAGTAAAATTTTATAACATATTATATTTGCACTACTTATGCTTATTTTTATTCTGAACATTTACCCCTAATCCAAATTTATGACAAAATTTTCGATTGAATTCGAACAACGTAAGCATCCAATTACATTTATAGATATTAAGCATTTTCAATTTCAATCTGTCCCTCCTGTCTGTTTCAGTAACTTTAACCAATCAGTTTTTATGTATCTGCACCAAACTCAGTGCACCGCCATATTTACTTGTCAAAACAGTAACTTTATAATTTTGTGTGCAGCTCGAATTCAGATCAAAGAAGATTCAAGCCTTTGTGAAATACGTTTGCCATTTTTGGAAAATCCTACTTGCAAATACAAACAAACAAAAACTGCACAGGAACTGATGCAGGATTTTCGTTTTGGCTGTAAGGCAAAATTGGGGGCGTCATCATTGGGATCGTTGCAGTTGGATAATTGTAATATTTTCATATGAGTAGAGGTTCTCAATTGAGCTCCTGGACAGACGTAGGAGTTTTTGTTGTCGAGCATTGCCTGCTGCTGTTTCATCTCTAGGGATTACACTAGATGCACAGAGCCAGGAACATAACAGATTACCTCTAACGGAAGAATATTACTACATTACCTTAACCATTGTAGATCCGGACCTGTCTGTCCTTAATTGAGCATGTCCAGGTATTTGCATCTTTGCCTGTCTGGCCAACCAAATGGCACTCCCAAGTTGTGCATATATTTTACAACTTATTTCGAAACCAAATTACCTTTGTTAGTTTAATGGAGTCCTTCCGGAGTGATGTCGTCTTTGTGAATTACTTTTGGATGCAATCTCATTAAAATCAGCTCGAACCTAACACGTACCTTGTCAAAATCGGAATACTGATACCTGTCCGTAGGGGTCAAAAGGATGACCTTTAACGTTTCATAGTTTTTATAAATATTTACTCTGCTGACATGTGTAGTCATGTCGCCTCGCCTTGAACTTGAATTGCCGGAGTGGATGACATGACATGAGCCCTATGCAGCACTTCTGAGATAAGAAACTCAAAAGGTTGCTCACAATAGTACTCAGAAACACACGAGGTATTAGTGTGACCTGAGGCTCCGTTAAAAAAGCAAACTGAACTCCCATTCTTTAACACTGCACTATCTTATAGTGACTTACAATCACCTCAGTGGTTTGCCAAAGTAGGCTCTGATTCTTATGAAATTGTTTCGGATATGCATATTATTAAAGGCGGCGAGGTATGAGAACTAGATTGTACCCTTTTGTTTGCGACTTTATACTTACTCCAGTCATCGTCTCTGTTCTTGATAGTGATGTTCTTGATGAGGTACTCGGCTAGAAGGTCGACCATCCACCATGGACTCATGTCGTCATGGTTGGTACTCATACAACTCAGCTGACTGAAGTCCCCGTTTGTGGATCCATCCACCACCCAGGAAGGGTTGGACCTCGCAGGGTAGTTTGAACTAGAGTAGGTCGGCTTGTTCAGGGCAATGTTGGATGCTGCTGCTTCTAAAGATATGAAATAAACTAGATTGAGTAAAAATATTACATTTGAAATCACAACATCTACTTTTTTAGACAAAATCCTTTTAAGATTAAAACCCACACTATGTGAGTCAGACACAATCACAAGGTTTGATAGTGATTTAATGTTGGTACAGTCGTTGTCTTCGTTTTGAAAGCCAAAAAGTTATTTATAGGAATCGTGTATGCATGTTATGTGACTACTTTGATATATTCACTAAAAAAAACATAATCTTCCACAAGATATGAAAGTTCTGCCTAGAAAAGCAGAGTTGCTTTTGAAATTTTTAACCTAAGGTAAAGGTACCATTTACAATGTTGAATCATAACATAATATGATATGATATAAACGGACTCACCTTTTGCTGTCTGTGAGAGCAACCACAGGAAGAGAAGCCTTGTCGTCATTTTTCTTTGCAATGAAATAAATTTCCTTTTATTCAAAACAGCAAGTCTTAGTGCCATGTGTTTAAAAGTTGCTGTATTGAAAGTGTAAGATACTGCAGTGTAATATCTATACTATAATTATCCTTCATAAATTAAGTCAGCAATCACAAACTTCAAACACTTTACGAAAACAGAATCACCCATGACTTTTCAGAAGATCATGAAATTTTAAACTTAAACAGATGCACCAAAAATATCATAAAGTCACTTAAGGACGTTGGTATTTCACCTTCGTATGTCCTGGCTGCTTGAACAACAATGACGTGGCAGTCGTCCAAACTCGAGAGAATATACTCTTCTATAATTCAAATGACTTCTCTGTTTACTCCTAGGGGATACAAGGACATTATACAACGATTTGAACAGAAGGAGTTGACTGTATATTGGACAAGCAGTAAACATTTCATGCCAATAGTTTGCGGATAATTACTCTACGCAAAAATCAATGCCCGTGAAGAAGAGGACAAACATACAATGATAGAATGTCATTAGGAATGTAAATATAAGCTTCTTGGTCCATTGAGAAAACTTAATATGTATTTTTTCACAAATCCGTTGACAAAATAAATCAATCATTTAAGTGTAAATATGAACAATGTAAAATAAACAGACATGCATACTTAACAGCTTTTTACTATTCAAAATGTTTTACATTGTATGAATGATAAACACATAATGTTTTTACAGTCATATTCTACCTGTTTATTGGAAAAAATATTCTACCTTTCAGTTTCAGTGCCTTTTAGTGCATCCTCCTATATTACTTATTAAGTACCTATATTCTTAAAAACCCTTTCACTTAAACTTGATCTTTCTATCGCTGTTGCACGCCCCTGTGTTTCGACCAAAAATCCTTGACTAAGCACTGATCTTGGCTAAAGAGAAAAAATACATCAGTTTGTTATTGACGTCATAGTTAAACGAGTCAATAGATTACAGTAAAAGTTAACCAAGACAAACAAGATGTTGTCCAGAACTGATCAATTTTTATACACAGTGAAATGACTCATAAAGATAAATTGTTACGCCAATAATATATTGCAAGTTGTTAGTTTATCGTATTGTTTGTAATTATATACATGTACCGCTCTGTAAATCTAAAAAATGTAGACTGGGCCTATATGGCCTCCACTGCAAAGAAATAAAGATTGATTGATTGATAATGGCTAGCTTGAGGTTGTGGTAAAAGCTTTAATAACACGTAAACATGCCCATGAGTTTTATTATTGTCTGGTAATAGGGAGGAGAGGGATTCAATAATGGATTAACGTACGGGTAGATGTTTTCAGTGTAAAAGGTTAATATATACAGAACTAAGTCCGTAAGACAATAACGATCAGTTGGGAGATAGTTCGTTTAACAGGTGATACCTAACATTAAACAATGCCGACGCGCACCGACAAACAATGTGTCAGAATGTTCTATATGTAGGTATACCCCAAGGTAATTGACCATCTAGAGAATGAATCATTCTTGATGCTTGCATGCACAAAAACGCAATGGTATGGTGGGTAGATCCTTGAAGTCTCTGAGGTTAGTCCGCAAAGGTTGAGGTACAAACAAGTCAATATTTCCAATTGTGTTGAAATAAACAAATTAAGTGCAGATTTACATGACATGGGGCAATAACAAATATTTTTTCCAAAGCATCTATAAGGCTCTAGTTATTTCAACATGCATGCATTGATAACGTCTAGTTAAAAAAACTTTTAAACATCTGTAAAAATACATATATTAGACAAGTAATGAATAAATAAACGTAAAATAAAAATTTTTTATTTCCTGTTCCCTGAGTACTTTAATGCAGAAATCTGTGTTATCATTTTACCGTTTGTAATAATATAGATAAATTTTTTTAATTTATCATTCATTTAATTTATCATTCAATATTTTCATAACTGTAAATTTATACATATTCAACATGAACCAAAAAATCAAATAAATTAGACTAGGAATAAATATGAGTGATTGTTAATGACTACTTCTTTGAAAGGACGCGAAAACTGGATAATGGTACATATGCCAGCATAAACTATACACAAACCAGAGCCACAGCGTGATTCACCATAATCTGCATCATTTAAAACACGCAATAGAGATGATGAATTATTGTCTGTAACTAATGTTACAACTTGATCGGTTGCTAGTCACGTTACCTGTTCAATACATCCAGTGTTCCTTTAGTAACACTTTCAACAATAACTAGTTTTGCCTAAGGTAAGAGGGGAAAGATTGATACAATTTTTGACTGAATGACGTTCTGATGAACAGGTATTCCCCCTTCGGAGCTTACTGCATCAGTTCAGAAGATATAGCGCATTATGGATAAAGAGCTTGGACTGATTAAACATAAACTATGACTTGTTATCAATTCTACGTCATCATTTAAGATAAATGCTAACATATACTTCATACCCTTTACGTATGACCTCTCATTTGGATGGAGACAACGAGTTAAAATGAAATTGAGGTATCACACCTGTTCACTCTATCATGACAAGGAACTACCTGTCACTTATCTAGAGGTATTAAGAGTAGTTATTACGGCAATATTCAACTAGTGTATTACCACAAAGCAAGCATGACGTCACAGTTATGATAAAGCCAAAGAGGTTCATTGCATGAAGAGCCCGTCGTCTCGGTAGCAGTGTGCGTCATATGAGACTTCGTTCTGTCATGTTTTCATGACGTAAAAATCTTGAAATTGACTCCGCTTGAGTGACGATAAAATTTAGTTTATCACCACTGTAGCCTTATAGAGAGTTTATTTCACTAATAGAATCTAGTGTCTTTCAATCAATCCTATGATAAAAATAATAAATGAAATATATTCTAAAGCCACTTACAGAGCAATTGTTATATCTCCATATGTGCTGACTGCTTGAAAAGAAATCACTGGAATAGTCGTTCAAACTCAAGAGAATATACATCTCTATATATACATCTCTACATCTCTATAATTCATTACATTCACTATTAATGGCTCCCAAGGGACAACAACGCGTCTGCATGTCAAAGACACTTTAGACTGTCATCAGAACGTTTTGACTGCATATTTTGTCAAGCATTCATAAAAGACGAAAGTTGGCAGGTCAATACTTTGCGAACAATTAGTCAATGCCATAACAATTAGTCAATGCCATAACAATTAGTCAACGCCATAACCAATGCGCGTGAATAAGTAAACAAATATATATGATAGAATTTTTATATGTATGTAAATATAAACTTATTGTCTCATCAAGAAAAGATAACATGCCACTCTTTATAAACATGTTGTCACCATTAATCAATTTACAGTAACAATATGCACATTGTAGAAAACAGAAATGTGCACATTAAAGTTTTCTTCTTTTCCAAGCCTTAACAATTAATCAATTATACATTAGCATGAATAATAAACACGATGCCATTCAGTCGTTATCTACTGAGAGAAAAAGAAATCGATCTTACAGCCTCAAGGAGAGATACTGAGGTTTGCGAAAGGGGTTTGGGGAGCGTTGGTGAACTAACTCATCCCATCCTTAAAGATGCTGTATCATACTTGCAAGCGGTTCAGGATGAAACTTAGCTATTGAGAAATGAAATACATCACTTTGTAGAAAAATCTTTAGTCGAAATTTTGATATCATATTAAGATTGTTTAATCAACAATAACATACTTATTTCGACGCTTCAAGCACAGTACCCCTCTTAGAAAGGGCATGTCATTTTGTGAACCCGCTTTCGGTGACGTAATCATTATGCTTGTAGGATTTACACCGTGTCTCAACTACCGTAATTGCGTTCGATTGGTATAAACTTTAACAGCAACGAATACCTAATTCGGAGAAAAAGAATATAAAATCTAGTTGAGCGCGACAAAGACGGTTTTCAAGCGTACATTTAGAAACCGGAAGTTGTGAAATGGCCACACTTGATTCGCCCTTATGTCGACTGCCGTTTCGGTATTGTTTGGTAAATTATCTCCTATTAATTTTGATGAATTTTGGTCCGATTTTCTCAAGGTTGGTCGCTAAATTTTTCTAAAAATACAACGTATACATTAAAAATACTTTAAAAATTATTGCAAGTATGATATAGCATCTTTAATGTAACAAGACAAGTCCCAAGGTGTTATATCGAAGCAGGGTGTGGTCGATAAGTAGACAAGTCTTTTCTGTTTCAAATCAAGATATGTCCCTTGGTTCGTACCTACTTAAAATTCTTGGATAACCACTAACCTTGAATAAAGAGAAAGGATACATCAGTTTGTTATCACAGTTGTCACAGTTGTCACAGTAAACGAGTCAATAGATAACGGTGAAAGTTAACAAAGCGTCCACATGATTCTCTGAACGCTTGCGGGAGTGGTAAAAGCTTTAATAACACTGAACACAAAATGCCCATAAGATTAATTGTTGTCTAGAACTAGAGAAAAGAGGGATTCAATCATTTGTTTAAATATACGTAGATGTTTACAGTGTAAAACGTCAATATATATATGGCCGTAAGACAGTAACGTTTATTTGGGGATTTGTTCTTTTCATAAGTGAGTTATTAAAATTTGCAGGCAATGCCCTCAAGCACTGTCAAATGTCAGGCTGTTTTATAAATGTTAATATCTCAAGGTAATTGAGTATTGACAGAGTAAATGGATATTAATGACTGTATTGATTGAAAACAGAACATTGCTATGGGTTGCTCCTGGAGATCATCTCTGAGTTAAATTCATATAGGTTTAGGTACAAAGAGGTCTCTGCGGTCAGTCCCTACGGGTTAAGGTGAGATGAGGTCTCTGAGGTCAGTCCCTGTGAGTTTAGGTAAGAAGAGGTTTCTAAAGGTCAGTCCCTATGGGTTAAGGTAAGAAGAGGTCTCTGAGGTCAATCCCTATGGGTTAAGGTAAGAAGAGGTCTCTGAGTTCAGTCCCTGTGGGTTAAGGTAAGAAGAGGTCTCTGAGGTCAGTCCCTATGGGTTAAGGTAAGAAGAGGTCTCTGAGGTCAGTCCCTGTGGGTTAAGGTAAGAAGAGGTCGCTGAGTTCAGTCCCTATGAGTTAAGGTAAGAAGAGGTCTCTGAGTTCAGTCCCTATGGGTTAAGGTAAGAAGAGGTCTCTGAGTTCAGTCCCTATGAGTTAAGGTAAGAAGAGCTCTCTGAGTTCAGTCCCTATGAGTTAAGGTAAGAAGAGGTCTCTGAGGTCAGTCCCTATGAGTTAAGGTAAAAAAAGGTCTCTGATGTCAGTCCCTATGGGTTAAGGTGAGAAGAGGTCGCTGAGGTCAGTCCCTACGGGTTTAGGTAAGAAGAGGTCTCTGAGGTCAGTCCCTATGGGTTAAGGTAAGAAGAGGTCTCTGAGTTCAGTCCCTATGGGTTAAGGTAAGAAGAGGTCTCTGAGGTCAGTCCCTATGGGTTAAGGTAAGAAGAGGTCTCTGAGGTCAGTCCCTGTGGGTTAAGGTAAGAAGAGGTCTCTGAGTTCAGTCCCTATGGGTTAAGGTAAGAAGAGGTCTCTGAGTTCAGTCCCTATGAGTTAAGGTAAAAAGAGGTCTCTGAGTTCAGTCCCTATGAGTTAAGGTAAGAAGAGGTCTCTGAGTTCAGTCCCTATGGGTTAAAGGTATGAAGAGGTCTCTGAGGTCAGTCCCTGTGGGTTAAAGTAAGAAGAGGTCTCTGAGTTCAGTCCCTGTGGGTTAAAGTAAGAAGAGGTCTCTGAGGTCAGTCCCTATGGGTTAAAGGTAAGAAGAGGTCTCTGAGTTCAGTCCCTATGAGTTAAGGTAAGAAGAGGTCTCTGAGTTCAGTCCCTGTGGGTTAAGGTAAGAAGAGGTCTCTGAGGTCAGTCTATATGAGTTAAGGTAAGAAGAGGTCTCTGAGTTCAGTCCCTATGAGTTAAGGTAAGAAGAGGTCTCTGAGTTCAGTCCCTATGAGTTAAGGTAAAAAGAGGTCTCTGAGGTCAGTACCTATGAGTTAAGGTAAGAAGAGGTCTCTGAGTTCAGTCCCTATGGGTTAAGGTAAGAAGAGGTCGCTGAGGTCAGTCCCTGTGGGTTAAGGTAAGAAGAGGTCGCTGAGGTCAGTCCCTGTGGGTTAAGGTAAGAAGAGGTCTCTGAGTTCAGTCCCTATGGGTTAAGGTAAGAAGAGGTCGCTGAGGTCAGTCCCTATGGGTTAAGGTAAAAAGAGGTCTCTGAGTTCAGTCCCTGTGGGTTTAGGTAAGAAGAGGTCTCTGAGTTCAGTCCCTATGGGTTAAGGTAAGAAGAGGTCTCTGAGTTCAGTCCCTATGGGTTAAGGTAAGAAGAGGTCTCTGAGTTCAGTCCCTGTGGGTTAAGGTAAGAAGAGGTCTCTGAGGTCAGTCCCTATGGATTAAGGTATGAAGAGGTCTCTGAGTTCAATCCCTATTGGTTAAGGTAAGAAGAGGTCTCTGAGTTCAGTCCCTGTGGGTTAAGGTAAGAAGAGGTCTCTGAGGTCAGTCCCTGTGGGTTAAGGTAAGAAGAGGTCTCTGAGGTCAGTCCCTATGGGTTTAGGTAAGAAGAGGTCTCTGAGGTCAGTCCCTGTGGGTTAAGGTAAGAAGAGGTCTCTGAGGTCAGTCCCTGTGGGTTAAGGTAAGAAGAGGTCTCTGAGGTCAGTCCCTATGGGTTTAGGTAAGAAGAGGTCTCTGAGGTCAGTCCCTGTGGGTTAAGGTAAGAAGAGGTCTCTGAGGTCAGTCCCTGTGGGTTAAGGTAAGAAGAGGTCTCTGAGGTCAGTCCCTGTGGGTTAAGGTAAGAAGAGGTCTCTGAGGTCAGTCCCTGTTGGTTAAGGTAAGAAGAGGTCTCTGAGTTCAGTCCCTGTGGGTTAAGGTAAGAAGAGGTCTCTGAGTTCAGTCCCTGTGGGTTTAGGTACGAAGAGGTCTCTGAGGTCAGTCCCTATGAGTTTAGGTAAGAAGAGGTCTCTGAGTTCAGTCCCTATGAGTTAAGGTAAGAAGAGGTCTCTGAGTTCAGTCCCTGTGGGTTAAGGTAAGAAGAGGTCTCTGAGGTCAGTCTATAAGAGTTAAGGTAAGGAGAGGTCTCTGAGTTCAGTCCCTATGAGTTAAGGTAAGAAGAGGTCTCTGAGTTCAGTCCCTATGAGTTAAGGTAAAAAGAGGTCTCTGAGTTCAGTCCCTATGAGTTAAGGTAAGAAGAGGTCTCTGAGTTCAGTCCCTATGGGTTAAAGGTATGAAGAGGTCTCTGAGGTCAGTCCCTGTGGGTTAAAGTAAGAAGAGGTCTCTGAGTTCAGTCCCTGTGGGTTAAAGTAAGAAGAGGTCTCTGAGTTCAGTCCCTATGGGTTAAGGTAAGAAGAGGTCTCTGAGTTCAGTCCCTATGGGTTAAGGTAAGAAGAGGTCTCTGAGTTCAGTCCCTGTGGGTTAAGGTAAGAAGAGGTCTCTGAGGTCAGTCTATATGAGTTAAGGTAAGAAGAGGTCTCTGAGTTCAGTCCCTATGAGTTAAGGTAAGAAGAGGTCTCTGAGTTCAGTCCCTATGAGTTAAGGTAAAAAGAGGTCTCTGAGGTCAGTACCTATGAGTTAAGGTAAGAAGAGGTCGCTGAGGTCAGTACCTATGAGTTAAGGTAAGAAGAGGTCGCTGAGGTCAGTCCCTATGGGTTAAGGTAAGAAGAGGTCGCTGAGTTCAGTCCCTATGAGTTAAGGTAAGAAGAGGTCTCTGAGTTCAGTCCCTATGGGTTAAGGTAAGAAGAGGTCGCTGAGGTCAGTCCCTGTGGGTTAAGGTAAGAAGAGGTCGCTGAGGTCAGTCCCTGTGGGTTAAGGTAAGAAGAGGTCTCTGAGTTCAGTCCCTATGGGTTAAGGTAAGAAGAGGTCGCTGAGGTCAGTCCCTATGGGTTAAGGTAAGAAGAGGTCTCTGAGTTCAGTCCCTGTGGGTTTAGGTAAGAAGAGGTCTCTGAGTTCAGTCCCTATGGGTTAAGGTAAGAAGAGGTCTCTGAGTTCAGTCCCTATGGGTTAAGGTAAGAAGAGGTCTCTGAGTTCAGTCCCTGTGGGTTAAGGTAAGAAGAGGTCTCTGAGGTCAGTCCCTATGGATTAAGGTATGAAGAGGTCTCTGAGTTCAATCCCTATTGGTTAAGGTAAGAAGAGGTCTCTGAGTTCAGTCCCTGTGGGTTAAGGTAAGAAGAGGTCTCTGAGGTCAGTCCCTGTGGGTTAAGGTAAGAAGAGGTCTCTGAGGTCAGTCCCTATGGGTTTAGGTAAGAAGAGGTCTCTGAGGTCAGTCCCTGTGGGTTAAGGTAAGAAGAGGTCTCTGAGGTCAGTCCCTGTGGGTTAAGGTAAGAAGAGGTCTCTGAGGTCAGTCCCTGTGGGTTAAGGTAAGAAGAGGTCTCTGAGGTCAGTCCCTGTTGGTTAAGGTAAGAAGAGGTCTCTGAGTTCAGTCCCTGTGGGTTAAGGTAAGAAGAGGTCTCTGAGTTCAGTCCCTGTGGGTTTAGGTACGAAGAGGTCTCTGAGGTCAGTCCCTATGAGTTTAGGTAAGAAGAGGTCTCTGAGGTCAGTCCCTATGAGTTTAGGTAAGAAGAGGTCTCTGAGTTCAGTCCCTGTGGGTTAAGGTGAGAAGAGGTCTCTGAGTTCAGTCCCTATGGGTTTAGGTAAGAAGAGGTCTCTGAGGTCAGTACCTATGGGTTTAGGTAAGAAGAGGTCTCTGAGGTCAGTCCCTATGAGTTAAGGTAAGAAGAGGTCTCTGAGTTCAGTACCTATGGGTTAAGGTAAAAAGAGGTCTCTGAGGTCAGTCCCTATGAGTTTAGGTAAGAAGAGGTCTCTGAGGTCAGTCCCTATGAGTTAAGGTAAGAAGAGGTCTCTGAGTTCAGTCCCTATGGGTTAAGGTGAGAAGAGGTCTCTGAGTTCAGTCCCTATGAGTTAAGGTAAGAAGAGGTCTCTGAGTTCAATCCCTATGGGTTAAGGTGAGAAGAGGTCTCTGAGGTCAATCCCTATGGGTTAAGGTTAGAAGAGGTCGCTGAGGTCAGTCCCTATGGGTTAAGGTTAGAAGAGGTCGCTGAGGTCAGTCCCTGTGGGTTAAGGTAAGAAGAGGTCTCTGAGGTCAGTCTATATGGGTTAAGGTAAGAAGAGGTCTCTGAGTTCAGTCCCTATGGGTTACGGTAAGAAGAGGTCTCTGAGGTCAGAACCTATGAGTTAAGGTAAGAAGAGGTCTGTGAGGTCAGTCTATATGAGTTAAGGTAAGAAGAGGTCTCTGAGTTCAGTCCCTATGAGTTAAGGTAAGAAGAGGTCTCTGAGTTCAATCCCTGTGGGTTAAGGTAAGAAGAGGTCTCTGAGGTCAGTCTATAAGAGTTAAGGTAAGGAGAGGTCTCTGAGTTCAGTCCCTATGAGTTAAGGTAAGAAGAGGTCTCTGAGTTCAGTCCCTATGAGTTAAGGTAAAAAGAGGTCTCTGAGTTCAGTCCCTATGAGTTAAGGTAAGAAGAGGTCTCTGAGTTCAGTCCCTATGGGTTAAAGGTATGAAGAGGTCTCTGAGGTCAGTCCCTGTGGGTTAAAGTAAGAAGAGGTCTCTGAGTTCAGTCCCTGTGGGTTAAAGTAAGAAGAGGTCTCTGAGTTCAGTCCCTATGGGTTAAGGTAAGAAGAGGTCTCTGAGTTCAGTCCCTATGGGTTAAGGTAAGAAGAGGTCTCTGAGTTCAGTCCCTGTGGGTTAAGGTAAGAAGAGGTCTCTGAGGTCAGTCTATATGAGTTAAGGTAAGAAGAGGTCTCTGAGTTCAGTCCCTATGAGTTAAGGTAAGAAGAGGTCTCTGAGTTCAGTCCCTATGAGTTAAGGTAAAAAGAGGTCTCTGAGGTCAGTACCTATGAGTTAAGGTAAGAAGAGGTCGCTGAGGTCAGTACCTATGAGTTAAGGTAAGAAGAGGTCGCTGAGGTCAGTCCCTATGGGTTAAGGTAAGAAGAGGTCGCTGAGTTCAGTCCCTATGAGTTAAGGTAAGAAGAGGTCTCTGAGTTCAGTCCCTATGGGTTAAGGTAAGAAGAGGTCGCTGAGGTCAGTCCCTGTGGGTTAAGGTAAGAAGAGGTCGCTGAGGTCAGTCCCTGTGGGTTAAGGTAAGAAGAGGTCTCTGAGTTCAGTCCCTATGGGTTAAGGTAAGAAGAGGTCGCTGAGGTCAGTCCCTATGGGTTAAGGTAAGAAGAGGTCTCTGAGTTCAGTCCCTGTGGGTTTAGGTAAGAAGAGGTCTCTGAGTTCAGTCCCTATGGGTTAAGGTAAGAAGAGGTCTCTGAGTTCAGTCCCTATGGGTTAAGGTAAGAAGAGGTCTCTGAGTTCAGTCCCTGTGGGTTAAGGTAAGAAGAGGTCTCTGAGGTCAGTCCCTATGGATTAAGGTATGAAGAGGTCTCTGAGTTCAGTCCCTATTGGTTAAGGTAAGAAGAGGTCTCTGAGTTCAGTCCCTGTGGGTTAAGGTAAGAAGAGGTCTCTGAGGTCAGTCCCTGTGGGTTAAGGTAAGAAGAGGTCTCTGAGGTCAGTCCCTATGGGTTTAGGTAAGAAGAGGTCTCTGAGGTCAGTCCCTGTGGGTTAAGGTAAGAAGAGGTCTCTGAGGTCAGTCCCTGTGGGTTAAGGTAAGAAGAGGTCTCTGAGGTCAGTCCCTGTGGGTTAAGGTAAGAAGAGGTCTCTGAGGTCAGTCCCTGTTGGTTAAGGTAAGAAGAGGTCTCTGAGTTCAGTCCCTGTGGGTTAAGGTAAGAAGAGGTCTCTGAGTTCAGTCCCTGTGGGTTTAGGTACGAAGAGGTCTCTGAGGTCAGTCCCTATGAGTTTAGGTAAGAAGAGGTCTCTGAGGTCAGTCCCTATGAGTTTAGGTAAGAAGAGGTCTCTGAGTTCAGTCCCTGTGGGTTAAGGTGAGAAGAGGTCTCTGAGTTCAGTCCCTATGGGTTTAGGTAAGAAGAGGTCTCTGAGGTCAGTACCTATGGGTTTAGGTAAGAAGAGGTCTCTGAGGTCAGTCCCTATGAGTTAAGGTAAGAAGAGGTCTCTGAGTTCAGTACCTATGGGTTAAGGTAAAAAGAGGTCTCTGAGGTCAGTCCCTATGAGTTTAGGTAAGAAGAGGTCTCTGAGGTCAGTCCCTATGAGTTAAGGTAAGAAGAGGTCTCTGAGTTCAGTCCCTATGGGTTAAGGTGAGAAGAGGTCTCTGAGTTCAGTCCCTATGAGTTAAGGTAAGAAGAGGTCTCTGAGTTCAATCCCTATGGGTTAAGGTGAGAAGAGGTCTCTGAGGTCAATCCCTATGGGTTAACGTTAGAAGAGGTCGCTGAGGTCAGTCCCTATGGGTTAAGGTTAGAAGAGGTCGCTGAGGTCAGTCCCTGTGGGTTAAGGTAAGAAGAGGTCTCTGAGGTCAGTCTATATGGGTTAAGGTAAGAAGAGGTCTCTGAGTTCAGTCCCTATGGGTTACGGTAAGAAGAGGTCTCTGAGGTCAGAACCTATGAGTTAAGGTAAGAAGAGGTCTGTGAGGTCAGTCTATATGAGTTAAGGTAAGAAGAGGTCTCTGAGTTCAGTCCCTATGGGTTAAGGTAAGAAGAGGTCTCTGAGTTCAGTCCCTATGGGTTAAGGTAAGAAGAGGTCTCTGAGTTCAATCCCTATGAGTTTAGGTAAGAAGAGGTCTCTGAGGTCTGTCCCTATGAGTTAAGGTAAGAAGAGGTCTCTGAGTTCAGTCCCTATGGGTTAAGGTGAGAAGAGGTCTCTGAGTTCAGTCCCTATGAGTTTAGGTAAGAAGAGGTCTCTGAGTTCAGTCCCTGTGGGTTAAGGTGAGAAGAGGTCTCTGAGTTCAGTCCCTATGGGTTTAGGTAAGAAGAGGTCTCTGAGGTCAGTACCTATGGGTTTAGGTAAGAAGAGGTCTCTGAGGTCAGTCCCTATGAGTTAAGGTAAGAAGAGGTCTCTGAGTTCAGTACCTATGGGTTAAGGTACGAAGAGGTCTCTGAGGTCAGTCCCTATGAGTTTAGGTAAGAAGAGGTCTCTGAGGTCAGTCCCTATGAGTTAAGGTAAGAAGAGGTCTCTGAGTTCAGTCCCTATGGGTTAAGGTGAGAAGAGGTCTCTGAGTTCAGTCCCTATGAGTTAAGGTAAGAAGAGGTCTCTGAGTTCAATCCCTATGGGTTAAGGTGAGAAGAGGTCTCTGAGGTCAATCCCTATGGGTTAAGGTTAGAAGAGGTCGCTAAGGTCAGTCCCTATGGGTTAAGGTTAGAAGAGGTCGCTGAGGTCAGTCCCTGTGGGTTAAGGTAAGAAGAGGTCTCTGAGGTCAGTCTATATGGGTTAAGGTAAGAAGAGGTCTCTGAGTTCAGTCCCTATGGGTTACGGTAAGAAGAGGTCTCTGAGGTCAGAACCTATGAGTTAAGGTAAGAAGAGGTCTGTGAGGTCAGTCTATATGTGTTAAGGTAAGAAGAGGTCTCTGAGTTCAGTCCCTATGGGTTAAGGTAAGAAGAGGTCTCTGAGTTCAGTCCCTATGGGTTAAGGTAAGAAGAGGTCTCTGAGTTCAATCCCTATGAGTTTAGGTAAGAAGAGGTCTCTGAGGTCAGTCCCTATGGGTTAAGGTAAGAAGAGGTCTCTGAGTTCAGTCCCTATGGGTTAAGGTGAGAAGAGGTCTCTGAGTTCAGTCCCTATGAGTTAAGGTAAGAAGAGGTCTCTGAGGTCAGTCCCTATGAGTTAAGGTAAGAAGAGGTCTCTGAGTTCAGTACCTATGGGTTAAGGTACGAAGAGGTCTCTGAGGTCAGTCCCTATGAGTTTAGGTAAGAAGAGGTCTCTGAGGTCAGTCCCTATGAGTTAAGGTAAGAAGAGGTCTCTGAGTTCAGTCCCTATGGGTTAAGGTAAGAAGAGGTCTCTGAGGTCAGTCCCTATGGGTTAAGGTAAGAAGAGGTTTCTGAGGTCAGTCCCTATGAGTTAAGGTAAGAAGAGCTCTCTGAGTTCAGTCCCTATGAGTAAAGGTAAGAAGAGGTCTCTGAGGTCAGTCCCTATGGGTTAAGGTAAGAAGAGGTCTCTGAGGTCAGTCCCTATGGGTTAAGGTAAGAAGAGGTCTCTGAGGTCAGTCCCTATGAGTTAAGGTAAGAAGAGGTCTCTGAGTTCAGTCCCTATGAGTTAAGGTAAGAAGAGGTCTCTGAGTTCAGTCCCTATGGGTTAAGGTAAGAAGAGGTCTCTGAGTTCAGTCCCTATGGGTTAAGGTAAGAAGAGGTCTCTGAGGTCAGTCCCTATGAGTTAAGGTAAGAAAGAAGAGGTCTCTGAGTTCAGTCCCTATGAGTTAAGGTAAGAAGAGGTCTCTGAGTTCGGTAAGAAGAGGTCTCTGAGTTCAGTCACTATGGGTTAAAGTGAGAAGAGGTCTCTGAGTTCAATCCCTATGAGTTAAGGTAAGAAGAGGTCTCTGAGGTCAGTCCCTATGAGTTAAGGTAAGAAGAGGTCTCTGAGGTCAATCCCTATGGGTTAAGGTACGAAGAGGTCTCTGAGGTCAGTCCCTATGAGTTTAGGTAAGAAGAGGTCTCTGAGGTCAGTCCCTATGAGTTAAGGTAAGAAGAGGTCTCTGAGTTCAGTCCCTATGGGTTAAGGTGAGAAGAGGTCTCTGAGTTCAGTCCCTATGAGTTAAGGTAAGAAGAGGTCTCTGAGGTCAGTACCTATGGGTTTAGGTAAGAAGAGGTCTCTGAGGTCAGTCCCTATGAGTTAAGGTAAGAAGAGGTCTCTGAGTTCAGTACCTATGGGTTAAGGTACGAAGAGGTCTCTGAGGTCAGTCCCTATGAGTTTAGGTAAGAAGAGGTCTCTGAGTTCAGTCCCTGTGAGTTAAGGTAAGAAGAGGTCTCTGAGTTCAGTCCCTATGGGTTAAGGTGAGAAGAGGTCTCTGAGTTCAGTCCCTATGAGTTAAGGTAAGAAGAGGTCTCTGAGTTCAATCCCTATGGGTTAAGGTGAGAAGAGGTCTCTGAGGTCAATCCCTATGGGTTAAGGTTAGAAGAGGTCGCTGAGGTCAGTACCTATGGGTTAAGGTTAGAAGAGGTCGCTGAGGTCAGTCCCTGTGGGTTAAGGTAAGAAGAGGTCTCTGAGGTCAGTCTATATGGGTTAAGGTAAGAAGAGGTCTCTGAGTTCAGTCCCTGTGGGTTACGGTAAGAAGAGGTCTCTGAGGTCAGAACCTATGAGTTAAGGTAAGAAGAGGTCTGTGAGGTCAGTCTATATGAGTTAAGGTAAGAAGAGGTCTCTGAGTTCAGTCCCTATGGGTTAAGGTAAGAAGAGGTCTCTGAGTTCAGTCCCTATGGGTTAAGGTAAGAAGAGGTCTCTGAGTTCAATCCCTATGAGTTAAGGTAAGAAGTGGTCTCTGAGGTCAGTCCCTGTGGGTTAAGGTAAGAAGAGGTCTCTGAGTTCAGTCCCTATGGGTTAAGGTAAGAAGAGGTCTCTGAGGTCAGTCCCTATGAGTTAAGGTAAGAAGAGGTCTCTGAGGTCAGTCCCTATGAGTTAAGGTAAGAAGAGGTCTCTGAGGTCAATCCCTATGGGTTAAGGTACGAAGAGGTCTCTGAGGTCAGTCCCTATGAGTTTAGGTAAGAAGAGGTCTCTGAGGTCAGTCCCTATGAGTTAAGGTAAGAAGAGGTCTCTGAGTTCAGTCCCTATGGGTTAAGGTGAGAAGAGGTCTCTGAGTTCAGTCCCTATGAGTTAAGGTAAGAAGAGGTCTCTGAGGTCAGTACCTATGGGTTTAGGTAAGAAGAGGTCTCTGAGGTCAGTCCCTATGAGTTAAGGTAAGAAGAGGTCTCTGAGTTCAGTACCTATGGGTTAAGGTACGAATAGGTCTCTGAGGTCAGTCCCTATGAGTTTAGGTAAGAAGAGGTCTCTGAGTTCAGTCCCTGTGAGTTAAGGTAAGAAGAGGTCTCTGAGTTCAGTCCCTATGGGTTAAGGTGAGAAGAGGTCTCTGAGTTCAGTCCCTATGAGTTAAGGTAAGAAGAGGTCTCTGAGTTCAATCCCTATGGGTTAAGGTGAGAAGAGGTCTCTGAGGTCAATCCCTATGGGTTAAGGTTAGAAGAGGTCGCTGAGGTCAGTACCTATGGGTTAAGGTTAGAAGAGGTCGCTGAGGTCAGTCCCTGTGGGTTAAGGTAAGAAGAGGTCTCTGAGGTCAGTCTATATGGGTTAAGGTAAGAAGAGGTCTCTGAGTTCAGTCCCTGTGGGTTACGGTAAGAAGAGGTCTCTGAGGTCAGAACCTATGAGTTAAGGTAAGAAGAGGTCTGTGAGGTCAGTCTATATGAGTTAAGGTAAGAAGAGGTCTCTGAGTTCAGTCCCTATGGGTTAAGGTAAGAAGAGGTCTCTGAGTTCAGTCCCTATGAGTTAAGGTAAGAAGTGGTCTGTGAGGTCAGTCTATATGAGTTAAGGTAAGAAGAGGTCTCTGAGTTCAGTCCCTATGGGTTAAGGTAAGAAGAGGTCTCTGAGTTCAATCCCTATGAGTTAAGGTAAGAAGTGGTCTCTGAGGTCAGTCCCTGTGGGTTAAGGTAAGAAGAGGTCTCTGAGTTCAGTCCCTATGGGTTAAGGTAAGAAGAGGTCTCTGAGGTCAGTCCCTATGAGTTAAGGTAAGAAGAGGTCTCTGAGTTCAGTACCTATGAGTTAAGGTAAGAAGAGGTCTCTGAGGTCAGTCCCTGTGGGTTAAGGTAAGAAGAGGTTTCTGAGTTCAGTCCCTATGGGTTAAGGTAAGAAGAGGTCTTTGAGTTCAGTCCCTATGGGTTAAGGTAAGAAGTGGTCTCTGAGATCAGTCCCTGTGGGTTAAGGTAAGAAGAGGTCTCTGAGGTCAGTCCCTATGGGTTAAGGTAAGAAGAGGTTTCTGAGGTCAGTCCCTATGAGTTAAGGTAAGAAGAGCTCTCTGAGTTCAGTCCCTATGAGTAAAGGTAAGAAGAGGTCTCTGAGGTCAGTCCCTATGGGTTAAGGTAAGAAGAGGTCTCTGAGGTCAGTCCCTATGGGTTAAGGTAAGAAGAGGTCTCTGAGGTCAGTCCCTATGAGTTAAGGTAAGAAGAGGTCTCTGAGTTCAGTCCCTATGAGTTAAGGTAAGAAGAGGTCTCTGAGTTCAGTCCCTATGGGTTAAGGTAAGAAGAGGTCTCTGAGTTCAGTCCCTATGGGTTAAGGTAAGAAGAGGTCTCTGAGGTCAGTCCCTATGAGTTAAGGTAAGAAAGAAGAGGTCTCTGAGTTCAGTCCCTATGAGTTAAGGTAAGAAGAGGTCTCTGAGTTCGGTAAGAAGAGGTCTCTGAGGTCAGTCCCTATGAGTTAAGGTAAGAAGAGGTCTCTGACGTCAGTCCCTATGAGTTAAGGTAAGAAGAGGTCTCTGAGTTCAGTCCCTATGAGTTAAGGTAAGAAGAGGTCTCTGAGTTCAGTCCCTATGGGTTAAGGTGAGAAGAGGTCTCTGAGGTCAGTCCCTATGGGTTAAGGTAAGAAGAGGTCTCTGAGTTCAGTCCCTATGAGTTAAGGTAAGAAGAGGTCTCTGAGTTCAGTCCCTATGAGTTAAGGTAAGAAGAGGTCTCTGAGTTCAGTCCCTATGGGTTAAAGGTATGAAGAGGTCCTTGAGGTCAGTCCCTGTGGGTTAAAGTAAGAAGAGGTCTCTGAGTTCAGTCCCTGTGGGTTAAAGTAAGAAGAGGTCTCTGAGTTCAGTCCCTATTGGTTAAGGTAAGAAGAGGTCTCTGAGTTAAGTCCCTATGAGTTAAGGAAAGAAGAGGTCTCTGAGGTCAGTCCCTGTGGGTTAAAGTAAGAAGAGGTCTCTGAGTTCAGTCCCTATGGGTTAAGGTAAGAAGAGGTCTCTGAGTTCAGTCCCTATGAGTTAAGGTAAGAAGAGGTCTCTGAGTTCAGTCCCTGTGGGTTAAGGTAAGAAGAGGTCTCTGAGGTCAGTCTATAAGAGTTAAGGTAAGAAGAGGTCTCTGAGTTCAGTCCCTATGAGTTAAGGTAAGAAGAGGTCTCTGAGTTCAGTCCCTATGAGTTAAGGTAAAAAGAGGTCTCTGAGTTCAGTCCCTATGAGTTAAGGTAAGAAGAGGTCTCTGAGTTCAGTCCCTATGAGTTAAGGTAAGAAGAGGTCTCTGAGTTCAGTCCCTGTGGGTTAAGGTAAGAAGAGGTCTCTGAGGTCAGTCTATATGAGTGAAGGTAAGAAGAGGTCTCTGAGTTCAGTCCCTATGAGTTAAGGTAAGAAGAGGTCTCTGAGTTCAGTCCCTATGAGTTAAGGTAAGAAGAGGTCTCTGAGTTCAGTCCCTATGGGTTAAAGGTATGAAGAGGTCCTTGAGGTCAGTCCCTGTGGGTTAAAGTAAGAAGAGGTCTCTGAGTTCAGTCCCTGTGGGTTAAAGTAAGAAGAGGTCTCTGAGTTCAGTCCCTATTGGTTAAGATAAGAAGAGGTCTCTGAGTTAAGTCCCTATGAGTTAAGGAAAGAAGAGGTCTCTGAGGTCAGTCCCTGTGGGTTAAAGTAAGAAGAGGTATCTGAGTTCAGTCCCTATGGGTTAAGGTAAGAAGAGGTCTCTGAGTTCAGTCCCTATGAGTTAAGGTAAGAAGAGGTCTCTGAGTTCAGTCCCTGTGGGTTAAGGTAAGAAGAGGTCTCTGAGGTCAGTCTATAAGAGTTAAGGTAAGAAGAGGTCTCTGAGTTCAGTCCCTATGAGTTAAGGTAAGAAGAGGTCTCTGAGTTCAGTCCCTATGAGTTAAGGTAAAAAGAGGTCTCTGAGTTCAGTCCCTATGAGTTAAGGTAAGAAGAGGTCTCTGAGTTCAGTCCCTGTGGGTTAAAGTAAGAAGAGGTCTCTGAGTTCAGTCCCTATGGGTTAAGGTAAGAAGAGGTCTCTGAGTTCAGTCCCTATGAGTTAAGGTAAGAAGAGGTCTCTGAGTTCAGTCCCTGTGGGTTAAGGTAAGAAGAGGTCTCTGAGGTCAGTCTATATGAGTGAAGGTAAGAAGAGGTCTCTGAGTTCAGTCCCTATGAGTTAAGGTAAGAAGAGGTCTCTGAGGTCAGTCCCTATGGGTTAAGGTAAGAAGAGGTCGCTGAGGTCAGTCCCTATGGGTTAAGGTAAGAAGAGGTCTCCGAGGTCAGTCCCTGTTGGTTAAGGTAAGAAGAGGTCTCTGAGGTCAGTCCCTATGGGTTAAGGTAAGAAGAGGTCTCTGAGTTCAGTCCCTATGAGTTAAGGTAAGAAGAGGTCTCTGAGTTCAGTCCCTATGGGTTAAGGTAAGAAAAGGTCTCTGAGTTCAGTCCCTATGGGTTAAGGTAAGAAAAGGTCTCTGAGTTCAGTCCCTATGGGTTAAGGTAAGAAGAGGTCTCTGAGGTCAGTCCCTATGGATTAAGGTAAGAAGAGGTCTCTGAGTTCAGTCCCTATGGGTTAAGGTAAGAAGAGGTCTCTGAGGTCAGTCCCTATGGATTAAGGTAAGAAGAGGTCTCTGAGTTCAGTCCCTATGGGTTAAGGAAAGAAGAGGTCTCTGAGGTCAGTCCCTATGGGTTAAGGTAAGAAGAGGTCTCTGAGTTCAGTCCCTATGGGTTAAGGTAAGAAGAGGTCTCTGAGGTCAGTCCTTGTGGGTTAAGGTAAGAAGAGGTCTCTGAGTTCAGTCCCCATGGGTTAAGGTAAGAAGAGGTCGCTGAGGTCAGTCCCTGTGGGTTAAGGTAAGAAGAGGTCTCTGAGGTCAGTCCCTAGGGGTTAAGGTAAGAAGAGGTCGCTGAGGTCAGTCCCTGTGGGTTAAGGTAAGAAGAGGTCTCTGAGGTCAGTCTATATGGGTTAAGGTAAGAAGAGGTTTCTGAGTTCAGTCCCTATGGGTTAAGGTAAGAAGAGGTCGCTGAGGTCAGTCCCTATGGGTTAAGGTTAGAAGAGGTCGCTGAGGTCAGTCCCTATGGGTTAAGGTTAGAAGAGGTCGCTGAGGTCAGTCCCTGTGGGTTAAGGTAAGAAGAGGTCTCTGAGGTCAGTCTATATGGGTTAAGGTAAGAAGAGGTCTCTGAGTTCAGTCCCTGTGGGTTAAGGTAAGAAGAGGTCGCTGAGGTCAGTCCCTATGGGTTAAGGTTAGAAGAGGTCGCTGAGGTCAGTCCCTATGGGTTAAGGTAAGAAGAGGTCTCTGAGTTCAGTCCCTATGGGTTAAGGTAAGAAGAGGTCTCTGAGTTCAGTCCCTGTGGGTTAAGGTAAGAAGAGGTCGCTGAGGTCAGTCCCTGTGGGTTAAGGTAAGAAGATGTCTCTGAGGTCAGTCCCTATGGGTTAAGGTAAGAAGAGGTCTCTGAGTTCAGTCCCTATGGGTTAAGGTAAGAAGAGGTCGCTGAGGTCAATCCCTATGGGTTAAGGAAAGAAGAGGTCGCTGAGGCCAGTCTCTATTGGTTAAGGTGAGAAGAGGTCGCTGAGGCCAGTCCCTATGGGTTAAGGTAAGAAGAGGTCGCTGAGGTCAATCCCTATGGGTTAAGGTAAGAAGAGGTCGCTGAGGTCAGTCCCTATTGGTTAAGGTAAGAAGAGGTCTCTGAGGTCAGTACCTATGAGTTAAGGTAAGAAGAGGTCTCTGACGTCAGTCCCTATTGGTTAAGGTAAGAAGAGGTCTCTGAGGTCAGTCCCTATTGGTTAAGGTAAGAAGAGGTCTCTGAGGTCAGTCCCTATGGGTTAAGGTAAGAAGAGGTCGCTGAGGTCAGTACCTATTGGTTAAGGTAAGAAGAGGTCGCTGAGGTCAGTACCTATGGGTTTAGGTAAGAAGAGGTCTCTGACGTCAGTCCCTATGGGTTAAGGTAAGAAGAGGTCTCTGAGGTCAGTCCCTATGAGTTAAGGTAAGAAGAGGTCTCTGAGTTCAGTCCCTATGAGTTAAGGTAAGAAGAGGTCTCTGAGGTCAGTCCCTATGGGTTAAGGTAAGAAGAGGTCTCTGAGTTCAGTCCCTATGGGTTAAGGTAAGAAGAGGTCGCTGAGGTCAATCCCTATGGGTTAAGGAAAGAAGAGGTCGCTGAGGCCAGTCTCTATTGGTTAAGGTGAGAAGAGGTCGCTGAGGCCAGTCCCTATGGGTTAAGGTTAGAAGAGGTCGCTGAGGCCAGTTTCTATTGGTTAAGGTTAGAAGAGTTCTTGGTATATTGATCGAAATGTGTGATCTAAGAAAGAATCTCAGTTACCCACATTTCAATAATGCCACATATTCCTCATATTTGCAGTTGCATTCCATATTTTTTATCAGAGGAGCCTTTAATGTTCGTTGATACATTTCATGTATTCTGTCACCTAGACTTTGGCAAAAAACATTAAGAAGTCTAGAAAATGTTGGCAAGTCTGGTTACCTCAGCTTTATTTTGTTTAGGGCTCTTTTTTAATTCATTTCAAATCAGTTTTTTTTAAAACGTTATATGGTGTTTCAGAGACTTTAGTCCGAAGGCCAAGTAGCTTACTTTGTCCCAAGCTGTAACTGATGACCTCATCAATGATGTCCAAGACTCAGAGGAGGAAGATTCATTTCCATCAGTATATAAACAAATGTATTAGTAACCGTGTTAGAAAGTAACTTAATGAATTATTTATAAGCGTCCATAAAATCTTGAGCATCCTATTACAATAAAACACCCTCTTTAATCTAATTGTTAATGTATATGAACGAACAAAACCTATTTCTATAACAAGATCAATATATATTTATCCTATAAAGTCCATTTACAAATTTATTAATTATCTGACGAGAGAGAATAGAGATTTGAGATAGAAACAGACATACATTTTATTGTAATTTTAATATAAATATGTTAACATCATTACCATTTTGTTCAAGTGTATCAACATCAACAGTTTGAAGCATCAGTTAGACTGTGGCCAGTTTGTTAGATAAGAACATTTTTGAATTAGGAAGCATCGCATGGAACTGATTGAAATGACTAAAGGAACGCATGTATTGATGGTGAAATTTGTTTTACTGTATGTTTTTTTTATGGGTTTTTGATCAAGTATATTTCATTAAGTATGTACACCACAGATGAAATTTCAGTATCTGGTGTGTCCTCCCTGTTTCCTGATCACTTCTTCATACCGTCGTGGAACACTTTGGATTAACTTCCGGATGACAGTCCGATGACGTCAACGGCTCTATTTTTAGTAAATCGAGTCAATATCACTTTCTCTTGACTGTCATGTGACCACTTCTCGGCCAATCGGATTGCAGGAAAAATGTGCTCACGTAATAATATATAATATAAAATCAATAAAAACATAAAACATAAACATAACAATGGGTGACAACTTTTGATACTACCTGAAAGTGAGGATTTATTAAAAAAACTGTGCATATATTTATATAGGGGAGTATAATTTTCCATGGTTCAAGTAACATTGACTTTGGAGATTGTTTCTAATGATGGATTACTCTATGTTGTGCAGTAAAAATACAAACACTGCTATTAGCCCTTATTTCAATGTGAAGGAAATGGATTTTACTACCGTTTCTTTTTCAGTAACTTGCATTGTTGACATTACTTGCCATGTAAGAGTTAGCTATCCTTGAATCGCTCTTGTACATTCAGCAAAAACATGCGTGTACTCGTGAAAAGCACTGTCGTGCATTTATTCCTACCCTACAAATGTACCTCAGTGGGTCTAAGTCGGAATAAATTGCCTCCTATTCAAGAACAACACAATAAAGGTTTAAATGTTTATTGAAGATTGGCAAAATCGTAGGCCTGGTTACATTGTGCCTACGATGATATTGTAATGAGTATATATGTATCAATATTGTGAATTGATAAATTGGTAGTTACATGAAATATATACTTTGCCAGTTGAAAACACGAGCAACAAACACGTACACTAATTGCAATACAATAAGGCAAGTAGCAAGGCCTCAGAAAGGCAGATTGCAACAATATAACTTATGTTTTTGTAAATTAAATGTATGAGATTAAAATATATATACCTACAGCAGGCAAAGCCTAATGCTGACCTGAATAGGAAGGCGGCATATTACAATGGGAAATTAATTTGCAAAGGGATGGGTGGGTGGGAAAGTTAAAACAACTACCTCGTGGTGTGAGGTTTAACTACCAAGTGAGGAAGGCTGTGCGCAGTGACCCGGAAGTGCGCAAAGATAAGGTCAGGTCAAAGGTGGGGTCACAGAAAATAGTGCCAATTATGAATTTTTTAGGAAAAAATGTGTAAATTGCCTCCTATTCAAGAACAACACAATAAAGGTTTAAATGTTTATTGAAGATTGGCAAAATCGTAGGCCTGGTTACATTGTGCCTACGATGATATTGTAATGAGTATATATGTATCAATATTGTGAATTGATAAATTGGTAGTTACATGAAATATATACTTTGCCAGTTAAAAACACGAGCAACAAACAAGTAGACAATAATTGCAATACAATAAGGCAAGTAGCAAGGCCTCAGAAAGGCAGATTGCAGCAATATAACTTAAGTTTTTGTAAATTAAATGTATGAGATTTATAGGATATCTAACGAGTTTCCCCTTTCATATCAAGTTTATGTCCCTAGTGAAATAATTTTGCTTTGTCACGAGCCTTGGCGAGTGACAAAACTAAATTATTTCACGAGGGACATAAACTTGATATGAAAGGGGAACGAGTTATGTATCCTATTTATTACCAACTTGCATTTCAGACGATTTATTGCTTTTTTAAATAACTTTTTATTTTGCCTATAAAGAGACGAAACGGCGGATGAATATCAAACCACGTCACAGCCTCAAGTATTATACTGTTACGACGTCAAATATTCACATTTCTCAATTCTACCCTACGTTAATTCGTAGTGTCTGGTGAAATGTAAGTAATAAACACTTTAGTCATGAACGAAGCGTACGTGAAAATAAAATCTCACTGCGCGAGAACAGTCAGAGTTATCTTTCTTTGATCAACGGCATGACATGACGGCCGCCATTTGCCTGTATCTTTTCGTCAAATTGTGTAAACAACCGCCTTCAAAGTAAGTTTAAGATGCTTATCATTGTTCAAACGCGTTTTGTTTTGAAGAAATGTTGTCTAAAGAATATTCAGTTGTCTTTACATTTTATAGATAACAAGCAATGTCTGTCTGTGTCATTTTGGAGCGACATGGATCAAATGAATGAAATTCAGTGATCAAATTGTGCTGAATTTAAACCCTTTTGTGTTTATATGAGCCTTGAGTTATCAGTAAGATGTTTAGTTGTAATTCTTTTGCCCTCCGATTTATTCCTTAACATCTCGGTAAGGAAGATTTAAAAGATAAACTGAAAGTTTGAAGAATCACTCCGACTCACTCAGTGCCATTCGAATTTGTGAATGAAAACTCGTTCGTTTTATGAATGAATAAAGTAGTCCGGACACGGTCAAAGTTCACCGCAAGCCAATCAAATCACTTTTAGGTGTTATGACCCATATGTGTCATAACACATTATTATGAAACCCCTTTACGAAGTACCACGTGGGTAATAATAAAATATTTATACCTTGGCAAAGCCTAATGCTGACCTGAATAGGAAGGCGGCCAAACCGAAGGCCTCTAATACAATAATACAATAATGCCTTCAAAAGGAAGTTAAATTATAGAGCGCATTGCCTGTGCTACTAGAGTGCGATCATTAAGATCGGTATGCAAGTAGAGTTTGTAGGCATCACTATGCCAATCACCATGAAGTTGAATCAGATGAGAGGGAACTTTGGCTTTAAAGGCCCAAGAGGCGCCACCTCTTCGAAAGCTGTGAGAAGAGTAGTCGTTTGGATCACGACCGGTGGAGGCAATTAAGTACTTCAACTTAGATTGAAGTTGAGGATATGAAATGATATGAAATGGGGACGTGAGTTCCCTTGCTAGGAATGGAAAATGCTGGGGCTGTAAGAGAAAGTGGGACTAATCGAGCCATCCTCTTAAAGGCTGTCACTGGACAAAGTGGGGAATTTGGAATATGTAAGAGAGGAATGGTGAGATGACGGTGGCCAAACTGTATGGTCTTGGACCATTGAAAATTTACTAAAAGGGAGGTAGGAGATTCCAAAATGTGAGCCCTAGTGAGTTGGCGCTTAGAATTAAAAGCCAAAGGGTTTTGAGGTACAAGATTTGATTTCCTAGCCATTAAAAAGAAGACAAATAGAAATAAACACCAATAAGTGGCGTCAACTGGGGAATTAAGATCTAAAGCTGGGAGGAACTGGGCCAGTAGAGGTGGAGTGATAGGTAAGGCCTGACGAGGGTGATGAAGCTTTAAACGGGAAAGGCCTCTGAACAAAAGTGATAGCTGAAAGCTCTTTAAGCTTGGGAATGGAGAAGAGGTATACAAGTGCAACAGTTTAACACCATTAACATAGTTTTTGATGGAAGAGACTGCCTTCAGGCTCCTTGAAAGAAAAGTTATATAAACACATAAAGTATCCAAGGAAACAGGAAGATACTGCAGTTGGAAATATGTACAAAACAAGAGGAAGGCCCTCCACTGAACAAGTAAGTTCTGCCTTGTACCCCCTGCATATGCGGCCTTACGGGCTTGACTGGTTTCAAGCTTCAAACTTGCCAGCTCAGAGTCTGTAACAGAATATTACCAGTCGTGAGACATATGGAACAGGGAATCTGGGACAATACATTCAGTAGTTCTCATGCATGCAGTGATATGGTGGAATTCCTGCATTCTCCCAGGCTCTTCCCACCTTGATAACAAGTCTGGCAATCTATTGTCAACTCCTGCAAATATGTACAGCTCTAAATACAGGGCTGAAAAGTATGACAGCTCACGAAGTAAATCCTGCAAGTGAAGTGCATATGCGGCACCAGAGTTAATAACATTCTCTGTAGCCTTGTTGTCAACTTATTTCATGACTCTTTTCTCGTTCCAGTTACTACCCTAGAGTTTAGCACAAACGATTACTGTTAATAACTCTAATGCGTTTATGTCCAGATGTTGTTGTAGAATGAAATCTGGAAGGTTTTATGAAAGTACGAACCATCCGACCAACCCCCGCAGCCGGAGAGACAAGCATCTGATGACAAAATTACATCAGGGTTGCTCCACTGTTCAACCATCATCATTGATACACCATTGAACCATTGGAGATATGAGTACCACCACTGTATATCCTTGCGAACTTCTGCATTGACAGGGGATGGTTTTCTGTTGCTTAAAGGGGCAGTAGCACGTTTTTTGACAATTTTATATTTTCAAGTTTTCACTGATAACTATAAGTTAATGCTAAATGTATTACTTTGATAGTATCATAAATCTCATAACACAAACCAATCATCCGTAGTCAGAGAACAAAGTATGAGGATTCAAATAAAATCCATTGGCAGCCATTTTTGTGTGAACACCTTTAATTCATTTTGTGTAAGAAAAGGAATCACATGGCTTAACTTTACATTGTATATTTGATTTATTACTGCTACATTTAGTTTTTATACATTGTCTAAAGATTGGAACCATTTATTTTCATTTTCCTGACATCACCTTATATTCACTCTAAAAACGTGCTACTGCCCCTTTAAGGTTTTCATCCACCTGATTAACCTAGCCACAAAAATTCTACCTGGGCATACACAGGCCACGAAACACAATTTTCCCAGTAATGACTGGGCTTCTCTCAACTTAGCTGAACGCTTATTCAACCACAATTTTAAAGTTCAACCTTTTGGTCTTGAGCTGCGTTGATCCGGGCTTGTATCTTCGTCACCTTCAAGAACATCCAGTAGTTTAGTTTGTCGTTGACGTTTTGTCGAAGATCATCGATATCTCGAAGCTCATCCAATGCTATCTGCCTACCGGAAGTTGAGTTCGGGTCGTCGTTCACTGAATCCGCCGCTCGCTGAATCCTGCCGGTTGAATAGTTGGAAGATATAGCCTGCTTCAGACGTGTCTGTTGATCCTTCAGTCTTCCAATGCCTCAATCTTTCACTATTACTAGCCATTAAAGTTCATTCACGATAGAAATAACGCTCGTTTGGGCTTCAGACCGGCGCCATTGTTCCTTCACGAGTTGCACGTTCGTCACTGTACTACAGATTACTGGGCTACAATTCAGGCCTGAAATCAGGCCTGAAGCTGACAAGGCAAGGCTGGCTGAAGCTAGAACGAGAAGTGCAACTTGCTGAAGCGGAGTTGGTAGGAATGCAGAAAATATTATAGGCCGAGGACATTGACAGGTATAATGAGCAGGACGATGAAAGATTATCTAGTTCACACCTACATGCAAGCAGACGACGTACAGCCGATTTTGTCAGTGATCAACAAGCAAGGAATAATATGTCCCAATCCTTAGGAAACACACATTTCTCCAAGCAAGCTAGTTATCTTAACCCTGATGCCAATGAATACACACCACAGACTAACTTGTTCAACCCCAATGAACACATGAACTTTGATCAGACTGATAATCCACAGATACCACCTCCTCAATAAATACCTCAGTCACAGTAGAGTCTGTGTTCAGAACTGTTCAAATTTCTCATGAACTGTGACCTACTTGTCTAAAGATTAACCAAGTTTACAGACAAACCTGAATTTTACATGGTGTGGAAGTCTAGCTTTACACGTATCATGGATGAACTTTGGGTTTCCCCACTAGAAGAGATGGATCTCCTCATAAAATAGTTGGGTCCAAGGTCAAGTAAACAAGCGATGAGTGTCCGAGCCGCCAATGCTCATGATCCCGAAAGAGGACTACAGCGAATTTGACAAAGGTTACATGACCGGTATGCTAGTCCCGAACTGATTGAATCCTCAATTAAAGCCAAGCTGTTGTCGTTTCCTAAACTTACTCCACGAGACACCATGAAGCTGTTACTTGTCCGATATTGTCTCAGAAATTGAAAGAGAACAAGACATTCGCCTCACTGTTAGCCTATGATGATGCATCAGCGGGCGTTACGCCTATTGTGAGTAAGCTGACACACAACTTGCAGGAAAAATGGACAAATGAAGCAGCAAATTACAAAGAACACTATGATGTGCCCTATCCTCCCTTCTCTGTGTTTGCTAGTTTTCTGAGAAGACAAGCAAAGACCAGAAACGATCCTAGTTTCTTCTATGCACCAATTGACAATACCAAGAAACCAACTCAAGCTAAACATGAACACAGAATTTTTACAAAGAAAACAGACATTAGTGAAATTTGGCTGTGTCCTTTTCATGACAAGGCTGAAGGTCATACTCTGAATTATTGTCGGCTTTCCGGAGATTGCCAATCAGAGAGCGAAGGGATTTTCTTGAGAAGAATGGCATATGTTTTCGTTGTTGTAACACAACTGATCACAAAGTTCGTGATTGTAAGCAAGACATTCAGTGTTTCTTTTGTAAAAAGTGATAAACATGCAACAGCACTTCACATTGAAAAGTCTGAAACTGAGCCATCCTATAGAAGAGACAGAGGGGACGGGAATCTTCCTTCAACATGAAAGGAGGGGAGTCAAACCCTCAACGAGCAGCAAGCAACTGTTCCCAGATATGTGACAATCTCATTGCAGGAAAATCTTGTGCAAAGACCGTGCTTGTAAAAGTGTTTCCTAAAGGCAGTCCTGATCAATATATCTGGACTTATGCTGTATTGGACGATCAGAACAATCGTTCCCTTGCGACTTCTGAGTTTTCTTACAATTTTCATGAAAATGAAAGCCCAGTAGAGCACACACTAGCATCATGTGCAGGTTATGTCACCCTTAGTGGGCGGCGGACCACAGGATATGTAGTTCAATCGTCTGATGGATCTTCTTCATTAGAGTTGCCTGGAATTATTGAATGCAATCAAATCCCTGATATGCGAGAAGATATTCAAACACCAGAAGCAGCGTTACATCACCCCCATTTTTGTGACATTGCCCCAATTATACCTCCGATCAAGCCGGATGTGAAGATTTCACTTCTTATTGGAAAAGACCTTCCTGCAGCCCATCATGTACTTGAACAGAGAATAGGTTTACCCACGTCACCATTTGCTCAAAGGTTAAATCTTGGTTGGGTGATTGTAGGAGAGGTATGTTTGGGCAAAGTGCACAAAACAGACTATGTGACTGTTAAGAGTTACACTTGCTGAAAGACGGCCGTCCTACTATTATGAAGCCATGCCCTAACAGATTAGAACTGAAGGACAGTTTTTGTGAAAACTGGACAGTGCCATTGCCATTTCGAGCAAATAGACCACGACTTCCGTGTAACAGACCTCAAGCAGTTCACTGTGCCAAACTACTAGATGGTAGTTAACGCAAGGATCCGGACTAGCGAGAACACATGATAACCTTTGTGAAGAAAGTGATTGATAATGGACATGCAGAAATTGCTCCGCCACTTGAAAGTCATCAGGAATGTTGGTATCTTCCTTTATTTGGGGTCTACCATACGAGAAAACCCGGACAAAACCGGGGTGTGTTCAACTCTTCTGCTCAGTTCAAAGGTGTGTCCCTTAACAGCGTTCTACTCACTGGACCTGATCTAACAAACAACTTTCTGGGGATTTTGTTGAAGTTTCGAACTTCACCTATTGCTCTGACAGCTGATATAGAACACATGTTTTATGGCTACAAAGTGAAGGAAGAACACAGAGATTATCTGAGATTTACTGGTATAGGAACAGTAATCCAGAAAATGAATTAATCAAATACCGAATGACTGCCCATGTATTCGGAAACTCTCCATCGCCTGCTGTAACAACATATGGATTGCGAAAATCGGTGGAAAATGCTGAGAGGGCGTTAACAACTTTGTCACTAACGACTTTTATGTTGATGACGCCCTTGTGTCAAGAGAGACAGAGGAGACAGTCATAGACCTAGTGCTTAGAACTCAGAAAGCTCTGAGAGAAGGTGGCAACCTAAGATTCCATGCTTCAAACAGTGTCAAAGTGTTGTCTGCATTTCCACAAGATGATTTAGCAAAAGACATTAAACATCTTGACCTACAAACAGAAAACCCACCACTTCAAAGGAGTTTAGGTATGTGTTGGGACTTGACGCGTCGTGATGCTTTCACATTTCCAGTGACACTTGAAAACAAGCCTTTCACAAGAAGAGGAGTTTTATCCACAATTAACAGCCTCTACGATCCAATTGGTTTCATGGCTCCAGTTGTAATACGAGGAAAAATCTTTCTGAGAAATGTGATGTCTACAACAACAGAATGGGATGAGAAGCTCCCTGATGTGTATCACAGTGAATGGCGCACTTGGTGTGATTCATTAAAGACCTTGGAACAAGTATATATTCCAAGACCCATAGCAAACTCAACTACTACGGAACTGCACATTTTCTCAGATGCCTCCAGATTTGCTATTGGAGCTGCCGCCTATGTGAAGTTATATGATGTCACAGGATGAAGTGTTGTGAATTTCATATTTGGCAAAGCCCCACCTCATTGTCAAACTATTCCTAGACTTGAACTATGTGCAGCAGTTTTGTCAGTAGAGATAGCCGACACATTGATACAACAGTTATCCCTGCAGAGAGACTTGTGAAATTCTACACTGATAGCAAAGTAGTATTAGGGTACATCTGCAATGAAAAGAGACGTTTTCATGTTTATGTGGCCAATCGCAACAGCAGGATCAGAACTATTGGTGAACAACTTATTCAGGACAGCATATGGTGGAAAGGGCCAGATTTCCTCTATACAAATGCTAATGAAACTTTTTCAAGTGACAACTATGCACTGGTTGACCCTGACAATGATAAAGAAGAGCAGCCTAGGGTGACCTCAATGAAGACTACGGTTCATGATGTACAGTCTTTGCCTCCCATTACTGAACGCTTTAAGAAGTTCTCGTCTTGGAAGAAACTTGTTAAAGCAATCTCATTCTTGCAACATATCACACAATCTCTAAGGTTAAAGCTAAACTCCACATTTAGAGGGTGGCACCTATGTGATAAATTCAAGCAGGCATCTGGCTATACAGAAGCTCAAAACTTCATACTTCAAACAGTACAAGGAGAGTATTTTCCTGAGGAGGTAGGCTGTCTTATAAATGGGAAACCCCTCCCTCACAATAGTCCAATCCAAGCTCTGTCATCCACACTGGATCAGGAAAGCATCCTCAGAGTAGGCGGACGCTTAAAACAAAGCAACTGTTCAAGAAATACATCCCATCATCATTCCACGGAAATCACACATTTCAACTTTACTGATTCACCATTTCCATCAGAAAACTGAACACCAGGGCATATCACAGAAGGTGCTGTGAGATCGGGTGGATTTTGGATCATCGCCGTCAAGAGACTTGTGTCTTTCATTATTGACCAGTGTGTAAAGTGCAGAATACTAAGGCGCCAACAAGAATATCAGAAAATGTCTGATTTACTATCCGATCGCCTTACTCCATGTCCACCATTCACATATGTTGGTCTTGATATGTTTGGTCCCTGGGAAATTACAACTCGCCGCACGTGTGGTGGATCAGCAAGCAGTAAACGTTGGGCAATACTCTTCACATGGCTTGTAACACGTGCTGTTCACATAGACTTAGTGGAGGACATGGGTAGCAGTTCCTTTATTAACTGTCTCAGACGAGTGTTCTACGAGGAGAAGTCAAACAGTTAAGGACATACCCTACCCAGAAATAAAAATATTTAGATTTTTCTGAAAATAAGCATGTTTGTTCAACTGAATGTGCTGATTTCAAAAATCAAATAAAAAAAGGGGGTCACCGTGCTCGTTTTTGAGTAAAATCAATTTAAAAAATGACATTTTTGTGAAAAAAGCCAAAAAATATCAAATTTTGCATTTGACCACAATTTTTGTGTAAGCATGAAATATCAAAAAATATTAATGCTTAAAGTGAGAAATGCAACAGTTGTACATGTTAAAAAAAAAAATGTTTGATAAAAAAATCATTTTAATAAAAATATTCGGTTTTTTGTCACACGAAATCATATATTTCACCCCAAAAAATTAATAGATTTTCTTAATAAATAACTTTTCAAAATTTAGAATTTTTTTAAATTCTCAATATATGAACTTGACAATATAAGAAACTGAAATTTGAAGAAAAAAATGGGGGTCACCGTCGAAAAATCGCGAACTTTTTACTGTTGAAAATGAATATAGGGAGTGAAAAATTGTCTACTGCAGCCGGAGCGAGTCTAGAATGTCGTCGGCTTTCCTTTACAAGCAACAGTTTGTGGACGGCTTGTGCAATATCGTTCAAAATTATATATTTTAATCTAAAAGACACACAAGTTAACCTCTTAATCTCTTTAATTTTCCACAAATTTATAAAAAAGACTAAAAAGAACAACAAAGTATCCGGGGTATCATGCGACATTTGAAGTCAATGAGCAACGAATCAAGTGTGAACATTCGCATCATGGATTGCAATTTGCATTAAAGGGGCAGTAGCACGTTTTTAGGGGGAATATAAGGTGATGTCAGGAAAATGAAAATTAATGGTTCCAATTGAAAGACAATGTATTAAAACTAAATGGAGCAGTAATAATTCAAATATATACCGTAAAGTTTAGCCATGCGATTCCTTTTTCTTACACAAAATGAATTAAAGGTGTTCACAAAAAATGGCCGCCAATGGATTTTATGTGAATCTTCATACTTTGTCCTCTGACTATGGATGATTGGTTTGTGTTACTATTTTTTTGACACTGTCAAAACAATACATTTAACATTAACTTACAATTGTCAGTGAAAAATTTAAAATATAAAATTATCAAAAAACGTGCTACTGCCCCTTTAAACATCACCCTCTGCAATGAGCATGCATGCCTTTCCGTGTTCTTCACAAATCTATGAATTACCCGTTATATTTTAGTTATTTTCACTATCCAAATCTACCAAAGAAGCATTATTTCATGAGCACTGCAGACAAATCTGCATACGAACGATCGACGACACATGTAAACTTCCGCTTAGACTGTATTTCGTACTTGACTACATTTTCGTTACTCTCATGTTTAGATCAACTTTGAAAAAATTACGGTGGATGTCAGTTTCATTCGCTAATAAAATGTTATTATCTTCTGAAAACTTTTGTTTGGAAACTTGGAATTTAAATCATATCTTTGTCTTGATAAGATTGTATCCCGCAGCAAGTCTAGTTGACATCAAACGTAGGTGGTCAACCACATCGTGGTTCAATCAGGTCACACACAAAATTCTACCTTCGAATAGACTATCGTCCAAAGAGTTTTTATGAGGCAAATATTCATAAAAATGGACTATATATATATGTGATAATTTAATCTACAGGTTGCATACTTTGACATGTTGTAAACTTTATATAATATATTATTTAATCAATGGATATATGTTTCTATATTTTTCTTAGCTTACCGGTAGGTCTCAAGTTCCCAACAAAATAAATCAAAGAAGTCTATTTCAATTATATATTTTATTTCAGCAAAAACTTTTAATATTTATGTAGCCTTGTATAATTGAACTCAGTGCCATATGCCATAATACATATCTATTCCTGAATATCAGCATGTTTCACATACCTTTAATTTGTTCACATGTATCCTTGTCATTAACTTTATTCACATTTTTCCTTTAAATTTTTAAAATAAGACTACTTATAGGTCTTAGCCAAGTAGCCATGATAGGGATTCAATTCAAATTAACTGCTGGCACTGTGGCACAATTAAAAAGATCATGGACCATGTTGCAGATGGAAAGTCTGTTAGATTATGTGTTTCAAGTTCCAGGAAAGTGCACAATGGGCAGGGACAATCACACCACTGCTGCTGCATCATAATCTGCAATAATAAAAACATAGGATAAAAACATATCAATCACACCTTTTTTTATTCTTTTTTAAAATATTTTTAACACAATATATTAGTTTGATAGACTTATGACAGTATGTAATAAGAAGAGATACTGTAGTTACAAATATAATTTTGAAACATTTGCTTTTCCAAAATAAAGGTAAAAGGAAATAGAAACAGAAAACATGTTCTGAATCATAAAGCAATGCCACTTCCAATCAAAGAGAAACATCTTTTCATGTGATTTGTAAATTCAGAACTTATATTCCTTGGGAGAAACTGAAAATGTCTTAACCTATTTATAACTATATCTGTAATCCTGAAAACTTAGATATAAACATTTGATCAGATCTAATTACATTTTGTTTCTTTCACACTTTGGGTTAATTTGGTGTACTAGGTTGTTTTTTTAAATGGGTAATTGATAGACATATTGTAATGATGATAATGTTCATTGCTATTAATTATACATACAATAAAATATCATGATAATTTTGGTAGTATTGAAAATAAGTCAACTTTTATCTCAGTTATCCAGTGGGGGATAATGTGTTTAATAATTATCTCAGTTCTCCAGTGGGGGATAATGTGTTTAATAATTAACTGCATAAAATTATTCTATCATTTTCATGTCACCCTTCCAACATAATTTGATTGCATTTCAATCTCTGAAGTTAATATTGACTTTAAATCATGAAATTGAAACATACTGAAAAAATATGAAATCAGAAAAAAATCAAAATGATAATTAGAAGATAATCACAACACACCATGCACATAAATTTTTTAATTTATTTCCATAAACTGTAATATGAGAAATTTTGCTATCCCAAATCTGAAAATAAGACAGTTGAATTGGCATTAATCTGACATTGGCATCAATCTTAACTTTGGAGAAAAAAAAGGAGACTGAGTGTTCTTTATTTTCAACCTAAAATTGAGCTCTCAAGTCTTCTTATAGACTTGCATAAGCTTTTATGCTCAATCCTTTATCTTATTTTCAAGTAAGGTCTAGCTGACAGACTTAATTGGCATCTCACCTGCTTAGACATGAAGTCTTTGTCTTTCCACAGAGGTAATTCCCTTCTGAATCCAAAAATTCACTTGTTGAGTTGTACAATAACTCTCAACATCTCCAAAATATATGTTCAGGAATCAGGATATAATTCACCTAAACATCATTTCCTCTGACTGCAAATCTGAAAAAACAAACAAAAAAACCCATAAGTTTTACTGAAGAATATTTAATATTAACCATCAATTTCATCTCCATGTTTTCAGATTTGTTTTGTTTTTTGTTGTTGAAAAATTAAAACAATTGAGTAAATTTATTTTGAGTGAGTCAGATTAAAATATTTTCTTTAGAAATTAATGTTGAAGATAGTATACACAACTTGCTGCAGGCTTCACTAGTAGTTTAACACTGAGACTATAGGTTTTTTTTAAATGCTTTAAAAATTTTGAAAATCAAATCTAGATCTTAGCTGAAATCTCAATATATACCCTAGCTGAGGCTGAGGCTCTAGCTTTCTCACATTTGTTTAAATTATCAAAATAAACGTAAATGAGTAATACGTTTGAATTATTTTTATATTCATGGCTGAATGTTAGTCTATTTTCACCTCAAAAGTTATTTAGCAAGTATAGGCCTATAATTTGAAAGTTGCCTACCTGAAAAGTGCTGTGCTGCCATAATCGCTGCCACATAAGAAGTGTTGACTGTTGATCGAGGTAATTCCGGGCTGCACAGTCACAGGGGCGGATTTCCCTATTTCAAGTTGTTATGATTACCGCACCGCAGTAAGAAAAACAACATGGTCAGCTGACTGTCGTCGTCGCGCTGCCTTTGCATTCACGATGGTTGGCAAAATATTTCGTTGCATATTTTTGATTTTTCAATGAAACGAAGAAAACTTCGCTTTGATTTTTCAATGAAACGAAGAAAACTTCGCTGAAGTCTTTCATCCTTTTCAGATTTTCTTCTTTTTTGCTTCGACTTTGGCAACTTTAAGCGACAGATTTCGCATTTTACCGGCTGCTTGACTGATTGACACCGATCAGCTGATGACAGCATGGCTTGTTTTTCAACGCTACCGTACATCGGTTTCTTGTCGTTAATGTGAAGTAATCTTTTTATTTCAGACTTAAATAAACAAAGTGGACCTTTCAAAATCTAAATTATCTTACAACTTACATAAATAATAGTTATCAGTATGCTTTTTATACGAGTTTGTAAATTTCAGCATTGTCGCAAATTTCTCATCGTATCGATGTGCGATGCGCACGGTTCTGCGCAGTAACAACGTTTTGATGCGTAGGGTATGTCCTTAACCCTTATAGTGCCCCAGGACCATATATGTGCCCCTCCCCCCAAACTCCCCATAATGCCGCAGGACCATATATGGTCCCTAGCCATAACCCAATATACAGCCTGGGCTGTTGAAAAAATCCTGCACCGATTCAAGTTGACAGTCATTTTTTTAGAATCTATATATACATAGCTTCAATTTGGTACCACGTTTGCAATATAGAACACAATATTAACAGAGATATCATGCTTTTCACTAAATAATTCTATCGAGACACATATGGTCCCTGGTCATGGCCATTGGGGGTAGTTTTCTACAATGCAAATGAAAAATTATATCAATCAATTGAAGTTCACACCTATTTTAAATAATCTCCATAACAAAGTCATCAATGTGATACCACTTTTACACTATTTGGCCAGATATTGACAGAGATATTAAGTTTTTAACAAAATACAATGATAAGGACACATATGGTCCATGACCATGGCCGATTGGGGTTAATCCTCTTCAATGCATGGGTAAAAATATCTCAACCAATTCTAACTGAAACCCACATTTTCAGAATCACTGTCAAATTAGATTTAATTTGATACCACTTTTGTACTACAAAACCTGATATTAACAGAGAAATTTGGTTTTATAACAATACCTATTTGGGACACATGTGGTCCTTGGGCATGGCCGATGGGGTTAATTTTCTCAAATACTAGTGTAAATAATTCACCAGCATAACAGACAAAATATAATGAAACAGGAAAAATCCCAAGTATTACCAAAATCTACAGTATCTCTAGTTTTGAAATCACATATTGACAATGGAAAATGCATTCTAATAATTAATGAACCGACTTAATTAATTATTACTTTTGATTTGGTAAAAATGGCCATAATTCCTTGACTAAGGAAAATTACTATGATCCATTACTTGCTCCTAGATTTCTTTTTCAAATGTAAATTCTTGACAAAACATACTATATGGGTACTGAAATCGATATCATACACGAATATGGTAATCAATTAGCAATAATATGCAGCAGACCTTTCCAGAAGTATTTGGCAAACCAGCATACGTCACTGCCAGCTCTTGAATGGAAATAAACAAAATGGCCAGTCAAACAGAGTACATCTGATTCTAATTTGGATATTTTGTTACACCCACGATGTTTCGAGAAATGTAATGACTGATACATTTTCTACAGTTGATACACGATGTACAGGTCATGCGTATCATTTGAATTATCGTAAATCCAAAAATTGCGGGGCCGCATAGTAAAACAGTCCAACATTTCGGGTCACAGACAAATCTGATCGGTACAAAAAAGTTTCAAAACGATTCGCGACCTGACAGCCCATTTACATCGAACAAATAAGTAACGTTACCTGAAAATACCATCGAAAGATAGCATTTTAATTTTTGTTTATGTACGAGTCCATGTTTTCATGATTTGATGAGTGCAAGATTGCAAAACGTATAATTTTAAAATGTAGTACACGTTGCATTGCGCGGCTGTTTTGTTGACAGAATGGCGGTGACATTGTAGATACCACTTTCGTGAGATCTTATTTCTATTAGCTAATTTGGTACGGACGTCTGTTGGTTTTAGTGAAACGAAAGAGTAGGCCTACATTACATTACCATTTTGATATTTGTGTTTGCCTCGAAATGTGCTAAATATAGAATAAAATTTAACGGATTGCAAAAGTCATAGCCATAGCGTTAATTACTCTGGATAAATATATTTTAACCATGATTTTTTTCCAATGAAAATAACAATCATTATGTCAAAATAGTGTCATTCATATGTCATTGTCATATATTTTTTATTTAAAACTTTGAGGATGATTTTAATCGATTTATTTGAGAGTAAACAAGCCAAGGATTACGAGAGTTTGTTTCAACTTCAAATCGAACCTTCATTCTGGCGCGGAACAATCACCTGTCGTCTGGTGAACAGCACGAGACACGCGAGTCGTGACGTCTTCGCATGTTCTGCCGTCATATCCGGTCTACTTTGCTCGTGACCATTAGCGCTATTTTTAGTACGGGAAATCCCTTGTTGCCGAAATAAAAAAAATATTTTTAATATCCTTTTGATTACAATTACAGTGACCTTGGCAATAAAAATCTAGTTGATGACGGCTGACTCTTGTCATGTCGAGCTTTTGTTTCGCTGTCTTTCTCATTGAATTTGACATTTTCTTATATTTATCAAAGCCATATATATATCTTAATTAATATGATACGCTTACAAAAATACTGAACAGGAATAAAATGAATTGGCATTCTGGAAATTATGTCTGAAATTTATCAGATGGAAAGTGATTATACAGTATTCCTTAAATCTTTCAAATAAAAAAAACCCAGTGATCAGGGCGCATTTTTTCAATTTATAAGGGCCATCGCACATTTCCTATTGTAGGCCTATAATAAATATCAACATGCATGTTTATTGAAAAAAATACATTAATATAGAAAAAATTCTGTATACATCCTCGATTTTTATCATATTTTATTCTATTTTCTCTATTAATTCAATGCCATTTTAACAATCTATTTTTTTCATTTGAATTATTTCGTCCAACTGATAAAGAGTTTTTACGATATTTTAATTTTAAAATTATGCAAAATTAAGGGGTATCTAGTCTCAATATGATTTTTAAATTGATTAATTTCTTGAAATATATTAAGAACATAGTTTTTTTATTTGTCATTGATTGTGAATTTATGAATGAATCCCTGGATGCAATACAACATCTGATATAATAGAGAATGTGAAACAAATTGTGTGCTTATAAAAGTTTGATCAAAAAACCAAAAGTTACTGGTCTATTCACCAATATGATCTCAAAATTGAAACCCATTGATCACTGATCTAGGGGCGTGGCCAGTGACAGACGACGCTTTAGAGCGTCAATGTTGGCTTTCGAAAACCTTGATAGAGATGAAGAACATTATAGATAAAAGTGTTGCTTGATAAATTTTAGGCACCCGAGAAATTTAAAGAGTAAACACTGAAGTACGACAACCTTCCCACCATATTTAATGCGCGAATTTCATCGTGCATTTATAAAGCCGCGAGTGGACGACCCGTCAATCAAGTCGGCCGTTTTCGGGAAGCAGGCCTGTTTTATCTTTAAATATTTTAGTCATTTTCTTCCATGTCAAGTAAAGACATTATATCAAGTTGATCGTATATATAGTTTGCAACCTTCCTTTGTGTTATTCAGGGTAAATTATAGTTAGATTTGTTATTAAATCTAATTTTGATTTTGATGATTTTTTTAACCAAGCTGGTGTTTTCCTTTTTTTGTTTTAACTCGAGAGTATAGTTTGATATACGTCTGGTAGTGACCAAATTTGCTTGATATATTATGGATTTATTGAAGGTTATATTATATATATGTTTACCACAATTTAAACTGTGATTGAGATTGAAAATACATGCTAATGTTAAATCTATGTGGAAAAGGAATTCTGCCAATAAACGCAATACCAAAACTGCCGTGATGTGTTCTCGCTCTTTTTTCGCGCTTTTGTCTGATCGATCGTTTTGAATTTTCTGTTAGAACATACATGGAAAACTGTTCCAATAGTTTGCTTATGAATTCTAATTTGATAATCTGTACTTTTTCATCGTTTTAGTTTATTGTACAACAATATATATTGAGTTGTTTATGCGCTTGCAAAAATGCGACTCAAATCATGATTCTGTCTGCTTGAAACTGCTTTTGTTTTCGACCTTGTGATAGCAAAATAATTTCAGCTCTAATGTTTCCGAAAGTTATATCATTTTCAAGATCGAATCCATAACTTTCTGTGAATGGAAATTCAGTCATGTGCACCGGCTGTGGAAAAATTGCAAGGACTTTGCGTGCACCGTACATTTACTGCACTTAGTTTGTCTATGACGTCACGGCGAACAATGTTCAACAAATGAAAACAAAAAGATAACTTGTATTATTTCGTGAACAATCGGTCGCATGTAGGAAGTAAACACATCAACGTGATCACTGAATTCCGCTTTCTTGATAAATGACAATTTAATTACTTTGTAGATAACGGCAATTAAATTAAAATCGATGAAACAAGGGTATGCTAACGTTCCTCGGCTGAACATTTGCATGAAAAACGTCTCTGAAGTTTATAATTTGATTAAATTCATTTTTATTGTTGTCACTTATGATTTAAAATTACATTGATTGAATGGTAAACAACTCAGCTTTCTTCACTTAAAATTTCATGAATTTCCGAACATAGATAACGCCTCAGGGACATTTTTTGTCAACGTTGACCAAAATCTCGAGTTTACTCCAAAAGTTAGCGGCACTGCATGAGCGCATAGCGTCAAAGGCCGGGCACTATAAGGGTTAAGGTCTGATCGCGGAACTAACTTTGTTGGTGCTACTGATGGCTCTTTAACCCGCCCTACTCCTCCCACATGGGTGGCGTCTGGGAGCGAATGATTGGTGTGGCACGAAGGATAATCGATTCCATGTTTCTCAGCAACCAAAAACCTCTTACTCATGAGGTGTTGTCCACCTTCATGTGTGAAGTTACTGCTATTATGAACGCTCGCCCTATCACAGCTGTGTCAAGCGATGCAGAGCAACCTCTTGTCTTATCCCCTCTACTCTGGCACCAGGTACCCAGTTTTAGTGCCAGCGAAGCAGTAGACTTGAGAGATATGTATAAGTCCAAGTGGCAACATGTGAAGGCTCTAGCGGCACAATTCTGGAAACGCTGGCGATGTGAATATCTGCACAGTCTTCAGGCGAGACCAAAATGGAGACATTCACGCCCTAACTTGAAAGAGAACAATGTTGTTCTTATAAAGAACTGTGCTCGCAATGACTGGCCGGTTGGTGTTATGGAGACTATGTACAAAAGCCAAGACAATCTAGTGAGGAAGGCCTCAGTCCGTGTGAACAAGGACAATAAGTGTGTTGTGTACACTCGACCTATTGCAAATCTCATCCTTCTCATGTAATTTGACTGATAAGTTTATGAAAAGACCGACCAGAATAACAATGCTTTCATCTTGATTATAAGGCTATGGTAATTATTTCAGTTATATACTTTAATTTAATTTAAGACAAGAGTCTTGACATTTTTTATTCACATTTTTGTATTGTATTTCTGACTTCTCTATTCAATTTTATTAATTCTTATGATTTCTGCTGAAATCAGAAGGGGAGTGTTGTAGCAGTCAAAATACAAACACTGCTATTAGCCCTTATTTTAATGTGTAAGCAAAAGGACATTTTACTACCGTTTCTTTTTCAGTAACTTGCATTGTAGACATAACTTGCCATGTTAGAGTTACCGTTCCTTGAATCGCTCTTGTACTTACAGCGAAAACATGCATGTACTCGTGAAAAGCACTGTCGTGCATAAATTCCTACCTTACAAATGTACTTCAGTGGGTCTAAGTCGGAATAAATGATGAAGAATACTGCTCTCATCTTTATTGAACCCTCATACTCTAAGATCTAAGATTTTGGAGAACAACAATTGTCTTTCGTGATAATATGAATTGCATTCGATACGATAATGAGTTTGAAATGGATTATCACATGAACTAGATGATAAATTTATCCCAAAAAAAGTCATCATTGAAACTTCCATTTCTTAATCTTGCTTGTAAAATACTTAATCGTCTGTTACCACTATTCAAATATATGGAATGTTTTCAAATATATCAGAAGTAGTAATTCATGTTTTAAATTCTCAAGTTGTATTGTATACATTTGACATTTTCATCTAAATTGTTCCAACTGCTGATTGAGTCTAATGTGAAAGAACTTCTACATGAAGATCTTCTAGCTGAGATTACTGAGTTATTCTTACTTCGTTCAGCTGTTTGGAATTTACTTTCATTTCAATTGGAGTTGGGGTCTTTGAATTACATTACAGTAACCTTGACTTGGTAATTCTGAAAATTGTAGACACTTGGCACAAAAAGGCCTGGTCTCAAATAAGGACAAGCCACTCACAGCAGCCACGGAAGTCACTTAGGGCCTGGGTCTCTGGTCAAAGGATAGGACTCCTAGGGTTAACATTGGTATAAAACCTTTCAAGGTTTCACAGTATTTATGGCAAAGCTTCAAATAAAATCCGGACCTCCATCAACGGGCATGTTCACAAATATTAATGTCTCTCAACAATTATACTCAAACACCAATGAATCTGCAGAATGTAGATTTACTTACATTAAACATTTGTCCCCAATTTAATATCTTGCCCGAAGAACGCAAACTGCGTATTGCTGCTTGGTTCTTTTACTCCCAACTTTTTCAGGTAACTAAATTGTTAGTAACATCGTTATATTTTAGATCCCACTTTTTTGCAAAAGCCCAAGTTCTGCCTTTACCGAACCCAAACCCTCAGAGACAATGACCATACCAGCACCTAACCAACTCATTCCTTTTGCCATCCAGTACCTAAATGGCTTGTAGCTCTATAGTACTCACAGAAATAGAAATAAAATGGAATTTGGCGTTTATTTCTTTATAACGCAACTAATGTTAGTATTTTTTACAGATGTTCAAATGATAAGGTTTTCCCAACTAGACCTTATGAACTCATTGCAAAAATATACTTTGATTTGCCCCTGTTCAGGTAAAACTGCCCAAAATGTGCATATTTTCAATACATTTCGAAACCTGCTATAGCTTACATCACTCTCAGCAATGCTATGACAATAAACTTACAAGGCTCTTTTCACTTGAATATGCAGTTGCACGTGCGTTGCCACAGCAACTCTGCAATTGACAACACAAGTTACGAATATACTTACAAGAATAGTAGTTTGTAATAATCGTTTATGTACGTAAACTTTAAGGAAACCATGTTCTTTTTTGATTGTTTTATGAATTTTTAAATCAAATAAGATAGGAATAGTAGAGGACACAACATTTAAAATTATAGTAAATTAAACAATGTATTTTAGCGGAAGGTACTGAGATTACAGATCATTTACATACTTTAGCTTGCATCAGAAACAAACATTTCGACTCTGAAATAATAATTATTTCGAGGCATGAAAATGACACGTTTTTCTTGTAAATTCATATATTTCGGGGGATTTTACAAAGCTGTCTGAAGCAAAAGTTTGGAAAAACTTTGTGAATGAATATTTAGAATACAGATTTTCAGTTATTTCAAAATACAGATAAAACCGACAAAGAGCATTTTATTTCTATTTTCGTGAGTACTATAGATTATTGTTTTCGATATATATATGATTTTTTAACATAGATCTTGCCCATAGTACTCGAACTGGGAATCACTTGTTCTGGTATCGTTAGCGGAAGGTTCTGTGATGATGAAACACTGCCCATCAATTTCCCTGTAGTTGACACCAAGGCAGGTTGGGTCTCTAAAACCAATTGCTGCACATTGTATCCTGGATGATGCAAAGAAACTAGAAGCCCCTGATTGTTCAAGTTTGACTCCTTTTCTCAGTGGTAACGTGATTTGGATTCCACAGTCTGAAATGATGTTAGAACTTGACATAATGATATGATATGTGAAATGATGTCATATGTATAGCATAAATTATATAAATCAAATTGAAATGAAATTCAAAATACTTTTTTAACCTCGCTGCATTTCTGATCTATTATATGAGGTCATGTCAGGTGACCTTGCTTTGACCTTCTACAAAGTCAACAATCAAACTAGACTGTACAAACATATAAAACTGATGCCTTGTTGCTGATTGGCTTGAATGCAAAGGTTACCAGAAGAGACTATATGACAGTACTCATATCAGAAGTCTGCTAGGTACGAGTGATATGTGGTATTAAGTTCAATAAGCCAATATGGTTTGAAACTCTATCAGCAAGGTTTGAGAGGTATATTCTACCTTGTTTCAATGAGATTGAGCGTACAAAAATGAGACACGTTTCTAAAATTAAGTTTTCATGAAGGAGAGCAACGGGATAATGACAAGAATAGATTATCCATATCATTTAAGTGAAATGAATTCGCAAATTTTACATTAAAAATAACAATTGATATTCTCGCCACCAGTGCAATATGAACGCAATGTCCCTGAGCAAAACAAAACTTTCGTAGTTGCCTCATGTCACCATATGAAAAACTGAACTGTGATTAAAATGCTTTCATAAAATACATTTGAGATTAGTTCTAATTTAATTGTGATAAGTATAGAATTGTACAACTAAAGAAACTCATCATCATGGGAAATTATTGTTTCAACTAACATTGCGGCGTGATTTCCGATGATGAATAATTTGAGCTTCCAAAATGATAAATAAGTATAGCGGTCAACACCAGTGGTGAAAACATAAATGGTATACATGTTCTGACCAATTGTAAACACATCGATATATAACAAATTGATTGCATTCCAAAACATTGCTCAATATTCCTATCATGTTTTTCACAAACGTGTTCAACCAATCTATAGCACACATGATTGTTTATAACATGAAGAATCTGTAGCACACATGACTGTTTATTGCGAAACCAATCTGTAGCATACATGACTATTTATTACGAAACCAATCTGTAGCACACATGACTGTTTATTGCGAAACCAATCTGTAGCATACATGACTGTTTATTGCAAAACCAATCTATAGCACACATGACTGTTTATTGATGTAAAAATAAGTCCTACATTATCATATGGAGCAGAAATCTGGGGTCTAAACCATTTCGCCCATTTAGAGAGAATACACTTATTCGCATGTAAATCGTTCCTCAGAGTTAAACAAAACACACCAAACGTAATGATCTACGGGGAATGTGTCAGATTCCCTTTGTATTTAACTACATATGTTAAGGTTATTAAATATCTGATTAAATTAGTATACATGCCATCTTCTCGGTTACCAAGGAAATGTTACAACATGATGCTTTTATACGATAGAAATGGACAAAAAAACTGAGTTACAGATGTAAAGAATATTTTATTTTCTACTGGATTCGGAAATGTTTGGTTCAACCAAGATACTGGTATTCATACATATTTTATTCATCAATTCGCCCAGAGACTCAAAGATATATATTTGCAGACATGGAAAGAAAAAAACAATCTATCACGAAAATGTGACTCCTATATATTGTTTAAGACTTATTTTAAAGGATTCTAAAACCCCATTCCGAAATATTTGAAGTTAAAACATATTGTTTTGATCAAACAACTCATCCTGCAACATCGCACAGCTAAAAAATGTTTTCCCTTTCGTCAAACTTGCTGCATCACTTTTCCCGAGCGAGAACCGAAGAATCCCGAACTTTAATGAGCACAAGAACCAGTGACGTAATAGTAGCCTGACGAATCCAGAGGCGTGTAGTTGTTTACATATGAGCGAAGGGAAAGTTATTTGGCGTGAGTTTACAAAGACGTCGTTGGACCTAATAAACGATGATGATAAAAATATATCAACACAGACCTATTCACTAATAGGTAAGGGGCATAATCGATTGGAGATCATATTCTATTGGATATTTGTCTTGTTAAAATGTAAAAAAGTTAAGAATATGTTTAGCAAGATTTCGTTGTTCATCCCATGATTTAGAAATCGAACAAGGTAGATATACCAACACCAAAAGAGAATTTAGACTATGTAAGCTCTGTAACCTAAATGTAATTGAAAATGAATACCACTTTCTTCTTATATGCCCCATGTATAATAGCATTCGCTCTAAATACATTAATGAATTTTATTATGTCCATCCAAACGAGTCAAAATTATCATCCTTGTTAAATAGTAAAAATCGTTTTGTTATTCAAAACCTGTCTTTGTTTATTTATTATGCAATGTTGTATCGCAAAAATGTACTACCAAATTAAATGCTATGTATTGTCTTTATATATCAAATGAATGTGTAAATACGCTAATATGTATATACTGAATGTACTATAGGCCTGAGGCCTTTTAAGTACCGAATAAAGATTGATTGAATCGACTGTTTATTACGAAACCAATCTGTAGCATACATGACTGTTTATTACGAAACCAATCTGCAGCACACATGACTGTTTATTACGAAACCAATCTATAGCACACATGACTGTTTATTACGAAACCAATCTGTAGCATACATGACTGTTTATTACGAAACCAATCTTTAGCACACATGACTGTTTATTACGAAATCAATCGGTTGCACACATGACTGTTTATTGCGAAACCAATCTATAGCACACATGACTGTTTATGACGAAACGAATCTGTAGCACACATGACTGTTTATGACGAAACCAATTTATAGCATACATGACTGTTTATTACGAAACCAATTTATAGCATACATGACTGTTTATTATGAAACCAATCTGTAGCCCTCATTAATGTTTATTACGAAACCAATCTGCAGCACACATGACTGTTTATTACGAAACCAATCTGCAGCACACATGACTGTTTATTACGAAACCAATCTATAGCACACATGACTGTTTATTACGAAACCAATCTGTAGCACACATGACTGTTTATAACATGACGAATCTGTAGCACACTTGATTGTTTAATACGAAACCAATCTGTAGCACACATGACTGTTTATAACGAAACCAATCTGTAGCACACATGAATGTTTCTCACGCTTACAATCTGTAGCACACATGCTATCATGGATATGACGGAATATATGATATGCTAGGCTTACTGCATGATGAGTTAAACTACATAGGGGCGGATACACGATTTTCGTTTGTGTGCGGTTCGCCCATTTGGTGTCCAAAATAGGCCTACAACAACATAAATCCTGACTTTGGATCAACGAATCTAAATGTAAAGTTTCATTCTGCGATACATATTGTTTGGATACTTTTTATCAAAATTATAAACATGACTCTCAACATTTACTTTGTTTGGAAGTATTGAACTCTCATTGGAGTGTGTGACTATCCCCTCACATCATTTCTTGATCCGCCAATGCTACAACTTGAATTTTAGAACATAGGATGATGATTGATGCATTCTTATGTTGGTGGGTAATTATTGCTCCAATTTAACTATAGTCTAAAACAACTCTTGCTGATCAACTCATGTAATCATGTGAAGTTTAGATAAATACCTGTGAAACAATTTGTAAGTAACATGTCACGAACCTTATAAATTGTTTACATCGTTTTTATCAAAATGTGTTATTTAATGAAAATATAAGTGAAACTAACCATCGACACTTGTGTCTTCTCCCGCCACTTCAACCTCACACAAATTCAACGTGTCATCATTAGAGTTCATCATCTCTTTCTTAATCCTCAAGAATCGACCGGTCACTTCAGACGTGCACTCCAGGGTGTCCAGCGAGCCGAAATTCCCACCAACATACTGGACACACTCTTGACCAGTAGCTTCTGGACAACGGGCAGGGTTCGTCTTGAACACGTCCACTCGAAAATCGTGTAGTCGTTCAGCTAATGAGTGAAATATATTTCTTTCAAAGTTTCATATTAATATTTATAAATTTGACAATGGCTTTTGCATAAATAATTGAATAGTTAATGAATGAAATGTATAGTTTCATAACATTTTATGTATGAAAAAAATACCTCTTATGCTGAACATATGAACATATTCTAAAAAATATATGACCCCCAAATGCAAATATAGGACAAATTGTTTAGTGGAATTCGACCAACGTTATGGTCTGATTACATTTATGGATATTAAGCAATCTAAATTTCAATCTGTCCTCCTAGACTATAAGTTTTGTTCATACAGATGAAACATTTCAAGGAAAATCGTGCATTCAAAAACCACAATGGCAATCTCAGCAAGCATTGGCCATGATAGCTTTAAGAAAAGGCATGACACCGAATTTGAACTTAAATTTCAAGTAAAGACTGGTGTGAAGGTCAATGGGCACACAGTCAGAACTCAACTACACTAACGACCTCCTCGTGTTATTCCATGTACGTGAGGTTGTCAAGCAAGGCAAAATTGGTACCAGAATCACCATCTTCGGGATCGTCACTGTCGATAAATTGTAAAATATATGGTTGAGGTTCTCAATGATCACTTTAACGGATGCAAAAGCGTTTGGTGTGGAGCGTTCTTGCTGCCCCTTCATCTTCACTAGATACACAGGGCAAGGATGTTTACAGATTACCTCAGCCCGCAGAATATAACTAAACAATAATAAATCCGGACCTTCTCCCCGTTGAGAACGTCCAAAGCCTTTAACCACTTCTTTAGAACTTAGCATTGCATTGTAACAGATGAAATATACCTTGACCAAATAACTTTAGAAACCAGCCAATGAGTATCATTGTATTCGTGCCTATCTGGCCAACTCTACCTCTTCCGTTTTGGGGATATTCTAAGACTCCATCCAAAGTGACAATCTCAATTAAACCAGCTCGCTACCCTACGTTTGATTCAAGGGGTTGTCTTTCACCTTCCATGGTTTTTATCAACCCAAATCCTGCTTACATGTGATATTAGGTCAACTCAACTGAACATCTAGAGTGGGCTCAATTCACACAGCAACTCAAATTCCTTTACATTGGACAATGGCAACCTTAGCGACCTACAATCACCTTGGTGCTGTGTGACAGGAAGTCCTGATTCTAATGTTATTGCTTAGGTATTGGATATCATCACATGTAGCAAACGGTTTGCCTTACTCAGATCAGAAAATATAAGGGGTACGAGTGCCCGATTGTATAATTTGGTTTGCCATTGTATACTCACGCCAGTAATCGTCTCTGTTCTTGATAGTGATGTTCTTGATGAGGTACTCGGCTAGAAGGTCGACCATCCACCATGGACTCATGTCGTCATGGTTGGTACTCATACAACTCAGCTGGCTCTCGACCCCATTTCTTGATCCATCAACCAACCAGGAGGGATTTGAATACACAGGGTAGACAGAACTAGAGTAGGTCGGCTTGTTCAGGGCAATGTTGGAAGTTGCTACTTCTAAATAAATGAAACATATCAAAATTGAATAAAAAATATCACATTTGCAAAGTGGACTATGACTGCAAATTTCACATCATGTATACTTTATAATACACTCAACCAACCAGTTGCACACATGATTGAGAGAATTACGGGCGCTTCATGACAAGACGCATTTACATGATGTCATCGAGAGGAGAAAATAATTTTCAAAATACTTGAAATACTTGCGTACTAGACAAGATCTAACGATCAGGTGGGTCATGAGAGGCTAAAGTACATGTTAGCTCAGGAAAATGGTGTCGATTGATGTATATAGAGCTAGGATCGGCTCTTTTTCTCAACTGAGAGGCACGAGAAAGATTTTACTTGAAAGTTATGGTGAGTACACGCCGTACGTGTCAGGGACAGATTTACACTATAGACTTCAACTTTGTGCTATCGTTTGTGGATTTGTGCTCCCTGGGGGATCCTTTGTTAGCTCAAAAATGGAAACTGTGAATTTTGATGAATTTATGCCGAAAGAAAATGTGTTATTCTGTTCTACTTTTGAGTACACATTACGCTCCAAATGCACGTGAAAGGTGTGTAGTGAAATTGCGTCACTAGGAAAGCATTCTATAAGTGTTAGGCTCTACATTGTTACGCTAGGCATTACATGCAGAGAATAAGAACCTGAGTCAAGTTTCTAGCAGAGAGAGGGCTGAAAGCACGTCTACACTTACCGAAACTATCGAACAGACTTCCCCGTTTTGCTGCAGAGATCGGCAGTCAACGTAATGTTTCGGGGACCAGCGTCAAGGCAGTTCGGGCATTCCCGGTTAGGGAATTCTGCATTCATGAGACACTGGATCCCGCTTACTGCCGGAAACTGCTGATTTCCACATTCCTACCTGTTTTATGAGCCCCCCTCCATGGGTGACCCATAACCTCCCCGCGAGTAAATTCCCTGCGGGGGTGGGTAAGGGTTCCGACAGTGAGCCGGAATAAATGGTCAGTACTGTATAGTGAGCCTGACCACCAAACTGCAGCAACCATGCAGTTGACTCACCAGAGTCCTGGTGGGATATTCTAGGTATAAAGCTAACTGGTCCACATCAAGTACAGGTTCTACAAAACAACTAGACAATGTGTTGTAAGCCTCGCACTGAATATAGAAGACTGTGCGGGATTAAAACATAAAAGGGTGTTGACAAAGTTACTTCAATGTTTATTAGAGAGCACAGATATTGATAATTTACTCCCTGTCTTATCTTCTAGATTATCGATGAATGGATTGTGTCCAAACCATGCATTGTGGTCATCAATTTTGCTCCCCAACTTATCGAAAAGTGGAGTGTGCCCGAACCATGTGTCATAGTCCAGAAAACCAGCTTCCCTGTCCATCCCCCACTCGGCTTTAAGTGGGGTGGATCTGCAGACAGCATCTGGTGGCCATGGTGGTTGACCTTCAGTTAAGATGAAATGAGAGGAGTGTAGTTCAGTTGACTCCCCCCTTATGAGTTTAAAGATCTATCAGGTGATTTCTGAAATGGAACTTTGTGTTCCACTGTTTGATAGGACCTAGGACATTCAGATTTGAAATGTCCTGCTTGACCGCACCCATAACAATTGTTTGGACGGGATGGGCTAGGGGAACTATTTGATAGATTTGCAACTCTACCTTCAATCAGTGAAGTGGAGTCAACGCTGTTTGGGGAAGTTGGTCGTCTAACAGATTCTGCTTCAGGACAGGTTGTGAAAGTTGAAGATTTTATGTTACGACAAACCCCAAATGTGTTCCTTGAATCAATATGTTGGTAATGTCTAATGTCATCCAGGGAAGATGGCGTGAGATTGTACACAAAGGTACCAGCTTCTCGGTCTCGACATCCCAAGCAAAATCTGTCTGTAACAACTTGTTCCACAAAATTTTCTGGCATTCTGGGGTATGCAGTCTGAGCAGTTGTGGAAACTCGCTTAGCCCAATCTTCCAAAAGTTCGTCCGGATATTGGGTTACGGTTTGAAGTTTTTGTCTTGCGGCTGAAGCAGATTCTGTTTTGCTGAAACGTTTTCTCAACTTTTCCATCATCTCTTCATAAGTGATGAGGGGGTCTACCCTCCGACAAGTGGTGTAGTAGGCACTTGCCTCATCCTTCAATGCAAAGCATAATTGAGTGAGCTTTTCTGAATCTTGCCAAGCCTCAATCAAAGTCATCAGAGAGAAATTCATCTCAAACGGGGACCAAGATCCTTTACCGTCAAAAGTAACATTGTTGTTTGCTAATCTAACCTTTTGATTGTCTTGGCGTTGGTCCCTCTGAAGTAATGTTGATCTTCTGTAACCTGAGGAATTCTTGGACTGCGGTAGGTCAGGTTGGGGCTGGTGTCCTGATCCCTTTCTGTTCGGATACTTCGTTCCTTGGGCTTCTGGGCATTCCGTGTATCTGTAATGTCCAAAACTTGGGTCATGTCAATAGTAGGAATAGTATTGTAGGGCTTACGTGGAGTAGTCCTATATGTGTCGTCCTTGGTCAGGTCAGTTGGAAGACGTCCAGCCGGAGTTGACTTCCTGACGTGCGGGTGTCGGATGACATCATGGTCCCATTCTGACGCTATCATGTAATGAGTCAGAAACACGAGATAAATTTGCGTCCATCCTTTCCAATCTCCCAATAATCTCTGTCATACCCCGATCTACAATATCGCCAATCTTAGCAGATCTATGATGTGTGCTAGCCAATTCATGATCCACCCTGTCCAATTTGTCTGTTATCGCTGACTTGTTATCGTCGATAGCACGGGTTATTCTATCCATCTTTTCTGACAGTAACTGGATCCGTCGCCCCATTAATTCCGAAAGATTGTCTATGGAGGATGTCAAGTTATGGACTTGAGTTGTTACCTCCAAAGATGTCATTTCCATTACTGACTCAATACTTTGACTAAAGTTTTGGAGTATCTCCCCTACTGGTCTCTGTCCTAATTGGGGGTCTACTCCCCGGCCACCAAGCGAATCCTTAGGTCCGCTACCCCCCGCGGTGGATCCGGCGGTTAGTGCCGAACCTGAAGCGAGATCCTGACTGCTATGATTCATGTTTCCTCTATCCTCATCCGAAAGTTCAATATCTTGATTCACTTGAAAGAATTCATCCAAACCTCCCTTCCCTTCAACAATTTCAGGGCGATCCCCCTTCTTATTTGGATTTGGTGAATAATCAATAGAGTTTATCAGTTCTTCACTGAAGTATCCTGAACTAAGTAGATCGCTTGTAATGAGATTGTAAGGCAAACTTCTTAATTTATTCAGTTCTTTCTGTTGAAATCTGTCTAGGTTTAATGCACGAACGTCAACAGCTTTGGCGAAGTTTATATAGAAAACTCTATTCATTGTAGATTGTCAAAGTTATGTCAATTGATTGTAGAGATTTCAATTCACAGATTGCAATGAATTCATTGGTAAATGTCATGTAGATAATAATCATGATGTAAAGTATTTCATTGGTGTATAGAATGTCTTCAAATCACAACAAGAACAACATGTAGAATGTAGAAGTGTGTGTAGCAATAAATGTCAAAGCATCACAACACATGCAGAAATTCATGAAAAACATCAGCAGGAGTCAGTGTCACACAATATGTAAACACATGAAATCATGACGAAAAGTTTTCAATAAATATTGTTTATATCATGAAAGCAGTAGACATGAGAATAATCTCAAGTGGGATTTGAATTTAATCAAATGCAGAATTCCAAGAAATCATTTTTCAGAACGAAGTTGTATTTGAATGGATGATTTGAAATGTTTATTGAATTATATTCAGATAGGTATTCACAACACTACACGTAAATACAAAGTGCAGGAAAAAGATTGAGAAAAGTTCATTATGTTGAAATTCAATTCAATTCACCAAGAAAATTCAGTTGTGGAGAATTAATGGTTGTCAGATGTTATGTTGAGTTGATGAAATCATCATGGAGGCATTGCACAAATGTAAACATCAGTAACGAATTCATCGTGTTCAGATTTCAGAATGTAAACAAAGTCCGTTCACGGTCAGAAATTCAAGCAAAACAACAATGTCAAGCTTGACACATCACGCGAATGTTACACAGTGATGGAAAACTGAATTACCATTCATAAACATGATGAGCAATAATTGACTACCTCAATTACTTTGAAGAAATGATGGTCACGTCCTTCCCGGATGTAAACAAAAGCTAGTTGCGCAGCATGGTGCGCAACAGTAACTTCCATGAAGCAAAATTACCCGAGGGAGAAAAGTTAAATTCACACATAATAATCATAAAATGTGCAAATAATCCTCAATTATTCTAGCCAAAGTTCCACAAAATGTGGGAAACATTGTCCCTACCAATGTCACAGCATATTACAGAAAAAGAATCGAAAGGTCACTCACGTGAAAACTCGCACCAAAACAAACATGGCGACCCTCTCCTCTGTCAAATTCAAAGCACGAGGTTCCAAGCACGTGGTAATGAAAACATGAGAAAAGCACAATTAGTTGAATTAAGAAATATTCACTTACACAATGTTGTCAACTGTGCCGGCAAAAACCAACTGGCACAGGCGACATACACCGTGCAGCCGGGTTTCAATCACAGCAAGTATCGAAAACACGTCAAGACTGTGACAAGTGCCACAGTGGTTTCAAACTTTCTTTCAAATTAACAATTATATTACCGCTCCGAATTGTTCACAGCGCCACTGTAGTGAAATTGCGTCACTCGGAAAGCATTCTATAAGTGTTAGGCTCTACATTGTTACGCTAAGCATTACATGCAGAGAATAAGAACCTGAGTCAAGTTTCTAGCAGAGAGAGGGCTGAAAGCACGTCTACACTTACCGAAACTATCGAACAGACTTCCCCGTTTTGCTGCAGAGATCGGCAGTCAACGTAATGTTTCGGGGACCAGCGTCAAGGCAGTTCGGGCATTCCCGGTTAGGGAATGCTGCATTCATGAGACACTGGATCCCGCTTACTGCCGGAAACTGCTGCCCTCCACAGGTGTCTTAACAGTGGGCATGCTATACCCGTGGGTGTTATATCACATAGGCTAATGTGTGCAAACGACATCGAAACAAATCCCGGGCCAGTTACACTCGAAGCTATCATGAATGAGTTACGTGATGTCAAATCAAACATAAGCGCACAAATCTCAGAAGAAAAGGTCGACGTTGCTAACCTCAACACTAGATTCATTCAATTTGAAGCCCCTAACTGACATTTGAAATGGAATATCAAATATTAAGATGAACCAAGACATAACGAATGACGATATTGTTGTGATGTCGGAAAAGGTAGAGACTGTGAATGAACGTTTATCTCAGATCGATAATGAACTGGATAAACTCGAAGCGTTTAGTAGAAGCGATAACGTTATCTTTTACGGCATACCGGAAACCGACGGAGAGGAGCTACAAGCATCTGACGACAAGGTTAGAGCCTTGAAGGCGAGAGCAGCTCTGAGGAACCAGGGTTATAAGATAGCGAGTGACCTAACAACACATCAACGTCAACAAATCCACACGCTGAAAGGAATGGGGCAGTTTGGGTTTTTCAAGATGGTAACAGTACCCCGCACCGACATCAATCAACGTACTTCACGTCAACTCTACGATCAGCGTAGACGCACCCAAACTCGGGGCCAGAACCAGAACACCGCGTCGTCTCAAGGAGTGTATGCAAGTGCGCAACAATCCGGTCAAGGCCGAGAACGTTTTTCACAGGGACCAAATTCAGCTGATTCAGCCTATTCACCAATCAATCAGTAAATGGTGTAAGTTATTGAGAGTAAATATTCATAATGTTTTATGCATTAAGCTGTCTAAAGAATTTTTGTTTCGATTGATAGGGACATCAATTTGATATGCACTTATGTTCCACCCTCGGGTTCACCTTATTATAATAACTCAAATCAGAACTGCCATATCGAACAACTGGAACAATTTCTTATAGATAATCTGACTTAATTTAGCTCAGAACATATAATGTTATGTGGAGACTTTAATGCTCGAACCGGTGCATGTTACAATCCTCCTGTAGATTTGAATGAGGATTTTAATGTTTATGGTTCCTATTTTAATGACGAAACTACTCCTGTCGAGAATCGGACTTCCCATGACACAGTTGTTAACAGCTTTGGTCAGGTACTAATAGATTTATGTTATGCTTTGCATTTGTTTATCGTTAACGGCAGAGTAGATGGTGATAAACATGGCGAATTTACATATTGCAACGAAAGGGGATGCAGTTTAAATGATTACTTTATATGTTCTCCAGATCTTTTTAAATAGTTTCGAAAATTTAACATTCATGATCGTCCTGATGCGCTTAGAATTGAAAAAGATATGTTGGAATGATTTTTTTTGTGATCAGTATTTGACCAACTTAAAGGAGAATATATCGTCTTTTGGAAGCACTCTTATGAACAAACTTGATAGTCATATTGATGGTGCAGTTAATGATTTTGTTGATCTAATTTTGATGTCTGCAAATTGTATGAAGAAAACTATAAAGAAAGGTCCCAGGTATAAGCCAGTTACTCATGAGTGTAAACAAGCAAAGAGGAATGCTCGTAGGGCTCTAAGAAAATTTCGTTCTCATCGCAATAAGTCCAACAGAATAGCCTATTGCAAGCAGCGAAATAGATATAAATAATTTTGTAGAAAGAATCTTTTAGAGCGAAAAAGTAACAGATTAAATAGACTCACTAGTTCTATTCATTCCCAGTCTACCATTTGGAAAGAAATCAAACGTATCAAGAACCAGTGTAGTCGAAAAGGCTCAATATCAAAAACACAATGGCTCGTCCATTTCAAGACACTGTTGGCAAATGACCAAACACTTGAGTACGACCCTGGTGAAGATATAAGGGAAAGTGAATTCATATCGGATATCAATGATGTAGATGAACTCGTACTTGATTCGCCGTTTACAGATGACGAAATCCCCGATGCAGTATCTAAATTGAAACGTGGCAAAGCAGCAGGTCCAGATAATGTAATTATAGAAATAGTAAAATGTTCATTACCACAAATCCTGTCGTTTCTTAATTCATGTTTTAACAATAGTTTTACAACAGGCGTCTTTCCACAAAGCTGGGCAAAGTCAATAATAGTACCATTACATAAGAACGGAGATCCAGATAATCCGGATAACTATAGGGGAATATCTCTAATGAGCATTCTGGGTAAAGTTTGTACGGGATAAAATTCAGGAAAATCAAGCAGGATTTCACAAAGATTACTCAACAGTTGACCATATTTTCACATTGTATGCACTTATTTAAAAATGTTATCACGTAGAAAACATAAGTTATATGTAGCCTTTGTAGACATAAGGGAGACCGGGACAAAGTGACCACGCGTTATTTCTCCAACCTATCGACAAATAGAGTAATTTGTCATTACCAACGAATGGAAGTAACCGTAATTAATGTATGTGACCAACGCTGGAATCATTTGCCTGAGTTGTTGACGCAGAATTTCAAATATTCGAAAAAACGCGATTTTACTATATTGAACGGATATGTTTCAAATTCAAATATTTAATAAAAATCAAACTAGCTGTAATGTTATCGTCCCTTAAGTCCTTACGTTACATTTAGCTAATAACCCACCTGGTCCGTGTCACGCATGGCTGATCCCTTTGAATCGGACAATCTAGTGAAAACAAGCTGTTAGGATCGGTCAATCTAGTTAAAACTAGCTGTAATGTTTATTTCTAATAAGTCAAACATTAAATCATTGATTTTTATGCTCATAATGTGTAAAATGCAATATAAATCCTAACGACGCCCGATTCAAAGAGATCAGCCAGTTCTTTTTCCATTGGTTGATTTCCGCGCATGCGCCCCCTTAGTCAAAATATATTTACGTAAAAATATCCTTTTGCCGAAATGGCAGATTAAAAAAACATGTGCCATGTTACACTCTATCTTATAAGTATTAGAGATAGTGTGCGAGTTGCATTCTGTACATGTCGGGGTGCCCACTAGACGCACATTTATGTTAGGGGGCTCGCCTTGCCCTGGTCTCCCCTAAACTTTGGTGTTGTTTACGTAAAGCCGACATCAAGGGGAAAATGTACAAAATGATAAAAGCAATGTATTCAAATGTAAAGTCGTGTGTAAGATGTGGTAGTGATGTAACCGATTACTTTGATTGCCCCATGGGTCTTAGACAAGGCTGTATTGCTAGTCCATTACTATTTTCATTCTTTATTAATGAATTATACTACGACGTTATGCATAATGGTAGACACGGTGTACACTTGTTTCCAGACATGTTAGAGTTATTAATACTCCTATTTTTATTTCTGAAACAGTTATTGGCTTGCAAAACCAGTTAAAAATTCTGGAAAGTTACAGTAATGAATGAAAATTGTCAGTTAATCTTGATAAAACAAATGTTGTTATATTTAGAAGAGGGGGCCCCATTGCATCGAAAGAGAAATGGTTTTTCGAGGGAAAACCCATGAACATAGTTAACCACTATAAGTATATATGTGTTTTATTTACATATACAATGAATATGAAACTCTGTATTAATGTTTTGTGTCTAAGAGCAAAGGAGGCTTTTATTTCGATTTTATCTATTTCGAATGATTAAGATAAGATAAGATAAGATAATGTCTTTATTGTCCCAAGGGAAATTTGTTTTACATCATATATACAGTTCTCCAGTTACAAACAAAGCAAACTAAATGTACATGATAATATTATTATGCATAAGATTTGTCTATATAAACATGAACACATCCGATTTAGTCACACTCACATTCACTTGACTAAAACATATATATAACATTAATCAATAAACTGCTCATTGTAGGAACGAACACTGTTTGGAATAAAAGAGTAGCGAAACCTGTTTGTTCTCCCAGTCGGCATGCGCAGTCTGCGTCCTGAAGGTAGCCAAGAATATTCCGAAAAAAGGAATATGTGATTGGTCACTTACAATTTTATTTGTTTTCTTGGAAATTTGCTGCTCATAAAAATCGCCGATACTTTCAATTGGAAGTCCAATAATTTTTGAAGCTGTTTTAACAATTTTTGAAAGTTTGTTTTTATTCTGAACAGACAGATTTCCGTACCAGCTCAAGAAATTAAAGGTCAAGATACTTTGAATAAATGTTCTGTAAAATAACCTCAATATAGTTTGATCTATTTTAAAATGTCTCAATCTCCACAAAAAATGCAAGCGTTGCTGTCCTTTCTTATAAATTTTTTCAGTATTTTCGTTCCAAGAAAGTTTTGAATCCAAGACAGTACCCAAATATTTGTATTCTGTTACTCTTTCTATTTCACCATCATCTATAGTCACAGCATTTAATGTAGACTTCTTTTTCCTAAAATCTATGACCATTTCTTTGGTTTTCTGCACATTCAAAAACATAAAGTTTGATTTACACCAATCTACAAATTTTGAAATTTCAGTTCTGTAACACAGTTCAGATTCTCTAATCAGGCCCACCAATGCTGCATCATCGGCAAATTTGATTGTCATACAAGTTTTTGCATTGGATACGCAATCATTGGTATACAATATAAACAAAATCGGTGAAATAACGCAACCTTGTGGAGCGCCAGTGGATGTACTTACAGTTGAAGACTGCACTTGGTTAACCCTAACAAATTGTTGTCTATTAACTAGAAGTGAGTTGATCCATCTAATCATATTAGAATTTACATTCATTTTACAAAGTTTGTCAGTAAGTAGATGAGGCTGAATAGTATTGAAAGCAGATGAAAAATCAACAAACATAATTCTTACATATGTACCATAGCTTTCTTAATGCTGATAGATATTGTGTAGTAGAGTTATTGTTGCATCTTCTACACCACGCCTTGTCCTGTATGCAAATTGTAAAGGATCAATAATATGGCTGACTTCACAAAGCAATAAGTTCTTCATGATGCGTTCCAAACATTTCATTGCAACAGAGGTAAGAGCCACTGGTCTAAAATCGTTATTAACGGTTGGATTTTTCCTTTTGGGCACTGGGATAATTTTAGAGGTTTTCCAAAGAGTGGGAACTTCATGAGAATTTATCGAAATTTGAAATAGCTTTTGGAAGATAACAGCCAGCTGCATTCTACACTCCTTAAGAACAATTCCAAACAAGTTATCAGGCCCACAAGATTTGTGCGGGTTAATCTGAGCAAATGAACTAACTACATCTTCTGTCGTAATTGTTACCATTTCGCCAAGTGGAAGCGATTCCATTACACTTTCCCTTTCATCCGAAAAATTTCCAGTGTCAAATCTGGAGTAGAAAGTTTAATTCATTTGCAAAGGATAGATCATCCATGGATTGTAACTGCTGTGGCCTACTGTGTGAGCCAATAATAGTTTTAATACCACTCCATGCGTTACGTAAATTGTTAACCGAGAATTCTTCAATTTTCGTTTTATATTCATCTTTCCATTTCCTTGTTAAACATACAATATCTTTCTGAATTTGTTTTACTTTTACTTTGTCGCCTGCACAAAAAGCCCTTTTCTTTTTATTTAAAACTGATTTGAACTCTTTGGTTACCCACGGCTTGTTATTAGGAAATATTTTAATGCATCTAACAGGTACAATGCTTTCTACGCAGAAATGAATGTAATCAGTGACAATGTTTGTGAATTCATTCAAATCCTTACAAGCATGATCAAACAAATCCCAGTCTGTGCATTCAAAACAACCTTTCAATTTCTCTAAACAATCATTTGTCCATGACTTGACATATTTTACAACTGGTTTCTCTGATTTTAGTTTTTGACGATAAGAAGGTACCAAATAAACAGTATTGTGATCAGAGGTACCCAACGGAGCCTTTGCATAGGATTTATAGGCATTTTTCACATTTCCATAACTCAAATCAATAGTTTTCCCAGATCTTGTCAAACACTTAACATACTGATGATAAGATGGTAATACATGTTTTAAATTGCATGAATTAAAATCACCGAGTATGAATTTTGGTGCCTCAGGGGAAAAACCATTAAGTTTGTCCATGTTCATATGAATAATGTCTGCAGCTCGCTTCACATTAGCGTCCGGTGGAATATACACAGTGGTGACGAATATCTGTCCGAATTCCCTTGGGAGATAAAAAGGCTTGAGAGAAATTGATATGAGTTCTATGTCCTTATTACAAACCGTTGCTTACACCAACGTTCGTTCACATAATTATACACATAAACCGCCGCCAACACTTTTTCCTGTTTGAACTGCATCTCTGTGGGGTCTTATCCCGGAATCCTTTTTTCAAACTCTTTGATGCCCAAATACAACCAATTTTTACTATATGGATCGGAGATGTGGGGTTTTCAACCCTTCGACTGTTTAGAGAGATCGCATCTAATGGCCTGTAAAAAGTTTTTAAGTGTTGGATCAACTACTCCTAATTGTATGGTTTACGGCGAGTGCGGAAGATATCCCCTCTACATAACTTCCCAAATAAGATGTTTGAAATATAAGATCCTCACAATGCACGAAAGTAACCTTCCAAAAATTGCCTATAATATGATGATCAATCTTGATAATATGGGTAAGGTGTCTTGGGCATCAAAGATTAGAAATCTTTTATGTTCTCATGGTTATGGTTTTGTTTGGTTAAACCAAGGTGTTGGTGATTTCAAAATGTTTTTGAAGGAATTTCGTGAACGTTCAACCCTACACACAAGTTCTCGTTATGACCTGTACAAATCGTTTAAGACACTAGACCATAGCGTTATTTAACATTTCTACCTTCAAAAGCACCAGAATCCCTTTTGCACAATATAGACTAGGCTTGATAGATATAATGATTAATAAAGGAAGAAAATTGTCCATTGCGAAATGTGAAATAATATGCCAGTTATGTAATAGTGCACAAGAGGATGAAGTCCATTTTACTTTTGTTTGTCCATGGTATAAAGATTTACGAATGAAATATATTTCGAATAGTTTCTTATCAAAATCCCCACTGGAACCATTTGTATCAATTATAATTTGTAATGATACTTCAACAATTATAAATCTAGCGATGTACATAAAGGATGCACAAGATCTTCGTAGCGAAATTCTGAAATCTATGTCTATACTACACTAGTTTGTATAATATATCGTGAACTTTGTATTACTATCTATAACATGAAAATAAAAGTGTATCTCTCCTGTATGCCTTGAATGCAATAAACTTTGTCTTGTCTGTTGTCTACTTTCTTTAGATAAACCTTATGGGATTCGAACCCATACTTTGTGAGTCAGACAATCGTTGGCACTGAATAGCAAATATCGATTTGCTCTAGATATCGTTGTCGTTGCGGTATTCAATTCTGACGATTAAAGTGGGACTGGTTTCTGTCACACGTCCCGGTCCATCAAACATCCCCCCAAGTAAAGTAACTTTCTTTAGATGTTTCTTCAGTCATTCAGTACAACGCGTCTAAAATTGTTGTGATTCAAGAGAGTTATGTGCCCCTGATGGCGTTAGCTGTGTGTTGAAGAGCAGAGAGAAATTTTACTGAATATTCCGTAAAGTCGCTATCTCAATTTACACCTTTTTGGTGTAGTATATTCACAAGTGAATTCACATCATTTGAACTGAAAAATGATCGCAATCGATGTGTACAGAGCCAGGATTGGATCTTTCACTCAACCGAGGGGTACCCGGCAAGTCACTCTACACAGAGACAGTGAGTACTCGCCATACGTGGCCGGCTCGGATTCTCACTTTAGACTGATTATTTGCCTCATGATCTTTGGTATCCACCTGTGTACATCGTTTTATATATTGCATTGGTATGAACACTTTGATTGTGATGAGTATTTGCCAAAAGAAACTACCTTTCTCTGTGCAAGGTGTGACGTCACGAATTTTGAATTTGACCTAGTTTTGTCATCGACATGGACCCATGCTTCACGTGCACATCAGACTTGCTTGCTAGGAGGTCAGACTGTACCTGCGGGTGTTATCGCACAGCTTCTCATGTGTTCAAACGACGTTGAGTCCAACCCCGGCCCTCTTACACTGGAGGAGTTAAGAGACACTATAATGAGCGAGTTGCGCGACGTCAAATCAGGACTAACCGACTTGAATTCTGAAGTTAAATCAATTAACTCGAAGTGTGATGATCTGGACCGAAGGGTGAGTGATCTTCAGTCTGTTATCAACGACGTAAAACACAATCACGATGTCATGTACGACGACGTTGATGCCTTGTCTGAGAAAGTTGATGACGTGTTCTCGAAATTTTCACGTATTGATGATGAACTGGATAAATTAGAATCATTTAGCAGACGTGACAATGTTATCCTGTACGGTGTGTCAGAATCCGAAAATGAGAAGTCTATGGCTTGCAAGGAAAAGGTGCTCAGTGTTTTTAATGAAAACCTAACTTTTAAAACCTGGCAACCGGGGGATATCCACCGTGCCCATCGCCTCGGAAAACAACGTGAAAACGCTGAACGACCACGCCCTGTTATTGTCAAGCTGATGGTGTCTGACGATAAGGTGAGAGCGCTCAAGGCAAGACCAGCACTGAAAGAGAAGGGATTCGGTATATCCAGTGACCTGACAACAAGACAGCGGCAGCAACTTCAATCTCTGAAAGGTACCAACCAGTTTGGTTACTTTAAAGACGGAAAGTTGGTGACTAAACAACGGCTCGGAACGTCACGTCAAGATACTGAGCCCTTACGATCTACCCCTGTAAGAACAGTAAACACCCACCAGAAGAGACGTCGTCTTGTTACTAACAGCACCGACACTGAACCTAATTCGCCTCTAGCATAGGACGTTGGCCAAGGCCCGGATCCTTCTTCACAGGGACCTTGTAACCGTGACACCGGTATCAGTGACAATAAAGCACGATGTGCGCTCAATGCTGGAACTTTAAAATTCCTCTGCTGGAATGTGAATGGACTTAAAAACAAAATATATGACTCTACTTTCATTAGATATTTATGCGATTTTCAAGTGATATGCCTGGTAGAAACCTTTGTCAATGATATTGCTAATGTTGACTGGTTACCCAATTATGACATTTTCTATAGCCCCGCTATCAAACTTTCGGAGTATGGAAGACTTTCTGGCGGTGTATGTATATGCGTTCACCAGTCATTGAGTAAATCGTGTCAGTTAATCAAAACAGATTTTGATAACTTTGTGTGTCTCAATTTCACTAAAAATATTTTTTCAACCGAAAGAAATGTTAACTTGATTTGTACATATGTACCGCCAGAGGGATCATCTTATTATAACCATACTCCATCGAAGTGTAAGCTAGACCAAGTTGATGATTTTCTTTTATCAAACTTAACAGAATTTAGAGATTCTCATATTTTATTGTGCGGCGATCTGAATGCACGGACAGGTGAAAGCAATAACCCACAGGTTCGTAGCGATAATGATAGTTATGTAAGCATTGATATAGTTGATGATGATGATATTCCAGTAGAAAATAGACATTCACATGACTCTATAATTAATAAGTTCGGACAATTCCTAATTGACATATGTTATGCCTTTCAGCTTTTCATAGTTAATGGTCGAGTTTTTGGAGACAACCTTGGTGAGTTTACTTTCATAGGACAACAAGGCAGTAGTGTAAATGACTATTTTATCTCTTCGGCCGATTTTTTCCAATATATAAATAGTTTGATCATAGGTGACCAATTAGAATCTGACCATTTTCCACTTGAACTAACATGCAAATTTCCTTCAATGAATACTTCCAACCCATCGTTAAGGCACTCATCTGAAAAGATAATATGGAACGATGCTTTTCGTCACAACTTCTTGGAGGCACTGGAAACGAAATTGAGGTTTAGTATTCAATCAGTCTTTGATAAAATCGAGAATAATGTGGAAGAGGCAATAGATGATTTTGTATGCATGATTGTAGATTCTGCTAATTGCATGAAAAAACGTGTTATGAAACCATGTGAAAGAACAAGGATACCATTGAATGCTGAATGTAAGTTGGCGCGTAAAGCAGCACGAAAATCACTACGGAAATACAGAAAATATCGCAAGGAATCTGATAGGAGATTATACTGTAAAGAGAGAAACAGATACAAAAGTTTTTGTCGGAGTTATAAATCAGACATTTGTAAACGAAATGTAGAGCTATTATGCAAGGCAAGTAGTTCCCCATCTAAATTTTGGAAACAAATTCGAAAATTTAAGAATAAACCATCCCAGAGCAATTATATTGCCGAAACTACATGGCTTACTCATTTCAAACAGGTTTTTAGAAATGATTTAGTTTTAAGTGATTCTCTTATTGACAGCGATTTTGGAAATGATTCAATCATATTGGATGATTCGGCAGACCCGGAAGCACTACTTCTTAATTCATCTATAACTGATCAAGAGATATCTGAAGCGTTGTTTCACTTACAAAACGGAAAATCGGCTGGTTTAGACCAAGTAGTTGTTGAAATGTTGAAATCCTCACATCTTTTAATAATGCCATTCTTGAATAAGTGTTTCAATAAACTTTTCGAGAGGGGTATTTTTCCAAGCAATTGGGCAATGTCAGTTATTATCCCTATACACAAGAAAGGAGATCGCACAAACCCTGATAATTATAGAGGTATTTCCCTCATGAGTATATTGGGTAAAGTGTTCAACACTATCCTAAATAATCGACTTTCTAAGTGGTCGAATACGATTAATATTATCCCCGAATCGCAAGCTGGTTTTAGAAAACACTATTCAACATCAGACCACATATTTTCACTGTTTGCACTCATACAGAAATCCTTATCTCGACGTAAGCGTAAGTTATATGTTGCATTTGTAGACTTCAAGAAGGCTTTCGATTCTGTTGATCGATCAAAACTATGGTTCTGTATAAACAATTTAGGCATGAAGGGAAAGATGATCACGATGTTGAATTCAATGTATACAAATGTTAAAGCTTGTGTTCGTTGTGGTGACCATATGACTGATTTCTTTGATTGCCCATTAGGATTGAGACAAGGTTGTGTTCTCAGCCCTATTCTTTTTTCTTTCTTCATAAATGATCTTTATCACGATATTGTTGCAAATGGAAAACATGGTGTCCAGATGTTTCCAGATTTATTAGAGATGTTTATATTGTTATTTGCTGATGATGTTGTTCTTATATCAGAATCTGTGGTTGGGCTACAAAACCAGTTGAATATTTTAGAACGCTACTCCAAAACATATAAGCTATCTGTTAATCTCGAAAAAACAAACATTGTTATTTTTAGAAAAGGTGGTCCAGTATCAAGGAATGAAAAATGGTTTTATGATAATCACCCAGTGATTGTTAGAAATAAATATACGTATTTGGGATTTATGTTTAACACAACAGCAAATTTGAAAAAATCTCTTGACGATTTAGCCTTAAAGGGAAAGAAAGCATTAATCAGTATGTTATCAATTATGCATAACTTTGGTGTTTTGACTCCAAAGAGATTTTTTAAGCTGTTTGATTCTCAAATCAAACCAATTTTACTTTATAGCTCAGAGTTATGGGGACTCCAACGTTTTGAGTGCATCGAAAAGATACATTTATTGGCTTGTAAAAAATTTCTTTGCGTTGGTCAGCAAACCCCAACATGTATGGTTTACGGAGAATGCGGTAGATTCCCATTATATATAAATTCTTATATTAGATGTTTGAAATTTTGGTTGAAAATAATATGTATGCACGAAAATAGATTACCTAAAAAAGCCTATAATATGCTTGTACATTTAGACGACTTAGGTAAAACAACATGGGCTTCAAACGTACGCAACCTATTATGTTCACATGGTTATGGTTTTGTGTGGCTGAGCCAGTCGGTTGGGAAAGTAGACCTCTTCCTTTATCGTTTTCAGGAGACAATCATTGGTATGTTTAACCAAGATTGGCAGTCGACATTAGACAATAGCTCGCGATATGATTCATATCGGATTTTTAAAACCCTTCTCCAACCCGAAAAATATTTACTGCACTTAACTTCTAAGAAGATGAGGTGTTCATTAATCCGATTTAGATTAGGACTATCAAACTTAATGATAAATGAAGGTAGACGTAAGTCGATTGATAGAAACAATAGAATATGCCCATTATGTAAAAATGGCATCGAAAACGAATTACACTTTTTATTTGTTTGCCAACAACTTGAAGATTTGCGTAAACAGTATATCCCTGCTTGTTATCTTTCTACGACTTCTATCGTAGCGTTTAGAAAAATGTTGTCAACTGATGATTGTTCAATAATTTTTAAGCTTTCACAATATGTAACCTATGCCATGTCTCTAAGAGATGAACTGTTAAAACAAATATGAACCTGAATACTTTATAATTTAATGTTGGAATTATACAACATGTAACCCAATGTATATGGGCCTGAGGCCTCACATACAATAAACATCCTTTGACTTTGACTTTGAGAGGGATGATTTGTTTAGTTTTAGGGAGAAACCATATGCATCGGTCACGATCGCCAATGTGTTTACCACTGTTTGTTGATTTCAATGTCCTAGATTTTTCACCCCTGACCTCTGACGTATACTGCTCTATTGACCTCTGACATACATAACCCAGTTATAGATGAAAACATGAAAACACAGCTTCTAACGCAGATAGATCGATTAAGCCAAAACAATACCAACAAGAAAAGCGACTCGAATATTTGAAAAACAAAGATATTGAACACATTAAATCACTTACAAACGAAGCTAGTGCTGCACCCACGGGTCAGTGTGATCTCTCATTAGTTATACCCCCATTCCACCGAGCTTACGACGTCACTGCGACCGACTTTTGTCTCCCGGTCGTGTACACTCTCACTCACTCCCACTGACATCGCACTGAAATCTTTGAAAGATCTCAATACTCTCACAAATGATCTTCCTCCCTCGCTATGGATCGCATATTGTCGCAGAGGGGTTTGCGAGTTCGATTGTCTGTTTTCAAAAATCGCACAACTTCTGCGATCGATGCGACTAATGGCTAACTCGCAAATTCGGTCGCAATGAGGTCGCATAGGTCTCATTGAGAACTTGGTAGGGTCGTATGTCAGTCGCATAAACTCGCAACGTGATCGTGTCGAATCGCCGTAGGGTCGCACCTTTGCTTCACTGGCGACCAAATAGTGCAATCAGTTGCGAGCGCGCCAAGACCCCAGTGGGATCCCACCAAGACCCAGTGCGATCCCGTCAAGGTGGTGAGGTGAGGTGAGATGGGGTTTATCGCCGCTTTCAAGAGTATTTCACTTATATCACGGCTGCTAGTATTATTGCAGGGAGAAAGCCCGCAGCACTATTGTGGCTATGTGTTGCGGTGAAACCTGCGAGCATCGGCTGGAACTAGCAACCATGGGTGGTACTGCACTGAAATTCAGTGTAGCATTGCAACCAAACCTGACTGCGTGTAGAACAGTTCTCTACTGCAGACAAAGTTGCCGAGCCCCTGGCGGGACTCGAACCACGGACCTCCTGATCCGAAGCCGAACGCGCTAACCACTGCGCTATCCCGCCCCGCGATCCCGTCAAGATCCAGTGAGATCACAAGGCAACTACGAATTTCGATCCGTCTTTTGATGCGACCAATGACGAGCGTTCCCGCGCTTATGAGTGACCAATTGCGAGCACTTCTTTGATGTGTCCTTTCCTTGACTTCACGAAAAGACAACGTAAACGGTGGTCTAACGTTACAAATATCGACCTTCTTGCCATGAGAATGTTTTTTGTGTTTCAGGGTTGTCAGAAATCTTCACAACCTTTCTGTTATACTGTAGCGAGTTACTAATAGAAATGAAAGAACGATGGGGATTCTTGTGACAAGGGTTGTTTTTGATAATTTTTCTCAATTTTCAGAGGGGATTCGTAATACACCTGGGAGGTAGATGGGCTCTGATTACACCTGACCCTTACTTGTAGAGTAAGAAGAAAAGCAAGCCGACCTTTGATATGTACTATCCTTGACGTCACTAAGAGACTTCGTAAGCGATGGTCTAACGTTACAGGTATCGACCTTCATGCCGTGAAGAGATTAGTTCAAGGGTGTCAGAAATCCTCACAATCTCTCTCCTGAGCTGTACGGAGTCATATGCCAAACTTATCAAAAGTGTCATCGCGGAGTAGGGCTTTATCTGAATTTTTAATTAACGGGAGACCAAAACAGTTTCATCGCGTGACTTAGCATCGGCCCAAAGGTCACGTGAGAATGACCGTTTTTATATGTTTGAATATTGCTCAATTAAAAATTCAAAAACATAAAAGTTTAGTTTTCAAATACTTTTGCCGACTCAACTCAAAACAGTTTAGAAATGCAACGTTACTTTTTAACGTCAGTATATAATATGACTCACCTTATGCTGTCTGCGACATTAACCACAGAAAGAGAAGCCTCATCGTCATCTTCCTGTAATGAAATAAGGAAACTTCATTAGAATCAATGCTATTGAGATTAACTTGTCCGTGCTTAGTATATTGCTGTATTGAAAGTGTAAGACAATACATTGTAATACTTACATTGTGATACTGAACCCGTCTAATAGTGATGACGTCATAATGGTCTTTATTTTGGAATCATTGTCACAAAGGCAGTCAGGAGCGGAAAATGTTAGTTTCAACATAATTCTGCTATTATGCTTTAGTTGTATGGCCTGTTAACCTCCACATGATAAGTTGGATACTTTTTCATCAAACTCTTTTTTCATAATGTACCTTATCATGTTTAACACGTATACACTCAAATATATATGTCACATATTCTATGTAAAAGCGATGATTTAGCTATGGTAACTGTTTTTAACTTTGTGATTGATGACTTACTTATCAAACCATTTCCAAACGGTTTCAAGATATATTGTAACATGACTTCGGTAAATACTCGTTTCTGATTGGTTGATTTGAAGGATTTTTCAGTGTTAAATGGCAATGAACACCCGCAAATTGGCTGAGGCGAATCACCGCGAAAGGATACATTATTTGGTCCGCTTCAACATTAAAATGTTTTGATTCTCCCAAAATTCGTGCCCGATTTACGTTTTACTGTTGTTGTTGTCATTTTCTAACTTGCGCATTCCCGTAGATGCCAAAAATCCTTTTCTATTAGCTTTAGTTTTATGTAACTAAACTTTCTTAATTGGCTATGTTTCTCCTAATTTGCCGCCTTGTGCCATGCGGCCGGTTTCTTTCGAATGCCGTTCCCATGGCACGACGTCACAAAGGCCAACGGTTAACACGTCATAATGATCGCGTCACCGTCACAATGGGTTGGGCGAGCTTAAGATATTTGTTCAGTCGGGTTTGTACCTGTTGGTTTATGAATTATATAACTGTTTTCTCTCTTATAAATTTCACAGTGAAAACTATAAGATCTCATCGTTATGAGTGCAACTGGTTTACAATATAAGAACACTATTTTTGATATCTATAACACTGGAAATTCCTTCTTCTTTATAGCTGCGAACACCTATAACAATAATGGATCAGTCGTTAGATCCATTCAACTCAGAGTTCCCTACGCAAAAAAAGAGTTCGCTCTTAAAAAGCTTATAACTAACGGTCATATTACAATATCGATAAATAGTTGCGTTTGTAAAATTTCCGGGATTCATTGTTATTCAACACCAGCAAATTTAAGCGTTTAAAACCTCCGGCTAACGCCGTCGGTTTTAAACTAAATTTGCGGGTGTTGAATAACGATGAATCCTGGAAATTTTACAAACGCAACTATTTATCTTCTAAGTGAACATCAGGGTAACTTATTCAGTGGTGTTAATGGTAACAATTGAGACAAGTTCACTACCACCCGATTTCACAACAAAGTGGGCATCAGATCAGGGTAACTTATTCAGTGGTGTTAATGGTAACAATTGAGACAAGTTCACTACCACCCGATTTCACAACAAAGTGGGCATCAGATCAGGGTAACTTATTCAGTGGTGTTAATGGTAACAATTGAGACAAGTTCACTACCACCCGATTTCACAACAAAGTGGGCATCAGATCAGGGTAACTTATTCAGTGGTGTTAATGGTAACAATTGAGACAAGTTCACTACCACCCGATTTCACAACAAAGTGGGCATCAGATCATGGTAACTTATTCAGTGGTGTTAATGGTAACAATTGAGACAAGTTCACTATCAACCGATTTCACAACAAAGTGGGCATCAGATCAGGGTAACTTATTCAGTGGTGTTAATGGTAACAATTGAGACAAGTTCACTACCACCCGATTTCACAACAAATTGGGCATCAGATCAGGGTAACTTATTCAGTGGTGTTAATGGTAACAATTGAGACAAGTTCACTACCACCCGATTTCACAACAAAGTGGGCATCAGATCAGGGTAACTTATTCAGTGGTGTTAATGGTAACAATTGAGACAAGTTCACTTCCACCCGATTTCACAACAAAGTGGGCATCAGATCAGGGTAACTTATTCAGTGGTGTTAATGGTAACAATTGAGACAAGTTCACTACCACCCGATTTCACAACAAAGTGGGCATCAGATCAGGGTAACTTATTCAGTGGTGTTAATGGTAACAATTGAGACAAGTTCACTACCACCCGATTTCACAACAAAGTGGGCATCAGATCAGGGTAACTTATTCAGTGGTGTTAATGGTAACAATTGAGACAAGTTCACTACCAACCGATTTCACAACAAAGTGGGCATCAGATCAGGGTAACTTATTCAGTGGTGTTAATGGTAACAATTGAGACAAGTTCACTACCACCCGATTTCACAACAAAGTGGGCATCAGATCAGGGTAACTTATTCAGTGGTGTTAATGGTAACAATTGAGACAAGTTCACTACCACCCGATTTCACAACAAAGTGGGCATCAGATCAGGGTAACTTATTCAGTGGTTTTAATGGTAACAATTGAGACAAGTTCACTACCACCCGATTTCACAACAAATTGGGCATCAGATCAGGGTAACTTATTCAGTGGTGTTAATGGTAACAATTGAGACAAGTTCACTACCACCCGATTTCACAACAAAGTGGGCATCAGATTAGGGTAACTTATTCAGTGGTGTTAATGGTAACAATTGAGACAAGTTCACTACCAACCGATTTCACAACAAAGTGGGCATCAGATCAGGGTAACTTATTCAGTGGTGTTAATGGTAACAATTGAGACAAGTTCACTACCACCCGATTTCACAACAAAGTGGGCATCAGATCAGGGTAACTTATTCAGTGGTGTTAATGGTAACAATTGAGACAAGTTCACTACCACCCGATTTCACAACAAATTGGGCATCAGATCAGGGTAACTTATTCAGTGGTGTTAATGGTAACAATTGAGACAAGTTCACTACCACCCGATTTCACAACAAATTGGGCATCAGATCAGGGTAACTTATTCAGTGGTGTTAATGGTAACAATTGAGACAAGTTCACTACCAACCGATTTCACAACAAAGTGGGCATCAGATCAGGGTAACTTATTCAGTGGTGTTAATGGTAACAATTGAGACAAGTTCACTACCACCCGATTTCACAACAAAGTGGGCATCAGATCAGGGTAACTTATTCAGTGGTGTTAATGGTAACAATTGAGACAAGTTCACTACCACCCGATTTCACAACAAATTGGGCATCAGATCAGGGTAACTTATTCAGTGGTGTTAATGGTAACAATTGAGACAAGTTCACTACCACCCGATTTCACAACAAAGTGGGCATCAGATCAGGGTAACTTATTCAGTGGTGTTAATGGTAACAATTGAGACAAGTTCACTACCAACCGATTTCACAACAAAGTGGGCATCAGATCAGGGTAACTTATTCAGTGGTGTTAATGGTAACAATTGAGACAAGTTCACTACCACCCGATTTCACAACAAAGTGGGCATCAGATCAGGGTAACTTATTCAGTGGTGTTAATGGTAACAATTGAGACAAGTTCACTACCACCCGATTTCACAACAAAGTGGGCATCAGATCAGGGTAACTTATTCAGTGGTGTTAATGGTAACAATTGAGACAAGTTCACTACCACCCGATTTCACAACAAAGTGGGCATCAGATCAGGGTAACTTATTCAGTGGTGTTAATGGTAACAATTGAGACAAGTTCACTACCAACCGATTTCACAACAAAGTGGGCATCAGATCAGGGTAACTTATTCAGTGGTGTTAATGGTAACAATTGAGACAAGTTCACTACCACCCGATTTCACAACAAAGTGGGCATCAGATCAGGGTAACTTATTCAGTGGTGTTAATGGTAACAATTGAGACAAGTTCACTACCACCCGATTTCACAACAAATTGGGCATCAGATCAGGGTAACTTATTCAGTGGTGTTAATGGTAACAATTGAGACAAGTTCACTACCACCCGATTTCACAACAAAGTGGGCATCAGATCAGGGTAACTTATTCAGTGGTGTTAATGGTAACAATTGAGACAAGTTCACTACCACCCGATTTCACAACAAAGTGGGCATCAGATCAGGGTAACTTATTCAGTGGTGTTAATGGTAACAATTGAGACAAGTTCACTACCACCCGATTTCACAACAAAGTGGGCATCAGATCAGGGTAACTTATTCAGTGGTGTTAATGGTAACAATTGAGACAAGTTCACTACCACCCGATTTCACAACAAAGTGGGCATCAGATCAGGGTAACTTATTCAGTGGTGTTAATGGTAACAATTGAGACAAGTTCACTACCACCCGATTTCACAACAAAGTGGGCATCAGATCAGGGTAACTTATTCAGTGGTGTTAATGGTAACAATTGAGACAAGTTCACTACCACCCGATTTCACAACAAAGTGGGCATCAGATCAGGGTAACTTATTCAGTGGTGTTAATGGTAACAATTGAGACAAGTTCACTACCACCCGATTTCACAACAAAGTGGGCATCAGATCAGGGTAACTTATTCAGTGGTGTTAATGGTAACAATTGAGACAAGTTCACTACCACCCGATTTCACAACAAAGTGGGCATCAGATCAGGGTAACTTATTCAGTGGTGTTAATGGTAACAATTGAGACAAGTTCACTACCACCCGATTTCACAACAAAGTGGGCATCAGATCAGGGTAACTTATTCAGTGGTGTTACAGCATATTGTTAACAATGGCAAGTTTGTAATACTACTAAATACTTGTAATAAGTTTGTAAAACTTCTATATGAAGACCAATCTTCATTGTTTGAATGTAAAGAACATACGATATACATATACATACATATACACAATTAACTTCAATGCTGGATTTTCCGTCTCGCCTTGCTGCGGGATAGGGATGGTGTGTCACATGATCAAATCACGTGACATGGGACACGCTTTGGGACAAAATGGCGAATGCCGGTTTACCGCAATGGTATCGGGCTTTCAAACAGGGCGTGAAAGATGTGCCTGCGATAGATTTAAATGCAATTTTCGACTTGTACACAAGTAATCCATGTTTAAAGTGATTTCTTTACGATTCCCAAAATAAAAATCTCGATCAGAAAAAGAAACCACGCCCCTTCTTGTACTGTTGACTTTGAGTCTGATATATCGTGATCCTGGTAAAAGGGTCATCAATGGCATGTAAATTGAAACCAAACTTCATACAATTTTACTGTTTGCTCTTTTTCGCAATCTTTTTACATTTCTTAAAACTCAAATGCATAACTAAAAACATATATGTAGAGATAGAAAATTGCATATGCCTTTAGGCCTAAGGACAAATTATTGTCCATGCATTTAATAGGATAATATGATGTAAGCATCACGATTATAAATATAGCATAAAGATACTAAAAACATTTTTAACAGACCCAAAACACATTAAAAATATCATAGTAGGCTTTACTTCAGATTAAAGAGAATTTATAAATAAAGTAACGGTAAAAAAATATGCGTTGAAGCCAATTTCAAAACTTAAAATTTACACGAATAATTGTTACATAACCTATCGAACATTATCAACTCGAACCTGCCATTCTGACTGCTTTACATAAGTTTAAAAACATTACGTTTGACTTGTTGACTCGCGTCATTGTCTGGTTTTCGATGATAGTTCCCGATTTCAAACTTTCCTATGTCATTAATCAATTTCTATTGGCCCTTAAATTTTACTGTTATGCAATAGTCGAAACTTCTCGTTCAAATGACACTGTCGATAAAGATTTGCATATGCAACCCCAAACAATTCGCTCTTTATCGGCCCCGCAGCGATTTCAATATTTTTCAAACATACAGTCAGCGGCCAAAAGTCTGTTAATTCGCACCAACGTAATTTCTCATAAACTTACACGTTAATAATCAATTACAAGAATAATTTTCATGAATTAAATAAAAGTCCATTCGTTGTGATATTTTGCATATGCCTTGGAAATCATCTCGGCTACGTTCACGAAATTACCTTAAATCTCTATGTTGATTAGTTCTTGAATGACAAAAAGTTAATCATCACATGTACAAATTGTAAATTTCATTGTCCCATTGACGGCCAAGTTAAACGTAATCGGCATGTTTCATATATGTTATGTGTATTAAATAACATGTATATTTCTTAATAATCATTGGGTAATTGAATGAAAATATGACATTGTAGCCCTGATGATTTCCGACATGCTGGTAGAGATTTCAAAATGAATCAACAAACGTTTAATTAATTAAAATTATTCTCGCAATTGCAAATTAACATGCAAGTCTATGAGAAATACGTCAGTGCGAACAGACTGTTGGCCACTGACTGTAGATTCTGGTATTATTCAACTATGCATGTTCCGTCAATTGTAAACGTATTAATCACTCTTGCTTCTGAATGTTTTTATTCAAGTCTAAGGCCACAGACCCAAAAGACTTACATTTGCAATATAAAAGACATTAATCACTCTTCTTATTTGTGTCAGAAAGCTTTATCATCGTCATCTTCTGATCATTAATTTTAGTTCTAGGTCAGGACATACGTGAAACAAATACATATATTTTCCATTTACATTTTTCATATTGATAACTTTAAACAATTCACGCATATAAATGTCAAAATCTAAATGGAGAAAGTTTGTTTTTTTTGCAATACGATGACAAATCGATTAACATTTGAGAAATATAACAAGATGTGTAATTTTGAAGAAATGAAAATATGATACTGAATCTTGTTTTGAATAAAAAATGCAGTGTAGATATTTTGAACACTGGACACAAAAAATAATGTTTGCGATGAAATGCATTGTTTAAGAGTCCCATGTTTTATCAAAATATAGTTTGCATGATTCTATATGATGAATAAACAAAGTCGGATCGTATAAAAATATTAAACGATCGCCGCAGTTTTCGGGAAATATTTAAAAGTAAGTCGCGTTCTTCAAGCATCTTAATTTTATTTGTAAGATCGTTCACGTGAATTTTTGTGATATCGCTTTCATCTAGTTATCAATGTATAACTGATTTTACATCGTGTCTCTTCGAGGACGGCCTTTTGAGAAGCAGCGTAATTCTTTTACTCCTCGGTATATTCATATGTGATTACATCATGTTATACACGATTTTACTCTTTAACATTTACCGGTCTGCTATAATTAAGTTTGCATGATGTTTATTGCCCTAAATAATAATAGTAAATATGCTTATTGCATCAATTACAATTATTATGTTGTATCGTGGCGGTTTTGAAGGTGTCGACTGAAGGTAATCTAAAAATGAAAATTGTTTCATCAAATAAAGCCGCATATATGGCTTTAATTTGCAATGTAGTTCAATACATGATCATGAAATTACAAATGGCTACTCTAATCGTTTTTATTCAAACCCTTTCGTTCGACTTCTCATTATATTCGGCAGTAGCCTATATAACCTGGTTTTCCGTTGGCTATCTTGACTTACACATTAGGGAACAACATACAATGTTTTAAAGAAAACTCGGTAATTGTTATTTTTGAAAACTGAAAATAGCCAATAAAAAATTGTCGTGTCGAAGTATATTATTAAAAGCTTATTTTATTCCGTTCCGGGTCCAACGCCTACAGGTCATGATAAATAGCTTTCAGTTTTCCCTAAGCACAATGTAAAATTAAAAAAGGCTTTTTACAGGTAAAGTTACTGAACAAAACCGGCTTATGGGAAAATGGAAATGTGTAATAATAACCGATGGATGAGAAAAATAAATTCATCACCTTTCAGAGGGGAAATCTTCATTTATTATCAGCTATGAAATCAAGATAAATGAGGAATAAACCCCGGGGCCCCTACAAATAAAAAAAAAAGTGTAGGCCTACCATGCGTTTCGATTGATCATTGACATACGATCATTTCAAACTTCAAAAATTATTTTATATCATTTTATTTTATTTAATATGACTTCGTAATGGTAGACTGTATCTTTCAAAGAGATAATACTATTTTTGTGTAAAGTGTAGGCCCTATATATGCCCTAACTGTATTCCATTATTTTCATATTCGAAGATATGAAAATGACCGTCCCGATTTGCTCTTCTAAAAATACTTTTTTGCACACTAGATTTGCCAATACCTGTCAGAAACATTTTTTGTTACTTCGTTAGTTCGTAAATATTTAGCATTCAAACATCAAATGTGTTCGATAATACTAAATATCGCCAAAAAAAACGTCATATTTACTTCCGCGAGTCCGATCTACATAGCATCTTGATGCCGTAGCGTGTCCCATGTCACGTGACTAGCAACGGTTACCACGCTATGGCAGCTGTCCTTGAACGGGATCTCGCGTAGCGGAAAATGGTCTATTATATTTCATGAAGTTTGATAAGTAAACCACAAAGTTAAAAATCAAACACTTTACCATAACTGAATCCATTCATGACTTTTACATAGAATAAGAAATTTTAAACTGAACCCGAATGAATAGAGGATATTCATGGATTTCATGGCTCATACCAGTTTTTTTCTCATCGAGTGAGGTAAAACGTGAAAATATTAAACTTATTTACCTCACGAAAAATGACATGATATTTGTAAAGAATATTATATTCATATAAAGTTGAAATCATTATAAATACGCTAAAATGGTCTAATTTAATGCTTAGCGACCGCTTGGAACAGTGTGGCGTTATGTGAGGTTTTTGTTACATCAGACACTTTTAAATGACGTGAAAATCTTGAATTTGACGTCATTAAAGGGGCAGTAGCACGCTTTTTGATAATTTTATATTTTATTTTTTTCACTGATAATTGTAAGTTAATGCTAAATGTATTATTTTGACAGTTTCAAAAATCTCATTACACAAGCCAATCATCCATAGTCAGAGGAAAAAGTATAAAGATTCACATAAAATCCATTGGCGGCCATTTTGTGTGAACACCTTTAATTCATTTTGTGTAAGAAAAAGGAATCGCATGGCTAAACTTTACATTACATATTTGAATTATTACTTCTCCATTTAGTTAAAATACATTGTCTTTCAATTGGAGCCATTAATTTTCATTTTCCTGACATCACCTTATATTTCCCCTAAAAACGTGCTACTGCTTCTTTAAAGTGACGAAAAAGTTTTAAGTTATTGCCACTGTAGACAGACGGAGGTCTATTTCACTGAGAGAACCTCAATGAGTGTCTAACCCGTTAACAACATGATTAACTGACAAATGGCAAAATTATAAAGCTACTTACAGAGCAAAGTTATTTCACATTCGTATGTTCTGACTACTAGAAGAGAATAGCTCGAGAGTTGTACAAACTCAAGAGAATTTTCACTTCTATAATTCAAACCATTCGCTCTACTGCCTCCTGAAAGATAACAATGCGTTTGTATGACAAGTCCCCGGAGCACAGCTTACAGCGATTGAAACATGTTCTTTCAAATTGAGCTGTCAACTGAAGGTTTTGATTCGTAGTCAAGGATTCAGAACAACGAATGTTGTCAGCCAATAGTCAACCTGGTTCCCTGGCCTCGTTCCGCGTGCGCTGTAGGGAACCAGGTTGCGCCAAAAGTTTGCGGGCAATTACTCAACAACAAAATCAATACTCGTCAAGAAAATGACAAATATAAAAATAAAGAATATCCATTTCAGCCTATTTTGCGTCGAGAAAAGAAAGCAGGCCATTTTTTATCAACCCGCTGTCATCATAAATCAATTTTATAATACCATTATGCACATAGTACGAAAACACACAATCATACATAAAATCCTTTTACTATTCAAAGCGTTAATATGGAATCAGTTTTACATCAGCTTGACTGAAAAGCACATGACGTTAATTGATTTGTTTTAATGGACAAAAGAATTTCGATCTTATAGTCTCTGTGGCGAATGCTGAAGGTTATCAAATTACGATTTAAACAGAAGCTGGAATTTAAATAAATTCTTACTGTTATCGTATTTACTTTTCTAAAACGTTTATCACTACTTATGTCATTAACATTGTACAATAATAGGAAAGAATAGCCTATGATTTCATTACAACGCGTTGATTAAACTTCTACTTCACGTTTAAAAGAGTTGTTTGTTCCTTCATAATACTCTTACACTACTCTTGTATACTTCCTGCCGTATATTAATTAATTCAATTTGTACATCCTAAGTTGGATTACTTGTTTTCGAAGTGTTTGACAACCTCTTTCACGCATTTAAGATAAGGATTGTTCGTATCCTCACTGGGGCATGTATCATTTTGAAACAGCATTAGAAAGACGTATTTACTTTGTTACCCTACCCTTCTATTATTCCTTTATATATAAGTAGGTCGGGGTCTATGTAATAGTTAGACCATATGTTTAATGGTTTAAATGGTGAGATAGATCACGAGCAACAATTAGACATCAAGGCCCGAATCATCCTGCTACATCAGCGTATATGTCTCCGCTAATGCTACAACCGGATCGATCCCCTGATATCCTCCTATGGTCTTCTGTCGTATCGCTATATATAGCAAGCCAATCAAATAATGCCCTTTCAGCGATAGCTGCAAACTAGTTTCTTGGCTTCGTTCCGCGTGCTCACCTCGTGATTCAAATTAACCAATAGGAGTGCTATTAGATAATAAATCTGATTCTCATTGCAGTCTCCCGCTAAGCTCCAAATCATGCGTTCTTAGATTTCCACGTGCGACATCACTAGACAACAGTGTATGGAGTTCATAATAGTTTGACTGAAAACAGACAGGCTATAAATAGCGCCGAGCAACCACTCGTCAGCAATACGACAGAAGACTATAGGAGGATATCAGGGGATAGTAGCATTAGCGGAGACATATACGCTGATGTAGCAGGATGGGCCCGAATGGTCTAATTATAACTTACTTACATGTAGATCATGGCCACAAACTTAATCTGTCAAACGTTATGTTAAATTAAAAGTTGATATTAATTTGTTGAAATGATTTCGAACTATTTTAAGGCGACACACAAGCAATTGAAACAAACAAAACCAAAGGGTTCGTTAAGTTTGCAAATCGTTTCAGGAAACACTCTATGTAATTGAGATTATATTTGAAGGCCATATTACATATGTGACCACGTGTTAGACAACCAACTTGAAGGTTGCTTGTAAATTAACATAAACTTCATTATAGCTCTTTCTGTTTCATACGCAATAGTAACCTCTCTGTAAAAACTTAAAAGCTGAATTGGAATTTTCTCATTCAAAAACTGAATCAGGATATGAAAGTCTAAAGTCCTGATTTCAGTGTTTATTTTCATTGAAAGGTATCGGGTCATTCTGGTTCCCTAAGTGTATTACGCTGCGCTCTGGCTGGCTACAGGCACTTAGGCAAAGTCCAAGTTAATGGCTGCGCCCATGGGGCAAATCCAACATGGCGGCTTAGCATCTTCAACATTGGGATGTTTCCAAACAGACGTTTAGGAGTTTTTCGTAGAATTTTCATCGGTCCTGACATATTCATCAGAGTACATTGAACATACAAATATATCTCAAATCTCTTCGAAAAGCTTCTGTAGCTTTATTTTCACGTTTAAAAATTATCGTTACTAGGCAACATGTAAACAATACGGGAAATAAAATTTCAAACATCTGCATTATTTTAATGACTTGTCATATCAAAATCTTTACAATGTCACGATTATTGGTACTTGACGACCAATATAAAGTTTAAACCTGATAGTTCATATTTCAATTATTTTGCGTTTGCGTTATGAACTGAACTAAATGAGGAGAGTATAGACTTAGGGAACCAAAATGGTATCGAGTAGCTCAAGTACGGATGACAGATGTCGAAATTCGACGGAGAAGATCTACCGAATTGCATTTAAGAGTACATCTTGCAACAAAGCTGTACATGCTTAACTGCTTAGTGCCCCAAAAGGTTGTAAAATCTGTAAATTCAATTTTATGTTATAAAATGCATATTTGTGTTGTGCTGTTTTTAATAGAAGTTTTCTGATCATGAAATGTCTTGTTCTTTAAAAGTAGTTCCGTCCCTGGTATAACTGAAATCAGCGTTTGTTAGACCAAACTTGGGCGTTAATTGGATCATGGTTCACAACAAAGGAGCCATGGTCTAAAAGTATAAGTCTCTTTAATGCTGCTTCAAATCAATATATATCCCTGTGTTCGTATATATTTAAAATCTTTGAATTACCTTGAATAAATAGAAAAAATACATCTGTTTGTTATTGACGTCATAGTAAACGAATCAATAGACAACAGTGAAAGTTAACCAAGCGTTCACTTGATTTTCTGATCGGCTGCAGGAGTGGTAAATGTTTAAACAGCACGTGAAAATAATATGCCCTTGAGTTTTAAAATTATCTGGAAACAGAGAGCAGAGGAGTTGAAAAATGTCTTTACATACAAGGAGATGAAAGCTTAGTTCTAAAATATTAGTCAGTTGGGAGTTACTTCCTTTACAAGTGATACTTAATACTTGAAACCAATGCAGGTGTTTCGATACCTCAAGGTAACTGACTATCGAGAGAGCAAGTTAATATTGATGTGTGTATGCATTAAAAAACCATAATGTTATGAAGGTTTGCTGTTTGAGATCGCTCAGGTGAGACGTTTAGGTGCGAGGAGGTTAAAGTGTCATTCAGTAGTATGATTTTCGAATGTGTGATCAAAGAAAGAAACTCACTGACACACATTTTAAATCAATTATTTAAAAAAGGTATATTAAAAAGTGTATATCAGTGTCAACTTATTTGTCTTTATTTGTTGCCAATCTTTTCTAAAATTCAAGAATCATTTGGGTGTCCCAAATTTTTTTCCAAATTTATACTAGCTTCATTCACTGTTTTCAAATATTATTAAAAGAATATAAATAGAGAGATAAATGCTATAAGTAAGCTGATCGACTTCTCTTAAGATTTTGTATAGCTTTTGAAAAACTCTACGGGAAGAAAGGGTGACTCCTAATATGCATTTGCATCAACATCTTCATGAATGTGTCAAGGACTTCGAACCCATTTTATCATTTTGGCTTTTTAGTTTTGAACAGTGCAAGGAATAATAGCTGTCATACCTACTTACAATAAGACTCTTGAAATGCACCTCGTGAGGTAGTTTCTGTGCTATAGGCAATGTATGTCTACATCATTCCAAGATGAGTTTGCTGCTGCAATAACCCAATTCAATAGTTAACTGTTGGTACCAAATAAGGAACATTAGCACCTATTGAAACATTCGATGACATTTATTTGAGGATGGCTTCCCGTCTGAATGAACTTCGGTTGAATGGGTCTTACAAGGAATGTACAAATATAGAAAACTTAAGGTTGTTGGAATAACTGCAATATAGCATACTCGCTTGGTTGACATGGACATGTAAGTTCTTGCATGGATGTGATGTTTCATTCATGCCAGCTGCTAAACAAATAAAGACTGTCACCCTCTCTAAACAAGTGTTGGCTCTGCGAAGGGTCCCAGCAGTAGATCATCACACATCATGGCCTTTTAAATAGAAAATGAGGATGAGATATCCTAGACTGTACCCCACACCCAGGACAGATCATCACACATCATGGCCTATTGGACAGGGGATGAGGCGAGATATCCTAGACTGTACCCCACACCCAGGACAGATCATCACACATCATGGCCTATTGGATAGAAGATGAGGATGATATATCCCGGACTGTACCCCCACACCCAGGACAGATATGCTACACACTACTGTCGTCGATGATGTCAGAAAGACACATCTCCTGGCTGAAGTAAGATGACTAAAATCTCTTCTGGACAATGTCAGTGATTACTTTGGTCGATCTTTCGAAGCCTGGCATCTCGAAGATATTGTGAACAGAGGTCCATCTTCTTTCATGCCTGTTCAGCGCATTAAGTGCAAGTGTGTCAGGGTTCGTCGTGGTATTGGCAGTCTTGCTTGTATGCCCTCGAAACAAAATATTTTTCAATGTAATTGAAAATTTTCATCATTTGTTTAAAGCTTTTGTAACAGCCCTTTATTCATGTGAATAGTCATTCAAATAGTCGTTTCCTGTGTATATACATTTGTTTTACATGTTTTTGTAGTACAGTAGAACACGGATATAGCGAACATGGATATAGCGAACACTCGGATATAGCAAACATTCGGATATAGCGAACAAATTTTCAAGTCCCGTCCCTATAAAATATCTTAAAAATTACATGCGTATAGCGAACACCGGATATAGCAAACTAAATTCTTTGGTCCCTTGGAGTTCGTTATATCCGAGTTCTACTGTATATAAATGGTATTATATCATATATGGTATAATAATAACTTGGCAATAGTACCATCAACACACATTTATTAAACCCCACAGTGAGTTTTACAGTTTTAAATTACTAGTGGTGGTTTGAAGGATTTGTTATCATATATTGTATATATTGGCATAATTTGCATTGCATAATTATTTGTATCCTAAGTGTATACTATGAATACATAATGTATGTATAGTATGTGCATCTATGGAATGCCAAAATAACAGAAATAGAGTTATAACTCCAAATATCAATTATTTTCAAAAAATACTGAATACACATGATACAGATCTGTTTTGAAAGTTAATTTATCATAAAATGACGGAATTCCAACAATTTCCTATAATTTCCTTCAGTATCCTGTAGTATCCAAGAGTATACTGATTTTGTTGTATATGGGTGGTTTCCTATCAAGGAAATTTTCGGAAACTCCAATTCGAAATTTCCTGCCCAGGATACCACATTGAACGGCTACTTTTTTGTCTGCGTAAGAGAGTGAATAAATGTAACAAGAGTTTGGATTCTATATCACCCCTATTCGCGTAATACAACTTTTCGAATATAATGAAAACAAAATCAATGGTAGGATCAATAATTGCTGGATAAAGTAACATCTGAGGTCAAATAACTTAATGACAGGAAAATAACTATGGTTGCCATGTCTGTCTCGTGGAGTACAAAATTTAGATTTTTTTCACTCCTGGCTGCGCAAATCGTGATGTTAAAAAGTTTCTGCCATCCGCTGAGATGATATTCGTCAAGCAAAATCAAAATTTCATCTTAACTCCGAAACATCGTCCATATCTGATCATCTGTATGGTAATCCGAATGCCGAAAAAAATTGTTGAGATAAAAGAGTAATATATGATTCATCGAAAAAATGAAAGTTATTACCTTTTAAACATGATGGTTTTTTACTGATCAGTGAGATGTCTCGAAATTTACAATTTTATTAAGAACAAACAAAACTGAGGTACAAAAGAAAGTCCATGTCACAATATGTATTATTTATTTAGTCCTAAAACAGTTGAGTTTTTTCCCCCAAAAAATGATGTAAAATAGTTTGATTAAAAATTAGATCTTTTGTTTTTAATTCACAAAACTCTGAAGTTCATGAACACAAAGTACTCTTTGACGGATGATATTAATCTTCTGCACTTGTAATCTAATCTTGAAGTATTTAAAAATCAAAAATAATACATATGATAAAACCAACTGAGGTGTATACTTCCTTGTGTTCATTTACCTCAGTATATTTCATTATCTCTTTATTAGATAAAAAAAACCACATCTAATTGTTCGCTTTAAAATTGCATGTTTATTATCTTCTTCGTGTTAAATCATGACATGATGTAAATGAAATATTTAAAAAAATAATTATAATAACATTTAATAAGAACTTTGAAAACGGGTTGTTAAAGATAACAATAAACGATAAAAATGCATAAAAACTAAATAAATGATTCACAAATATTATGGCAAGCTTGTCCAGTGGCACAGTCGAAATGTCATAGACGAGGAATGATATTGAACTTTCATGGAAACATATGGTATGTAAGTCGCACACAAAACAGAAAAGAAATTGAGCTTTTAAATTATCCATAAGAAATAAGGTATATAAGTTACCACTGCCATAATAGTAGGAAATCTGTTTTTTTCATTAGGAAATATATTCTTCTTTCATAAAACAAATGGCACAAATGAGTACAATACTGATAACCTAAGATATTAAAAACAATCATACATAAAATCTCCTCTATTATAAAAGGACGCTAAAGGAACTAATCAAAGCTCATTGGTATGACATTTAAACTCTACAGTGAGGTACAAAAGAAACTTTACACCGCTGTTTATTTTGACTATTAAATATCTAAAAATACCATATGCATTTGATTACCGTATGACGAAATAACACACATTTGCAGAAGTTTGAAAGAATTTTGTTGTATCTGGATTCTGTTTTATCAAAATGTCTCTGCTGCAATTAGAGAGGGTTTAAGAGCAAAGTTTACACCAAAATAAGCCTCACCATGTTGTAAACATGTGCAGAATGAATCATATATTGATTTTAACATTAATTATCTTATTTGTCCATTGCCACTAGAGTTCTATCTACAAAAAAAAAATATTTTATAAAAAAAAAGAAAAAAAAAGTATTCTTTGACTGATAATAGTCTTCTGTACATGTATTTTAGTACGACGTTAGGAACTTTGTATATTTGTATTTGAAAAAAATACATATGATAAAAAAAAAAAGGTGTAAAGTTAATGTTGTACCTCCGTGTATATCAAGATAAAAGGGACACTTCAAAACTCCTGGCATTAGATATTATGATCAATCATACATAAGTCTATTCTCTATTTTTAAAAACAATTACTAAAAGAACTAATCAACGCTCCTTCGTGTGAGATATCCAACCAAGACTAGGATGTCATTGTATGATTGGCTGTGAAATACCAAGCTTTATCAATTAGTATAAACTGTGTAAAAAGAAGAATAAATCTCACGAGGCACTCGTAAAAATATATATTTTGTACCTCTTTCGATGAGTAAAACATGGTATTTGTTAAGAAAAGACAAATATCCTCTAGATATTCATCACTACATTAAGATGAATCAAATATATTATCCCGCTAAGCGAATGTTAACATCATTTGCATATCATTCATCTGTACCGTTTCTCAATAAAAGGGACACTTTAATTACCAATTTAATCTATGGTATGGTATGGTATTGTTTTCACGTCTATTTTACCAAATAGGTTTGACACATAAAAACTAATACATTCTTTGGTATGATATATTTAACCATAAAGAGCATTATATTCACGTCTATATAAACATAAAAATGGCTATTTAAATGTCTTAGTTATTCACACTGTATGACATGTATAAAAAAGATGTATATAGTATTTACGTCAATAAGAAAAAAGTAGAGCCATTGGCTCTGTAGCTCATCAGGCTTCATCATCAAGTATGATGTAGAGTGTGGCCAATGTGATTCCCCCTTTGTAGAGGCCACAGGGTCACCAATCATAAAATTAAGTATATAGCAGTGTATAAAATAGATTGGAAATCTAGCCTGTCCTGAAAATTCATTGGTCAATTCCTTTGGGAAATTTAAGAAAACAATTGAAAAGTTACCAGTCCTGACCAAAAAGTTGCCAGTCCTGACCAAAAAGTAACCAGTCCTGGCAAAAAGTAGCCAGTTCAAGGACTGGCTGACGGGCAATATTTTAAACACTGTATATAGGCGACAAGTTTCAGTTTTCTAGGCCCTTATACTTCAGGAGAAGATGAAAATAGATTTGAAGGACGTTCCTGTTGCCTTTATTATTATTATAAAGCTACAATTCATCATCCTCACTAGCCAAGGAGTCTGTACACAAGGTCTGAGCTTTCTAGGCCTCATGCTTCTGGAGAAGATGAAAATAGGTTTTTAGGGCGTGGCATATGTGGCCCTTATTAGGGGTCACAGGGCCACCAAAGCTGCAATTTATAATCCTCACTAGCCAAGGAGTCTGTACACAAAGTTTCAGCTTTCTAGGCCTAATGGTACTGGAGAAGAAGATGAAAATAGGTTTTTGGGCGTGGCATACGTGGCCCTTTTTAGGGGTCACAGGGCCACCAAAGCTACAATTTATAATCTTCACTAGTCAAGGAGTCTGTACACAAAGTTTCATCTTTCTAGGCCTCATGGTTCTGGAGAAGAAGATGAAAATAGGTTTTTGGGGCGTGGCATATGTGGCCCTTTTTAAGGGTCACAGGGCAACCAAAGCTACAATTTATAATCTTCATTAGTCAAGGAGTCTGTACACAAAGTTTCATCTTTCTAGGCCTCATGGTTCTGAAGAAGAAGATGAAAATAGGTTTTTAGGGCGTGGCATACGTGGCCCTTATTAGGGGTCACAGGGCCACCAAAGCTACAATTTATAATCTTCACTAGTCAAGGAGTCTAAGCACAAAGTTTCAGCTTTCTAGGCCTCATGGTTCTGGAGAAGAAGATGAACATAGGTTTTTGGGCGTGGCATACGTGGCCCTTTTTAAGGGTCACAGGGCCCCCAAAGCTACAATTTATAATCCTCACTAGCCAAGGAGTCTGTACACAAAGTTTTAGCTTTCTAGGCCTCATGGTTCTGGAGAAGAAGATGAAAATAGGTTTTTGGGCGTGGCATATGTGGCCCTTTTTAAGGGTCACAGGGCCCCCAAAGCTACAATTTATAATCCTCACTAGCCAAGGAGTCTGTACACAAAGTTTTAGCTTTCTAGGCCTTATGGTTCTTGAGAAGAAATCGAAATTCCACAAAGTTTACGGACGGATGGCGGACGGACGGACGCCGGACACCATGCCATGCCATAAGCCCATCGGGCCTTACAGGCCAGATGAGCTAATAAAAATGGACATTTAAATGATTCATATATAGCATGGTATGAGATATCACACACATTTAAATGCTTTATTTATTCTTTCTCATGGTTTGAGATATCAAAAAAGATGAATATAGTATAGCTCTATAAGAAAATGAAAATGGACACTAAAATTATTCATATTTTCTCATGGTATGAGATATCAAAAACAATTAACATTGTATTCACTTCTTCCTTACTGTAATAACTGTCAGTGCAGTTTAGCGCTCTCATTGGGTCTTGACTTCAGATAGTACTATCATGTTTGGGCAACCTTGTTCCCTAGCCTCTTTCCGGGAACTTGACCGGAAACCAGGTTGCAAACGGCTGCAGTTGGCTAAACATTGGGCACAGCAATGTAAACAGACTTTAGGAATTGGCGCATACTATGTCATGCGGGGAAGTTTGCTTTTAAGTTTCAAGTTATGTCATCCGGGGTATATTCAGGGTTTTGCCAATTGTGTTATTTGAACAATGTTCATGAGCCTATATGTTACATCATCAAAGCTGTGATCATGAGCCTGCAAGTCATGTCATCAGAGCTATGTTTATACAATGTATCTGAATGTCTGCAAGTTATGCCATCATAATCATATTCAGAGCTATGTTCTTGGACATAAACAGAGTTGTGATCATGAGCCTTCAAGTTATGTTATCAGAGCCACGTTCATAAGTTTGCAAGTTATGTCATAAGAGCCATGTTCCTGAGCATGTAAGTTATGTCACCAGAGCCATGTTCGTGATACTATCAGTTATTTCAGCAGAGCAATGATAATATACCTGCAAGTTATGTCATCAATGACATGTTCATGAGTCAGAAAGTTACGTCACCAGAACCTTGCTCATGAGTCTCAGTTTGTCATCAGTCATTTCTATCTGTCTCGCTCCCAGGACCTCCATGATGACCGTGTAGTCATCAGGGTATGACCACATACCAAACAAAGGAAACACGTTCTCCCTCAAGCTCACTTTGAACGAATGAATCACGCGAAGTCGGTCTAAGTCAAGGAAAGCTATTCTGCCCTTCGTTATATCAACGATTGTCCCAAAGCGTTGAGTTTCGACACTATTTGTCTCATTCGGCGTCGGATTAGGAATGCATTTGACCAGCTCACCTCCTTCATATATCTTCGTACAAATTCCGTCATGAAGGGTACAATCGGTCATAGTAACAGTCCACGATCTGTCCTGGTTACTCGACATGTATTTATCATCAAGATGGCTTTCTTCAACAAGGCTGAATTCAAAAAAGGTCCGCCAAACCAGAACTCTCTTCCTGATCCATCCATGGATGTGAGTTTCCCAGTAACTTGGAAGCACTGGAACCGTGGAATGGTGACGTGGAGGGAACCAAAGTGTCCCCCGAGTCCCTCTGTATGTTTTGAAACAGTTCTCATTTTCTGAGATTGGCTTTCTTCTGACGTTGGTGAGACAACCATCTTCAGTTACATGACATACGTGGATGTTTGCTGTATTCTTGTCAAACTGAATTGCAGGACCTGAAAATTGTATATCAATATAACAATCATGCTCATCTTTTGACTCAATCTTGTCAGTATTGTTCAAATTTAAACGCTATTAAGGCGTCAGTCCCGACAAGAACGATAATTTCTGCCAAAAAAGAATATAACTTTTGGACGTTTGCGAGTGATTTTAAACATTCTCTTTAATCAGTATCGTCGACATCAAATCTAACGAAATGTGCTTTGTAAGGAAAAAATATTTTGTAGCAGTGTACATAATCCCAAGAACCAAGCAAAAGCTACTTGTATTGTCTAAAGGAAGTTTAAATCAACAATCCGTACTCAGATTAACAGTCTCTTATCTTAAATAACGCATTTTATCTTAAGCATTATATTTTTGGGATACGATTTTATTTTTCTAAACTGATTAACGACCTCTCGGTTTATTTACTGGTGTATTTAAAGATATCTCAGCTATTGAGGATATTACAATATACAATTTCCAGAAGAGTATTGCATTTTACTCACATGCGATAGGGACTGACTTTGAGGTGTCAATTTCTCCTGCTATGTACACGGTATTACCAATATCTGAAAACAAATCGTTATTGTATAAACGTACATGATTCTTTATATGACAGCCATAAATATCATTAATAGCCTTTACCTCAGATCCGAACATGACCTTTCACAATTTGAAAATGTTTTGTTGTTTTAAAAATTCTCTCTGTGAATTAGTAAACAAATCAGGATTGTGAATAAATGATATGTAAGAGTTTAAGATGTATGGTTAATAATTGATATACGCAGGTATTCTTTGAACAAATTTATCTGCGAACATTTATTCTGTACTGGATCGAAACGCCTTAAATTCAGTTTTAAAGGGAAAGTAGAACGTGTTTTGATAATTTCATATTTTATTTTTTTCACTGATAGTTGTGCTCATGCTAAATGTATTATTTTGGTAGTGTCAAAAAATCTCATAACACAAACAAATCATTTAAAGTCAGAGAAGATTCACCTGAAATCCAAGGGCGGCCATTTTGTGTGAACACCTTTAATTCATTTTGTGTAAGAAAAAGGAATCGCATGTCTAAACTTTACATTACATATTTGAATTAATACTCCTCCATTTAGTTTAGATGCATTGTCTTTCAGTTGGAGCCAATTATTTTCATTCCCTGACATCACTATTTATTCACCCTAAAAACGTGCTACTGCCCCTATCAAGTATACATACCTTTCTCCAGTTTTTCGAGCCTATGTGAAAACAACTTCATCTTCTTATCATCTTCGTCTTTTACCTGAAGACGGAACATGATGTAGAAATATATATACTTTCATGAAAAACATTAATCTGAAACAATCCCTTATATAGAATAATCAATACTTAGTGAAGCGTGTAATAAACACTTCGTTTATATCTGAGCACCAATAAAATTAACTTGGAGAGTCTTTCTTTAACATAAAGAGCATGAAAATCGTGACTTTTGATCCCTGACAGTGTTAAGAAAATGATATGATGACCGCATCGAATAATTCAGGTTCCATGAAGTTAGAGATTTGCCCATTTTTGCTTTATTTTATTCCATGAATATCGTATTTTACTATTTTATAAGCTACTTTTAGAAAAAAAATTATCGGTGAATGCATTATTGTATGTAACATTTTTAATACAGTGATTACCTAAATCATCCCTACTACACTGTTTAAGATAACTGCAGTTACCTTCTCAAAAAATGGCGGAAGAGGAAAACTTCGCCGATCGCGAGTTTCTTCAAATGAAAAAAATGAAAAGTTTTCCTCTTCCGCCATTTTTTTAGAAGGAAACTGCAGTTACCTTACTCAGTGTAGTAGGGGTGTAAATGCATTATGATCGTATACGCGTTATGACATAATCGCCGTTTAATCTGAGTTTTCACTTTTAATCATAAAATACATCGATCTCTTTGCTAACAACGTGTACCAAAGAATGAATGTAAATATCAAGCAAAGATAGTTTATAGATAAAGTCAAGTAGATTCGAATCTGGTAAAAACTCGCTGTAAAGTGACCGTTGTGGACCTTTGAAATAACAGCTAGTTTAAACTATATGTAGATTGCTAAAATTAAAATAGAGCCATGGGCTCTGTAGCTCATCAGACTTTTGATGGGGATAGTTCTTTATGGTTTTGACCCCTGTGACCCCAATTGGGGTCAAGGGGTAACCAAATGTAAAATTTAGAATCTTAATTGGCCAAAGAGTCTACACACAACTTTTCAGCTCTCTAGACCTTTTTGAACTGGAGAAGAAGATGAAAATAGGATTTTAAGGTTTTGACCCCTGTGACCCCAATTGGGGTCATGGGGTCATGAAATCTATAATTTAGAATCGCTATTGGCCAAGGAGTCTGCACATTAAATTTCAGCTCTCTAGAGTCATTGATTCTGGAGAAGAAGTCGAAAATGTGAAAAGTTTACGAATGGACGGATGGACGGATGGACGGAAGGACGGACGGACGGACGGACGTACGGACGGACGGATGGACGGACGCCGGACGCCTTGCCATGCCATAAGCCCATCGGGTCTTTCAGACCTAATGAGCTAAAAATGGATAGTTCCTTGATAAGCTTAATTTTGTATGAAATCCTACGTATATTTTAGTCTAAAATTTATAATATTTTGCTTGTATCAAAGATTATTTGACAAATGTTCATGCCTTCTCCAGAAGCTCTTTGAATCCGTGGCTGCTCCCCCCTCTGTTTTGGGCAGCCCTGAGTCTCCTTATGTAGTTGGTCTCTGCATGCTTGCGTTCATATTCACCTTAAATGAAATGAAGTATTTTAGTTATTTAGTCATTTCGTATAAACTTATGTTTCAAAGGGGCAGTAGCACGTTTTTTTGATAATTTCCTATTTTAAAGTTTTCACTGATAAGTGTACGTTAATGCTTCACGTGCTAAATGTATTATTTTGATAGTGTCAAAAATTTCATAACACAAACCAATTATCCATAGTCAGAGGAGAAAGTATGAAGAGTCACATAAAATCCATTGGCGGCCATTTTGTGTGAACACCTTTAATTAATTTTGTGTAAGAAAAGGGAATCGCATGACTAAACTTTACATTATATATTTGAATTATTACTGCTCCATTTGGTTTAAATGCATTGTCTTTCAATTGAAACCATTAATTTTCATTTTCCTGACATCACCTTATATTCCCCCTAAAAACGTGCTACTGCCCCTTTAACGGTGAGATTTTGATATTGAACAGTTTCCACTTTTTTTTGTTTATTTCTCACTAACAGTGTGTGGGTTTATTTTGATTGAATAATGATTAAGTTAAATTAAACTAATTATTGTTTTGTATCATAACTATGAACATAAGTATCTGTTTTATGGTAATTTGTTTTTACTAATTAACCTACCTTAAAAACTAATGAAAAGGATCTAAAATAGGGTTATCTTCAAATGAAGAGTTACCTCCCCTGGATGTTAAATTTCATTGATAACTCTAATTTAACTTTGTTATGCTCTGGTGACAAATATTATTTTTTTCTCTTGAATCCTATTCAAGGGTGTTTTAACTATAACACATATAAAAAAAATTCATACAAGAATAAACATTTAACAAAAATCGTCATTTCAAAAAGCGAATTTGTATGGATTTACTTCATATTACTTTCAATCTCCTTTTTCTGCATTAGTTTATTTCAATACTGCAATACCTTAATAGCAACACATAAAATTAACAGTTATATTTAAAAGTCAACTTTAAAAAGAGTTTTTCAAATCATTTTATTTTCATCATTGGCGCCCTAACGTAAGGGCACCTCTTGAACAAATACTGTGGTGACATGGTATTTTTGACATAATTTGACTCAAGACATATTTTTCAACAGAATAAGACCAAATTAGCTTTTTCTTAATACCTAGATATTTTGTATCCAAGCTCCTTAAGTGACAAAAGACCAAGTGTACGAGCCTTGTGTGAGACTTAAATTCATATGTTCATATATGCACACATTACTTTTGCTATGCATCCATTTTCATTTAATTTTTGGATTTGACAAATGCTGATGACAACACTTAAGCATCCGTTGCGAGAGAAATGGCCCTTTAACTGACTATTTATAAGTCATAGTTTCAGTTTTACAAGGGAAAGGTTATGCACACCAAGACAAACAGTTCGACTATTACAACCATTTTACCTGATGTAACCAATAATATTTTTTGTAAGCCAGATTTACATTAAGGAACAGGAACAGGAACGGGTGGAGCAATTTGAAATTCAATAGTAAGAACACACGAAAAAATCTGAATATTATTGCATATGTTCGAGAAAGATTGATGTAATGGTGAACTAGTTTCCTAACGTGCATGAATATGTCCTTTGAAACTAAGACTAAATTAAAGAATATTTCAAAATGTAGATGTTGGAAGTAAAAACAGACACTACTTTCAACAGCATAACTAGATTATTTTATTTCTTGCATGAATGAAATGCAGAACAAGCATACACAAATAACATATAATACAACAAAACAACATAATTGTTCTCAAAGTGTACAATTGTATTCTTATTGACTCAGTTGCTACATGCTTAATTCATGGATATGAATATCTCAATATAACGAATAGCCTTCCTTTCATCAGTACAATCAAGTACAAGGCTTGGGTTGTAATTGATAACATGAATGATAGCTTTTTTAAATATTTTTTGACACATTTTTTCATTAAACGATAAATATCAGTGTTCAAGAGTACAGTCATGTTTTAGAAAGCGCTTGGATAAACAAGGACAGCGGGTCCGATGTCACAAGAACTAGCCCTTTTCAATACAGAGCCAAAGCCTTTTCAACTTGAACCATGGGTCATCAATGTTTTATGGATTAGTAATGCCTTCTGGTCAGTCATTTCAATATGTCGTCCACATATCAGTTCCATCCTCACTGTAAAGTCTCCCGGATAGAGCCAGAGACCACACACGGGGTATAAGTTCTCTCTGACGTCGACGTCAAAAACATGGACGACCCGACGTCTTTTGACGTCAAGAAACGCCAACGTTCTTTTCTGAACGTCAACCACGGTGCCAAAGATATGAACTTCTCTGGAGTCCATTTCATTGACCATTGGCGATTGAAGACACTTTATATGTTTTCCTTCTTGGTTGACCTTGATGCATATTCCTTTATGCCTCGTGCAGTCCGCTAATGTTATTGACCACGACCGGGCTTGGCCACTGGCCATGTATTTGGTGTCCAGTTGACTTTCCTCGGACACGCCCACCTCAAAGAAAATCCGCCAAACCAAAGCATTCTCTCTGATCCAGCCATGGACTCGAGTTTCCCAGTAAACTGGGCATGGGAGGAGATGTGTATACATGTCTCGGGGCCCTATATACAGATTCCGGGGAGGGAAGCAGAAAGTCGTGCATGTCCCTCTGTATCTACGGAATCTCGTTTTGTGGTCGCTTCTTGAATCTGTGGTTTCATTGGTTAATACTCCGTCGTCTGTCACGTGACACACTTCCGTGTTGGCGCGGTTGGGATCAAGTTGAAGATCTGGAACTGCAAAAATGATACCGTCTTAGTTGTTGACAAGACAAAAGGCAAATTAGCTATTGCTTCCTTCATAATCATATAATTTTCATAATTTTTTACTTTTTTAAAAATTCAAATCATGCTTCATGTTTTTTCTTGGGCAGCTCTATACATTCGAGACGTTAACAAGGACTTTTCGTGTGTTAGATTGCTTTTAACTGCACAAACATACAGACTTCAACTGCTCAAATGTTAAGCATCAGTAGTTTCGGTGGAAGAAAAATTAAGTAAGGGGTACCGAAAGTCACCAAAAAGTTCAAAGTTCTCTACTGAAATGTCTCACCAAAAAATATCATTTGTGAATTAGTTTTATATTTAGTGTAAAAACTTATCAATATTATACTTACATGCCAAAATCATGGCTTTTGAAGTTTCCATTTCTCCAACAACGTACGTACGATGACCTATATCTGAAAGATCGAAAATAATGAAAAGATACAATATGAATGCTAAAGGATTCTTCAGATTTCCCATGCAATGTATAATTTATTATGATTGTATCCTTTTTATTTGTAAGTGTACTGCTAAGAAGTAGTAAACATTAATGTTATAAAAGTCAAGTTATGCATGAAAAACACTTGGACTTACGGCAGTATTTGCTATTGTAAGCTACAACTACTAGGATATTGATGAATTCAGTCACCTTTAAGGTCGTCAAACAATGACATACGATCTAGTTTTCTTAATTTCCTATTTACAAACCTTTCTCAAGATTTTCATTGCTTCTTTTCAGCTCTGTGTACCGAGCCTGAATGTCATCGAAAACCTGTTTACAGAAATCGTAAATGGTTAATTACATGCATTTAATGAAGTTTGTTTTGAATTTGGTTCAGGTTTTTTTTGCGAATATGTCGATAGAATACTTTAGAAATGTTTAAATTATGCACATTTCAAGATGATCAGAGTACAATATTTATTTTAAAAATGCGATTTATTTTCCAACTCACGTCTTTTATCAGATGACTTATTTCCCTTCGTGGCATCTCGCCATATTGGAATTGCATTGACCGATGAGGAAAGGATCCGAACTTGAAAAACCTCCCGATAATGTCTGAATAAAGAACGTCTTATGTCGAGGTGAGGTATAATACTCAACGATATAGTGCATATTTCAATAAAATAAAATAAAATAAACCTTTTATAAGAAAATTCATAATGACTTTTCAAATTGATCGCTACCAATAGCCATTGTGTGACCTGAAAGAAATATTCTAAAAATCTAAATCATTACGATGCAAATTTAATATGTAATGATTTGAAAAACAAGTGAAAATTCCGCTTTTGTACTCGATGATGTTATTGAAATTGTTAATATGTTTATACTATTTGCAATAGAACATTAAAAAGTTATATATAAACAATGTAACAAGGATGTACTTACTTTTAGATCTTTTATCTGCAGGTTTGTATTCCGGGTCTTCAACAAGTTTTCGTTTTCTTGAAGTAGATTCCAGCTCCTACAAAATCGACCACAAACAAAACAAACATGAATACAAACAAATTCTGTGAATGATCCTACATTGCAGACATTGATCAAAACGTTCGTAAAAGGTTCTTAAACAACCATTTCTTCCCTTTCGAGTGGAATGAGTTTGCTTTTATAGCTTGACAAATAACTACAAGTACTGTTACACAAACACTACTTTTGCTACTTCAATGTCTACTCATACTGTTCTTGTATTTTAGCACTATATACGCGCACAACAAACAAGCAGTCTGTACCCACTATATGCCTACCTATTAAAGATACAGTCACTATTAATCCATACGCTGATTTATTGCAACGACTAATTCAAAAGTATCTACTTCACCTCGTCATCGTTACAACAACAAATACTACTACTACTACTACTACTACTACTACTACTACTACTACTACTACTACTACTACTACTACTACTACTACTACTGCTGCTGCTGCTGCTACTACTACTACTACTGCTGCCACTACCACCACTACTACTACTGCTGCTGCTGCTGCTACTCCTACTACTACTACTACTACTGCTGCTGCTGCTTCTACTACTACTTCCACTACAACTACCACTACCACTACTACTACTACTACTACTTCTACAATGTACTACTGCTACTACTACTCTCGCTAATGTTGTTGCTACTACTATCACTACTTCTACAACTACTACTACTTTTAGTAAACCTTCTGCTAATGCTGCTGCTACGTCTGCTGCTGCTACTGCTACTTCTGCTGTCTCTGCTACTACTAGTGTCTCTATGTGCTACCACCTCTACTTTTAGTATGTCTTCTTCTTCTTCTTCTTCTACTACTACTACTACTACAACTACTACTACTACTACTACAACTACTACAACTACTGCTGCTGCTGCTGCCAATATAATGCTATCATTACTACCACTACAACTTCTTTCACTACTGATATAAGTACTACATGATGTCTTCACGCTCAAAGCTTACCGTGTCCACATGTTTCTCTTCAGATTGTCTCCTCTTTGCTTGTTCTGTAAGTGACGAAATTGACACAAATCAATTGACCTTGAACCTTTGATAATCATGATAGCATAAAATGGTTTAGGTAATTTTTAAATTGTCTATTTTTGTCAAACGTAGGGAGCTGTAAAGGGTCAGCTTAAGGAAGTCTTCATGCATTTTACTCGTTCTATTCATATCTTAAGTCAATATCATACCTTCTTCCAAATAGGCCGCCTTTGCTTGTAGCTGGGCTATATCGTTCTTGTGTTTACGGAGCTCCTGTAAAAAATGAGACATTTTTATTTTTAAAATCAGATTATTTAAAATCGTACTAAGGCAAAATGAATGAAATCATAATCTTTGTAAATACAACATACCTGAGATATAAAATATTTACTATGGAATAGTTAAATTATAAAGTTCTAACGTCCAAGTCCTCCAATATATCGGTAAACAGCTGTTCTAATCAGTGGCTAAAGGATATGCTACTATCACTTTTGACACTAGTATAAGTAAAACCCCGAAACTAAAGGCCTCTCTAATTGCATTGTATTTAAATAATATAGATTGTCGAATGGGTCTCATAAAACACAAGTTTCGCGGAAAATGAAATTCAGTGAAGGAAATCTGTACTTGAGTGACGTCACAAGTACTTTAAGTTTAAGTTATAGTTCAGTGACGTCACTCACCGTAGTGTATTAGGAAGGTCACGCCTCAATGAATGAGAGAATAGATACTTGTAATCATACAATTGCTTCTCGGAATTGTTCAAGGAAGTGCTTGGCACTTTGCCTATTTCTTTTGTTAAATATTGATAATAATTTTTTTAAAGAGGGAAGTGATATGGGGTTTTTACAAATCTAAATATTATAAGCACGAAATAGAAATATATGCTGTTTGTACATATAGAAAATTCTTAAATTAAGTTTGATTATATATTATCGGTATTGATATTGCTTGAAACTTCTATCTACAACTACACGATCTAATTTCAATAGGCATATCCCAAGCTGTTATTGAAAGATCGTAATGTATCTCAAGCAGTTAACATTATTAAAGGCTTTAATAATACCGATCAAACTTTCGAAAGAGGATTTTCTCCTTTCTCTCATTACTCACGTTTATCAAATCAAGTTCGTCATCAGCGGTACATGGATCAGCTTGTTTTGTCAAGGAAGCCTACAAAAATGAACATAATTTTATTCAAACATTTAGATTTTGTCAAGTCAAAAAAGCCGCCAAAAAAGATATAATTTCATTTTAAAAACTTTACCATATAGTCTTTCCTTAGTGAGATTTACATGTAATTGTTCACAAGCATACAAGCATGTTCAATATCTCAAGTGATATCCAGAAAAAAATATTTCAATATGTCAGAATTATATCCCACAAAAAAGTCATGTCATAATTACTAGACGCACACATATGCAAGTATCAGATTTGCTTAAAAGATCTTCTGTGTTATCAATGACATTAATTGTCTCTATATCATGCGAGAGCAAAGCAGTTTATTTTAATACACAATTATTTTCTATATGCAGAGAATATTCAACTCACACTGGGTTCCTCGCTTGCACTGATCAACTTTTCTCTAGGTATCGAAGAGTCTCCTGAAAATAACGTTTAAGAGATTAACTATAACATCAATCATACGTTAAAATAGTAACTGTATATACTCATATCAAATTATCATCACAAATAATAAGGATCAATGACATGGGTTAGAAATATATCAAACCACAATAGAGATTTTAATGATAAATGAATCATTAAATAACTTCTTCAACATTTCAAGTGCCTCTACAACAAAAACTTATGTTTCCTCATACTCAAATATCCCCCTAATATGCTTAATAAGCGCAAAAAGTCGTATTTATGAGTAACGTTAGTGAAAATAGTCCAAAATACGTGATTCAACAATATAACAGTAACAAAACGTCGCCATCTTGTAATAAAGAAGTTGAAAAATCCCTAGAATTCTTCCTCATTCTTCCTACAACTTATAAATGTCTGTCAAAGAAGTCATGTGATTGGCTTATAAAAACATTTGCCGTTTTAAGGGATTTTAATGCCATTTTTAGCCATGTTCAAGGTTGATGTGCACAAAGTCATATGTATTTGTTTGTTCCTAATTGTTTTCAGAACTTTGTTGCGACACGTTCCCTCCGTCCACTAAGGGTTAAAGGATGTTTAACACTAGAATTAAAGAGATTCGGATCTTTTCACATGTCTGAAAGGGTTGACTCACCTGTGATTGCCCTGAATTTCTGTAATAGATCAGTAGGTAGAGACGCCGACTGAATTGCTGATTGCTGAACCAACAAAGGTGTTATACAGGTAAAATTAGAAATAACATAGAAATATATTGGTAAAATTGGAAATATCAAAATTAATAATATGAACACGAAGGCTAGAATTACATTTAAAAAAACTGACGTTAAAATCTAATTTCCGAGCGTCCTGTTTATTTACGTGAATCCTAATGTCATTATAACTGATGCCACGATTCAAGATAGAATGTAACATGTTGCCATAGAATGCTTACCTTGTTGACTTTCTGAGAAACAGTACCAGGTGACATGTTGGCACCCTCTTTGACTTGATGAACTGTAATATATACACAGAACATTTTGCTACTAAAGGAAATACACAGAACATGTTGAAAATATCCCTACACTAATAACTGTTACGGGGATAAGTTTGTAGGCTACATTTAAACATATTGTGAAGAGACGTATACAAAATACCGTTATGCTAAGATATAAACACAATATCTGTTGTAATAAAATATACACAAATATAACGAGAGAGTGAATTGGTAGAGGTATATCTCACGAAATGTAAAACAATTAAAATAATTTTTTTATTACTTTGTGGTATGAGATGCGTTTCCGACTTGCAACAGATGGTTTTGATTGTGGCTATCTTTTAAAATATATCCAACATCTGTTGAATCACCAGAGCAAATGTTTATGACTTACTCTTTAAAAATTTCCAACATTTTTCTCGCTGATGATGGACATAGGTCCTGTCACAGACGAGGTTTCTGAAGCCTCTTGAACTTGGTTCCTCTTGCCAGGAAAACGTGGACGGAAATAGACCTCTGAAAAGAGAAGACAAACTTGATCATACAATAGACAACAACGCATATTTTGTTTATTCCTACATGCATAAGAGATGTCAAAAACATATGAGAGTAACTTGATAGATGAAAAACAAGTACATGCACATAAAACGCATTTAAAGAATACAGAACGGCAAAATGTCGGACTCTTAACAATAATTACTCCCTAATAATACGTAACACTAAACGCTCCCTGTGACGCGCATGGGTGAGCGGAAACACATGTAATGGCTGCCGCCAAAATCTATACTTGTCAGGTCAATAAATGACATGGAACTTCCACCTTGTGTGATCATTATGAAACATGGTGTCAGAATGGATAATCGTAGCAAGCCACGCCGATGTCCCAAACGAACATTGTGAGTGAATTTGTGCCATAAACTGTGATAATTCGAGCGTCATGTCTGGTTTCAAGGCGCCGGAGAATTTCAACTTCGAGCGACCGCAACAGTGGCCGGAGTGGAAACAGCGTTTCGAACGGTTTTTCACGTTGTCTAAATACAAAGACGAAGATGGGGAAGTACAAGTTAGTTCACTCGTCTACGCGATGGGGAGAGAGGCAGAACATATCATGAAGTCATTTCACTTTCCTGACGAGGACAAGAAGAAAGACTTTAAATTTGTTTTGAAACTGTTTGACAATCACTTCATCCCCAAGAGAAACGTGATTCACGAGAGGGCATGTTTCAATAAGAGATCACAACAACCTGGTGAATCTGTTGAAGCATTTATTCGTCACTTATATGAACTCGCATAATATTGTGATTTCGGGGACAAAAAGGGCGAATACATACGTGATCGAATTGTCACAGGGATTCAAGACCAGGATTTAGCACAGAGATTACAACTGGAAGCTAATCTGGATCTACAAACTGCTATTCAGATGGCACGTAATTCTGAAATGATCAAAAGCCAGGTTGCAGACCGTGGTGCGACTAACCTAGACGAAGTGAGAGGGGCCAGGCCAAAACATCATAACTTCAGATCAGGGAAAAGTCAGACCAGTAACCATGGCCACAGGGGACGCAGACAAGGTGGATCACGGAGTAGTGTGTCACATGCCCAGCAGCAAGGACATAACAACTCATCGACACAGAACTGCGGTAGATGTGGACACGAGAAGCACACAGAGGGTGCCAAATGCCCAGCCAGGTTTAAGCGATGTTTGAAATGCCACAAGATAGGACATTTTCAACAAGTGCGTCGCACAAGAGATGTCAATGAAGTGACCGACAAAACAGACTGTAATTGTGAAGCACAAGACTGTTATTTCCTCGGATCTGTCACATGTGAGGAGACCGACGCTTGGCACGTCAGCCTAGCGATTGGAGGAAAGCCTGTCACATTCAAGATTGATGCAGGTGCGGACATATCGGTGATCTATGAAAATACATATGATGGTCTTCCAAATAAGCCGAAATTGCGAACCATTGGAAGGCAGCTGGATAGTTCAGGAGGAAAGTTGTCATGCATCGGAGAATTCGAAGCAGACACAGTGCTCAACAATGAAGCATACAGTTTCAGAGTGAGTGTTATCAGTGGACATGGGAGCAATCTCTTGAGCAGAGGTGTTGCATCTGCAATGGGACTAGTCACACACAACTGTATCTCGCATGTCTCAGAGGTACATGATGACGTCTATGGTGACATAGGACTACTACAATGTGAACCTGTCAAAATTGCATTGAAGAAGGATGCTGTTCCCTATAGTTTGTCTACGGCCAGAAGAGTGCCATTTCCACTGCTACCAAAAGTAGAAGCCGAGTTGAAGCGAATGGTTAACGACGGCATCACTGAGCTCCGGAGAGCTATGGGCATGATCAACTACCTGGGACGATTTTTGCCAGATCTGTCATCTGTTCTTCGTCAAATGAGTGACCTACTCAAGAGTGATGCAGTGTGGATATGGGGTCCAGCCCAAGAGACAGCGTTCCTGAAAGTCAAGGAAATGCTAACCAGTCCACCAGTCTTACAGTTCTACGATCTTGAGAAACCCACAGTCGTAAGTGCTGATGCGAGCAGCTACGGCTTAGGAGGAACACTCCTACAACAGCACGGTGACAAACTTTTACCAGTAGCGTTCTGTTCCCGCACTTTGACTGCTGCTGAGACAAGGTACTCTCAGATAGAGAAGGAGTGCTTAGCGAGCGTATGGGCTTGCGAGAGGTTCGCAAGATACTTGTACGGACTGGAGTCATTCCGACTACTGACAGACCATAAGCCGCTGGTACCCTTGATCAACAAATCGGATCTAGACAGAGCACCTATCAGATGCACACGTCTCCTTATGCGTCTGATGAGATTCAACCCAGTAGCAGAGTATGTAGCAGGGAAGAACATGGTGGTGGCAGACATGCTCTCCAGGGCACCGCTGAACCTCAAAGATGAGCCCAGTATGGCTGAAATACAGAGCCTTGTGGAGGAAGTCGAAGCATACACAGAGTCCATCATCGAGACCAAGCCTATGTCTGACCACAAGCCCACAGAGATTCAGGAAGCCACAACACAGGACAAGACAATTCAGCTGGTGATGTCACTGACAAGGAAAGGATGGCCTGAGGTATACAGGGACGTGCCGTTGTCAGCGCGAGCCTACTACCCAGTCCGAGGTGAACTGTCCGAGTCCAGAAACATATTGCTGTACCGAGACAGGATTGTGGAACCGGAAGCGATGAGAATGGATATTCTCAACAGAATTCACGAGGGACACCAGGGACTGTCTAAATGTCGCGAACGTGCAGGCCTGAGTGTATGGTGGCCTGAACTGAATCAATACATTCAAGAGAAAGTATCAACCTGTGAATTCTGCCAAACTAGCAAGTCAAAACAGAGGAAAGAACCTCTACAGCCGACTGCCCTACCTGACCGACCATGGCAGAAAGTCGCGGCCGACCTTTGTGACTGCAACCGGGGACAGCAGTACCTTGTGGTAATCGACTACTTCTCTCGTTTTCTTGAAGTGGTACATCTGAAGGACACTACTTCTAAAGGCGTCATTGGCAAGCTTAAGTGCATATTCTCACGATGGGGCATACCCGAGGAGCTTGTAACAGATAACGGGCCGCAGTTTGCTGCCCATGTGTTTGTGAAATTCAAGGACGAATATGGATTCAAACACACAACATCCTCACCGCACTTTCCGCAAGCTAACGGTATGGCGGAAGCCGGCGTGAAGATAGCCAAACATGTTCTGAAACAGCCTGATCCCTTCCTAGCTCTGCTGAGTTACAGGAGCACCCCAGTACAGTCAACAGGGAAGAGTCCAGCACAGTTGATCATGGGGAGACAACCCCGTGGGACCATCCCGACATTGGAGAAGGTGTTGCAGCCTAAATGGCCAGATCTCAACGCTGTTAGATCCAGTGACAGATTTCACAAGGAATCTTCGAGGAAGTTCTTTGATCGACATCACTGTGTGAAATCTCTCCCAGTGTTACAACCCGGCGACGAAGTGCGTCTCCAGGTCGATGGGGAGAAAGGCTGGAATACGCCAGGTGTTGTTCAGGGATGTGCATCAACGCCGAGATCATACGTGGTCAAAACCCCTAAGGGTAATCTCAGGCGTAATCGCAGACACCTACAGTTGGTGCCACCAGGGAGTGTCGATATCACTCCTGAGTACAACGTACATCTACCTGTTGCACCTGAACAGAACTCCACTATCGACATGCCACAGAATGTCGAGCAATGTGTCCGGTGTGAACCGCCGGAACCGTCCGCATCTTCTAGTCTGCCAGTCTCAATGACATCGAGTGGTAGGATCGTGAGGAAGCCACAGCGATTCAAGGACTATGTTCAATTTTACGCGATGAAAGTATAGGGTTATGGGATTAACCTACTATTCATTCCAGTGACTCTTAATTTAAAGTTCAACTTTATATTATAGATCAGGAAGAACATTCCATGGATTTTGAATGAGAATTTTAGTTAATTATTAACTGTTTGGTATCACAAAGATATAGTTAATTTGATGTTGAATTCTACGTATTATGGTTGTGATAAACTACAGGCTTCAGTGTAAGGCCAAAGAAATAAGTAATGTGTTTACTTACCAGAGGTATTTTTATTAATTGTTTCACAGTTAAGTGTTAACAAGTTTCTTTGTGTGAATGTTACCATGTAAAGAGATATCTCAAAGAAAGGGAGATGTTCGGACTCTTAACAATAATTACTCCCTAATAATACGTAACACTAAACGCTCCCTGTGACGCGCATGCGTGAGCGGAAACACATGTAATGGCTGCCGCCAAAATCTATACTTGTCAGGTCAATAAATGACATGGAACTTCCACCTTGTGTGATCATCCGTATATCTCTGTATGAAAAATTAACATCATGATTTTTGATTACATAGCACTTGTCAAATTTAAGAGACAACGGTATATAGCCAAATGATAAGTTATCATTGGAACTATCATTTTACCCTTAACAAGTAATAAGGTAATAATAAAATAATGAAAATCATCTGCAGTCATCATAAAGCATAATTTCTCTCTCGTTGAAGATATCGCTGTTTAATAAATCTACAATGTTATTACACCTTGTGTAATAACATCGCGCGCTGATCGAAAGACGTGACGTAATGATGACGTCACAATTGTTAAGTATGACGTCATAATGTCAGCGGGCCAGCCGCGACAGTCATGTTGGCGACTTTCTTTGTTTTTTTTACGATGTTATTAAGCAAGTAATAAATAAAATACTAAACTCGGTCCCGTTTCAAAACATTTTTATGAAACTTGTGAATTGTATAGGTATATAACTCGCTTTCGCTCGTTAAATACCAACCCATTCACTCGTTTCATAAATATGTTATGAAACGCGACGTCGTTTAGTATTCTCTATGTATATAATATGGGTCATGGTGCTCATGTATGTTTATAATATGTGTACAATCTGATGTATAATGGGCCTGTGACCCTTTTACTGAAATAAACTCTCTCTTTCTCTCTCAATAAAGCAAATATTCGTTGATTTACCTCATTGAATCACAATCTTGAGAATCACAGACAATAGCTGTCTTCTCTAGCAATGAAAGCCGTTTTGCAACCTCAATCATCAACGTTGATGCCCCAGATCTCGGAACACTTTCAACGAGCACCTCAGCCTGGTCAATGTTCTCAAGAAGGATCTGGCACTGGTCTTTGGTAAGGAACCTGAGAAACCTCCCCTTATCTTCCTTCCTCACCACGGAAGTGGTTAATGCTGATGCTGCCAGGAACCCAGACATGACCTTGTCGAATTTTGTTGAAGACATTGACAAGGATCGAGGAGTAACGAACAGTTGAGCTCTTTTGCGGAAGCCGTCAATATTCTTGTCAAATTCTTTAGAGTTCAGTGATTTCATTGGTATAACACCACAGAGTACATTCACACATTCGTTGAGAAACTTCCCAAGGGCCACAAGGGTTCCTCGTGCTATAGACACATTGTATTTCTGTTGATCATCAGATGGCTTATCCTCAACTATCGTCAGAACAGTCACTGGTTGGTTTGGGAGGATTATAAGGATGTCACATTTGCAAGGCTTATGGCTTGTTTGTATCGACAGAACTGGTACGAGGGACTCTGCGGTGTATATAAAACCTTTTCGATCATTGGACGGATGGTTTTGGAAAAATGTGCTCTCTTCAATAAGGCTCTCAAGACGACTGCGAATATCTTTCATATTGCCGCTTATGGTAGATGGGAAAATTAGTATTCTCTCGGCATCTGCAAGAGAATGTTTCTTTTCATTAGCAAAAAATCTAAATTAAACAGAATAGAGTTCGATTATTGTTCATTCCTTATTTTGAATAATGCATTTACTTTTAAGGGCGTTATTAATATTCACAAACATTTAACTCTAATTTGACTTTAAATGCATGTTGGCATGTGCCTTTTAAAAAGTTTTACTACATATTCGCATCATTTCTAAAGATGAAGATACTATGAGGAAGTTTAATTGTTATGATTGATTACATAAATCAGTGATAGTCCCTTTCAATCAAATATATAGAGTGTTTCAGTACGAACTACAGATTTAGTAAAACATTACCATGAAACGATCGCGAAGGTTTATGAAAAATAAACTCGCGGGGGCGTATCCCGAATTAAGTTTACTGCCCTCACCCCAGCCATCGGGTTATTATTTTACTTTCAATCTCGCGAAACACTAATGGAATGCTTTCCACTGATTTTTTTCTATACAAACTTACTTAATAAACGCTTAAACGATGCACTCTGTTGGTCAATCTAGTTAAAACTAGCTGTAATGTTATCGTCCCCTAAGTCCTTACGTTAATGTTTTTTTACCAAACTAAACATATTTGCTACTTACAATACATTTGATGCTTGATTCCTTACATTAAAAACTATTTGATTTCAATATAGATTTATATCTACAGGGGGAAGAAAATCATACATGACACAATAACATGTAAATCAAGTGCCAATGATCTTGGTAGCTCAAGAGCCAATCTAGATAGAATTAGATCAACAGGTTTTATATTAGGTCAAACAGTATAACAAAATAAAAAATCTGTTGATCTAAATATATTAAAGAAAATAAAAAATCTAAATTTATATAGATTGCTCAAGAGCTGCTTGACAACAGAGAGGTCCCAAGTTTGAATCCCATTTCCGTTGTTCATAAATCTCAACTTTCTTGATTCACAAAAAAAAATTAAATCAAAATGTTGCGTTTAACTTTACATAACTGACCAAGGTAGTCATGAGATAAGCAACCTTCGTCGTATGACCTTCAACTAAAGCAAAGCAATAACTTCCTTACTTAAAGAGTAAACACATAAAGAATGGCAGTTACGAGTTAACATCTATTGCATAAGAAAAGATATAACCACCCAAGGGTTGTAAAACTGCTATAACCATGACCTCCTACATTATAGTCAGACTTGGTCATGCTCAAGCGTTTTGGTTGCAACTGGATCGTATTCATACGTTCTCAGGTTTCAACAACTGTTGTGTATACGGTTGTTAACCATACGTGTATGGGGTATCGTAAATCTACAGCTGCGTACCTTAAGTTTGTTCACTTACCTAAGAATACCAGTGCAAATATCATGTAATTTGCAATATCTTCGAGACATCCTAGCATCGCGAAAAAGAAACGGATAATGTTAAAATTCCACAACATAAGTTAACATTCATTTGGATTTAACATATTCGAAGGTCATACCAAACAGTCAACAGTAACAACTTTTGCAGGTTATTGAAGTGGTAAGGGGTCGAAATTTGAAAAACATTTTTCTCTACAAAGTCCTTCATAAGTGATCAAAAGCGTTTGATCTAAGTCACATTTGTTCCTCTTCATTCGATCAATGTAATTATGCAGATTTATTTAGAGAGTCTATATGAACCATTTAAATAAAATTTAAGAAAATCGGAATTTTGGAAATATGACCCCATCTATATATTTTAAAATGCCACATTTCGAAATTTTGCATCAGTAAGCAAACGATCCCAAAATTATGTTTGAGAATGGTCATTTTCCAAATGGACAATTGGTGATCCTTTGTCAGTGATGCTGGAGTTACATGTATGTGGTGAGGTACAAACCAAAACCAAATTACATGATATTTGCACTGAGAACAGTAGCAAGTGAACAGACTTAGGGTACGCAGCTGTAAATAAATTTAGATCAACAGATTTTATATTATATAATATGACCTAATATAAAACTTGTTGATCTAAATTTATTTAGATTGGGGTACCGTAGACAACAGTATAAGCAATATAGTCTTACCCCTTGGAGAGAAGTATTTTCCGATTTCTGCTAGACTGTCTCCTAGCTGTTTTAATCCAGGACGAAACAAATCACAGGAGGCGATCTTGACAACATGCTCCTGTTGTGGGTCAATTTCAACCTGACAAAAGACAACAAATAATTTGATTAATTTTGACCATTTTTTTAAATCTCTGAATTGGGGTTCTTAAACCTGACATTTGAAAACAATTCAAAATAATAATTAAAATGTTTTTTTTCTAAGCATTTTGACTTCCTTATTAAACATATGGGCTGTCAATTGGGAATTCGATTTAATTTTTGACCTGTGAAATGTTCTCAAAAAATTTGAAGGATCCAGATACGGAACTATATGAAACATCTTAAATGACAAACATAAGACATGAAATGTTTGTCACAGTGCTGTTGAAAAGGAAAAGGGCTAGGAAGTAAACAGTGAGACATGATATTATTTTGACATAGAAGGGAAAATTCTGAACCCCAAAAATACATTTTAACAAACTTATAATGAAATTAAATGTTAGCAAGACGTTTCCTTGAATCATAGGCTAAGCAAACACTAACAGAATAATCTTACTTCGAAAACAACTGAAATTTTACCTCCAGTCTGTTCATTGCAGATGGTGACATGTACTTGGTTTGTACTCTCCTGGAAAACAGACATTTAATTTTGAGGAAAACTTCAATGTAATAGAAATATAAATTAAATTTATATTATTGACAGAACTAGGCCAATAGAAATCATAAATTTAAATCAATTTAGTGTCATAAAGTTTGTATTTGCGCATAAAATGTGAAAAATAATGAAATAATGTTAAAAGCTTCAATAGCAAAACGCTGTTCAAATATTCTGAGTGTAATCACTGACAAATCATAATTTCTATAAAGTTTTTAGTTTCCCCAATATATAAATAATAATTCATAAATTGTACTCAAGAGAGTTCATGATTTGATCTCAAAATTAAAAGGAAAATGAGAAAACTTACCGAAATATAGTATTTTGAACTACCACAACTACAGTAGATCAACGTCTTAATCTACATCCATTTCCTGAACCGTGAATAGATGAAACCAATCTTCTAGACTCAGCTTTGAGATCGACCTGCTTTCTTCATCATATATATGCGCTAATGGTCCTTCTCTATTGAAGAATACAATTCCAGGAACGGGACGGACAGCAATTTGAAGAACACCAAGATCATCGGCGTTGCACGAATTCTGATAACCCTCTTCCGGAATAAACCTGACTTGGACAATGTTGTCTAGTTGTAACCTATTTCCACCATAACCACTAATCAAAACAGTCTCAAGGGCCCTTTCCTCTATCATCGGCTTCAAGCAATTAAACTGACTTCTTTTCAAAGACTGCAATTTATGCGTCTTGGATTTGTAAACCGTACGGTGCTTGTCCTCCTCTGTTAAACCGAAGACAAAAGATCCGCCATGTTCGTTCTTTGAGAAGGCACTAACGTATCTGGCAAGCTTAAGTTCCCCGAAAAGAATGTTCACAATTTCACTGTCACTTTTGTCCGAGTGGAAATTGCTTTTGAACTGCAAGGAGTTGTTCTCAGTGGTTTGCAACAAGTCCTGGGCAACTGTAACTCCAAGATCATGGAAAGATCCTTCTAATGCCCTTTCCTCCTTGAAAAGCTTCCGTACATTTACTTCAGAAGCGTCTTTATGGCAAAAATCTAAACTTATTTTGGTGTTGAATTTGTAGGTGGTAAGATATGGCTCCCCGGTAACGTAGAGAACAAGAAAGTCATAGAATTCTTTCAGGTTTTCGTGGGCACTTAGTCGTTGCTTCTTATAAGCTTCTGTGAACAACGACCCATCGTGGATGATGTCATTGAGGCCCTGATCAACAAACTCATCGAATGCCCCCAAATAGGAATCATCTTCCTCAAGGCCAACAAGATGGACAAGAACTGCTCCAGAATTGGAATTCCTCAATGCAGTTACTAGAGTTAGGAGTTCTTCGAGCTTTCGGTCCCTCTTGTCCTTTGTAATCTTTCTATCCCTCTTTGGTTGGTTCTGTGACGGTGGATAAAGGTAGTTTACATTAATCCCAATTGGGAATATATGATCTTGAATTTGGATGTATTGCTTGATTCCAACCAATGCTTCGTTTCTCCTTGGTATGTGAGTCCTGAAAATAACATAATTAACAGCAAATTCAGTAAAATGTAACTAGAGTTGTAAATCTAAGGTACTTAACATATTACAGACTGCTATAATGTTATGTTACGACCAAGAAAAATATGAAATCTAAAACTGAAAGCAAATATCCCCTGTGAAGATATCTGATAGCCTCCATCAAAATCTGGGGATTACATTCCATCCTTGTTGGCTAAGTTCATAATACTTAATGAGGAAATATTCCCCTATCGCGAAACCTCTTTTGTGTGTAATTTATTATTTCCTCGAAACCAAAATAAATATCACTTTTAATGAATCCCAAACAAGCAAAATGATATTCTGATCTGCGTAATTTATAGGTATAGCGTTTCATAAATTGATTTAATTGATTTTCGAATTCCGGGTTTAACCACGGAAGACGTACGGGTACATTTCTATATTGCCCAGCGACTACATTGCGCCGGGTGATATTTTATTTAAGCGCTGACACATTCACTATGTCAGCCTGACAATACGCGACCTACTTTCATAATGGAGTCAGTCATGCAATCGACGATACGCCGTATTCTTCTCAACAGTTGCCGCTCTTTAACTATAAAGACGCGTTCATGGTTATTTCCATAATCAATTTTCTCTCTCCCAAAGGGGGTAATACTATGGTATTAAGCGGAGAGAAATATGGCTAACAAACGATATCAACACCCATTTTAAAGGACAACAACACAAATAAATTCATGAAAACCGTGAATAGTTACCATAGAAACCATGTATAGCAAACTTAATAAATAGCAAAATATTGTCGAACTAAAATTATATGTACATGTATAAAAACGCAAAATAACGATTAATGCGTTTTACTTGCTTGGTAATTTGTAGGAAACTATAACATAGTACTTACTGCACACAGTTTCCACAATATATCTGTTCATTATCTAGCGATGCAGCATCGCCACAGTATGCACAGAACATGGGTGCATATCACAGGCAGTAACGCTCCTAACGTGCACTATCGATTCCCTTTAGTTGTCAGATACATTATTTTGGTATCGACCTGGCCCTTCTACCAATTTTGATTGGTCCGTTACCACGCATGTCAACCTCAACAACAAAACCTGGCGCGTTGCCAAATTTCGGGGGGGGGGGGGGGGACCAGGAAATGCGCGGCCCCTGACATGTAAGTCCGTCTCGTGGGCACCCTGGCATACACAAAATGCAACTTGCACCATATATCTTATACTTATCAGTATGACTGTCGCGAATCACGTGATTTTAGCCTGCCATTACTATACTGCTTGAGGATAAATTTTCGAACTTGTATTTTACAAAGGAGGCGCGCTTTGCCTGTAGTTTGAGACAAAGCCCCAATAGTATATGCTTGGTACCTACCTTTTAAATTTTAAAGACTGTAAAATATGAAAGAATTGGATTTGTCGAAAAACGAATTTAACATTTCATATCTCACTCGGCAAACTATGTTCATGTTAATTTCAGGTTGAAAGATAATATACAATGAACATAAAACTCATGTTTAAAAAAACAACAGAAAAATATGTTTTGTTACTTGTCGTCATTCTATAACAAAACAAAAACTTTATTCATTGTTATAAAACACAGGAGAATAATTATATTAAAATAATAGGTCCTTTTAACGTTTCTTGCTTACTAAATACAAAATAATAACGTTTACACCAATATGTTAACGAGATAAATCTTAGATCACGCGAGATAAGGCGTCCCCCCCCCCTGCTCACATTGCCTATTTGAGGGTAGCATTCGATATGCACATCACAGAAAATGATTACAGTAAGTAATGAATACATGATACCAATTTATATTATGAGTGCTAGAGTGTTCAATATTCCAGTGGTATAATTACAGATTCACTCCGTGATTTAAATCACATACTGTTTTTCTTTGATACGAACGTAAATATCATAATTCATTAAATATATTCAAAATATCTCACAGTTTCATTTCCCAAATGGCAATTTTATTATCAATACTTATTTTCAATGAAAATCTTCCAAGGGTCATACATATTCGCAGAAGCTAAATGTATACGTCGAATTGATTCACATGAATACTTGTTATATGACTTACTAACCCTAACCACTTCGTAACTGTTCTTCTTACTGTTTTAAATAAGTTTCCAAAGTTACATTTGATTGATTGTCCGATATTCGATTGTAATCAAATATGAAGCCTGATGAGCTACAGAGCCAATGGCTCTAGTTTTTATATACCGAAATGTATCACAGGTTTTCATGTTATGATTGCTCTCTTAGTCCTGCTATAAATGGAAAAGAGTCACCCGTAAAATCTCGCTTTATACGCACCGTTGGGAGAGAGATTGTTACTGGGATTCCGGATTGTTATGGGAGAGTTACGGATGGTCATGGGAATTTTCGCTTTTTGTCAGATTTAGTTTTGCTTCAAAGAAGTGTTGATTTTATGTTTTTTGGTCGGAATATTGCAAAGTTTGTTACCATGATTAAATGAATGTATTCAAAGATCATTTTAGCTATCATTAGTTTGTATGTTCTAGTTTATTTGGCAAATTCGTTGATGATATCGAAAAATAAATATCTAAGACTGATTAAAAGTCTCTAGATATCTTTAAGTGGGCAATGTGAAATATTGATACTTCAGATTATCAAAAATTAATTCAATTGACATTTACAATTCCATATTCGATAAATTAACGGAGTTATTTTAATTGCTTATAATTGATGTTTATTCGGAAGGGTCTAATGTTATTGTAAATGATTGTTACTGGGCTATGATTACAGATGTTCCGGATTGTGATTGAGTACGATACGGATTGTAAGCAAACCAAAATCAACAGAAAGCTGTTCTTATAATGCAAAATGTGATAATATTTTGACACAATTCTGTTTAAGATTCCCGAAAAATGCATGTAAAAAATAATGAAGACATTTGAATATTCTGGTTTTGAAAAGTCGGTTTTATTGTGCTTGCATTTTTGGATATCTGTGAATACCGCTTAAAATAAGATAAACATTAGTTTTAGATCAAGATAAAACCTGTTTATGATTGGTCATCATTCTGGTAATAAAATCAAAAGTTTATACATGAAATAATAATGTAATATCAAATAATTGATTAAGCTTTAATTTTATGTGCCAAAAATGTATCATCATAATTTTTCAACAAAGATTTTGTTTCATTTGCTCTTTATTTGTTTATCAGGGCGGTATGTAGCTGACTACCTTTGGATACAGTTATCGCCCTGTCTGTCGTCTGTAATGTACTTTGGATACAGTTATCGCCCTGTCTGTCGTCTGTAATGTAGGCCTACTTTGGATACAGTTATCGCCCTGTCTGTCGTCTGTAATGTACTTTGGATACAGTTATCGCCCTGTCTGTCGTCTGTAATGTAGGCCTACTTTGGATACAGTTATCGCCCTGTCTGTCGTCTGTAATGTACTTTGGATACAGTTATCGCCCTGTCTGTCGTCTGTAATGTAGGCCTACTTTGGATACAGTTATCGCCCTGTCTGTCGTCTGTAATGTACTTTGGATACAGTTATCGCCCTGTCTGTCGTCTGTAATGTACTTTGGATACAGTTATCGCCCTGTCTGTCGTCTGTAATGTAGGCCTACTTTGGATACAGTTATCGCCCTGTCTGTCGTCTGTAATGTACTTTGGATACAGTTATCGCCCTGTCTGTCGTCTGTAATGTACTTTGGATACAGTTATCGCCCTGTCTGTCGTCTGTAATGTAGGCCTACTTTGGATACAGTTATCGCCCTGTCTGTCGTCTGTAATGTACTTTGGATACAGTTATCGCCCTGTCTGTCGTCTGTAATGTAGGCCTACTTTGGATACAGTTATCGCCCTGTCTGTCGTCTGTAATGTACTTTGGATACAGTTATCGCCCTGTCTGTCGTCTGTAATGTACTTTGGATACAGTTATCGCCCTGTCTGTCGTCTGTAATGTAGGCCTACTTTGGATACAGTTATCGCCCTGTCTGTCGTCTGTAATGTACTTTGGATACAGTTATCGCCCTGTCTGTCGTCTGTAATGTACTTTGGATACAGTTATCGCCCTGTCTGTCGTCTGTAATGTACTTTGGATACAGTTATCGCCCTGTCTGTCGTCTGTAATGTACTTTGGATACAGTTATCGCCCTGTCTGTCGTCTGTAATGTACTTTGGATACAGTTATCGCCCTGTCTGTCGTCTGTAATGTACTTTGGATACAGTTATCGCCCTGTCTGTCGTCTGTAATGTACTTTGGATACAGTTATCGCCCTGTCTGTCGTCTGTAATGTACTTTGGATACAGTTATCGCCCTGTCTGTCGTCTGTAATGTACTTTGGATACAGTTATCGCCCTGTCTGTCGTCTGTAATGTACTTTGGATACAGTTATCGCCCTGTCTGTCGTCTGTAATTTGTTTCGTTTTCTAAGCAGAACTAAAAACTCTGACTTAGTTCAATGAATAACATGTGTAAATGTGCCTTTTGGAATTCAAATTTCATTTCATTCAAGACTTTTCCCGTATGTTGTTTAGCAATTCTATTTGAAAGAAATTGCAATGGAATTATTTCAAATTAGCAATTTAAACAATCTTCTTTTCTTGGTTGTATTAGTTATATGTAATAAGAATTGAATCACAAGAAATTTGAGATACTTTAAGGCAGGTTATATTTCACAGTTTCACCACAGATGGGGATGTTGTCGACTCTTACCTTTTGTAAATCTAATGACGGGGGGAATTTTTACATTTTCTGTATATTCTGTTTTCCTACAATTTGGGTTTAAGTCGACTCTTGGAAATGTCATCTTCTGATGACTCTTATAAAATGTAAAAATTACTGGCATATGGAATAAGGCAATCTATGTATGTGAACTCTTGTTTAAATGCCCATTGATGTTGCGTTCATATTTTGATAAACTTCGACTTTAAAGCGCTGACATAATGAAGCGTTTCATAGCGTTTTGGGGGTCGGGATTGTCATGAAATCAATATATTTGGTTCTCCGTTTTGTTTATTTACCTCACATTTATATAAATATTTAAAAAAGAAACAAATGCCTTTTCATAAGTCGCTTTAATCATGCTATCCCCAGTCGGGGTAGAATATTGGATTTATCATGCTTATGATAATGCACAGGCGTTACATCTAGGCTGAGTACATCAGGTATTCTGTTTTCATGATATTTCACTTTGCCGCTTAATTTAGAAATCATCTCTTTCCTTCTATGCTAGTAATAGCGCATTATCTGCATAAACATTGATTTCATTTGCACTCATTGTTTTAAAAACACCATACTTCTACAATATGCTTTGCCACACTTCCCATGATAATCCGTAGCAAAAATGTGCTTCCCCAGTAAATAATCCGGTAAAGCATCATGTAACAATCCGTTGTATTAAAAGTGTACCCCTCTCTCAGAAAGATTACAATAACATACTTCTAATAGGCATTATTTCACATATGTAAGACCTATCATTTCAAACAACGATTTTTGAACACACAGAACGACTTTTTTTTAAGTGAACGTAGTTTAATGTAAATAATATGGATGTTTTATGTTGTCGAGGTTAAAATTATGGACCGATATTCAGGAAGACTAAATTTTTATCTTGTTTACTGGGCATTTCTGTTCATAATAAATAAATATTTTTATAGATCATTTATGTAAGAATCTTAGAACAAACCTAAACATGGTGAAACGTTGCTATTTACTACTACAGAGTTTATAAAATGCGCCACACCAAGCTGAACAGTTCCCATAACAATCCGTAACTCTCCCATAACAATCCGGAATCCCAGTAACAATCTATCTCCCAACGGTGCGTATTATAGGGTGTGATAAGACTACTTACGCAGTCATTTCAATTCGTCAAGTCGTTCTGACGCTGTAGTTTAACCGTCGGGTTTAGCGTACAGTAAAACCACACCCTGTAATTGTTAAGATTTTACCCCTCTCTCGGGAAAATTACAATAACGTTTTGGTCAAAGGCATTATTTCACAATTGTTCGACCTATCATTTAAAACAATCATTTGTGTAAACACGGAATTACTTTTTCTACGTAAACATAGTTCAATTTAAAAAACAAGGACGCTTTATGATGTCAAGGTAGTTATTTTGGACCAATATTCAGGACGTTGACAGTGTTTACTTTGCTCAATGTAGATTTCTAGTATGCATAATGAATTAATACATCTATAGACATATTATGTTAGAACCTACGAACAGTGCTAATTTGGATAAAACATGAATACGTACTACTGCAGCGATCATTAGATATGCCATGCATGTCACAACAGTTCCCATGACAATCCGTAACCGTCCTATAACAATCCGGAATCCCAGTAACAATCTCTCCCAACGGTGCGTATTACAGGGTGTGAAAACATAGGTTCCAGTTCGAGACGCTTTGTAGCCAAACAAATTCATCTTAGTATTTGACCTTTTAGTTGTTTTTTGAAAGACTAAGTTATTTCAAAAACCATCTTTCATCCGGAAGTTAACATATTAATAGCGTTACATGAACAAGAAGGTAATGGGGTGAGAGGGCTTTGTAAGCCAAGATAATGACTGGCTGGGAGGGCTTTGTAAGTGTTGACAAGGCCCTCCTGCCCGGGCATCATCGGGTACGAAGTCCTCCCCTTCACAGCTGGAATCTTCTATGGGGGGGTCTGTGAAGTTAGCTCCCAGTTCACGGTTCCCGGTTCATTATTCAAATTGTGAAGTTGGCTCCCAGTTCACGGTTCCTAGTTCCTTATTCAAATTGTGAAGTTGGTTCCCAGTTCACGGTTCCCAGTTCCTTATTCGAATAGGAAGTAATAGCTCCCGGTTCTATGTTCAGTTATAATACACGTTTACCCGTTAAACTAATATGTTTACCATTGTCCACGTATTAGGAATATGCCGAGTCTACTTCTGTACATGATCAAAGGGCGCAAATGTCATGCACGGCTACCTATAGCATTTTGATTCTAATATACACAGTCGCAGTATCAGCCACACTATCGCTGTACCCGGTTCCTTATTCGACTCGCCAACACCCGTTTCGTAAAAGATATGTTGAATAAGCATATATATGATCTGTACATCTGTACATAAGCAAAATGCAATATACGCTCGTACATTTACGTACAGGGCTATTAGATAGATGCAAGGTGCTAGCTCCCAGTTCCCTATTCAAAGTGTGAAGTTGGCACCGGGTTCATTATTCATCTTTAGACTCGCTCACACCCGTTTCAAAATAGATAAGTTTATCATTGAATAAGCATAATTAGGTATATGTCCAGTCTACCTCTGTACATAAGCAAAGTGCAATATACGCTCGTACATTTATGCACAGGGCTATTAGATAGATGCAAGGTGCCAGCTCCCAGTTCCCTATTCAAAGTGTGAAGTTGGCACCGGGTTCATTATTCGACTCTAGACTGACTCACACCCGTTTCAAGAAAGTTATCTTTATCATTGAATAAGCATATATTAGGTCTATGTCCAGTCTACCTCTGTACATAAGCAAAGTGCACAGTATCCTCGTACATTTACGTACAGGGCTATTAGATAGATGCAAGGTGCCAGCTCCCAGTTCCCTATTCAAAGTGTGAAGTTGGAACCAGGTTCATTATTCATCTTTAGACTCGCTCACACCCGTTTCAAAATAGATAAGTTTATCATTGAATAAGCATAATTAGGTATATGTCCAGTCTACCTCTGTACATAAGCAAAGTGCAATATACGCTCGTACATTTATGCACAGGGCTATTAGATAGATGCAAGGTGCCAGCTCCCAGTTCCCTATTCAAAGTGTGAAGTTGGCACCGGGTTCATTATTCGACTCTAGACTGGCTCACACCCGTTTCAAGAAAGTTATCTTTATCATTGAATAAGCATATATTAGGTATATGTCCAGTCTACCTCTGTACATAAGCAAAGTGCAAAGTATCCTCGTACATTTACGTACAGGGCTATTAGATAGATGCAAGGTGCCAGCTCCCAGTTCCCTATTCAAAGTGTGAAGTTGGAACCAGGTTCATTATTCGACTCTAGAGTCACTCACACCCGTTTCAAGAAAGTTATGTATATCATTGAATAAGCATATATTAGGTCTATGTCCAGTCAACCTCTGTAGATAAGCAAAGTGCAATATACGCTCGTACATTTACCTACAGGGCTATTAGATAGATGCAAGGTGCCAGCTCCCAGTTCCCTATTCAAAGTGTGAAGTTGGAACCGGGTTCATTATTCAACTTTAGATTCGCTCACACCCGTTTCAAAATAGATAAGTTTATCATTGAATAAGCATATATTAGGTCTATGTCCAGTCTACCTCTGTACATAAGCAAAGTGCAAAGTATCCTCGTACATTTACGTACAGGGCTATTAGATAGATGCAAGGTGCCAGCTCCCAGTTCCCTATTCAAAGTGTGAAGTTGGAACCGGGTTCATTATTCAACTTTAGACTCGCTCACACCCGTTTCAAGAAAGTTATCTTTATCATTGAATAAGCATATATAAGGTCTATGTACAGTCTACCTCTGTACATAAGCAAAGTGCAAAGTATCCTCGTACATTTACGTACAGGGCTATTAGATAGATGCAAGGTGCTAGCTCCCAGTTCCCTATTCAAAGTGTGAAGTTGGAACCGGGTTCATTATTCAACTTTAGACTCGCTCACACCCGTTTCAAGAAAGTTATCTTTATCATTGAATAAGCATATATTAGGTCTATGTACAGTCTACCTCTGTAGATAAGCAAAGTGCAAAATATGCTCCTACATTTACGTACAGGGCTATTAGATAGATGCAAGGTGCTAGCTCCCAGTTCCCTATTCAAAGTGTGAAGTTGGCACCGGGTTCATTATTCATCTTTAGACTCGCTCACACCCGTTTCAAAATAGATAAGTTTATCATTGAATAAGCATAATTAGGTATATGTCCAGTCTACCTCTGTACATAAGCAAAGTGCAATATACGCTCGTACATTTATGCACAGGGCTATTAGATAGATGCAAGGTGCCAGCTCCCAGTTCCCTATTCAAAGTGTGAAGTTGGCACCGGGTTCATTATTCGACTCTAGACTGGCTCACACCCGTTTCAAGAAAGTTATCTTTATCATTGAATAATCATATATTAGGTCTATGTCCAGTCTACCTCTGTACATAAGCAAAGTGCAAAGTATCCTCGTACATTTACGTACAGGGCTATTAGATAGATGCAAGGTGCCAGCTCCCAGTTCCCTATTCAAAGTGTGAAGTTGGAACCAGGTTCATTATTCGACTCTAGAGTCACTCACACCCGTTTCAAGAAAGTTATGTATATCATTGAATAAGCATATATTAGGTCTATGTCCAGTCAACCTCTGTAGATAAGCAAAGTGCAATATACGCTCGTACATTTACCTACAGGGCTATTAGATAGATGCAAGGTGCCAGCTCCCAGTTCCCTATTCAAAGTGTGAAGTTGGAACCGGGTTCATTATTCAACTTTAGATTCGCTCACACCCGTTTCAAAATAGATAAGTTTATCATTGAATAAGCATATATTAGGTCTATGTCCAGTCTACCTCTGTACATAAGCAAAGTGCAAAGTATCCTCGTACATTTACGTACAGGGCTATTAGATAGATGCAAGGTGCTAGCTCCCAGTTCCCTATTCAAAGTGTGAAGTTGGAACCGGGTTCATTATTCAACTTTAGACTCGCTCACACCCGTTTCAAGAAAGTTATCTTTATCATTGAATAAGCATATATTAGGTCTATGTACAGTCTACCTCTGTACATAAGCAAAGTGCAAAGTATCCTCGTACATTTACGTACAGGGCTATTAGATAGATGCAAGGTGCTAGCTCCCAGTTCTCTATTCAAAGTGTGAAGTTGGAACCGGGTTCATTATTCAACTTTAGACTCGCTCACACCCGTTTCAAGAAAGTTATCTTTATCATTGAATAAGCATATATTAGGTCTATGTACAGTCTACCTCTGTAGATAAGCAAAGTGCAAAATATGCTCCTACATTTACGTACAGGGCTATTAGATAGATGCAAGGTGCTAGCTCCCAGTTCCCTATTCAAAGTGTGAAGTTGGCACCGGGTTCATTATTCATCTTTAGACTCGCTCACACCCGTTTCAAAATAGATAAGTTTATCATTGAATAAGCATAATTAGGTATATGTCCAGTCTACCTCTGTACATAAGCAAAGTGCAATATACGCTCGTACATTTATGTACAGGGCTATTAGATAGATGCAAGGTGCCAGCTCCCAGTTCCCTATTCAAAGTGTGAAGTTGGCACCGGGTTCATTATTCGACTCTAGACTGGCTCACACCCGTTTCAAGAAAGTTATCTTTATCATTGAATAAGCATATATTAGGTCTATGTCCAGTCTACCTCTGTACATAAGCAAAGTGCAAAGTATCCTCGTACATTTACGTACAGGGCTATTAGATAGATGCAAGGTGCCAGCTCCCAGTTCCCTATTCAAAGTGTGAAGTTGGAACCAGGTTCATTATTCGACTCTAGAGTCACTCACACCCGTTTCAAGAAAGTTATGTATATCATTGAATAAGCATATATTAGGTCTATGTCCAGTCAACCTCTGTAGATAAGCAAAGTGCAATATACGCTCGTACATTTACCTACAGGGCTATTAGATAGATGCAAGGTGCCAGCTCCCAGTTCCCTATTCAAAGTGTGAAGTTGGAACCGGGTTCATTATTCAACTTTAGATTCGCTCACACCCGTTTCAAAATAGATAAGTTTATCATTGAATAAGCATATATTAGGTCTATGTCCAGTCTACCTCTGTACATAAGCAAAGTGCAAAGTATCCTCGTACATTTACGTACAGGGCTATTAGATAGATGCAAGGTGCTAGCTCCCAGTTCCCTATTCAAAGTGTGAAGTTGGAACCGGGTTCATTATTCAACTTTAGACTCGCTCACACCCGTTTCAAGAAAGTTATCTTTATCATTGAATAAGCATATATTAGGTCTATGTACAGTCTACCTCTGTAGATAAGCAAAGTGCAAAATATGCTCCTACATTTACGTACAGGGCTATTAGATAGATGCAAGGTGCTAGCTCCCAGTTCCCTATTCAAAGTGTGAAGTTGGCACCGGGTTCATTATTCATCTTTAGACTCGCTCACACCCGTTTCAAAATAGATAAGTTTATCATTGAATAAGCATAAATTAGGTATATGTCCAGTCTACCTCTGTACATAAGCAAAGTGCAAAGTATGCTCGTACATTTACGCACAGGGTTGTTAGATAGATGCAAGGTGCCAGCTCCCAGTTCCCTATTCAAAGTGTGAAGTTGGCACCGGGTTCATTATTCGACTCTAGACTCGCTCACACCCGTTTCAAGAAAGTTATGTTTATCATTGAATAAGCATATATTAGGTCTATGTACAGTCTACCTCTGTACATAAGCAAAGTGCAAAGTATCCTCGTACATTTACGTACAGGGCTATTAGATAGATGCAAGGTGCTAGCTCCCAGTTCACTATTCAAAGTGTGAAGTTGGAACCGGGTTCATTATTCGACTCTAGACTCGCTCACACCCGTTTCAAGAAAGTTATGTTTATCATTGAATAAGCATATATTAGGTCTATGTACAGTCTACCTCTGTACATAAGCAAAGTGCAAAGTATCCTCGTACATTTACGTACAGGGCTATTAGATAGATGCAAGGTGCTAGCTCCCAGTTCACTATTCAAAGTGTGAAGTTGGAACCGGGTTCATTATTCAACTTTAGACTCGCTCACACCCGTTTCAAGAAAGTTATGTTTATCATTGAATAAGCATATATTAGGTCTATGTCCAGTCTACCTCTGTAGATAAGCAAAGTGCAATATACGCTCGTACATTTACGTACAGGGCTATTAGATAGATGCAAGGTGCTAGCTCCCAGTTCCCTATTCAAAGTGTGAAGTTGGCACCGGGTTCATTATTCGACTCTAGACTCGCTCACACCCGTTTCAAGAAAGTTATGTTTATCATTGAATAAGCATATATTAGGTATATGTCCAGTCTACCTCTGTTCATAAGCAAAGTGCAAAATATGCTCGTGCATTTACGTACAGGGCTATTAGATAGCTGCAAGGTGCTAGCTCCCAGTTCCCTATTTTAAAGTGTTAAGTTGGAACCGGGTTCATTGTTCAACTTTAGACTCGCTCTCACCCGTTTCAAGAAAGTTATGTTTATCATTGAATAAGCATATATTAGGTCTATGTCCAGTCTACCTCTGTACATAAGGGAAGTGCAAAGTATGCTCGTACATTTACGCACAGGGTTGTTAGATAGATGCAAGGTGCTAGCTCCCAGTTCCCTATTCAAAGTGTGAAGTTGGCACCGGGTTCATTATTCGACTCTAGACTCGCTCACACCCGTTTCAAGAAAGTTATGTTTATAATTCCAATATGCATATATTAGGTCTATGTACAGTCAACCTCTGTAGATAAGCAAAGTGCAATATACACTCGTACATTTACCTACAGGGCTATTAGATAGATGCAAGGTGCCAGCTCCCAGTTCCCTATTCAAAGTGTGAAGTTGGAACCGGGTTCATTATTCAACTTTAGATTCGCTCACACCCGTTTCAAAATAGATAAGTTTATCATTGAATAAGCATATATTAGGTCTATGTCCAGTCTACCTCTGTACATAAGCAAAGTGCAAAGTATCCTCGTACATTTACGTACAGGGCTATTAGATAGATGCAAGGTGCTAGCTCCCAGTTCCCTATTCAAAGTGTGAAGTTGGAACCGGGTTCATTATTCGACTCTAGACTCGCTCACACCCGTTTCAAGAAAGTTATGTTTATCATTGAATAAGCATATATTAGGTCTATGTCCAGTCTACCTCTGTAGATAAGCAAAGTGCGATATACGCTCGTACATTTACGTACAGGGCTATTAGATAGATGCAAGGTGCCAGCTCCCAGTTCCCTATTCAAAGTGTGAAGTTGGAACCGGGTTCATTATTCGACTCTAGACTCGCTCACACCCGTTTCAAGAAAGTTATGTTTATCATTGAATAAGCATATATTAGGTCTATGTCCAGTCTACCTCTGTAGATAAGCAAAGTGCAAAATATGCTCGTACATTTACGTACAGGGCTATTAGATAGATGCAAGGTGCCAGCTCCCAGTTCCCTATTCAAAGTGTGAAGTTGGCACCGGGTTCATTATTCATCTTTAGACTCGCTCACACCCGTTTCAAAATAGATAAGTTTTTCATTGAATACGCATAAATTAGGTATATGTCCAGTCTACCTCTGTACATAAGCAAAGTGCAAAGTATGCTCGTACATTTATGCACAGGGCTATTAGATAGATGCAAGGTGCCAGCTCCCAGTTCCCTATTCAAAGTGTGAAGTTGGCACCGGGTTCATTATTCGACTCTACTCTTCAAATTTAGTCACAGCCTACAGCCTTTGAGGCCAATGGTTCTCGTAATAATTTCCTAGCAAACAGTTCTTTTGTCTCATTTTAGTCTGACATACCTAGGATAAATCCTGCAGACAATCATCTATTGATCATCCCTTGTTTGACCAAAAAAAGTCTGTTTACATGAGAACATCCTTAGGGATTTCTGTATTTTTAAATCCCTCTATAAAGTAAGCAGGGGTATATGGGGGTCATTCCCTACATCATAATGTGATTTTCTGCTGTCAATTTTCTCATGACCTGTAAAGTCTATATCAAGCTTACATTACACACTTTTTATTTGTTAACAATAACCCTCACTAGATTTTAGGCCAAATTTAAATTGGTTCGGATTGAATTTTCTTTTGCGTTCAGCGAAACTTTACATTTCGGACTAAGTTAAATGGTATACAATTGGCACAGGTTTATGAGAGGATTTTTTAGTACACCCGATGATGCTCTTGATCGGATTTAAAATTCTTTTCCAAACTAATTTGTTAATTGAGTTTTTGTCCCTGAACTTTTTGCAAATAACAATTTTATACTAGAATAAGATGGAAGCGATTTACACATAGATGAGTAAATGATGTCAGATGAGTAATCAAATATTTCTATTATAAAAATTTTTAAATTTGTTTCAGAAATGATGACTTTTATTGACTCACGATGCAAAGCCTATATCAGAGTGCGTTGTATATGAGCCATGCATATTTCGTTCATGCTAAGATTTGTCATTTTGAAAAAATTTGAATTTTCACATTTTTGAAAAATTTCATCAGCTGTTTGTAAAATGCTGCTGATAGTGCCATTAGGGCATGGTTGTGTATAATTCCACTGCCACTGTAGTTCTACGTTACATGATGCATTTTGATGTTGACTTTGAATGATCCAATTGACTGCTGCTGCAGTTTTAAGTTAAACTATGCATTTTGATGTTGACCTTGAATGATTCACTTGACTGATGCTGCAGTTTTAAGTTAAACTATGCCTTTTGGTGATGACTTTGAATGATCCACTTGATTGCTTCTGCAGTTTTAAGTTAACTATGCATTTTGGTGATGACTTTGTATGATCCACTTGACTGCTGCTGCAGTTTTAAGTTACACGATGCATTTTGATGATGATTTGGTATGATCCACTTGACTGCTACTGCAGTTCTACGTTACAAAATGCAATTTGATGATGACTTTGTATGATCCACTTGACTGCTGCTGCAGTTTTGAGTTACAAAATGCATGTTTAGCTCATCTGGCCCGGTGTCCCATGTCTCTCCATCCGTCCACAAACTTTGTGCACTTTTGACTTCTAGTCAAGAACTGAAAGGCGTAGAAAGCTGAAACTTTGTTTTAAATATCTACCCATGGACAAGATTGAGGCCACATACATACATATCCATGCTTGGTGGTACTGAAGAGGCACAAAAACACAAGCCAACACTGACAAGACAATGGCTTTAAGATCGAATTCTTCAAGAATTACCGATTTGAAATCTGTGAGACAAAAGGACAGAAGAAAGCCCTTGGTTCTTTACTGTCCTGAAGTTTGTGAAGAAGATATTGTTCACACTTCTATCATGCAATATGAGAATGAATTGGACAATACAAAACTTTTATATAAAACAGCCAGAAGCATCGAGGACTTCATTGATGAAAAGAAACCGTCAGACATGATTTCCGTATTGAGCACTACAGAAGACGTTCCAACAGAACTGTATAGCCTTATGCGTTGGATTTTGGTAGGACCTGAAGAGGGGTTGCAAACCGAAATGAGGCACTGGACAGTCGACCAATCAGCACTTACACTATGTCAGAGCATAATGTATGCCTTCAAAACCAAAAGGCAAGTACAGCACCAATCTAAGGAAGCAACAGCCATTTTCAGAACACAACATGCCCGAGAAGGTTGTGGGCCTATCACTTACTGTTCACCACGACACCAGGAACAAGACACTAGTAGACCTTCTCAATTCACAGAACTTTTGTGTGTCATATGGCCGGTCACTGCTCTTGGGAACAGCAATAGCAAATGCTGTTGTAGAAAATACACTACAGTTTGATGGTCTGTATGTACCACCCTTTCTAAAGGAAGGAACATTTGTGTTCTTTGCAGTTGTTGACACAGACTTTGCAGAGGATACAGCAGATGGGAAAGGCACAACACATGGGACTATCACTGTGATTTATCAAAAGGAAAATGCTCCAGGAGAAGTAATTGCACCCAATTTAAAACTTTATGAGGCAAAATCTCTAACAGTTGCTCCAAACAGTGTCTTAATCAGGCCGTGCAGCAAACCAAAACCTCGGGTGACAAAAGAAGACAAGAATTCCAAATTGGCACTACAGGGATTTAAAAGTTTTATGAGCTGACTACCCTTGGCTGGATCATAGCATCTGCACTTTCGAAAGGAGATGAGGATGGAGAAGACAGCAAATGTCCTGGCTGGGCTGGATTCAAGTCCCTTTTCTCATCTCCCATGCCTTTGACCAGAGTTGGTGCACTGCCACTGTTGCCTGAAGTTGCGCACGAATTGTCTACAATGTTGACTGTAATTCAACAAGCATCAAAACTGAAAAGTCTAGTCACTAGTGAAGAACATCCAACAGTGATCACCTTTGACATGGCCTTATATAAGAAGGCTGTACAGTTGGTAGATGCAAGGGACGATCTGAAAGGCAAAGTTCTTCCAAGGTTGGGTGAGCTACATACTGTCATGGCTGCATTGAGGGCATTAGGAACATCTATTGAAAACTCTGGAATAGATGATGCATGGATTGAGGCTGATGTATATGGATCTGTTACAACACATCAGATCTTGAAATGTGCCCACTACAAGAGAACTCCTCGTGCACACATTCATATGTACACGGCTCTATATGAACTGCTCCTTTAGAAGTTCTTTGAGGAAAAGCCACACCTTCAAGCCATCTTCTTCAAGCCAGTGAATGAAGTCCAGGATGCCTGTGTTAGGATGCTAAGTTGAGCAATGAGTGCATCACTGTTGTCAATGAACAATTACTTCGAATCCTCACTGACGAAGCAGTAGTTAGTCAGCTTAGAATATGGGAGCAAGACAAATGCTCCAATGTAATGTTCAAGTCAATCAAGAATTTTGTTATTTTATTTTATTTATTTTTTTATTGGTTCCATTGATTACACACATATACAGTTGTCACGGTTTTACAATAAGAATAACAGACAGTTGCATGGACAGTTGTGATAAATTTTTTTTAGGTACATCAGTGTATATGTATTGGAATAATTTACTTCAGCAATCAGTCAAATTGGTCATGTAAGTACTGGTCAATCAAGTCAATCAAGAATTACCTCCATCACGTTGAAACCGTCCTAGATCCTCCTCTTTGTCGAAGCTTCAAGAAATTGTGATCTTCTTCTCCATCTACAAGCTGGAGAGGCACTTAGCAAGCTCTTCTTTGCCCGAGATCGGATAAAATACAAGCGCCTTTGGTCACGGTACCTTGCGAACATGCAAGAATTGGAGCAAAGTCATCCGGAAACCTGGCAGAAACTTCAGGATGGGAACATATCTGTCACTAAGAGTGAGATACCTTTCGTTTCCATTGGAGCAGATCATGCATGTGAACAAGTGAACAGGATGATGAAGATCCACTCAGGTTTGATTGGTATTTCCAATAATGCCAATGCACGGCAGCGATTCTTCCTAGCTACACCAGAGATGTCACGCCTTTCTCAAAATTTAAGGGCCAATTAGTTATCACTGCTCAGAAACGTGAGGTACAAGCAAGGGCTGTAACGAAAGAGCATGAAGATGTCAAGAAAATCAAGGCTGCTATTCTGAATCATGGAAATCCCTTTGAAGCAGAGGGAGATCAGCCTTACAACTTCATGACACATGCATATGTTCCCCAAAGATATGTTCCACAGATTCTAAACATCAATGAAGTTGGTCAGAAATTGTATGAAGACTATGTAGCCGAAAGAATCAATGGAGATGTAAGTCTATGAGCACCGGTCAAGAAGCAGAACAATGCTATGTTTCTGTAGGGAAACAAGACACAAACAGTCAAAATCCGTGACCAAGCCTTGGATCTGAAAGAAATCAAAGAAACCTTTATGGTCGTGTGATGATTCTTGCCAAATCAAGTCGGGACATTGATCAGAAGAACGCAATTGGAAACTTTGAGTTTACTCCAAGAGCATTGTTCGCCCCAGATAGATCCATCCTTCCATATACTGATAAATCAAAGCTCATTAATTGCCTGGTTATGCTGGCAGCAAGTAATAGAACGGAACAAAATGCAAAGTATCCGTATTGGTGGATGATGTCGATGTCCTTTCTGAAACAAAAACCTCACAAGCTACCCTTGGAAGTCCAAAACATTGCTGTTGTGGATGGAATGGTTCGTGTTCAACAGATGACAAAGCAGTCCAGGACAATCAGCTTGGTCAAAGATTTTGGTCAGCACTTCAACGACAGACTACTGATAATGACAGTTGACTTTGATGAGGTTATTCTTGTCTTTGACACCTACAAAGTGGATTCGTTGAAAACAAGAGAAAAACGGCGGCAAGGCAAAGAACCGATTCAGTACCAAATTGCAGACAACACAAACATCAAGCAATTACCACTGGGACGTTTTTTTCTTATTAGAAAACAAAAGCAGATTTGACTGAATACCTTGCTAAAGCGGTATTGAAGATTATTGCAAATTCCCAAAAGCTGGTCGTCGCATCAGCATCGGGCCACACACGAAGCAACTGCGTCATGCAGTTTGAAGAAACAAATCATGAAGAAGCTGATACATTGATGATCTGCTTGGCAGCAGCAGCATCACAACGGTATCCTGGAGCACGTATTTTTTTTCAGCCCATATACAGACGTCTTAGTTTTAGCTGTTGCACACTGTGAGAAGCTCTCCAAAAACACACCAATATCGATGGTCTCAGGTATTGTCGAGATTGGGCCAATCTGGAGTGCGCTTGGAAGAGAAAAGCAACAGCACTACATGATTTCCCATGCCTTTTCTGGTGCAGATAATGTTGGAAGATTATCTGGACTTGGTAAAACTAAGTGGTTCCAGAAGTACAGGAAGGCTGACGTGGAAGTCATCTCAGCATCTATGGAACTGACAGAGGAGTGTGATGTACAACAGGACGTGAAGGAGACACTGGCTAAATTTGTTTGCTCACTGTACTGTCCAAAGGGCATTCATATCGCAAGTATTTCCGACCTCAGGTGGCATCTGTTTTGTAAACATCTGGCAGAAAGCAACAAGTTGCCACCTACAACTGGTGCCCTTGAGGAGCATATTGAACGTGCTCCTGGCAAGCTAGGGTGTGGTCTCAAAGCACAGTGATGTGGCAGCATCTGTTGGATCCCCTCAAACATGGCTATTAACAAATTGGAAATGGTGATGTACTCCCTACCACCGCAAAGGTGCCACCCCCGCCACAAGCCATTGTAGAACTGGTCAGATGCCAATGCAAAACCCATTGCACAAGCCAAAGGTGTTCATGCCAGAGTCACAACTTGCCTTGCACTGAGCTCTGTTTGTGTGGAACCGACTGTGAAAATGATTCTGACTATAACGCCGAATATGACACCCAGGACAGTGATGAAGATCTGTAGTAACACTTTCTAAATGATATCGATCTTGATGATACTCCGGCAGGATTTGCCTGTTATCTTTCTTTTGAGATTCATATGAACACTACATTGATTGCATTCCCGTCTAATATGTTATGGAATAATAAGTACATAAATATAATAATGTCATATACCATTTTTTCTTATTTTTAATGCTTCTGATCATGTTTGTGTTGTCACCATTACAGCCCTAGACCACAAAAACATAAAATTATCATTTTTATTCTAGGTTCTTAGTTGACAAGAAACTGAGATATTGCAAAATTTGATGGCGGCCATTTTGAAATTTAAAAATAGTCACATAAATCCCTTTTCTCTACTTTTAAGTGCCTCTGATCAAATTTATGCTATCACCGTTAGCATCCTCCTTGACCACAAAAACATGGAATGACAATGTTAATTTTAGTTCCTAAGTTGTCAAGAAGCAAATTTATAGCAGAATTTGTGATTTATGGCGGCCATTTTGAAAATCAAAAATGGCCGCCATAACGGTGTTAACGAAAATGCCAACATTGTTTTTTTTTATTTTCTGTGCTTTCATCTTTCCAAAAATGTATAGTTTAAGATTTAAAACCTATTTTCATCTTCTTCTCCAGGAACATAATGCCTAAATAGCTGAAACCTTGTGTAGATACTCCTTGACTAGTGAGGCTTTTCTATTCTATAGCTTTGCTGGCCCCTAATAAGGGCCACATGGGCCATACCCTTAAAACATATTTTCATCTTCTTCTCCAGAAACATGTGACCTTAATAGCTGAAACTTTGTTTAAAGAGTCTTTGACTAGAAAGGATTATGAGGGCCAAAAGGGCCATGCCTTTAAAGGTTTTTTTCACTTGCAAAAGGTCTAGAGAGCTGAAATCTTGGCGTACAGACTCCTGCAATTAACCCTTTGGTCACTAAAACAGGTTTGGTGAACATTTGGATTCTGTACCTTAAATTATCAATTGAATTATCAATATTCGTTTCTGTATTGATTACAGTTATCTAAAAACACATGTATAATTATTTCTAGGATTTGTGACCCTGTTGTCCTTACAAAGGGCGAAACCACATTGGCCACACCCTAAAATAATATCAAATATGAAGCCTGATAAACTATAGAACCAATCGCTCTGGCCTTATCTCCAAAACCTTTCATTATTTTCTTACAAAACTTTATATGTGGTTAATCCTTATGGTGGTGTGGTGCTTGCAGCTATTTTGGTTATTTTAGATTGTTTTCTGGTTTCCATGGAAACAATTTGTGCTATAGCCCCAAAACTGTAAAATATTTGTTTACTTGAAGAGGAATGGTGCCTTTTGCTACTTTGTTTTCTTCTGATTTTTTTCTGGTTTTCATAGAAAATAATTTGAACTTAATACATATACTCACGTGCAAAAGAAACGTCCCCAAACATTTTAATATTTTTATTTGTAATTTTTTATCTAATGACATTGAACTCAGTGTTAGGAGTAGGTCACATATAAACACTCAAGTTGATGACATGACAACAAAAGGACAATAAATGCACGTTTTTTACGAGAAAAATGATTTTAATCAGTGAAATTTCCTAAATGTACATACAAATACCCGTATGGTCTTGGGGTATAAAGCCCCCGCCAAAATGTTTTTGGGCATCAGTTACATCATGTTGACAACAAGAACATGCCGCAATTAACTTCAAAGCAGAGAGGGTGAGCAAAGTGGATGCTTCAACTTGGCGCTACAAACGACCATGTCGCTAGACTCTTAAACTGCTCGAAGCAAACAATTGGTAGGCTGTTGATGCATTTTGGACAGACTGGCAAGACAATAAACAGGCCCAGGAGCTACAGACCGAAGGCGACCACCCCCATTGTAGACAGACATTTACGGGTGCTTCCCCTGAGGAACATTTTCCTGACTGTGACGTCATCAGCTGCACACAGCCTGAATCATCGAATCAGCAGATGGACAGTGACCAGACGACTGCGTTAACACGACATTTGAGCAAATCGACCTCTCAGAGCAATGAAGTTAAAGCATCAAATTTGACGTCGAATACTGGCTTTAGGGAGTACTGTTCGTCAATGTTGTGAATGTCTTGGTCTAGCCAGCAAGATCTCCGGATATGTATCCAGTAGAGCATCTTTGAGGCTACCTCAGGCGACGTATTCGACAAGCCAACTGCCTCCACTGACAGTGCAGGACTTGAGTCGTGTTTTGCAGGGGAAATGGCACCATATCCATAGTCGTGTTATTAGGCGATTTATAAACCATGTCCGCGGTCGTGTTGCGTTACTTGTTGCATCACAAGGAGGCCACAGCCGATATTATGACGTTTAAGTAACTGAAGCAGTGTGATTTGTGTTTTGACAGGTGATCGAATACCGGACAATACACCCCTAGTCAACTAATCATCTTGTTAAACGGTAAAAAAATGTCTTTATGTTTCACGAATTCTTGCAATTTGATAAATATACAACAAGTTTATAATAATAAATGTCAGAATATACAAGTAATAAATAAGGGGTATAGCAATTATAAGATTGAATCCCCCTAAGGAATCCAGAATTCGAAACAGTAAGACCTGTATTTGATTAAACTCAGCATATTACCCCATTAAGATTTTTAGGACATGATAACCTGTGCTGTATATCAAATTTTGAAAAGTACAAAAAACAGGTTGCAATTGGCCATGGTCAACAGAAGTAGGGTATTGCAACTATTAACACTTTTTATCTTTCATGATTCTAATAATAAACGAAAAGTGGTCATGGATTATTTAACCTTGAATATTAGGTCAAGGTCACTTAGGTATGGGTTATTGCTTCTCTACCCCCATATTAATCAAATTTTGAAAGTTTCAAACTCATTCAAGTTGATTGTTCGTAACGCAGCCTGGGAATAGTATTGTTTAAAATACCCCTGGGAATTTGTTTGACCTGTTGACAATTGATGTCAAAGTTCAAGGTCATGACTTCTGAAATTCTATTATATTATGTTTAAAAAAGAAAAGAAATTGTAGTGTTATCTTTTTCTTTAGTTTTGCCTGACATTTATTTTTTTGTATTGCTTACCGAGGTTTTGAAAAAAAGTTTTACTGTCTTGCATCAACAGTGGTTAATTGCAGCATCAAAATTATATTATAACTATTACAAATACCAAGGGATCATTTCCTAACCTGTGTTGATATTTATCTAACAACAAATAATGTTAATTTTTTATATGATGTACATGTATATGGAATTTTACATTTAAGGCAATACTGAATAAAATAATTGCAAGAAAATATATAATGTTTATATTATCCTTTCAAGATCGATATGTATTTCATATTTATAATATTTCAAATGGGATCATAAGTTGACTGAACACAAAAACGTTGGTACTGAAATGTTGGTGGCCCTGTGACCCTGTTGCCCCTAATAAGGGTCACAGGGGCCACACCTTAAAACTTTTCATCCTCATCTCCAGAAACATAAGGCCTAGAAAGCTGAAACTGTTTGTACAGACTCCTTGACTAGTTGGGATTATTATTTATGGCTCTTTGGGCCTTATTTTCATGTTCTTCTCCTGAAGCATAAGGCATAGAAAGCTGATGCCATGTGTTAAGACTCCTTGACAAGTGAGGATTATAATTTATAGCTTTGATGGTCCTTTTGCCCCATAAAAGGGCCAAGCCCTTAAACTAATTTTAATGTTCTTCTCCAGAAGTAAAAGGCCTTAATGCTGAAATGTTGTTCTAACTCCTTTTATTGAGGATTATAATTGAAAGTTTTTATGACCAAATGGTCCCTAACAGATCCTATACTATAAATTATCGATTGGATATTTTAGCAATTTCACCTTTTCATTTAAAGAGGTAGAGCTAATGTATTGTAGTTTCTTTTTTCCTTCTTGAAACGGGTGTGAGCGAGTCTAGAGTCGAATAATGAACCCGGTGCCAACTTCACACTTTGAATAGGGAACTGGGAGCTGGCACCTTGCATCTATCTAATAGCCCTGTACGTAAATGTACGAGCGTATATTGCACTTTGCTTATCTACAGAGGTAGACTGGACATAGACCTAATATATGCTTATTCAATGATAAACATAACTTTCTTGAAACGGGTGTGAGCGAGTCTAGAGTCGAATAATGAACCCGGTGCCAACTTCACACTTTGAATAGGGAACTGGGAGCTGGCACCTTGCATCTATCTAATAGCCCTGTACGTAAATGTATGAGCGTATATTGCACTTTGCTTATGTACAGAGGTAGACTTGACATAGATCTAATATATTCTTATTCAATGATAAAAATAACTTTCTTGAAACGGGTGTGAGCGAGTCTAAAGTCGAATAATGAACCCGGTGCCAACTTCACACTTTGAATAGGGAACTGGGAGCTGGCACCTTGCATCTATCTAATAGCCCTGTACGTAAATGTACGATCATATTTTGCACTTTGCTTATGTACAGAGGTAGACTGGACATAGACCTAATAAATGCTTATTCAATGATAAACATAACTTTCTTGAAACGGGTGTGAGCGAGTCTAGAGTCGAATAATGAACCCGGTTCCAACTTCACACTTTGAATAGTGAACTGGGAGCTAGCACCTTGCATCTATCTAATAGCCCTGTACGTAAATGTACGAGGATACTTTGCACTTTGCTTATGTACAGAGGTAGACTGTACATAGACCTAATATATGCTTATTCAATGATAAACATAACTTTCTTGAAACGGGTGTGAGCGAGTCTAGAGTCGAATAATGAACCCGGTTCCAACTTCACACTTTGAATAGTGAACTGGGAGCTAGCACCTTGCATCTATCTAATAGCCCTGTACGTAAATGTACGAGGATACTTTGCACTTTGCTTATGTACAGAGGTAGACTGTACATAGACCTAATATATGCTTATTCAATGATAAACATAACTTTCTTGAAACGGGTGTGAGCGAGTCTAGAGTCGAATAATGAACCCGGTGCCAACTTCACACTTTGAATAGGGAACTGGGAGCTGGCACCTTGCATCTATCTAACAACCCTGTGCGTAAATGTACGAGCATACTTTGCACTTTGCTTATGTACAGAGGTAGACTGGACATATACCTAATTTATGCTTATTCAATGATAAACTTATCTATTTTGAAACGGGTGTGAGCGAGTCTAAAGATGAATAATGAACCTGGTTCCAACTTCACACTTTGAATAGGGAACTGGGAGCTAGCACCTTGCATCTATCTAATAGCCCTGTACGTAAATGTACGAGCATATTTTGCACTTTGCTTATCTACAGAGGTAGACTGTACATAGACCTAATATATGCTTATTCAATGATAAAGATAACTTTCTTGAAACGGGTGTGAGCGAGTCTAAAGTTGAATAATGAACCCGGTTCCAACTTCACACTTTGAATAGAGAACTGGGAGCTAGCACCTTGCATCTATCTAATAGCCCTGTACGTAAATGTACGAGGATACTTTGCACTTTGCTTATGTACAGAGGTAGACTGTACATAGACCTAATATATGCTTATTCAATGATAAAGATAACTTTCTTGAAACGGGTGTGAGCGAGTCTAAAGTTGAATAATGAACCCGGTTCCAACTTCACACTTTGAATAGGGAACTGGGAGCTAGCACCTTGCATCTATCTAATAGCCCTGTACGTAAATGTACGAGGATACTTTGCACTTTGCTTATGTACAGAGGTAGACTGGACATAGACCTAATATATGCTTATTCAATGATAAACTTATCTATTTTGAAACGGGTGTGAGCGAATCTAAAGTTGAATAATGAACCCGGTTCCAACTTCACACTTTGAATAGGGAACTGGGAGCTGGCACCTTGCATCTATCTAATAGCCCTGTAGGTAAATGTACGAGCGTATATTGCACTTTGCTTATCTACAGAGGTTGACTGGACATAGACCTAATATATGCTTATTCAATGATATACATAACTTTCTTGAAACGGGTGTGAGTGACTCTAGAGTCGAATAATGAACCTGGTTCCAACTTCACACTTTGAATAGGGAACTGGGAGCTGGCACCTTGCATCTATCTAATAGCCCTGTACGTAAATGTACGAGGATACTTTGCACTTTGCTTATGTACAGAGGTAGACTGGACATAGACCTAATATATGCTTATTCAATGATAAAGATAACTTTCTTGAAACGGGTGTGAGCCAGTCTAGAGTCGAATAATGAACCCGGTGCCAACTTCACACTTTGAATAGGGAACTGGGAGCTGGCACCTTGCATCTATCTAATAGCCCTGTGCATAAATGTACGAGCGTATATTGCACTTTGCTTATGTACAGAGGTAGACTGGACATATACCTAATTATGCTTATTCAATGATAAACTTATCTATTTTGAAACGGGTGTGAGCGAGTCTAAAGATGAATAATGAACCCGGTGCCAACTTCACACTTTGAATAGGGAACTGGGAGCTAGCACCTTGCATCTATCTAATAGCCCTGTACGTAAATGTAGGAGCATATTTTGCACTTTGCTTATCTACAGAGGTAGACTGTACATAGACCTAATATATGCTTATTCAATGATAAAGATAACTTTCTTGAAACGGGTGTGAGCGAGTCTAAAGTTGAATAATGAACCCGGTTCCAACTTCACACTTTGAATAGGGAACTGGGAGCTAGCACCTTGCATCTATCTAATAGCCCTGTACGTAAATGTACGAGGATACTTTGCACTTTGCTTATGTACAGAGGTAGACTGTACATAGACCTAATATATGCTTATTCAATGATAAAGATAACTTTCTTGAAACGGGTGTGAGCGAGTCTAAAGTTGAATAATGAACCCGGTTCCAACTTCACACTTTGAATAGGGAACTGGGAGCTAGCACCTTGCATCTATCTAATAGCCCTGTACGTAAATGTACGAGGATACTTTGCACTTTGCTTATGTACAGAGGTAGACTGGACATAGACCTAATATATGCTTATTCAATGATAAACTTATCTATTTTGAAACGGGTGTGAGCGAATCTAAAGTTGAATAATGAACCCGGTTCCAACTTCACACTTTGAATAGGGAACTGGGAGCTGGCACCTTGCATCTATCTAATAGCCCTGTAGGTAAATGTACGAGCGTATATTGCACTTTGCTTATCTACAGAGGTTGACTGGACATAGACCTAATATATGCTTATTCAATGATATACATAACTTTCTTGAAACGGGTGTGAGTGACTCTAGAGTCGAATAATGAACCTGGTTCCAACTTCACACTTTGAATAGGGAACTGGGAGCTGGCACCTTGCATCTATCTAATAGCCCTGTACGTAAATGTACGAGGATACTTTGCACTTTGCTTATGTACAGAGGTAGACTGGACATAGACCTAATATATGCTTATTCAATGATAAAGATAACTTTCTTGAAACGGGTGTGAGCCAGTCTAGAGTCGAATAATGAACCCGGTGCCAACTTCACACTTTGAATAGGGAACTGGGAGCTGGCACCTTGCATCTATCTAATAGCCCTGTGCATAAATGTACGAGCGTATATTGCACTTTGCTTATGTACAGAGGTAGACTGGACATATACCTAATTATGCTTATTCAATGATAAACTTATCTATTTTGAAACGGGTGTGAGCGAGTCTAAAGATGAATAATGAACCTGGTTCCAACTTCACACTTTGAATAGGGAACTGGGAGCTGGCACCTTGCATCTATCTAATAGCCCTGTACGTAAATGTACGAGGATATTGTGCACTTTGCTTATGTACAGAGGTAGACTGGACATAGACCTAATATATGCTTATTCAATGATAAAGATAACTTTCTTGAAACGGGTGTGAGCCAGTCTAGAGTCGAATAATGAACCCGGTGCCAACTTCACACTTTGAATAGGGAACTGGGAGCTGGCACCTTGCATCTATCTAATAGCCCTGTGCATAAATGTACGAGCGTATATTGCACTTTGCTTATGTACAGAGGTAGACTGGACATATACCTAATTATGCTTATTCAATGATAAACTTATCTATTTTGAAACGGGTGTGAGCGAGTCTAAAGATGAATAATGAACCCGGTGCCAACTTCACACTTTGAATAGGGAACTGGGAGCTAGCACCTTGCATCTATCTAATAGCCCTGTACGTAAATGTACGAGCGTATATTGCATTTTGCTTATGTACAGATGTACAGATCATATATATGCTTATTCAACATATCTTTTACGAAACGGGTGTTGGCGAGTCGAATAAGGAACCGGGTACAGCGATAGTGTGGCTGATACTGCGACTGTGTATATTAGAATCAAAATGCTATAGGTAGCCGTGCATGACATTTGCGCCCTTTGATCATGTACAGAAGTAGACTCGGCATATTCCTAATACGTGGACAATGGTAAACATATTAGTTTAACGGGTAAACGTGTATTATAACTGAACATAGAACCGGGAGCTATTACTTCCTATTCGAATAAGGAACTGGGAACCGTGAACTGGGAACCAACTTCACAATTTGAATAAGGAACTAGGAACCGTGAACTGGGAGCCAACTTCACAATTTGAAAAATGAACCAGGAACCGTGAACTGGGAGCCAACTTCACAATTTGAATAATGAACCGGGAACCGTGAACTGGGAGCTAACTTCACAGACCCTCTATGGGGGCAAAACCTGGCTTAAAATTAACACATTTGGTAGGCTTTCGGCTTTGCCCTGGTCTCCCCTATGTGTTGTATGAATGCAACATTATATGAATGCAACACGATTGACCATATCAAGTTGAATTAAACTGCATTTTAGAATTAAAAATAGTGAAAAAAAGGTATTTTACATTTATTGTGTCGGATATTGATATTTCATGATTAAGACACTCTTATACTTATTACAACTGAAGAGATATGAAAGTAAATGAAAGAATAAAAAGTTTAGATGTGAAATGAAATATTGAATGTATCAGCAAAATATAGCATAATGATTATCACTTCGTGGGAACTGAATCCCTTAAAATGTGCAAACATTTGCAGACAAAATGGCTTTAATAAACAATTACAATTATAAGAATAAAGTTCTTGCATAATATGAGATTTTGTTTTACGATTAAATTGTTTCAACTTTATGTTAACAGTTATTTTTCTTTTGCAAGTTACAAAACACCATGATTTTATAGAAACCTACATTCATTGGTTGTGAAAAATATTGAATTCATGAACGAAATATACTTTGTTATATGCCTTATTTTAAATGTGTTTTTTTACTTCTATCAATCTATTAATTTCTAGTGTTTACAGAGTCATTAGAAATAAAGCTTATTTTGACAATAATTAGTCATACTATACTTCATCGCAGGACCGTATATCCTACATATTTGATAGCATATACAATGTCAACAGATGTAAGTAAATCCGTTACAAAGATGTTTATATGTACATAAACTACCTCTGTTCCTAACAAGCAACTAATTTGCTTATCCGCTGGCCAGTTAACCCTTCCCAGGCCAAATACAGACCTCTCCCAAATTTATTTGTGTGTTTAAAACTGGAGGGTTAAGTCATAAAAATAACTAAGGGATTGTAAACAACTAGATGTTTTACAGTGAGTATCTTTTCAATAATACCATAAATTATTTCGGATTGTATTTCATTAGTATTGAATATTAATTTAAATGACGGGGTTTATTTAGTCATTGTCGCAATTACACTATTTTTTCCCGGATACTTAATGTGTTAACATTGTGTCATATGTAGTTAAAAGTATGAACTGTAATGCATTTGTAATATATAAACTTTATTCTAAAGTTAACTCTTGAATGATGTTGCTACACATTTCACTATGTTAGGGGTCAAATAAGGCCCAAATTTGCTGTGCACATATTTTGGCAAAGGAGCAGCCCGATCACTTTACAAAGACCTTGACTCTCTAATTTTGGAATTGGAAACTTAAAATACCAAAAACTAATAATTCCAAATAAATATGATAGAAACTTCCTCTCTCAAATGTGGAAAGGGTCATTTTTTACCCAAAGTATATCTAATCTTATTTTTGATTATTTTCTTATAACAATTCAAAATCTATGATTAAAACCTAGTTAATGGCACATAATACATATGGTAGAAATAAGAAGATTTAGAGGGGTATGTTGATAAATCATTTTACATGATATATCTTAGAAAAAATTCTAAGATTGGCGATTAATAATCTTGTTTAAAGCATCTTTAATTTTTGATTATTTGAAAAGAATGGTAAACCGTGTGTTCTTTTTAAATCGGCTAGTTTATCCATGGGTGTCTACATTTAACTTAAATGGTACATTTGATTTTGTACTTGTTAACACATCGACTCCAGGATAATTGTACGACATGCTTGTTAAAAGAAATGGGACAACGTTTTAAGAAAACTGTTTGTTTGCAATACGTCACGTTTCTAACTAAAAACATCAATTTATTTTATGAAAACCAAAGATCACCAATCAATACATAATGATTGGAAAGGAGTAAAATTCAATAGTCCGATTCGATTTTTCATGCTCTTTGAAATCCAATTGTAGGATTTTTTTACTTCATATGTATTTATTTCTTCAGAGAAACTACCAAAATTATCCCAGCACACCGACAATCGAGTCAGCGTCGAAGAATGTCCATATTCAAACACTAACTACATGTTTTTATTGCAAATTCAAATTGAGCTAACATTGAAATGAAACTAGATACTGACAAAGATAAATCAGACCAGCTCCCTATAGAGCCCGAAAACATGACGCAAAACTTTCAACAAACAACCAGCAAAGCAGACGACAATCCCAATGACGTCATCGTGATTGAGCGTGGCCTGGGTCAGCTTGACCTGCAGGTGTACAGGAGGCGCTGGCTGATCCTGTTCCTGTTCAGCCTGCTGTCCTTCCTGCAGGGCGGGGTGTGGAACCAGTGGGGGCCAGTAGCCGCGGTCAGTGAGGGGGTCTACGGGTGGTCAGACGGGGTCATCGCGCTCTTCGCCAACTGGGGCCCCATCACCTACATCCCCACTGCTCTGCTGTGGTCTTGGCTGCTCGACACTAAAGGTGGGTTCTGTGTGGCCAAATTTTGATTTGGTTTCAGCTTTAGGAATTTTGAGTATTCCACATTCACTTCTGCTTCTTCAGGGTATGTGTTTTCCGCGTGGCTCAATTCATACCCTGATAATTACCAAGGCAAATCCGGCGTCTCGATTAGACGAGAATTTATGGAATGCACGTGAAAGTCAGGACGTCTTCGGTTGAATGATACTTACTCAAAACAAGAGTTCTAGCATATAAGCATAATGGCGTGTTCTATTAATAATATTCGGTGTTTCTTACGGATTTCTCCCCTTAGACAATTGATAATCACGAGAAAACATTCTTACTTGGACTTGCCAGAGAAAACAAACCCTGTGAGTAGAGGAAACCCTTGTATCCCTCCTCTTCAGACTTGTGATTTCAAATTTCAGTAGAACACGGATATAGCGAACAATCGGATATAGTGAACAAATGTTTTAGTCCCGTACCTATATAATATCAGTAATATTATATGAGTATAGGGAACACCGGATATAGCGAATTAAATTCTTTGGTCCCTTAGAGTTCGTTATATTTGAGTTCTACTGTATTTTCCTGATTTCGTTGGTATTTATTTTAATTTAAGCGAAATCGTATGACAAATTATGGAAGCCTTGACTCGCAATGAATGAAACTAGTCTTTCAAACAAATGTTTCTGATTACCCGCATCCTGATCTGTCCGATTTCCTGCAGGACTGCGGGTGTCAGTGGTGACAGCGGTGGGTCTCGTGACTGCGGGAGTTGGTCTCCGATGTCTGGTCCGTACAGATCCGCCTTTTACCTGGTCAGTGTGTCCCCCTCTTCACTGTGCGTAAACCGATGACCGTAACTTTAGTTACGATCATCCCAACATGGCGGCAGGTCATACGCTTCGGAACTTTTCAAGCGATATTCTAGTTGTTCAGCTACATTCAGATACATTCAATAATGCGCTTAGATGCAGGTTGACGTGGAGACGAGATTCTGAAAAATATTACCTTTTGTAAATGCATATTAATGAAGATATTCAAGTTTGAAAAATCGGGCATGATGACGGTAACTGGAAAAGCATAAATGAGAATGATGACGGTAACTGAAAAGGATAGATGACGGTAACTGCATACAGTAAAGTAATAAATTGTGTATTAGCGTGTAGGAAATAGCAAAAATTCACCATTGAAGAGGTCACAGAGGGTGGTTGAAGTCGGAATCACCAGCTGATCATCTGATAACCTGTCTAATGATGTGTATGTACGTTTTTTTTGTATTTTAAAAGCACTCAACAACGTTCTGGACAAAGCCATGCAGGTATCTTTTTAAAGATATATATCACACTGTTTTTATTGTGTTACCAGCACTGTATGATATCTTTTAATTCAAATGAATTTTATTTAAACTTGATGCGGTTTTCTTTTCTTATGATTCGTTTCAATTTGATTTTAGAGTTCATTTGAAGATGTGGGATAAGTAGATCTATATTAACAGACTTTTTTGTTGATTGTTAAATTTTAGAAAATTCATGTTTAGATTATTAAGAAACCGTAAACATTTTTAAAGAATACTTCCTGAAAATAATGTTTCAAGTAATTAAGGAAATCCATTGAAGTCCATTTTATTAGTAGCAGGTGTTGATGTTTTGACAAATCCAGGAAACAAATAAGAACTCTATATCAAGAGTTAAGATGACCCCGACCCAACCAGGGTTGCACTTATTACGGGCCTAATACGGGTTTTACCTTTTTTGATGGAGAAACATGAAAACGAATTTAAGCCCTGGTTTTAAAACGAAATATGACTATTACATAGGAATATTTGTATTTTTTATATGAAATATAAATTCAAGGGGTAGTAGCACGATTTTAGGGGTAATATATGGTGAAGCCCGGAAAACAAAATAAATGGTTCCACTTGAAAGGCAATGTATCTAAACTAAATAAGGCCATAATAAATCAAATATTTGATGTAAAAGTCAGCATATGGCCTTTGCGATTCCTTTTTCTTACACAAAATGAATTAAAGGTGTCCACACAAAAATGAACCTTATAATTTGTTCCCTGACAATGGATGATTGGTTTGTCTAATGAGAATTTTGACACTACCAACATAATACAAAAAAGCATTAACTTACAATTATAAGTGAAAAAAATGAATTATAAAATTTTCAAAAAACGTTCTACTTTCAGTTTCATTGTTGTTATAGAAATGTCATTAATTATCAATCGCTGGGAATAGCCATTTCACAGAACATAATAATTTTGTTTTTATACGTTTACTTATAATTCAGAAGTTGTGACGGACAGTCTAAAGCTTATCACCATACAATCCCATATTGATTCCCAATCTCTCCTTTTAATGGGGAAATTGTGTAGAGTAAGCTGTTCTTTCTATTTTAAACGTGTTTTTAGTGGTAGACTTTCTCAATTCAAATGTGAATCCTCAAAGTGGAGAAGATACTTCTTCTCACCTTGCTTTAACATGTTTAGACTTGTTGATAAATATAATGTTACCAATGAATTTGCTGAATATGTCAGTAACAACAATGCACTAAGCAAAGCTAAATGGACAATGACTGTGATGGAAAAAGTGAAAACCATGGATATGTATCTCCTAACCAACCAAATGAATAGACGATTGGACCTCTCACGGTATATTTCGATCAGATCTCCTGGTCATAATAAACTATGGTTGCTATGCCAACAGTATCCATGTAAATTCAAGTACCTTGCTGGTATTGTACTCATTTCATCAAGAAGGCTACAATCCAAAGACTGTTGTTGTGGTATATTTGCTCACGATATCATAAGACATGTATTTATGTCCTGTCGTTTGAATATGCAAGAACGAAATGAACTGTATGAAAATATTATAGATATACTTGACTTGAACTGCTTTGTGAACTTGTGGGCAAACGACGACGATGCTATGATCTCATTTATGTTTGGGGGATTCCCAGAATGTGCCAAAGATATCGACTTTGATACCTGGTGTAAAGTGATGTTCCTTGTTGCTGAGTTTATCTGCAAATGTAAAACATTATTTGTGTAATTTCCCCCCTTCATCACCTGTTTATTAAATCTGTTGTCAATATTTAAATGTACTCATGTAATCTTCAATCTTGGAGGAAATAAAGACAATCAATCTATCTATCTATCTATACTTATAATATATGCTTTTGTCTCAGTATTGAAATCTTCAAAAAATATATATGTGTAGTTCCTGTGTGCAGTAAAATACAATGAGCTGGTTACTATCAGGAAGCTATGCAGTTTGAAAATAAACAAAACGTTACTTAACTGGTTACTATCAGACTTTAGAATATGAATCATTTAGCTATTTTATTTCTTCCGATATCCCGGGGTGTAAATGTCATTCGACCTTTCTTTTCTTTGACATTAGAGTCGCATTTCATTCGCCTTGAACCTGGACTCTGTAAACTCTAAAGTATTGCGTCACATCTTGTGAATGAGACCGGTATAGAGTTTTATTCTATTCAGTGTCTTCATGTGAACCAGACTACATAATGCGATTAATATTCTCTCGCTACAAAATCCAGGACAGTGGATGCTTGCCAGAATACAAGGTTTTGTAAAACTATGCTTAAAGAAAATCGTTGATTCAGGGTGAAAAAATTCAGATAGAATAATTATTAATAGATTTTGACAACTATATTCTTTGTTTTAAATGTTTGTTGAATTCTATTATATATATTTAAATGTTCGTAGTGAAATATGCTCTTGTTATTCGGTAACTTTACAGTTTAATTCTGAAATGAATCGTTTTCAAAACAAATATGCTAGCAATTTCGTCAAGAATTTTTTTATCTAAATGTTCATGAATGTGCTGTTGTTGTGTGAAGTACATAGGAATTAAATAAGTTATGTGGCTTCATGGGCACCAGTATAAGCAAACTCTTTCTCCTGTAAATATTATAAACAAACATACCATCTACCTTCGTTTTGAATTACTAAAATATATGTCCTTTAGCGAGTGTTTTCATTAAAAGTTACACATACTGATCTAGGAAATGCTCAGTTACCGTCATCCTAGCTATGAAGAACATTTCAGTTACCGTCATCATCATGTTTCAGTTACCGTCATCATGCCCGATTTTTCAAACTTGAATAACTTCATTAATATGCATTTACAAAAGGTAATATTTTTAGAATCTCGTCTCAACGTCAACCTGCATCTAAGCGCATTATTGAATTTATCTGAATGTAGCTGAACAACTAGAATATCGCTTGAAAAGTTCCGAAGCGTATGACCTGCCGCCATGTTGGGATGATCGTAACTAAAGTTACGGTCATCGGTTTACGCACAGTGCTCTTCCAGTCCTCCGGATTATTGAATTTAACAGCCAAACCATGATCGCATAGCCGTATGGCTAGCTGCAATGAGTGAATGTAAAGAAACGTTCAAATTTTAAAGCCATCACCGATAAGGCTTTTAATTGACATCGTCTTTCGAGATCTAAGCAGATATGCGTTTGGCTACATTACAAGGTCGCAGACGCGGCTTTACAACCCCCTTAAATAATCCTTAAAGGCCCTTGAGCCCAAGTGTAAATTTAAATCTCCAAAGTAAGAAAAGGCCACTCGATATGAACCCTATAGATCATTTCTCAGATCGGAAAGACGGCGGGGTACGAGTGTAATGTATTTGTGATCTTAACGAAATTGCACGAAAAAATCGTAAAAATGACATTTATTCATTAAAAATGCCGAAGAAATTGAGATTGAATAAAATTTTATTAACTTTTTAAAAGATAGTTTTGAGTAACGAACCCAACTGTCCAGGTTGGTACACGCGGGTCAAGTCCTGAACGGGATATCGGGGCCTGTAGCTATGGGAGGGGTCCCTAAGGTGTCGGCTGTCTGGTTTCCTCCCAGTGAGCGGGCTACAGCAACTGCCTTCAGCTACGTGATGGCGGGGATAGGCATTGGACTGACCTTCCTTCTTGGTAGGGAAAATATCTTATGATATATGAAATAATAGGTAAATACTATTTGATGATATAATTTTGCAAAATTTGAATTATAAATTTAAATCATGTTAGTTTATAGAAATGATTGAATTATATAGATTTTAACAATATCTAAATTTAATGAAAAAATAAAATATTATCAATTGTTCTATGTTGAAATTATGTCATTAAAAATAAAGAAATTGAGAAATGTTTTCAAAATAACTGCATTGTTTTTGATTATCGATGAAATAAAATGTTATTTTAGTGTAGTGTGTTTTTCATGTTTTTCATGTTTTTCATGTAATCAATGTTTTCAGGACCAATCGTTGTTGTAGAAAAGCCCTTCGATGAAAACTGCACTTTATATAATAGGTAAAAACTACATGTATCTACCATTTTCACTCTATCAAAACTGTGACTAACAAAGCCAAGAATACATTTCGATTATATATATCGTTGTTTTTGTTTCATTCACTAAGAACTGATATATGCCTTTGTTCAATATCTACCTTTTTCTTTCCTTTGAATGTGCTTTCTTTTGTTTCCTCCAGTTCTATTGTGTACCAAGACTTCAATTCTACATTAACTTGCAAAGGTTTGTTTAAAATGGGTTAATATTTTTTTAATATATTTCTGTATGAAGCTATATTAACTGTCAATAAAATTCATTTTTTTTAAAAATGAATTCAGGGTTCTGTTACATACTAATTCTGAAAATATATTTATTCTCATCATCATCATGATATAGATTAAAGTTTCAATGAAACCATTTAATGTCAAGGAAAATAGATAAAAGTTCATATCATCGTATATTGTGTTATTTATAAACTAAAGCTTTCTTTTACATACTAATATTTCATTACATGCTACAAAAGTTAAAATCATATCCATCATATATTTTGATATTTATATACTTAATCTTTCTTTTACATAGTAAAAAAGTTGAAATCATGTCATTGTGCACCTGATGTTTTCAATATATATAATTGCTTTTTGCACATGATTTCAAATGATTTTTCCAACCCACAGATGATCTCCTGGATACACAGAGGAACCAGATTATGTACTATATGTATGGAAGTAGGTTTTACTTATATTCTTGTATTTAAAAAACGATACGTCACAGAAGAACGCCACTGCATTGTCTGAGTCAATGGAAACTATCATTCACTGTTTTATGACACAATATAGAACAAAAACATAATGTAATTCCTTATATAAGTTGATTTAATTTGAGAATTATAAAGGTTTAGCAAAATATTTACTTCTTACGGTATCATTTCGATTAAAGAGAGAATTTTGTTCTCATTATATACTCATTTCTAAGTTTTTTAAATGTTTTCTCAATTCATATTTTCAATACTCATTTCTTAGTTCTCTCAACATGAATAATTTTGGTAATAATTATGTTGCTTGAAAAGACTGTTCCGTATTTTTTTCAGCGTTCGCTCTGAGTGGCGCGTTATTTCTGGCAGTGATGATTTACTTCCCGAAGGAGCCCCCCAAACCCCCCTCCCCCTCAGCCTCAACCCCCCGATTAGACTACCTGCAGGGCCTCAAACAACTCTTCAGGTCACCCCCTCCCCCTGCTGTGCAACACTTAAATGGACAGTCCAATCGGGGTGGTTTTTGTTGAAACGAAAGTCGCTTGTGTGCATTTCTTTTTCAAACAAGCTATACAACAACAAAAATGCAACCCCCAGTAACATGTTACCACTTAATTGGGTTATAATCAAGTACTCAAATGTTCCCTTGAATTTAGTTTCCACAATAAATACCCCGATAGGACTATCCCTTTAAAGTGAGTGTCTCAGTTTTACAAGGTAAATCATAAAACATTAAATGTGTATTAAAGAGTTGCACTGATCAAGTACTGAAATAGTAAAAACAAATGCCTCAGTAACAACGGTATAGCTTTAAAGCCCTGTTTATACGGCGAGCGTTTGCATATGAGTAAATCATTACACATATGAAAATTGGTTATTAAGGAAATTTCGCCGTATGGACGCATTGGCACATATGTATATTTTACTGCCGTTAGCAAATTTTTCACTACCATTAGCAAATTTGCACCTAGTCAGGTTAATGCCATACTACCGTGAGTAAATGTCATTTTTTTTACTATCCTAAGTAAATCTCGCTGTATGAACGTGTAGCGACTTTGCTCAGGTTTAAAGGTCGTCTTTTAGTTTCTTGCAAATCATATGCATGGTTTCAAGTCTGACCCTCTCTATGATGATGGGTGAATGATATGTATCGTAAGCACTGAAAACCCAACTGCTTAGGCGACATAAAAACCCTATGAACGCATAGCAAAAATACTTTTACACACGTGTGTATATTTACTACTTTGAGCAAATTTGCATAAATGCAAAGGCCGCTATATAAACAAGGCTATAGTTATATTGTGTAATCCCGATGTCTGCGCGGTCATTGGTCAAAATGAAGAAAAAATGAAATGTAAATGAAATACTTGTTAATGTTTTGACAGCTGTTTTGTAATTTCAAATCTTATCTCAATTGTGTAATAAAAAGTACATAGGATGTACATAATGTTGTGAATCATGGAGGAACTTGAATATTTTACTGTGCTTCATTCACTGTGTTAATTTTAGGAATATTATCTCTTTATTTGAACTACACAACTAAGTCTCCTTTCTCATATTTGATAAGATAGTCGTTTCTTTTTTTCAGAAAGTGATTATAAGTATAGTATACCCCGAGCGAGAGCAAAAATTAAGCCCTGATCTCAACCCCATTTACCATGTCGTAGGAAGGGTCGATTCTGGCAGATCGGGCTGGCCTATGGAATAGCTACCGGGACTCGGGACGCCTGGTCCTCTATGCTAGACGTCAATCTCAAGGATCACGGTATATCTCAGGTATTTCTGTTTACTGACTCTCTTCTTTCAAACATACACCTTGTAGATACTGCATATTGGAATTTGATTTTCTGTAAAGAAAAAAGATGAATAAAATTGTGATTCCACAGGAACATATATGCATGGCTTAGAAATGGCGTCCAAACACACAAATATATCTAGAGACCTACCCTATCTAATCGAGCACAGTCGTCTATAGTGGTTAGCATGCTGGCTGTGGAGACACAACACATTAAGAACTTATCCTGTGTTGTCCCTTGACAAGGCACTTCATCCACATTGTACTCAGTCCACCCATCTGAAAACAGATGTACTGACCTACGTGGTCGCGTCTAGCGCTTATAGTAGCAGCTGTGAAAGTACAATCCTTCAAGGTGATGATGTTTGTAGCTCTTTGAGCATATCTTGGGATGTGGAAAAAGCGCAATATAAATACTAACATTATTAGATTTTATTATTAACATGTTATATGTATCTATAGATCTTACCCCATCACTATATCTTTCTATAGGAGAAGGTTGGGGTCTACAAGTAGTTATGTCTTTCAAAGGGTGTTATATGTCATACAAGTCCCTATGCATGAGGAAATCGTCCTTCTTCAAAGAAATTACATGTAAAATACATTTATATATGTTTTGAAAATTTTAAACCCCCAATGTACTTAAATTCTATATATAACAATGTATTTCAATTCTATATGTAACAATGTACTCATATTCTATATTTTACGAGACATGTTGGTAAAGTGTTTTGAAATATTTTTTCAACCAATCATTATCTTCAAAAGTGTATGATGTATTCCATATTGTTCTGTCGGTATGTTTGCTTCCAGTCTGAGGCAGGCTGGCTGGGTTTCTATGGAACATTAGCAGGAACAGTATCAGGAATAGCAGCTGGGCGGTATGTAGTGAGTTGTCAGAAGCAATTTTAAAAATATAGAACATCGTTACGAGCCGTAAATATTCTACACCCTCATTATTGAATTCTATGGTGATTTTGATTGATGAATTGACCAATTTCGATTAAACTTGTGAAATGAAGGATTATCTAAATTTTCAAATACCATTCCAATATTAAGAAGGATTGCATTCTAGGTCTTAAAGACGTCTCAAAATAACTTAAATAATTATGGTCCTATTTTCCTAACATCGCACTCTGCAGACTTTTTGGGCTTTCTGTTCTTGTTTTCTTAAGTTTATCTTTGAATGCGACAACATACTTTCCTCCAGTTATAACAAACTCCAAGAGTATCAGACAAGGTTGTTTTTATCCCCTTTTTCATTTCTACATTTTCACGACAATCTACACGTTAGATAACTTACGAACTCGATACACATTATAGGGTTGTCTCTACAGATTGCTAAAGATAACTTCATTATCTTATTATCTGGTAGCTTTAAAGGAAATGAAGTAAAACAATTTAATGAAAAATATAAGATCGAGAAACTCACTCAGTTATCAAGCAATTTGCATGTATTCTTTTACTTTCTCTCGTCATTTTTTATCACTTAATTTTTTTTTGTAGGCACCACAAAAATACTATACAACTGTAATATTCATTTTCTTCATTATAAAAATAGTTATCAAATCGATCAGACATGGTATACAAAATGTACAATGGTGGATACAAATTATGTGAAAAGACTGTGGTATGATGACAAAGGAGATAAATTTCTCGTTTCTACAATCAGTGTAGAGATGCTCCTTACTGACGTTGTAGGTATCTTGTAAAATTGATTTAAGGCTGTTAATATGTGGTTTTCTGTTCTGACATTTACAAATATAAATATAATGTTAAGTTACAATAAGAATCAAATTTAATACATCATTTCTCTTTTCTTTGTATCCAAATATAAAAGTAATACTCGGTTCTAAATTTAGTCCACATCTCAATTAAATCCATCTCGTCATGTTTTACCTTATTGTACAATTTACAGATTTGCAGACCGGTTCCAGAAGAGGTTCCGGATTCTGCTGGTGTTGATAACGACCTTGACCTTGTGTGCCTACATATGGCTCGTACTGCTCATACTTGGCTACATACCCGAGTCTAAAGGTAAGCTTCTTTTACATCTACAGTAAAATCCTTATCTTCAGACTTGGCGAGTGCGTTTATTTTGGATCGATGTCATCCTGTCTCAGGGTACGAACGTTATGCTAACTCCACGAATCTGTACCCTGGGCTCAGAAGCTAGATTCGCTCGCGCGGCCCGACTTGGTATATAGCCAATCAAATCATTTTCTCGCCACTGTCTCGATAAAATTTCAACGAGAATATGATTTTATTGGCCATATCCCGCGCGAGCGAATCTAGCTTCTGAGCCCAGGGTACAGATCAGTGAAGTTAGCGTAACGTTCGTACCCTGAGACAGGATGGGTTGATGTTTGGTTTTCTTTCATAAGATTGACAATTTCATAATATCTTTTTCATTTCATTGTCATTATCATTTTGTTCCTTTACGGGACTACCTGTATAGATTATCCTTGTACTATTTCATTGCACTGAATATTCAACAATTGGCTTATTCTTGCATTGACTGATATAGGAACATTTCCATTTTAGCAAGTCCAGCTATGACTGACGTCTATTGGTTTAGTTCTCGTCTCGAAGCAAGGGATGTTTTAAATTATAATTTTCCTCATTTACAATATGAATTTGTGTATTTTTATCAAATTTAATAAATGATAGTGTCATATCCCACATGCTATTTTTGAAAAGCCGCATTCTTTACTGTTTATAAATATAAAACTCTGTTGTGTACATCTCAGGATAATCTTCTCAAATGTTTACAATATTTCATTTACCATGCCTTCACTAAAATAAATCTGTATTTAGAATCACTATAGATTACATTTGTATGTTTTATACATTTTGCATTGTTCTTTTGTATATGGGCCTTTGGCCTCAGTACAAATAAACTCATTTGACTTTGACTTGACTACTGTTTTTCACACCAGCCTCGATGTACAGTGCTTACGTGCTGAGCTCCCTGGTGGGCGGGGCTCTTAGTCCATTATTCTACGAGCTAGTGTGTGAGACCGTTTACCCCGTGTCTGAAGGGATCACCAACATTTGCCTCACCTCCCTCAACAACGTGGCGGCTCTGATCTTCCTCGGGGTCTTGTCTGTGCCTGATACAGGTTAGCAATTCTTATTATTATTTCATTAATTATTTGATTTGCCTACAGTTCACGCAAAATGTTTAAATCTCATGTCAATTGGTGATAAAATGAGGAAGGTGATAGGTCTGTTTTAGATGTAAGATGAAATAATGCATATTGCCGGTTCATAAGTGAGATAAAGCATAACTCTCAAGGTTTCTCTGCGTGAGAATAAGTTAACACCCCATAAATGTCGATTCGTAAGTGAGATAAAGCACTACTCTCAGTTGTTATATATGTAAAGGAAAAAAATCGAAAAATCCTACTTACAAATTGAAGATTTCTTTACACAATTAAGTTTTGGTAGTCGTGATATCTTCCATGTTTATTTCCATTGCACTGAACATTACAATAGAGCTTAGTTTTGAATAGATTTGATGACACAAATCTGCAATGACCGCACCAGGTACGGTGTGGATGAACTGGCTCCTGGTGTCCGCCTACATGGTAGCGCTGGTCCTTCTCATCCTCCTGCCCGAGGGTCACAACAGGCTGGACATCGACCTCAAGGGGGAGCTCGAGTTGACCACTGGTCAGTCTAGTCAACATAACGGATCTGGCGAAATTGAATAGAACGGGAATTGCTTTGTATAAGTTATGAGAATTAAAGATGATAATTATTTCCCTAGTGGTCTAGAGCACTTTACATGTGTTTATATCAATTTCTTTAATGCCAACGAATTCCATCGCCAGAGTAAAAGTTGACAAAGTTCTGATTGAGAGATACATTCCCATTCATTTGTATCGAAAGAAAATTGGACAACATTCTTGTTGAGAGAAAATGCAGAGGAAATGCTTTGTTGAAATTATAAGAAATAAATATGATTGGATATTTGCATTTATCTGTTAAAAAACAAGCGTAAATATGACTCAGAAGGAAACAAAACGGACAGAACAGACAAAGTTCTGAAGGAGAGAAATAGCAGGAAAAAATTGGTTTGTATCTCTTTTGAGAATGAAAGATGATAAATTTGGACAATTTGGATAAATTCATGGGTGATTATCAAGAATTAAAGGAAATACCTTATTTTAGTTACTAACTAGAAACGTTACCAAATACTTTATATTAATTGGGTGTAAGGCTAGGTGGTTATTAATTATAATGTTTTATACAATTTGGTTTGTAGTAGGAATACTAAAAGGTACTGGTAATTTTTAGCATTGGCTAACAGTTCTTGTGGGTTGTTAGCGCTTACATTTTCAAGGAGTTGTCCCCTGTGTTTTTGGTATTTATCACATTGAAACAGAATGTGATGTATGGTGTCTTCCACATTACATTGATTGCATAGATTATTTGGTGCTTTCCCTATTTTATGGAGATAAACCCCATTGCAAACATTGTTAAGCCTAAGTCTAGTTATGGCTACATCAACCCTTCTAAAGTTGTGGAAGTTTTTAACCTTTGTAACTTTTGTAGGTTGTACTTGATAGTACTGTGTATGTCCCCAGTTGCCTTTAAAGCTTGTGTTGTATTCATCCGTTCTAATTGATTTAACAATGCTCTTAATTTCTTTTTTAGTAAATGGTATGTTGACATTATTGCTGTGGGTTAGACCTGCTTTTGCTGCTCGGTCGGCTCTTTCGTTGCCTGTTAGGCCTATGTGGGAAGGCACCCATATAAATCTAACATTGTTGTAATCCTGAGTTAGATAATTATACCCCTGGTAAAATTGGTGTAGAAGTTCATGACTATTTTTTTCCGTTTTGTTTTGTATAGCTTGCAGTGAGCTGAGTGAATCTGTAAATATAGCTATATTTTTGTGTTTGTAGCCTTTACTGATAATGAGTGCTTGTCGAATAGCTACAAGTTCAGCTGTGAAGATAGAGGTTTTGTCTGGTAGTTTAAGGGATATATCTTCATCACCTGTGTGAGTGAAGGCTATCCCAGAGCCTACTCTTCCTTTTTCATCTTTAGAACCGTCAGTAAAGATTTGAATGTAATCAGTTTGATTGTAGTTTTGTTCTATATAGACTTGAGTGTTACTTAGGTCACTAGGTTTTGGATTATTGTTGTCTATGAGGTCTTTCAAATTGATATCGACTTGGATTTCGGGGACGTCTGGAGGTTTTAGGATATGCTTGGTATATGGGTCAGAAATAACGTCTATTGTATCAAGGTCATATTTGTCTATGTGTTTTTTCATGGTAACACCAAATGGTGTTGGTATTTTTTTTACTCTTTTAGTCATTATTTGCTTTTTTCGTGTGATAATATTTTGTAAACATGGCTTATGCTTTGATCTAACAATATAGTTGGTAATATTATCTTCCCATTCTTTTTCTAGCGGGAGTTCGCCTAGTTCATGTCTGACTAGTTCCATTGATGTGCCACTTAGGCATCCTGATATATATCTGTAAGCTTGATTTTGTATGGTTTTTAGCTTTTGTATGTTGGTTTGACTAGTGTCACACATAAATTGTCTATTTTTTCCTGTTTGTTTTTGCTGTTGTTGATACTTGGAATATGGGATTTAGTGCTTTTACCTCTAAAGACATTTACCTTTTTCCAGACTTGCCTTGAGTTAGATTTGATATCTAATGTGCTACACATTTTTTTCCATGATTGGATTTTTGCCTTACTTATTAAAGTTTTGACCCTATTTCTAGCTGCTGCCGCTTGTTGTATTAATTTCTTATCCTTTTTAGCTTTTTTCCTGAGAAGTTTTCTTTCTTTTCTTGCTTGCATAATTTCTTCATTCCACCATGGTACAGGTATATGATTGTGAATTATTTTGGTTGGAATGGCTACCTTAGCAGCATTTATAATTACCTCGGTGATATTTTTGTTGTATATGTTAACATCCTCGTTTATTACATCGTTGTTTAGGTTTTGCTCACAAATATTTTGAAATATTTCCCAATTTGCTTTGTTAAAATTCCAATTGTTATGGGTATTGTTTTTTTGTGCCTGTTGTGTATTGTTATTCTTTAGTGTGGTGAATAGTGGGAAGTGATCACTTCCCCAACTGTCGTCATGAACATATAAACTAGCATCATTAACTAAGTCTGGTGTGATAATGCTAAGATCTATTGTGGTGTATATACCTTGTGTTAGCCTGTGAAAAGTAGGTTCGCCATTGTTGAGAACAATAAGTTTGTTATCCTCTAACCATTTTTGTATGACTGAACCTCTGGTATCGGTTCTATCGTCTGCCTCCCAGAGGCTATGGTGTGCATTAAAATCGCCACCCAAATAGGCTGAGTTGGCGAGATAGGGTAGTAATTTGTTGAGTATTTCAACTGTAATTTTTGTGCTGTGGGGTAAATAGACATTCATAACATTTGTTGGTTTATTACCATTCATGTTAACTGTTACGCCATTGATTTCTATATCAATACCATGTTTTATGGCAATTATTAGTCCACCTTGTGGGATTTTTCTTATCTCCGTAAAACGATCCTTTCTTAGTATGTTATAACCTGGGATTTTATAATCCCTTCTTTTAAATAATTTTGTTTCCTGTAGAAGTATTACGCTTGGTTGTATTGATTTGTTTTGTATCAATACTTTGAGTCCAGCACCATTGGTGCCTAGCCCATTTACGTTTTGTTTGAGTACAGTAAAGTCCGCCATTTTATAAGGAGGGGTTTATGTTCAGGAATGTTTAGGTTTAGTAGTAGCAGCTTCTATCTTGGTGGTGAGAAGTGGTATTGGGTGGGTTGTTTTGGTGGATCCTGTCAAAGAATTGTTCCCAGCTGATACTGCATAGCCCCAGTTTTGCTGCATTGGAGTATAGTCTCTTGACATTCCTATGATGTTCCCTGTCAGAGTGTGTTGGTGTTGAGTTGATGAAAGCTTGTGTTATAAATAGTATAATCCTATCAACGACACTGTTTTTGTTTTTTGGTTTGGGTTTGTCGTTGGAGTTTCTACGGTTGATTGTTTATCTCAGATCTTTTTGTCTTTGGTGCTGTGTTTTTTTAGTGACATTGTTTTTATTCCTGTGAGAGTAGTTGAGCTTTCTCAACATTGGCGGTCTGTATTTCTCAGTATTTTGAGTTTTGGTTTGTTCCTTAGTTCTCTCACCTGTATTTTTTGGTTTTGATTGTGTTTTTCTTGCGGACCTGATATCTTCAAGAAGTCTGTGTTCAACACTTTCTAACATCTTCTCCATCTTTTTGTGTTTTTCCTCTGAGGAGCTTATTGGATGTCTAGGAACTACTATCCTGGAGAAGAGCGTTTCTTCATTAGACGGCAGTATGCTTAGCCTTTTATTATATGCTGATGATATAGCTCTTTTAGCCCCTGATGAGCACAGTTTACAATGTATGTTAGATTGTGTATCAGAATGGTGTTCAACTTGGCGTTTAATGGTAAATGTAAATAAAACCAAAGTTGTACATTACCGTCCCTGTAGCATTAAGCAATGTGAATATGTATTTACAGTTGCGGATGATGTTATTGATTATGTCCCTGCATATAAATATTTAGGCTTTTGGTTTCAGGAACACCTAGATCTTAACTTTACTGCTAAAGAGATAGCAAAATCTGCTAGCCGTGCACTGGGAGTAATTATTTGTAAATCGAAAATTATGGGGGGTGTGCCGTATGGTGTGTTTAACACTTTATACGATAATCTGGTCCAACCAATTTTGTCATATGGTTCAGCGGTTTGGGGTACGAGACAGTTCAGTTGCATAAACGCCGTTCAATATAAGGCGTGTCGTTTTTTCTTAGCTGTAGGTAGTAAGACTCCAAACTTAGCTGTACGTGGCGATATGGGTTGGACCGCCTCGCTCACTAAACAAAATATTGAAATTTTGCGTTTTTGGCGTCGGCTACATTTAGCCAATAACTCTGGAATTCCCAGTGCTGTTAGTAGATGGTCTCTCCATTTTAAAAGGTCTTGGTACAATACAGTTTACTCTATAATTCAATCCTGGCAATTACCTCTTACTGATATTTCTTTTATTTCCCAAAATGATTTTATTTTTGCTAAGAACCATCTATTGAATAAAGATAAAGAATATTGGTTAAATGAACTTTGGAATGATAGTGGCCAGTGTAATGGTAATAAATTGCGGACTCACCGCTTGTTTAAACATTCTCTTCAAACTGAAGCTTATGTCTTAGCACCTATTGAGCGCTCACATTTAAGTATACTTAGTAAATTACGCTGTGGCACTCTTCCCTTAGAAATAGAGCAAGGTAGATTTTTCTCGTCCTAAAGTTCCTCTTGAACAAAGAATTTGTAAATTTTGTAATAGTAATAGCATAGAAGACGAGACCCATTTTCTTATTGACTGTAATTTTTATTCAGACTTAAGATATGAATTATGGAAATGTGTGTCAATTGCCGATCCTTCCTTTCTGCATCTTAGCCCGTCTGACCAGGCTGGTTATCTTTTGCAAAGTAGTATATTTTGTAAGCCATTAGCTGCTCTTACCTATAATATGTACAGGAGGAGGTTGCGTCTTACCTAACTATGTTTAACCCATCTTTTATACCCAGTTGTTGTACCCAAATGTTTTATATCTATATACTTATATATTTTAATATGGAAAAATTGTACTATGGTGTCTCATAGGCCTTCAAGACCGGGTGCTGTCTATTTTTATCTGCAATGATTTTATACCTTGTGATATTGTTTTACCATACAAAGTTTGTAAAAAATGTAATAGCACGTGACACTGAAATAAACTATTTTTCTTCTTTTCTTCTTCTTCTTCTTCTTCATTAAAGTGTAACATCAACAACCCGCTGGTTAAATATAATCATTGGTTACCGACACATAAAACTCATTTTAAGAGTGGTACCTTATGATGTAATGATGCAAGACATGGACTACTTTGATGGTTATTATAATATAAACATGCAACTTCGGTGTTGCTTATGAGGGACAGGTGTGACTTAATCACCTTGACACAATGCATACAGTAAACAAACACCCGCGCACCTTTTTGTAATAAGTTAATTTGTAATAAGTTAACAATCCCGGTCGAATGATTGATCTGTTAATTTAATGACAATAAGTACTATCAAAACTTAAACTGAAAACTTCTTGTTCAATGAAGTACCATCCCATTAACAGAGTCTTATGTTGTAAATTTGTTTATGTTACTGAAATGTTATGTGATATTGTTTTAATGTACAGTGCCTCTAAACTTATTACTTTACCATAATCACAAACAACTCACATCATCAGATGATTTTATTGCATTAATAATTAAATGTGTAACGTTTAAAGGGGCAGAAGCACGTTTTTTGATAATTTTATAATTTGAATTTCTCACTGATAATTGTAAATGAATGCTAAATGTATTATTTTGACAGTGTCAAAAATCTCATTACACAAGCCAATCATCCATTGTCAGAGGACAAAGAATGAAGATTCACATAAAATCCATTGGCGGCCATTTTTGTGTGAACACCTTTAATTCATTTTTTGTAAGAAACGGAATCGCATGGCTAAACTTAACGTTATATATTGGAATTATTACTGCTCCATTTAGTTTAAATACATTGTCTTTCAATTGAAATCATTAATTTTCATTTTCCTTACATCACCCTCTATCCCCCCTAAAAACGTGCTACTGCCCCTTTAAAGAATATCCGTATATCCTTTCAAAGCTATGTCTGTGTCTTAAAAGATGATTTTATCAATATCATATATACTTTTATATTAATTTTAACACTGACATTATAAACTCTTACTTTGTTGATACTCAATGTAAGTATTTTGCCTATGCGATGTTCGACAAAAGTGTCTATAACTTTGATCTATTGCTAGTTCAGTATTTTAAATAAATGTATATTTCAATCAAATGTAACGCTTTTTTCTTAGAAATTCATGACCTAAGACATTTGAGCATTTATATCCTCTTTTAATTATTCAATCTTGTGACACAATTGCTTTGTCTACAGCTGCATCTGAACTGAACTGAACTTTATTACAAATCAGGCCGCAGGCAGCGGCATATGATGATACAGATTATGTTACATACATTCACATACAAACAGATAGATTTACAATATTTATATACAAAATGCGAATAACACTATTATTACAGTACATGGTGTAAATAAGTAAAACAGTAGGGTATCTGGTTGAAAGATTTTCTTTCTAGTAATTACTAGTAACGACAATTTTTAAAGGTATTAATAATGATATTACAAAACATGGCTAATTTTCTTAAAGTACCTATCTTTTTGCTGTTAAATAGTGTCTTCATTTTAAAATAGTTTGGTCTAGTATAGAAATACGGCTTGATATATTTAACTCTTGCATTTATGAAATGAGAACAAATGAATAAATAATGGAATTCGTCGCCAATTTCATAACTAATACAAAGTTTACAAATTCTGTTATGCTTTTGGATATTACTCCAGCGACCTGTTTCAATGGGTAAGTTATGATTTGAAGTAATGAAATATAGTAATGCTCTAGAATTCTTTTCATCTAAAATATCTAAATATCTACTTAACAGAGGTCTAGATCAGTGTCTCCGAAGAGCCCGTAAAGTAAAATCCTAATTAAGACCCAATTCCCTGTTAGGACTGCAGGAGTTATTCACCTTGAATAGATAAGAAGGACAATTAAGCTGACGATCAGTCCACCGGACAGATTGTTGGACATGGATAGAAGTCGTCCACAGATTAGGAAAATACAGACAGGACAAAACAAGACCAATTATTGCGAAATTCCGGAATGTGAAGGAACGTGATGACGTCAGATTCTCCTGCTGCAAAAAAAGTAAGAAGAACTAATTACTCTGTGAATGAGCAGTTTCCTGAAGTTGTAAGAAACTACCGGAAAGAAGTATTGTTTCCAATGCTGAAGCAGGCGAAACAGGAAAACAAGAAAGCGTATATCCAAGTAGATAAACTGTACATAGAAGGAAGACAAGTGAAAGCTACTCCTCCACCGCCATACCGAGTGAACATCACTCACTCACCATCGTCCACTGCCGCCACACCCGGGACCACGCCCGCTGTTACCTATATGGAGACCCACTCAACCAACCCATAGGACACTCACAGTGGTAATTACTTACCAACCCCACCACGTGAACATGTAAACCATAATATTACTAAGGAACACAATTTATCCTCCCTCAACTGTAACGTGCTAAACGAAGATGCTTTACCTAACCTGAAGATAAGAAGTGTTAATGTATGTGGTTTACGTAGCAAATTACGTTTCCCAGAATTCAGGGAGTGCATATCTTCCACCGACATTATCGCTGTAATGGAAACCAAACCGATAAGTTTGATGACCTTTCAGTTGATGGATATACCTTAATCCTCAAACACAGATCCTCTTTATCCAGGGTATGGTCCGGAGGAGTCGGTGTCCTTATACGGGATGAGATAGTGAAGTACATAACTCATCACCCCAACACTGACGATTGTGTTCTATGGTTAAAAATTGACAAACAACTACTGAATATAAGTGAACATATTTTTTTTGGAATAGTGTATATTTCACCACAACAATCCAAGTTTTCACGTGATGATCATTTCATTGTTCTCACAGAAGAAATATTTAACATTCGTACACAATCTAATAATATTATCATTTGTGGTGATTTTAATGCCAAAACCGGAGACTTGAGTGATATTGGTTCTGTTAATGCATCTGTTGGTCATTATTTAGGACTTAGTGATAAGGATTTAGACGATGTGAATAATATAGATTGTATTTTACAAAACTGTGATTTTTCTACAGATAGGTCCTCAAAGGACAAGTTCGTTATACCCCCATTTCACTGAGCTACGACTTTGAAAAGTGTTCAAGACTCTTCCCGACTATTCCCACTACGACTTTGTTGGCATGAGTCTGGAGCAAATAGAGGTCAAATTATGAAATTTGATATTTCTACGAGTTACTAACGACACTCTTAAGAGTTACCTACGACATACACGACTGACATACGACACACTGAAGAGGAACTCCAGACAGACCTACGAGGCACCCCCGACAATAAACTGAGGAACTTACGACTCATCCAAACTCAGATACGACTCAACTAGACTGAGACCGACTCGTTCACGACTCACTGCCGAGTCTTTCACGACACCAAGTCACCACATCGACTCTGACAAAGACTCATTTCCGACTCTCTAACGACTCACTGTCGACCCACTCACGACCTGAACGACTTATTTACGACTCGTTCACGACAATGAAGACTCCTCACGACACAGAAACGTCTCACTTATGAGTCACAGACGATCCACGTACGATAAAATCGGCAATTTTAGACCGGAATCGGGCATATAAAAGGCCAACAACCGCCGACTTTTTTGTTATGATTAGTCAGGAACGGGTCGTCACTGTTCGTCTTTGAGTATTGGTTAGTCGTACATGTGTTTGCACTAGTTGGAAGTGAGTCGGCATGTAAATTAGGGAAAGAACATGTTCAAAAACCCACTCCCGACAAAATTTGACCTCCCGACTCTCCCAGACTCATACAGATCCATACAGACTCAACTACGCTCAGAGGCGACTAAAGAGGACTCAGAGAGGCTTAATTACGAGTCAATGACGACATTTGGCCTATTTTCAGTCGGCAACGGCTCGTAGCTCGGTGCAATGGGGGTATTAACAAATATGGAGAGTGTGTATTGTGTACAAGCACCTCTATGATTATTCTTAACGGCAGAGCCCATCATGATAAAGATGTAGGTGAATATACATGTCGGACTAAAAGGGTCATAGACTATGCACTTGTCACAGGTGAAGCCACTAATTTGGTATCAGACTTCAAAATATTGGATTATACAGAATTTCTCAGTGATGTGCACTCGCCAATAAATCTGACATTGTCAAGCAAACTTAATCTTGACTGTAAAACCAAGGAGAAAGAAGAACTCGAGGATGAAGTACAAAACTCCGGGCCCCGCAGTTTTGTGAAAGAAAAATCACAAGAATTTGTATCAAATATGGACCATGCTGCAATCGACACCTTGACACGCAATCTACAACTTGCACGTGCAGGTCAATGTGACCCGGCATGGAATGTCAACACAGCTGTCACAAGTCTATCTGGAGTGTTTGTCAATAGCGCAATTCAAACTTTCGGAAAACGGAAATAAAATAAACTATATAAATCCAAAACATACTCTTGGTATGGAAGGGAATGTCGAACTGTTAAAAGACAATTCAGAAGAGCTAAAAGAACTTTTAAAATGAACCGAAACGAAGAATCCCATAAGACGATGCAATACAAAAATAAAATATAAAAGAACAATTCAACGATTCTATTCTCAACATGTTTCCCAAACAAGAAGGAAATTTTCACAAATAGCCAAAAATAACTCTAAAGACTTTTGGAAACTGTTCAAAAATAATAAGACTAATAATGAGGATTGTGTTACACTGGACAAACTGTTTGAATACTTCAAAAATCTGAACCTCTCTGACGATGACACTGATACCGATGTGGTCTCTGAACCGCACATGCAGGAGTGTAATCATAAACTTAACGAGGAAATATCAAGAACTGAAATCTCAATTGCTATTAATAAATTAAAGTCTGGCAAATCTGCAGGAATTAACAAGATTGAGAATGAATACATCATTACTACTAAAGACTCTATGATGGAACTGTATTATGAATTGTTTAATTATATATTGGACACAGGAATTATTCCAGAAAACTGGGCAGTTGGTGTAATTAGACCTATTTATTAAAAGAAAGGTAGTAGATATGACGCTGAAAATTATAGGCCAATCACCATTTTATCATGATTAGGCAAATTATTCACTTTGGTCTTAAATGACGGTCGAACAGTATTTGTTAATGATAATTTTGTTATTTCCGAAATTCAGGCCGGGTTCAGAAAACACTATTCTACAATCGATAATATATTTGTTTTAAATTCATTTATAGACATTCTAAAATCTGAAAAGAAGAAATTGTATTGTGTCTTTGTAGACTTCCAAAAAGCATTGGAAAACATTTGGCGTGTAGGACTATAGCAAAAATTACTCTCATATGGTATTCAAGGAACATTTCTACATGTTATTCAAAATTAATATCAAAATATCAAATCATGTATTAAATATGGTGATATATGGTGATGGTTACTTTGAATGTGATAAAGGAGTGCGTCAGGGAGAAAATTTGTCTCCATTATTATTTTCTCTCTATTTGAATGCTGTTGAACTTTTTATGAATGAGTACAATGTAAAAGGTTTAGAAATTGACGATATAATGGGTATTTTAAAATTTTATTTATTACTTTATGCAGATGATACTGTCTTATTTGCAGAAAATCCTACTGATCTACAACACTGTTTAGATATATTTAGTCAATATTGTAATAATTGGAGGCTCAAAGTAAATACTAGAAAAACCAAGATTGTTATATTTGGGTCAGGCCATACTAAGCACAAGCCACTTTTTCATTTGAATGGATGTAATATTGACATTGAAGACACTTATAATTACCTTGGAATTGTATTTCACAAAAATTGAAAATTTACCAATGCATTGAAATCCCTGAAGCAACAATCATTAAAAGCAATTCATCTTATATTATCTAAGGCTAGAATTGAACATCTACCTCTGGGCTGCCAATTTTTAGCATTTGATCACATGGTTTTACCCATTTTGTTATATGGGTCAGAGGTATGGGGTTTCAGCAACCTCTTATTGTTAGAGCGGGTCCATAAATATTTTCTAAAATTGTGTTTGAATCTACGCAAAAGTACACCAGACTATATGTTATATGGAGAAACAGGTAGATTCCCTATTGATGTTTTTGTAAAAAAGAGAATGATTTCATTTTGGTTTAAACTAATCTCATTTGAATCATCTAATAAATTGTCAAGTATCTGTTATAATATTTTGTACAGAAGATTCCATCAAAATTACAATTCCTGTCTTTGGCTTAAGTGTGTTAAACCCATCTTAGACAACTGTGGACTTAGTTTTGTTTGGAATAACCAATGTACTGTCAATAAAATGGGGCTCCTGTCCACAGTAGAACAAAATTTAAAAGACCAGTTCATACAAAATTGGTACTCTGAAAAATCTTTATCATCCAAAGGTAAATTTTATTCTTGTATTAAACCATATTTTGGCACTGAAGACTATATATTTTTACCACTAACTATTTCAAGGCCTTTATTAAGAATTAGGACTAGCAACAATTTCCTACCTGTAGAGAAAGGAAAATGGTCTCATGTTCCCTATTTGGCAAGGACCTGTTCACTCTGTGATCTTGGAATTGGTGATGAATTTCACTATTTATTTATCTGTCCATCATTTGTGTTTGAAAGAAGTAAGTTTGTAAATGAATATTTTGTAACTAGACCTAGTTTTTACAAATTACATCAATTGCTGTCTGCCCAAGACCTATGTACAAAGACAAAACTTAGTAAATTCATTAAGTGTATATCAGATAAGTTTAAAGAATGATTATGCTGCCTCATAACAAACATAATGTATATCATGACTGTATCCATGTACCACTGTGAGTGGTCTTTATGGAAATAAAGTTGATTGATTGATTGGAAACAGACAGGTGTGAATAAGGATATTAAACAGAGAACAGAGACATCATTGAGTATATTTGCACCATTGATGTTGTTAATTGAAGGTGACTTGTTCATCTATAGTATATTGACGTCTGAATAAACATTCACTAGTAAATATATCTTAAATCTGTGATGGGCGTGGTCTTGTAGTGCCCTGAATTGTAATAAAAATCGCAAATTGTAATACATGTCGTGAATTGTAATAAAATTTTCCTCAAATTGTAATAACTCAAAGTCTGCCGCAAATTGTAATAAATCCTGCCTCAAATTGTAATACCTAAACTAGGATTTGTCAGAAAAACTTCTACATCAGTTTTAACACATAAACTTGTCTATTGATAGTTCAAACTATCTCAAATCATCACAACAAGTTCCCTTTCAAGTCGTTTTATTTCAAATTGAGTCAAGTGCTTCAAATTTGTATTCAAACTTTACTATTTTCATCAAAAATTTAATGAAACTGTTTCAATAGCCTAAATTCATTTGAAATATTCCTTCTTAAATGAATAAAGTTTTATTCATTCAGTTCCATTGAGATAAACAGGATTTATTACAATTTGAGTCCAGTGTTTCAAAATTTCACACTTGCCCTGAATTGTAATAAACTTTTCAAAAATCTATGTTTTTTTCATAAATATGACTAGAACTGCTTTAATAGTCTAAACTCATTTGAAAGATTCCTAAAAATTATATAAAGTTCGATTCCATCCATTTTCATTGATTCTAAGAGAGTTTATTACAATTTGAGTCAAGTGTCTCAAAATTTCACACTTGCCCTGAATTGTAATAAATTTTTTAAAATTACTATGTTTCTTTTCAGAAATATGACTGAAAGTGTCTTTTTTGGCCTAACTTCATTTTAAATAGTCCTTAGAAAATGAATAAAGTTCGATTATATCCAGTTTCATTGATATAAAGAGGGTTTATTACAATTTGAGTCAAGTGTTTTAAAATTTCACACTTGCCCTGAATTGTTATAAACTTTTCAAAAATCTATGCGTTTTTCAGAAATATGACTGAAACTGTTTTCATAGCCTAAATACATTTGAAATATTCCTTAAAAATTAAAAAAGGTTCGATTCCATTCAGTTTAATTGACATAAGTCGGGTTTATTACGATTTGAGTCAGGTGTTTCGAAAATGCTAACTTGTCCTGAATTGTAATACAATTTTCAAAATCTATTTTCTTTTGAGATATATGACTGACACTGTTTTATAGCCTAAATACATTTAAAATATTCCTAAAAAAATGACAAAAGTTCGATTCCATACAGTTTGATTGACATTAATCGGGTTTATTACAATTTGACTTTGCCTGAATTATAATAAAAGTTTCAAATATTTCTGGGGTTTTTCTGAAGTATGACAGGAACTGTTTTTACGGCCTTCATACATTTAATATATTCCTTAAAATATAATAAATAAATTACGATTCAATACAGTTTAATAGAAATATTACTTTAAAAGATGAATCAACTTTCAGTATGGATAGTAGATCGTTAATTGATAATCAAACGAGGCTTATATTTAAGTTGAAGGTTGATTGTAATTATACGGAGCTAGGAGATAGTACAGAGGGATTACACGAGATTGCACAAGCGGTCACGTGACTTCATACTTTAAATAAGTTGATGGTCAAGGCGATAGTTGATTCAGGGTGGGAGATTAATCCCGAGGTGGGCGTGAATTCCCTCTGTACTATCTCCTAGCTCCGTATAATTACAATCAACCTTCAACTTAAATATAAGCCTCGTTTGATTATCAATTATACTTCGCTAGGAGAATAGTACGGGATTCCACGAGATGTTCAAAGCTTGACCATTAACAAAAACACATTAATGGATTAAACGTTTAATCATTCAGAAAACAAAGTGTAACCGTCTCAGATAACAGACGTACAATGGCATGAAGACTATCTTTTTCCTTTAAGGATTGAATTTGCAAATACATGCGTATCAACAATGGGTTTCTTATAAAACCTGGCAAAAGTCCCGGAACCTGTCCATCCTGCTGTCTGCAGAATGACCTTCAGGGGAGTGTTCATGAAACTGGCTTTACTGGTAGCAGCCGATCTCACTGAATGAACAGTGAATATCTTCACATCAATACCTGCTTGTATCATTACAGTCTTAATCCAACGAGAAATGGTATCTTTAGACACACGTTTATGAGGCTTTTGGTAACTAACAAACAGTCTTGTCTCAGTTCCTCTGAGAGACTTAAATCTCGAGATATATTCTCTCAGTACAGTCACAACACATAAACGCCTATCTGGCACAAATGCAGGAATGCATATATCTGCTTGATGGAAACCTGGTCTCGAGGTTTTCAGCAACTCCTGGAAATTAATGGTGATCCCAGAACTTCTAACAGTCAGATAATCCAAATCTAACATGTGCAGGCTCTGTATTCTCTGGCCTGATAAAATAGCAATAAGAGTAACAAGTTTAAGAGTCAAAATTTTCAGCGATAAATTTTTCACTGGGGATAGAGTACGAAGATAATTTAACAAAATGTCAGTATCCCAGATAACTCTTGATCGGGAAATTGAAGGTCGCAACTGAAACATTCCTTTAAGTAGTCTCAGAACAAGGGGATAGGTCCCTATAGGTTCCATTGTCACAGAAAATAAAACATGATAGGGCACAACGTGCACTGTTAACAGCACTGTAACTTGCTCCTGTGTCAAAAACCTCTGACAAAAAATACAATACTTCTACCACATTGGGTGAAAACGCACTCGTACCCCTTTTGTCACAAAACTGTATCCATCTTCTGATGTATGACTGGTACTGTCTTTTAGTGGAGTCCCGCCATGACGACATGATAATGTCTGTAGCTCTCCGCGAAACGCCGCAGTTCTTGAGGGATCTCCTGACAACCGGCACACACAGACGGATCTTTTCCATCGTTGGGTCTAGCCTCGACCCTGCTGGAGACTGTAAGGTCGTCCTCCCCCTGGGCAACAGAAAAGGACAATCAATAAGCAAGGCATTCATTCTTGAGAACCATGACTGGGTTGTCCATAACGGTGCAACTAAAACCATCTCCCCTTTATCAAACACTAGCTTTTGCAACACTCGGCCAATCAAAGCAAATGGCGGAAAGGCATAATACAGCTCTCCCCCTCCCCAGTTCAGCGTGAACGCATTAATGTGACATGCCCCTGGATCAGGTTTCCAAGCTACATATTTATCTACCTGGCTATTGAGCCTTGATGCAAAAAGATCCATGACTGGTAAACCAAACAACTTTGTTAAGCAATTAAACAGCTTTCTATTTAGCATCAATTCAGTATTGTCATGTAACTTTCTAGATTGTCTATCTGCTTCAACATTCATCTTTCCCGGTATATAGGTTGCTTCCAACCATATATTTCTGTCCATGCACCATGTCCATATTTTTCTAGCTATGGAATTGCAACTCGGTGACTTGCCCCCCATGTTGACAACATAAGATACAGCTACTGTATTGTCAATTTGGATGAGAATGTGACAATCATGATTATCATTACAAAAAGACTGGAGGCTTAAAAAAGCTGCCATTAATTCGAGTTCATTAATATGGCATGTCTTTTCCTTCTCAGACCACTGGCCCCCAGTAGTTTTGTGTTGAAATACTCCTCCCCACCCTAAACCTGACGCATCTGATTGCAGTATGATAGTGGGATTGGACTTGCAGATTTTCTTAACAGAATTTTCAATGTTGTCAATCCGCCAAATGAGATCTAATTTACCTTGTTCTGAGATTCTCATTCGCTCGTCATAAGCACCCTTGGCTTCCCTCAAGGCTGCTGATTTTTCATTGTCGAGCACTCTGTAGAAAAGAGGACCAAATGTAACGCCTGGAAAACTAGCAACCATCTGACCAATAACTTCTGCAAGTTGTCTAATAGTAAGGCATTTTGATTCCAATATCTTACGACATGCACTTGCCAATCTAACCTTCTTTTCACTGGTCAATTCTACAGTCATTGTGACAGAATTTAACTTGAAACCAAGAAATATCAACTCTTGTGAGGGGACAAATACTGACTTCTCTGGATGAATCGTGAAACCTAACTTGGAAAATAAATCAACAGACTTTGTAACGGTCTCGTTACATTCTTCAATAGTCTCCCCTAAAAGGAAACAATCGTCAATGTACCCTGTGATCAAATGACCCATTTTTCTAAGATAGGAAAACACAGGTTTAGTGATTTTTGTGAAAATACGAGGAGCTGACGTAAGCCCCATAGGTAGGCATGTAAATTGACACAGCTGTCCTCGCCAAGAAAATTTTTAAAATTTCTGATGAACTTTATCTATTGGCACTGTATAATAGGCATCCTTCAGATCAATAGAAGCCATATAACAATTTGGAGTCATAAGAGCTAAAGCCGTATGAACTGATTCCATCTTAAAGTGTCTGTACACAATGAACTGATTGAACTGGGACAAATTCAAAATAACTCTATAAGTCTGATCTTTCTTTTTTCTCAGAAAAATGTTAGACACAAACTGCCCTTTCTCCTGTTGAGATTTACAAATAATATCTCTGTCCAAAAAAATTTCAATTTGACTGTCTATAATAACAGCTTCTTCAGAGCTAAATGTAATAGGCTGTATAGGTTTTACTTGGTCTGGTATTGATTCAAATTCTAGCCTACAGCCACTAATGTTGTCTAAAATATGCCTGTCTGAAGTAATATTCAGCCAATCATCTCTGAACTTTTTGAGATTGCCAGCTTTAAAATTAGCAACTTTTTCATGCAATTCTGTCTTAAATTTGTCTGATGAAAACAGGCTTACCTCGCTACTTGAGCTGTCTTGGGTGTTCTGTCCTACTTCGGGCCTCCCCCTCTCTTCTTGTAGTGGCTCTCTCTGGTGGCATAACTCTTCTGCTTTCCTAAAAAAGCTGGCGGACTCCGGTGGAACTTTCCATGTCCTGGCGCATTGGTCGATTGAGCATAGTAACCGCCCTTTCTGTATGCCGGTCTAGCATTATGCTCGTAAGCCATTCTAGCCCCAATCTTGTGAGTGTCCTGAATGTCCTTGATCGACTTGGACAAATCGTCACCGAAAAGTTCGGTGGTCACGGTAGTATTGTAACACAACTTCCGATACTGAACATTCAAGTCCGGCCTGATCAGATCCCGTCATCTCTGATTAAGTTCCCGAAACCATTACTGAGAAGAGCAATGGAATCAAACAGTTTCTTCATACAGTCATTAGCGTCACCTTTTGACAACTCAGCTCCTGCTTTCACTTGCAGAAAAGTGTCTAAAACACTTATGATGGGGAGACAAGCCTTGTTGACACGATTCTGAATTTTCTGCATTCTGATATCACGGGATTTAGTTTCAGCTGAAATAATGTCCCATATCTCACGGTTCACCATCGGAGTTACAATCTCCACGTTGCCCGGATTCTTGTATTTCATCATGGTGTCTTTCATTTTCTCGTCACCAAGCTTTTTCCCAAACATATCCTTCAGAATACTTGCCAACTTGGCAGCCACTTCTGGCCCTGAAATATCCCCAAGTTCAAAGTCCTGGGTGATTTCCCCCAATAAATCGGTATTCTGTGGTTTCACACCTTCATTGTCAGGACTGTCTTTCAGAATGTCATCAATCTGGGATTCGACACTGGCGGAATTATCAGCACTCGCCTCTTGACTAGTAGTCGCGTTCAAGTCAAACCTCACGCGTTTCTGGCTTGGCTCAAAGTAATCCTCATTATCGGAAACAATGGGCTGGGCTTCCAACTTGTCAATTCTGTCGTTAATCCGTGTGAGCTGGGAGAGAATTGTCTCTAAAGCGTCGTTACTCTCAACACGTGGTTCGCTGGGCGCCATTACAGACTGAGAAGCCGGTGGCTGGTCGTCAGTCAAACTCGAAGAGCCGCTACGAACCGTTGACATAATTGTCGTCTCATGTCCAGGCGTGCTAATTGTAGACAGGGGAAGCGTTGTTTTTTTGCTTCTCTTTACGTTTTCGGTCACTCATGTCGAACTTGAGTTGGAAAATTCTTTCACGTAGAGAGAACGAAAATGCCACGCCTGATTCCAAGCGTAACCGAATGTGCTATGAAGTCACGTGACCGCTTGTGCAATCTCGTAGAATCCCGTACTATTCTCCTAGCAGGTATAACTTACGATTTACTCTAAAATAAAAATAAAAATGAATATAAACTGTTGTGTCGATTTCTTATTCGCTAATACAAAAGGGACGCGAATTATGGTCAAAACTGTGCTTAAAATATAGGACAGAATTTAAGAAAAAGTACGTCAGAATATTGAGCAAAAGCCAACTAATTATGAAGAGATTCATTATTCAATATCGAGTCTTGAGCTGGGTCCAAATTCCATGAGAGGGGACATCAGTCATTCGTCCATTGGAAACAAAGACAGACTGGCTGAGCCACTTCTCGTTTTGTTCCTTTTCTCAAGATGACATATTTTCATTTTTATTTACTACTATGACATCAGTGAGACAAGTCTTGTCTGTCTATCGATAAACGTTTTAACAGAGAGTATTAAATATCTATATAATCTTTCATAATCGATTTTGCGTCTTAATACATTATTTGATCATGTGCACAGTTTTTGCTATTTATTTCCAAATCAACAAAAGATAGCATCTTTTGATAACGTGGCACTTTTCTATGTACATTCTGCGGACACTTATGATTTTTTTAAATGAAATTGGGAATGTGTCCCTTTCTAGTTTTTATATTGTGTGTGCATTAGAACAAGTTGAGCCAATGACCTTTAAATTATGAGGCAAGTTCCTCAAAATAATTTAGAATTTTGGATATACGTCAATGTTGCAAACATTTGTTTTAATCCCACCCAAAAAATACAATTGTAACCTGAACTGAACTTCATTTACAATCAGACTGCGAACTGCAACATTAGATGTACCATACAAATGAACATTTATACAACGTACTAAATAAGGTTATGAACAGCCGAAGGATTCATTAATTACACATATAGCATTAGTGTTGAAAAACTTAATTTTCAGGGAAAGACTTGATGATTGGCAATAGATAGACCATTTTCTTGAATTTCCAAGTTCATATATGTATTAAATGATATATTCCTTTAGTACATGTAAAGTCTGTTTTGAAAATAACCATACAGATATTATTCTATCAGATTTTAACATTGGGCATACAAGAAATAATTGAATTCGTCAATTATACCATTTTCTTTTATTTATTGGGATTAGTCGCCATCTACCCGTCTCGATTGGAAGAAAATGATTAAGACTTCGGAACTTCAACTAGTTATTGTAATCAAAACAAATAGATATTCATCAAAAGTGAGAGATGGATTCTTACGAATCGCTATTACAAGCATTGGAATAATTTGTAATTGTTGAAAACCAGGATTGCTTGAAAATGTCTTTTAACGTAACTTTAATGGCAGTTTTTAGCCCATTTTGTTTTGAAATTCTTGAATTTCAAACTGAAACTCAATCCAAGATAGTCGAAAGTTTTCTCAAGATATATTTTCCAGTTGCCGTTACATTTCCATAAAATATTAAATGAAATCGTTGAATATCAATTTATAACGCAGAAGGGATAATTTTAAAGATTTTCAATTTCCGAGTTTGGCCAAAAACAGAGACAGACTAAGTATTACTTTATCTCGTTTAATGCCAACATTACCTCCCTCCGTTATAAAAAAAACAGAATTAGGCGATAGTTAACTGTTTTTAAAAGAGCATTTACAATAACAGAAGACTGTCACAAAGTCTAGCAGCAGCTATTCACTGCGAGAGCGCAGACTGACCTAGACCAGTACACTGTCCCTCTCACAGAAACATGTGAGAGTTACTATCAATGCAATGAGTTTGATTAGGAAAAATCTAACAGAGTAAAAACATTAACAAATATTTAACAGTGGCGTAGAGACGGTTTAAATGAAAGAGGACCACATTTGTTTCGTAAGAAAGGGGGTAACATCTTAAAACGAGGGCCATCAGGAGAGATGGCTTATCTGAAGTAAAATAATCAGTTTTAGTATATATTTTGATATACTGATTGTGTGAATAATGTTGTATGCATATACACCTAATTTTGTTTGTCTTTGAATAGCCATCATATGATAAACCAGATCTTTTTAATAAGTAAATAATCATGCTATGCCATGCCACCGTCAAGTTCCTCATGTTAATGTGAAAGAAAGTAAAAACCATTATGTTTGATTGAATATGCTGTTTGATTAAAACAGCATCCTTCTTTGGTGAGACACAGTTTAGACTTAAATGGTAATGGCGGAATGCCCAATGTCATTGAGTTAAAGCTCCGTGCAATTTAAAAACAAAAAAATGCACACTTGTAAACAGTTCCATTGAGCTAGGCCTAATGATATTCATATTCTGCTCCAGCAACGCATTTCTAAATTGCGATTTCATGGAAAGCGGAAAAATAAAATACTCCAGAAAGTAATATACCCGAAAGGCACAACTTCAATCGATGATTAGTCAACATAGCAAGTTTAATTGAACGGTGACGTTTTTCAAATTCTGCCCAGGAAAAATGTTATAACAGACAGAGAGAAGGACGGACAGATAACTATATTCCCCTGCATATAAAAGAGCCGTTGGATCTGTAGCTTACCAGACTTCCTTTCAATTTTGATTTAGGTTTGGTTGTGTTATCCCACAGGGTCACAAAAGCTATATATTATACTTCCCACCAGTCAAGGAGAACGTACACAAGTTTTCAACATTCTTGGTCTTATACTTCTGGAGAATATGAAAATCGGTTTACGGATGTTTTGAAGGTTGTATCCCAACACCTTTACAAGGTCCTATACTTTAATAATTATTTTTTCAAGCATAGAATTAAACAAAGAGATTTTAAAAATGTTGTTACAGTTCAGGGCAAGTGTGAGTTTTTGAAACACTTGACTCAATTTGTAATAAACCCACTTAATATCAAATAAACTGTATCGAAATTTATAAATTTTTTATATTTTAAATGAATCTAGGCTATAAAAATAGTTTCAGTCATATTTCTGAAAGGAAAAGAGATTTTTGTGAATTTTATTACAATTCAGGGCAAGTTAGCAATTTTGAAACACCTGAATCAAATTGTCATAAACCCGACTTATATCAATGAAAGTTTATTGAATCGAACTTTCTTCATTTATTAAGGTATATCTTAAATATATTTAGGCTATAAAACAGTTTCAGTCATATTTCTTAAAAGAAAAGAGATTTTTGTGAATTTTATTACAATTCAGGGCAAGTTAGCTTTTTTGAAACACCTGACTCAAATTGTAATAAACACGACTTATATCAATTAAACTGTATGGAATCGAACCTTTTTAATTTTTAAGGAATATTTCAAATGTAGTTAGGCTATGAAAACAGTTTCAGTCATATTTCTGAAAAACGCATAGATTTTTGAAAAGTTTATTACAATTCAGGGCAAGTGTGAAATTTTAAAACACTTGACTCAAATTGTAATAAACCCTCTTTATATCAATGAAACTGGATATAATCAAACTTTTTTCATTTTTTGAGGAATATTTTTAATGTGTTTAGGCTATAAAAACAGTTTCAGTCATATTTCTTAAAAGAAAAGAGATTTTGAAAATTTTATTACAATTCAGGGCAAGTTAGCAATTTTGAAACACCTGACTCAAATTGTAATAAACCCGACTTATATCAATGAAAGTTTATGGAATCGAACTTTCTTCATTTATTAAGGGATATTTTAAATGTATTTAGGCTATAAAACAGTTTCAGTCATATTTCGTAAAAGAAAAGAGATTTTTGAAATGTTTATTACAATTCAGGGCAAGTGTGAAATTTTGAGACAGATAAACTCAAATTGTAATAAACCCGACTTATATCAATGAAAGTTTATGGAATCGAACTTTTGTAATTTTTTGAGGAATATTTTCAATGTATATATTTAGACTATAAAAACAGTTTCAGTCATATTTCTTAAAAGAAAAGAGATTTTGAAAATTTCATTACAATTCAGGGCAAGTTAGCAATTTTTAAACACCTGACTCAAATTGTAATAAACCCGACTCATATTAATGAAAGTTAATGGAATCGAATTTTTCTCATTTTTTGAGGAATATTTTTAATGTGTTTAGGCTATAAAAACAGTTTCAGTCATATTTCTTAAAAGAAAAGAGATTTTGAAAATTTTATTACAATTCAGGGCAAGTTAGCAATTCTGAAACACTTGACTCAAATTGTAATAAACTCGACTTATGCCAGCAGACTTTGAGTTATTACAATTTGAGGCAAATTTTATTACAATTCACGGCAGGTATTACAATTTGCGTTTTTTATTACAATTCAGGGCACAACAGGTCTACATTTCTGATGAGCAAGTCCTGTAACTTCACAACTTAATCAGATTGACTTATTGTAGTTAAATCTATATCATTTTTGCCCTGTATTAATTCTGAATATGATGTCAAATATTTTGTATTAGTACTGTTAGTTCCCAAACGGTATGAGGCATTAAACAAAACGTGAAAACAAAATGTAATTCTCCTTGACCAGTTGTTATGGGATTAAAGATACAAACATTGTTTTAACAAGTAAATCAACCCTATTTAAAACTAAACAGTGAATATGTCATTTATGTAGACATTATTACATACGCAACGTAAACATTAACCATTAACCATTATTATAATGTTTGACGTACTTACGTAATCTCTACTTTGAATGATGGTTTAGAGTGCAAAAGTTTTAATATCATTTAAACTTCACATGACATGAAGAACATATGCAAAGAGGATATTGTGCAAAAAATGCACATATTATTCAAAAACGCAAGCGAGGGGCATGAAATAGCCGGTGTTTCAATAGGTAACGATGAAGGATGTGGCTACATTTTGAATGTTCTCTATATCATTGTGTATGATTCATGAGAATAAAATTCTGTTCTGCTATGTACATGAAGAATATTGTCCAATGGAAGCAATTGCACGCGTCTGTTCTACAATTGCTACGCTTCAATCAAATGCGTATGTACATGTGCATCCCGAGAGTGTTATTTCAAGGTCCATCTATTTGATAATGATTTCTAGAGTCTGATTGAATGTTTATTCGCGTGGGGATCCAAAATGTAAAATCTAGATTCGGCTTATCTTGATGATTGGTAAAAAGAGACAGAATTCATTTAATGATGATGTGATGATTACACCAAACTACAAGGACATTACTGTTAAGCGACATGAGTACCTTGTTAAATATGAGCGAGGTGTATGTTATAACATACATGTGTAAACTTCTAACAACCCATTAACTAAAGATTTTTTTATTCACCAAACGGACTATCATTCTCCAAAATCGACCATTCATTTCTATCAAATTACTTTAATTACTGTCTGTTATGAACACTAAATGACATATCTTGCATAGAATATATAACTATTGTTGATAGTTTCCAAATTATGTCTAAAAATGACCTTATTGCAATACAAATAGAAGAGACACATATATGTGGCTCTAGCTGAATAAGAGGTGCTATCAAGCAACGCATATAAATCTCGGCACATATTACTTCTTTATACAGCAAATATGAATAACTTTTTTATTTCCATGAAACTGTAAAGCAATAAGAACTTTATGTTACTTCTCCAGGGTTAATACGTTGAACAAGAAAACATGGTGCATATAATGCACTACTCAATAACCTTCTCACTTGGTCACTTGAAACGTAGGAAATAACATGCTTGACCATAAGTTTCCTCTTCAACTCAAAGTGTCAATTATGTAATATTCTTAATCTTAAAAACATTGGCTCTTTACAAAGCCTTATAATTTTCAGCAAATTATGTTTGTTTTGAAAAGAACATGATTGCATAAATAATGATAGGAATTCAAAACATCTCACCTACTCATCCTTAAATGTTGAATATATGATAATCCCATTGTCATTAAACTCTTGTAACACACGTGAATGTGACACGAATAATAGTACTTTAGGCTAGCAACATTTTAAACTCATACCTGTCATGGAAAATAGACTCAATAAATATGTTTTCGAATGGGCGGAACGTGCTGCGATTTCGTCAAAGAACTGGAACCGAAGAGTATCTACAAAACTATCAACTCTAGGATTGAAAGAAGTATTATCTCCAACCATAACAGTGCGGAAGCAGAGAATTTGCTCTATAGTACATGATCGTTTATTTTCAGAATACATATCTAAGTGGTATGCTGATTTATCTTCGGAAATAAGGAGTCAAGGCAGTAGAAAACTGCGCACTTATAACAAGTTTAAATGTACGTATGGAGTTGAGCCTTATATCTTACAACCGATGCCCAAATCTTATAGATCAGCTTTGGCCAAATTCCGATGGGGGGTTGCACCTATACGGATCGAAACCGGACATTATGAAAACATCTCAAGTGAAAACCGTTTCTGTTTCAAATGTCCCGGCAAGGTCGAAGACGAGCTACATGTAATTCTAAACTGTCCACTATATGCTGATATTCGACAGATTTTATTGCTTAAATGTGAGAGTTTCATTACAGGTTTCAATGTGTTGAATGATAAAGAAAAGCTGGCCGCAATCCTACATAATCCTAAGATATGCTATTATGCCGCCAAGGCCTGCCATAATATGTTGCTACTAAGGCGTTCAAAGCTTTATGGTTAATATTCCATTTGATATATATAAAGATGTTTGAATGTATGATGTTATAATAATATTTTACCTACATTCACTTTTACTGTATATTTTAATGTATCAATAGTCTCTCATAGCTCTTAAGAGCGGCGCTGATGTCTTTTAATGTGTGTTTTAATTTGAAATGTATATATACAGTGGTGAGACTCAAATAAAATATTGTCTGTCTGTCTGTCTGTCATTCTGACTGCTTTAGATAAGTCACCTAAATACCGTTTGGCTGATTGAAGCGCACCATTGTCCGGTTTTCGATCATAGTCACGACTTTGAACATTCTTTCTGTTAATATACCTTAGCTCTAAATTATTTTTTCATACATCAGTCGATACCTCCCGATAGAGTAACACTATTGATAATGTTTTGGTGTATGTGACACCAAACAATTCACAGAGTGTGCCTTAAACGTACGTGTCATGCATAAAAGATGAATGAATGAAATTGCTGCAGTTATGTGATTCCATTAAACATATCTTACTCTAACACAGAGCTTTTGTTTTTATATACCACTGAAAGAAAATATGAGGTTGTTTTCATAAACAATCTGACTTGTAAATCAAAAGAAATTTTGTTATTTCATAACAACATCATCAAATATAACTTTTTAGGCATTTAAGGCATTAGAAACCTGCCGACCCTTCAACATTAGACTTAAAGAACACAAAACTTCAGTAGAGAAATTGGACCTTTAAATCTGCCCTTTCAGAACACATTGTGAACAACCCCAACCACTCAATCTGCTGGAACAACACTGCAATCCTGGCCTCCAACATCACTGATTGGAGAAAACGAAAACTTCTTGAATCAATCAACCTCAGAAGATTAGCTCCCGAGATTAACCGTGACCAAGGAGTTTATCTCCCTAACTCCTGGTGCATCACCAAGCAATCGTAGACTCTATCTCCTGTACCACTCTGCTGTGTAAACATTAATTGCCTGTCCATTGTATTTTCTCTTTCATCTCATGTTTAGATTGTATATAGCTAATTAATAACTGTCTTCTGTATTGTATATGCTAAGTCACTTTATTGGCTTCATGTATATCTATGTATATAAATACCACACTGGCTATTTCATTATCAGTCACCTGAAGAAGGGGCAAGAATTAGCCCAGAAACGTCGTGAGAAATCAATAAAAAAGTTGTTATCCATAACATTTGTCAGACAGACAGACAGACAGACAGACAGACAGATTTTATTTCGTAATGTTGGCCTAATGGCCCATAATACAGTTACATAATAAAAGTTACAAATGAACAGTGGTCTTTACAATTAGTTAGCGTTGTATCTGAAAGAAAATATTTGGTGTATGAATACAGCTGTGATATATATAATACGGGGATGTTTGGAGCTAAGAATATTTTGGAGTACAAGTGGGCCCTTGTACACCTTGCTTAATTGGAGAAGGTAACGATCACGAAAGTGTTGGTACTGCTTACAGGAGAAGAATACATGTTTTTCGTCTTCAATTTGCTGAGGGTTGCAGAATGAACAGTAGAGGTTCTCAATGGGCATATCCTTCTGGTGAATGTTAACTTTAATGTTGTTGTGAGCAATACGGAATTTGCAAAGAGCACGGATAAGATGTTTACTTTTTAGTTCTGTAATGTAGGGTTCCAGCTGTAGATCGTATTTGATTTGTGAATATTGGTTCAGGTAGTTTGATGTAGAAATATCGCTGTGCCAGGTCTGGTGTCCAATGTCGTTAAGTCGTTGCTGGAAGATAATCAAGAATACTTTTACATCTTCTACTCCTTGGTTGAACCATACGTGGGAGAATCCATTCTGGAACAGGATTGTTCTAACGTTTGATACCCAGTTGTTCTTGCCCACATCGTCGAGCGTTTTAAGCATCTTGTAGGACTGGAAAGGGTAGCGATCACTGTCCATGTGTAAGAGCCTGAACCATAATTTTATTACTTTAGTTTGTGAAAGCACGAATAGTGGCAGACGTCCGAGTTCGCCGAGGATAGCCTTGTTTGATGCATATTTTCCTATTTTTAGGAATCTTTTTAAATACATTGTTTGGATTTTTTCAATGCAATCTCTATACTTGAAGGCCCATATTTCTGCTCCATATAAAAGTATCGGAGCTATTTTTCTATCAAATATAGTTGAAGCGGTGGAGAAGGTAAGTTCATTATTTTTACTGAATAGTCGGAATACAGAAAGACAGGCTTTGTTCGCTTCCTGAGCCAGAGTGTCACAAGCTTTTGTCCAGACAAGTCGTGAGGAGAACACTATTCCCAGATATTTGTAGTATGTTACAACATCAATTGGCTGTTTGCAATATGTCCATCTCTCAAACCTGTTTAAGATTCCTCCGTTACGAAATACGATTATTTTTGACTTTTTCAAATTCAATTCAAGTCCCCATTTGGCACAGAAATGTTCTAACACACTAAATTGGCGTTGAAGCCCTATAACACTGTTTGAAAATAGAACGACGTCGTCTGCAAACATCAGGACAAGAAGATCGTGAATGTCAGGCGTGATGAATATCCCAGTGTTACATGACCTATATATTTCCGTTGCAAGTTCATTGATGAACAGAAGAAATAACAGCGGGCTAAGTATACACCCTTGTCTTACCCCGCGAGAGGTGTCAAATGCTTCTGACCTCTGGTTGTCCACTCTAACACAAGCCTGTACTGATGTATACATGCTTTTCAGTAGAACAAGTAGCTTTCCATGGCATCCACTTTGAACTAACTTGTACAATAACTTGTTTCTATCCACAAAGTCGAAGGCTTTAGTGAAATCAACAAACCCACAGTAGAATCGTCCTTTTTTCTTATTTAGATATTTTGAGCACATTGCCTGTAACGTGAAAATGTGGTCTATGGTAGAATGCTGTGGACGGAAACCAGCTTGGCTTTCAGATAGCATATTATTCAAATCAATCCATATTCTGAGTCGGTTTTCGATTATTGATGTAAATGTTTTCCCCATAACATTTAATAAAGAGATTCCTCTATAATTGCTTGGCTCCTTCTTGGCACCTGATCTATAAAGGGGTAAGATTATTCCAATATTCCATTGTTTTGGAAAGATACCTTCATCAAGTATTTTGTTGAATAAGAGCTTTAGATACGGAGTTAGGAAGCCTGCTGATAGTTTGTACAGTTCTGGCGGGATCCCATCGACGCCTGGGGCTTTTCCGTTTTTCAAATCTTTTAATGCCTTCGTAATCTCCTCCTCAGTGATTTCATTATTTAGGTATATATCACAATCAGCAATACCTTCACAGTCGTCACACGTATGGTGCTCCATGAAGTCTTTGACATGTTCATCAAAATCAGAATCAGAGGTATTCAGTACAGGATTCAGTAATTTTCTAAAATAGTCTTGCCAATCACATGCTGAAATAGGAGAGACGTGGTTTGTGCGGAATTGGTTCTTAATCAATCTCCAGTTGCAGCTGCAGCATTTATGTCATCAGCCATTTTCCTGTTGTATTGAGTTTTTTTAAATTTGCAGCATTCTTTAAAAGATTTCTTTGCATCCATATAGAGATTAAGATTAGTATTACATTTGAAATTCCTGAACTTATGAAGATATTTGTATTTCTCACACTTTAAATGTTCGCATTCTTTGTCGAACCAGGGGGGTTGTCGTAGTTTATTTGGAAATTTCAACGAGCCTGTTATAAGATGTCCAGTCGCAGCAGCAACATCAGAAAGTTTACCAACAGCACGAAATACATCTTTGTCCAAATATCCCAGAAATTCCCCTATAATACTCTTCACTTTGTCGCTATGGTACACCGTATGTAAATGTTGTGTATTTTCCTGAGTGTAGCTGTATCTAGGTACTTTAAACAACGGTATACAGGGGGGAGCCTCAGGAGGTTCTGGAGGAATGACATCATTGACATTACACACTATTGGCATATGGTCCGATTCAGCTCTCGGCAATACACTCATGTCACTTACACTGTTAAACAGTGCACTGGAAACTATGATGTTATCAATAACACTGGCTCCTGCTGTTGAAATGAAGGTGCAATTACCATGTATATCTCCCGGTTTCCTCCCGTTTACAATATGAAGATTGAAAACTTTACAAAGTGTTAGAAGACTCCTTCCGTAATTGTTGGTTTGCTTATCACACGAAATTCTCGGCATATCAAAATTATCAGTATTGTAGTCGTCGTTGAGAGGCAAGTAGTCTGTATCATCGTTTATTATACAGTCTGATTCTTCAGCAGTTCTGGCGTTAAAATCCCCTATGAGTATAAATTTTATATCATTACCAAAGTCAGACATTATATGGAGTAGTTTCTTCTCTAGAAGGGAAATACCATCATCATCTGAGCCTGTGTATACTGTTGCATTTTCCGGGTGTATATACAGGAATAGAAGAAATATCTGCTCATAGTTTGAATTTGAATGCATTTTGAAAACAAATATATTTGACCAGTGGTCATATAGTCTCTTGAGCAATGAAAGTATAGAACTCCTTATGCACACACTCATGCCTCCCGAATATCTACCACGGTTACCTGCACGTTTAGCATCTGAAATGAAATTTTTATGGTTTGGAAATACATTGTCTAATATATTCGATACATTGTAAGAATGTGGACACATCGTTTCCATGAAACAAAATATATCGAATTCATCACACAAATTAAATAAATCGCCTTTGGTTTCTGCTATGCCGTAAAATATGACATTATTTCGCCGTGAATGAGCCTCCAAAGAATCTATCTTTTTCTCTAGGAACACAACTCTTTCACACAGATTTTCATTGTCACTCTTCATCATATCGAGTCGTTCGTTGAACTGGTTAGAAAACTCATCGAACTTACTATCCAGTGAATCAATTTTATTTTGTATACCTTTCAGCACTATAGCAAGGTCCGCCATTGACGTGGGAGTTTCTAACTCACGGGACACATTTTGACAAGAGAGTCTAGTCTGAATCAATGACTGAGCAGGAACAGGAAAACGTTTAGGTGGTCCAGGGTTAGTCTCCACATCCCCGGATAACATCAGTAGCGACGTGACGAGGTACAACAAGAAACAACTGACTACTGTACGTCGCCCACCCGGCAGCGTTATAGCGGGGACTCGCCACCCCGTTCGCTTGACTCGTTGAGAAAATTGTCCGATTCTCATTCTCCATGCGTCTATGGTCACCCCCATGCTTTAATATGTGATTCACGATACCTTATATGACCAGTGTAACTGTCCGTTAGTTCAAAAAAAGTTCTTGTTGACTATATACACCAAAAAGACTGACCACAGGAGAGACAGGTAAACAACACGTCCTCACGGCTCACATCCGGCATAACATTTGTCTTGTAATGTGAAATAGGTAATCCTGAATAAGTATAATTCATAAAGAAAAAAATAAGCTTCAAATTTATTTTCAACTGTCATAAGACATAAAGTAAAAAATCGGTAAACATGATTTTATGAACGCTTTTTGCACTTTTGCAACCTCGATTATCCAGCCATGTATGACACGCGTTGGCCACCCGTCAGCCACGCGTGAGCAACGGATGGCTGACGCGTGGCTAGCCGTTGCTAACGCGTTGCTCACTCGTGACTAACGCGTGAGCACAGCGTGAGTTACGCGTTTTTCGACCACTTACTTTTGCACACTACTGTATCTAAAATCGCATTGCTTACATACTTAAGTTTAGAATTGATGACCCTGTTACCCATTCAAAGGGGGCGGGGGGACCGGTATGAAGCCTGATGATCTTATGCATGGATTTACTACTGATGTAGACTTCTTTTTAGTGCAGTTTTATGTTCTATGCAACATGTTTCCTTTTAAATAAAACCTGCCAACTGGAAGTACTTGTAAACGTGGTTATAAAATTTGCGAGTCATTATAGAAAACCTGTTATACATGTATGATACGTCAGTGTTGGCCGATTGATAGGACGCTTTACAAAGTCACATAGGTTTGACGACTGAATCACTATCTGTGTAACCAATTTCTGGTTTTTAATAATATAAACTATCTTAGCTTAACATCCTTTTATATTTCATAACTTTACAATTTCCAAATATACGACATGAAGTTAAGAAATAGAGCCATTGGCTCTGTAGCTCGTCAGGGTTCATATCAATTTTGTGTGGCAAATTTGGTTCTATCCTTAGTAGGGTCCATAGGGTCACCAAATGTACAATTTCGAATCCTACTTATCTAACTTAGGAGTCTGTAGACAAGGTTTCAGCTTTCTAGGCCTTATGCTTCTGGAGAAAAAGATGAAACTTGGTTTTTAGTGTGTGGCCCTTATCAGGGGCCAAAGGGTCACCAAAGGTATGAATTATATTCCACACTAGTAAGTAATATATACACAAGTTTTCAGATTTCTAGGCCTTACGCTTCTGGAGAAAATAAAAGTACAAAAAAATAGATCAAAATAGATGTAAGGGCGTGGCTCCTGTGGCCCTTATAAGGGGTCACAGGGTCACCAAAGCTATAAATTATATTCCTCACTAGTCAAGGAGTATGTACACAAAGTTTCAGCTTTTTAGACCTTCAGCTTTTGTATGAGAAGATGAAAATATGTTTTTAGGGCGTGGCCTCTGTGGCCTTTATTAGGTTCACATGGGCCACCAAAGCTACAATTTATAATCCTCCCAAGTCCATGGAGGACTTACAGGCCAGATGAGCTAAATTTGATAAAATTATCAGTCATAGGCTTATGTATGACTTAAGGATTGTACATAATAAATGACTACGCCTAGACTGGAACAAGGTACATATGCAAGCGCAAAGTATACACAAATATTGTTATATGATACATATGCCTCGTCAAACCATACAGAGAGCTTAAAGTATAGGGTGTAGTGGTGATCTGAATTGTAGATCGCATAACTTACTTGACTGTGTCACCAGTCGCCATTTTACCTAACGTATCTAAGCGGGGAAACATACACCTCTTGACAGGATGACGTTCTGAAAACCATCGTTATGACGAATTTGTTTTTGAACAGGAATTTCAACTTTTGAGTTAACAACATGCCAGCTCTCATCAAATGATCAAAGGCAATACGGAAATAGTGCTCGAATTTGATCTTACTACAATCTAAGGTATTTCTCTAAACTATGATTTTGTTATCAATTCTAAACGTTTCATTTCAGGTGTACTATATCTTGTGTATGCTAACTTTTAACTTCAACCCTTTACTTCTTATTTTTCTGTTGGACGGAGACAAACAAATAAAAAATATAGCCAGTGGCTCTGTAGCTCATCAGGTTTCATATCAATTTTGCTTTAGGGTGTGGCAAATGTGGTTCCCCCCTTACTTTGACAACAGGGTCACCAAATATACAATTTGGATTCCTCCTCATGTAACTGAGGAGTTTGCACACAAAGTTTCAGCTTTCTAGGTCTCATGCTTCTTGAGAAAAAGATGAAATTAGGTTAAAGGGTGTGACCCCTGAGGCCCTTATTAGGGGCCACAGGGCCACAATAGCAAAAATCATAATCTTCACTAGTCAAAGAGTATATTAACAAGGTTTCAGCTTTCTGGGCCTATTGCTTTTGAGAAGGAGATGAAAATAGGTTTTTAAGGGCGTGGTCCCTCTGGCACTTAATCAGGGTCAAAGGGCCATCAAAGCTACAATTTATCACCCTCACTAGTCAAGGAATCTGTACACCAAGTTTCAGCTTTCTAGGCCTTATGCTTCTGGAGAAGACGATGAAAATAGGTTTTTAGGACTTATATTAGGCGTCACAGGGCCACCAAAGCTACAATTTATAATTATCACTAGTGAAGGAGTCTGTACACAAAGTTTCAGCTTCCTAGGCCTTATGATTCTGGAGGAGAAGATGAAAATAGGTTATAGGGCGTGGCATATGAGACCCTTATTAGGGGCCACAAGGCCACAAAAGCTACAATTATTAATCCTCACTAGTCAAGAAGTCTGTACACAAAGTTTCAGCTTCCTAGGCCTTATGGTTCTAGAGAAGAATTGAAAATAGGTTACATCATCTTACATGTAGCATCATCCATGTTCGGGGAACACTTGACTACCCTGACTAAACGTTACTATCAACAATCAAGCAAGTTTTGTTGTTGCTATCATCAGTAAAGCAGGTTCAGGGCTGCTAAGTTAACTTGTCTTCTTTGGAATAAAGTGCTGAAATTGGTAGAATACTCCTTAATTCTTATTCATTTGCTATTTTACTCCTTAATTCAACATTTGATGAGTAAAATATTCTTCACGTTTTTTCATGTGCTATTTTACTCCTTAATCTGAAATTTAATGAGTGAAATACGCATGAGTCAAAATAATTATCTGGAGCCCTGGTTACTATTCCACGCTATATACACGTTACCGTATTCTGTGACATGCCTGCAACACTTCGCAAGAATGTGAAAGTGGTGAAGTGTAATGGTGACATTGAAAATAAGTTATCTCAAAATGAACGACACATTTCTGCGTAATCCTTAGTGTAGGTTGTAACCAAATTAACATAAAAGCCGTAAACTACCATGGAGACCTTGAAAATAAGATCAAGGTCACAAAGTGTGAAAAATCTTATGGATGAGAATTTTTTTCGAAATGATGTAGTAATCTTGAACATAAGCTAACGACCACACTACGGTCTTTTCATCAACATGGGCTGTCACCAAATTTGGTGACATGAGTCTGGTGACATGCATGATTACCGATAATAATACACCCTTGATCAAAAATTCGTTCTTTGACAACTATTATACATTCATTATATATATTGTTTTATTATATAACCTAACTATGTTAATTGTCCGTGACAACGTTACCAGTCCCTGCAATGAAATGTTAATAGTAAACAAAGCATTTCACCTGCGGCGTAGGTATTGAAAATAAGGCCAAGGTCAACAGAAAAGGGTATGCGTAATCCGTAGTTGTCAGCTTGAATCACATTCCTGCAACGGTTCATTACTTACCACGTTAATTACAGTTCGAAAACAAGGGAACGTGACTTGAGCCCTTGGAAAAAAGCTCTAGGTCAAACAAATCAGCGTGTTTCCTTAATATTAAAAAATATCGTATCTTAGTAAAAAATTGATTAAGTAGTAAATGATAACCCGGTACCGAGGGGTTATGGAAAATAACCTCGCGAGGGCGTAGCCCGAGCAGAGGTTAATTCCATAACCCGAGGCAAACGGGTTACTATTTGACTTACACTCTCGCGGAAGACTCCTGCAATGGTTTCAACTAAATTAGTTTATAAACAATTAATCTAAAAACGTTTTACTGATATCATTAGCGGATTTATCATTTCTTGATAAGAAAAAATATTTAAAATACCCCCATATTAGGGTTTTAGAAATAAACGCTGGATTTCCTACAATAAAAACTATTTTATTACGGTGCTTCAAATAAATTGGTTTACATACAAATAATTGAAAAACGTTTTAGTGATCCATTTTGCAGGTTTGATATGTCTTGATAAGAATACTATCTTAGACTACTTACAATACCCCCTGCTTAGGGTTTTAGAACTAAAAACTCGATTCCTGACATTAAAAACTATTTTATAGGGGGAAATAAAAAAAAACATGACACACAAAAATGTACATCAACTGACATGGATCCTCGGGAGCTCAACAGCTAAGAGCGCTGCTTGACAACATAGAGGTCCCTGGTTCGAATCCCGTCATTCATAAATCTGAACTTTCTTGTTTTATTAAACATCCAAATTTTACAAGTCCAATTGTTTGCAATTGTTTACAATCTTATAACCGACTAAGGTGGTTATGAGATAACCTACGCCAACCAACTAAAATAAAGGCAATAACGTCCCAAGGGGTGTAAGGGGTAAACACCTATAGGAAGGTGGTTATGAGTTAAAACCAATTGAAAAAAAGAAGGGATACTAGTATAACAGCCCAAGGGGTGTAAACTAGTTTAAACACTAGTGAAAAGTAAAAAGGCTACGAAGATATATTATTTTAAAGTTGATCATCCTCAAAGATTAAATTTTAGGCTAATTTGTTAGAGATAAGTTTCCTTTCCCTCTGAAGGAAATAATGCTGCAGAGTGTGAATTCATTCTTTTTCGTGCTCAATCTAATTGCAAAATCAAAGCTATTTTAAATGACAATTTTTTACAGAAACGACAAACATTTGATATGCAAATACCACCTCAAGTCAAAAAGCAGTGTGCCATTTTTAATTTATCCTGCGTGGATTAATTACTGATAACGACTTCATTTTTACTGCAGTTATATAATATATGTAACAGATTTGCTTTAAAATGGAACGAGTAGTACTTGAAATGCTTGGTTAAAAGATCTGCGAGTCACTATTACATTACATGTGAATACGTGTTCACTGTTGAAATCCCTTAAATGATACCACAGGGATGGGTTGATTGATATCCGCTTTACAATGTGAAATAGGCTGAATGACTTACCGTTGTAATAATATACAATTATTTTATTTTTTCATTTTAAATTTCATAACTGTACAAATATGAAATTATCTTTTATTTATTTGATACGAATTAAGAATATTCAGTAAAATGAATTTGTATGAATGAACGAGTGTTATAAATGGCTACATCTTTCGGGGGACGCGAAAACTGCATAAATCTACATATGAAAGCGTAAACTATGCACAGAGATGCATGTATGATGCATGTTGCCCCGTCAAACTATTCAGAGAGCTAGAGCTGGTGAATTGAAGTCGCACCCGGGCTATACAAATCATGCAGTATTGCTAAAGTTCTTTGTTCAAAAACTAGAGCAAACAACACTACTTAGACGGTTAGTCACGTTTCTTGTTCAACACTTTCGCCATTTTACCTTACGTGATAGGGGAAAAATTGTTACACATTTTAATTAAATGATGTTCTGTAAACCATCTTTATAACGACTTTGTCTCTGATGATCATGTTTCCCCCCTTCGGAGTTAACAAGATGCTGGCATACTGTTCAGAAGATCAAAAGCAATACTGAAATTGTGCTCGGATGTGATTTTCTAACAATCCAAGGTATTTGTCATAATTATGAATTCAACTCATGTCTTCTCCTCATATTTGTATAAAACTTTAAAGGCAAATTTCATGATATGTTGAAGTAACATAAAAACCATAGATCTTGTCCAGCGTTTGTATTAACTGTCAAGATTGTAACCAAACTTTGGTGAGTTAACTACCGAGCAAAGAAAGAGCAGTAAAACCGCCGTAGTGACCCTGAAATGCGGTCAACATCAACAAATGGGAAAAATTGATGAGAAAAATGTCGAAAAAATATAGCAATCTTGAAAATAAATTAGAAGTCACATTTTTCTACTGACATAATTATGTTCTTTAAAATGGGCTGTCACCAACTTTGGTGACAAGAGACTGGTATTACCGATGAAACACCCTTGGTCCAAAATTCTTCTATGAAAGCGTATACCAGACATCCTACACCCCTTGGGCGGTTATATCCCTTCATTTTCGCAATTGGTTTTAACTCGTAACCACCGTCCTATACGTGTTTATCCTTTACACACTATTGGGAGTTATTGCCTTTATTCTAGTTGAATTTTATAAGCCGTAAGCTCAATTTGCGTGGATTGGTTATCTCATAACCCCTTGGTCGGTTATTTTAAGTTTTGTTTTACATGTTTTGTGCCTCTATCGCGTAGCGTGGTGATTTTGTACAAAATTTGTTTCTTTTAAACGTCGATAGAGGCACAAAACATGTAGTGCAAACCTTATAATTACAATCTCAACCTTTCAACGACACGAACTAGGGACCTCTATGTCACCAGGCAGCGCCTTTACCAGTTGAACAACCGAGGATCCATGCCACTTGACGCAACTTTTGTAATGTCATGTTTTGTTTTTTAATTTTTGCTATAAATATATAACAATGTTGCAATAAAATAGTTTTAATACATGTCAGGATTCGAGTTTTTAGGGGCTATTGTAAGTTGTCTAAATGTTTATTTTTATCAAAACATGTTAAACCCGCAAAATATATCACTGGAACGTTAATGAATTAATTGTATATAAACAAATTTAGTGAAACATTGTAATGAAATAGTTTAAAGTAAGGAATCATGTTTTTTGTTACAAAGTTCTAAGCAGGGGTATTGTAAGATGTCTAAATGTTTATGTTTATTCTTATCAAGACATGTTAAACCCGCAAATACACCCTCGCGAGGTTCTTTAATTTCCATGACCCCCGGTATCGGGTTATTATTTATTACATACCTTACCCTGCGATGTAAAATATAAAAGAAAACATTTACGTGCCCCGGTGGTTTTGAAATAAGACTAAGCCCAACAGCAAAGGGTCTGGTTATCACGTTAACATGGCCACACTATCAGTGTTCTTGTAGCATTTTATTTTGTGTGTGAAAAATGACGTAAAGTACATGTAAGCCCTGTACTGTAAACTATTTTACAATAAAGAAGAAATTAATGAACTGACAGATTAACTACATCAAACTGTGAGTACCGTTTTGTTATAGTTTTGTTAATTACCCGTGGGTTGCGGGGTTTGTAATTTTCTACAACCATCAAATGTTAGTGTTTTAACACCTTTCCTACCTTCCGTGTACATTTTTACAAGGTTAAACCTTATTACCATACGGTATCCAACAAGAGCTTTAATACGTCTTTAAACGTTTTACAAAGAAACCATGAAACCGTGCTACAGTCCATTTTGCTAAACTAAAATATTTGACTTTCATTGATAATGGATGAGAAACTAAAACTAGTATCACAGAATTGTAGGGTCTTACATGACAAACAAAAACGTAAGGAATTGTTTACTTCTTTAAAACGCAAAAGAGCTCGAATTTATTGCTTCAAGATGTGCATTTTACAGAAGACATGGAACAATCAATACAAGAAGAATGGGGGGGGGGATTGCTTTTTAGTTCATTTAGAAGTTATTCGTGTGGTGTAGCACATTTCTAATTGCAAGGGATAACAAAAGATGAGGAATATAATATGATAATAATAGAAATGACACTAGACAAGAATAAACTTACTGTTGTAAATTTGTATGGCGTAAACAATGATGATCAAGACTTTTATATATCCCTTGTTCAGAAAATTAAAACTCTAAATAGAGATCATGTGATCTTATGTGGAGAATGGAATGTTATTCAAGAATTCTCAATTTTATACCTACAATTATAAATATATGAATAACCATAAAGCTAGAGAACAGATGTCACAACTTAAAGATGATTTAGATGACCCGTGGCGAAAAATTGATCCATTTGACCGGCGATACACATGGCAACAGCCCACTCCACAGCAATTGAACCAGGCCACTCTTTAATATCTTTGACTTTTAAACTATCAGACTTACCACGGGGAAAGGGATTTGGAAGTTTGACAATTCTTTGTTTAGAGATCAGCAGGATGTAAGTAAAGTAAAAAATATTATACATGTATCTGAAAATATATCCGCCCGTTATAAAGTTGACAGTGATGAATATAATAAAGATGATCAACTGCTATTTGAGACAATCTTGCTGATTATTAGAGGAGGAACAATTAAATAATCTTCATTCCTTAAAAAAGAACTAATTAAGAGAGAAAAAACATCTCTCCGATACACTAAATGAAAAGGAAATTGAACTTGATATATGTGAAAATGAAACTACTTAAGAAAAGATAATTACTGACATAAACACTTTTCGAAAAGAAGAATTATATGAAACTAAAACGCGAGGGTCAATTCTTAGGTCAAAAGCCGTATGGTTTGATCAAGGCGAAAAACATCTTGCTTCTTGAGTTTAGAATCTAGAAACTTTCCTAATAAAGTTTTCTCTAAAATAGAAGATTCCGTTTGACTCACAAAAGATGTTCAGAAAGAAGTACAATCATTATACCAAAAGCTTAATAATAAACATGATGTAACTGACATCGACTTGGCAGACCTTTTAAAGGATTATTCTTCGCCTAGACTTGATAAAGATGTTTCATCAAAGCTGGAAGGAGATCCTGTCTCAGGGAACTAACTCCACTTATCTGTACCCTTGGGATACAGCCAATCAAATCATTTTCTCGTTGAAATTTTATCGAGAAGGTGGCGAGAAAATAATTTGATTGGCTAGATCCAATGTCGGGCCGTGCGAGCAAATCTAGCCTCTGAACCCATAGTACAGATTAGTGGAGTTAGCGTGGCGTTCGTTCCCTGAGACAGGATGACTGAAGGCGAAATTCTTGTAGCTCTAAAATGTTTGAAAAACAATAAGAGCTCTGGTGCAGATGGATTTACTGCCGAGTTTCTAAAATTCCTTTGGTTCGATCTTGGAAAATATCCAAAAGAAAACAAACCAAAACAGTTCATGAAAAACTGACGCCCAATCTCACTTTTATCAGTATGTTACAAAGTAGGTTCTATTGCTATCTCAAAAGGAATAAAATCTGTTTTGGATCAATTGGTAAACGAAGACCAAAAGGGCTTCGTGTCTGGCAGATATATCGGAGATATTACTAGACAGATTTATGATTTGATAGATTATACTGATACATACCAAATTCCTGGATTTCTCCTATTGATAGGCCTTTGATACTGTCGATTGGCTGCTCATAGAAAATAAATGACCATTTTTTAATTTTGGAGAATCCATCAAACAGTGGATTAGAGATTTTTACAAAAATATTAAATCAAGTGTATTAGTAAATGTTAACTTGTACAATTGGGGAAAATAAATAAAAAAGGAAAAAAAGATTAATTACATGTTTACAAATTATTATTGATAAAATAATTAACAATGCTTAAAATGGCGTAATAAGGCTTTTCACAGTGCCGATGAATGGCTTGACTTCTCATTATTGTCGTTTTTGACCGAGTGTGTGGTCTTCTTTATCGAATTGTCGAATGTAAACCAATAAAACTACTCTGGACAACTGGATTTTGTTAAAATCATGTACATATAACGTGCATGTCCAAACTAGGTTTCCCCAAAAATACCCCGATAGAACTGTCCCTTTGATGTGGGGTTCGAAAACCAGGGAACGTGCCTTGTGACATTGAAAAAGGGGTTAAGATGAAACAAATCAGCGCATTTTTTAAAATACTATATTTCAGTTAAGAAAGGGTTAAGATGAAATTAAGAAGAGCTAATTATAAGATATATTTTCAACCGTTAACTGTGTTGATTAATTTAAAATTTGAATGTTGAATATGAAACCATTTAACGATGCCAATTAACCAATATTTCACTTTTCGAATTTATCTTCATTTAAAGCCTATTTTAATCCTTTAAGCAAATCATTTTAGGTTTAGTATAGTGGGATGTGTTATTGTGTTCTACATAACAAGATATTCAAATGGTGAATTCATGTTATCAGATAACAAATTGTACTGTCTCTTCTTTTTGTGATTGATGGAAATTATTTGAGTAACATTGTAGAAGGTTGTAATAAATGGAGGACAAGTAATACTTATTATATTGGTGAACAACTTCAACAACAACTAGGGTTGCCCAGGCAACTCTGACGGTCTTCAGACCGCTGTGCAATTCGTAAGCTGTGCAATTCGTAAGGTTCATTTCAATGTATCGTACTGTACATGTAGACCTTATGCATGTCGAGCTCTCATACAAAAATCATAAAATTCCACGGCTAGGTTTTTGAGCTATGACCACTTAAGCTTGCATTTTTTCGTTTTTGGTCATCTTTGAAAGGTCACAGTAACCTTAGTATTAGTGTTAGAGCTTTGATTTGAGTATCCTATAGAGAACTATCCTTCTGCTACATAATGTGTAAATTTCAGCTCTCCAGTGCAAGTATCTTCAGAGGAGAGGTCCAAAACAGTCAAAAATGCACTAAAAGAAAGATGGCGGCCAAGTCACGTGACCTAGAGATTTTTCACGCTTGACTTTTTTCTTCAGCACGTCAATGCGCATCTTCAGTGAAAGTTTCAAGTCTCTAAGTGCATTTTGAAATTTTCGAAATTGTAATGGCTGTAGACCGGAAACGGAAGTAGATATCCGGAAACGGATTTCGATTGTATAGGGGTCAGCAGAGAATGCTGAAAGTTTCATGTAATTTGCTTCAGTAGTTTTGGAGCAGTCGTAACTTTTCAATTTCCGAAATTTCAGTTTTTAAAAGGTCTGTCAAAACGGAAATGACTGTTCGCGATCGATTTTATTCTAGATTCTTGTAGAACTAATGCATGTCTAGCTCTCATGCAAAAATCGTGAAATTCTATGGCCAAGTTATTGAGCTATGAGCCCTTGAAGTTTGCGATTTTTCGTTTTTGGTCACAGTTTCAAAAGTATTTAAGCTAGGACTCTGAAATGAGAATTTTTTAAAGAACAATGCTTCAGCTACAAACTGTGCAAATTTCTAGTGCAAGTATCTTCAGAGGAGAAGATTTCCAAAGGTGGTAGGGATCCAAAACGGTCAAAAATGAACTAAAAGCAAGATGGCGGCCAAGTCACGTGACTTAGAGATTCTTCATGATTGACTTTTTTGTTCAGCACGTCAATGCGCATATTCAGTGAAAATTTCAAGTCTCTAAGTGCATTTTAAAATTTTTTCCCATGTTAAATGGTTGTGGACCGGAAACGGAAGTAGATATCCGAAACGGATTTCGATTGTATCAATTTCAGGTAAGGGGCTATCAATGCTGAAAGTTTCATGCCAATAGCTTCAGTAGTTTTGAAGCTAGGGCGGAGACAAAATCGGGAACAATAAGAATAATAATCAGGATAATAACAGTAGGTCTTCCAGACTTTCGTCTGAAGACCTAATTATATATAAATTCTCCGATTCTGGTCTGAGAAATCGCCGCGTCTATGGGCCGGTCTTGTCTAACAGTCCCTTATAATACACTGACCGGCCACGAAAAGTAAAGGATAAGGTCAAATAAGTCGGGTCTAGTCTGTAGAGAAACATTGTTTTGAAAACTTGGTGATATATTATTCAATTACATAAAGGTAACAAAACTGTATTTGCCAAGATGTCAAGAAGATTAAAGAGTTAAAAACGACGTTTAAACTCCTAAGCATCACTTTCAAAAGTGATGAGGGATGCCTTTAAAATTCTACTGTTTCATTGTGTCTAAAATATCTTCTTACTCAACAACTCGTTCGATTTTGAAAAAAAAAGTAAAAAAAAGTGTCAAAAAGTCAACACGCTATGCGCCACGCGTTTTATCGTGAATACAAGACCTTTAATTTGTGATTTCACAGACATCATGAAACTCTACCGGTGTCTCACACCGTATGAATTTTAAAAGTAAGAAAGTACTAGATGTTATTGAAGTTGAACATGCCCCTGATCGTGTGTATTTTGAACGAATAAGGAATTTTCGCATTTTTATATTAAAGATGAACATTGTATTCATGTGTAAAGGAATATGAGGGATTTTAATGTTAATGATGGTTTCAAATAATGTAGATATAATAACCTTTCAGTGTTTAATCTACAAGTGTCCCTTTGTGAAGGACGACGTACCCTTTGGAACTCTTTGCTTCAAACGCATCAAGCCGACAGCATCAGGTAGGCGACACTTTTTCATCACAAACTTTGCTTACACTGAACCATATTATACATTTGCTCCTGTAGTAATTTATTTCAGAAGAAAGAAGAAATGAGTGAATTTGGCTCATATTTTGTTTTACTTTATTTGTTAATGAACATACTGTAAATATATACTTTCTCCTCACTATAGAGAGAAACCATGAAACCGAGGATATGGTAAGGTTTCGGACCCTCATAGGAAGGGAAATCCATACCTTACCTGATGATTCGGTTTAAAACAAAATTTGCGGGTGTTGAATAACTGTGAATTCCGGATGTTTTGCAAAAGCAACTATCTTTATTTTAATTATGGTTAAATTTCATATAACAACTTTTCAAGTTAGGGAGAGAGTGAGTGAGTTGGGATTTAACGTGTGGTCATGAAGGCGAGAAATTGACAGTTCAAGGATAGCATTGACTATGTACATCATTGTTTCTTATTAAAGCAAGTATTTACAGATTTCATTATTCAATGAATACATGATACCAATGTTCATTATATATATGTTCACAAGAGTTTTATCATCCGTTTTGTGTGCTGTTATGAAATATTTTATTTAAGAGTTATCCAGTGCTTATAGCAAAATTCTGGCTCTTTTTTAATATAAAAAATCCGAAATCTATGTCCGCAAGTTCAAGTTCAATGATTCAAGCGTGCGCCATACAGCTTCGTAACGCTACGTTGCAATGTACGCCATTTGTCGATCATTTGTCGATTGAGACACACTAACATGTTGACGCGAGCTTTGCCCCGATGTAAATAAATTGTGATCAACAGGTTCATAAGTCCAACTATTGTTTTTGAACAAATATGGAACTGTCGATCAAAATTCCTTTAGATTGGCTTGGTCATCGTCTTCCCTTAGTACAAGGATAATAATATAAGAATAATCAACGAGTTGCGAGGAATTACGGATTATATGTCCTGAGTTAATTATTGCGATAAACTCCGAGCCTCAGCGAGGAGTTTGACACAATAATTAACGAGGGACAGATAATCCGTAATTCCGAGCACCGAGTTGGTTATTCTTTTTCTTACCCAAGATCAATTTAATGCATAAAGCGGGAAAAAAAAGAGTAACATTAAAAACTACGCCCGGCCGGTAAAGTACAAATTGTACTCATACGCTATTCATAATGTTGCTCACTACTTCAAGATGGGCGGCTCGAAGTAGTTCGCAAAATACGCTCTTATTTTAAATAGTTAATAATTTTGATGTCACATTTTATCACAAACATATTGTCTCATATGACAAAAACTCTATTTATTGACCGCGCACAACCAAAAAGAAAAAGTTAGACGTCGTTAGCTTTCGTTACGTTTGACAAGCCTAGCGAGGAATGTTATGACGTCTCTGTTTGACGTCATGTGTAATGACGTCATAGAGCTATGACGTAACGACAGTTCGGCTGGCGACTCTCCCACACGGCGCCGCCTTGAAGATTTGAAATAGTATTTACGGCAAAAAAACATCAAAAGCTCTTGACTTCCCATATAAAATGTTGTAGTAATGTGTGACTTTCGCAACTAAGGTATAAGATTTGTCATATTTATCTCTCGACTGAAATAGAAGATCCAAGAGAATCATGAATGGGTGTAAAAAAGTTCCGTCAACCAATCAAAATGCGAGTTATTTTTAGAAAAACTGTAATTCCCATGACCATTATGCAAACTTAATTACCCGGCATATCCTTGCCCGCTTGGGTAAGAATATACTATCTCCTCAATAACGCCTCAATAATTCACTGTGGGATTACTGTAAAGGGGCAGTAGCACTGTGGACTATTCTATACGGGTTATAAAAGACTAGAATTAAAAATAGATATTCAAACACAAAAGTAGAAAGTTAATGCTATTGATTCAGAGTGTACATGTTCACTCATAAGAGATGTTTGACATGTGCCACTTTAATAAAACAATTTTCTTCTTCTACAAGCAGTATGTGAAAATAGCCCCTCCCCGAAAACAAATCAACAGAAAAACACCACCGAACCACAGGCCCCCGGGTCATTGAGCAATCATCCCTTTAAAAAAAAAATGGAAAAAAATGAGATGACCCCCAGATTTGACAGCCTTCGTAGATACATAATATTAACTGTTAATATTATGTTTCTACGAAAGCTGCCAAATCTGGGGGTCATCTCAATTTTTTTTTCACTTGATCATCAGAAGCATGGTGACCATCGATCAGTCACGTTAGGCTTGTCAGGAACTAACGTTGTTGAGGAATTTTCGAGTAAGTTTGTTTTAGATTGTTTTCAAATGCCATGATAGTCTTTTAAGTAATAATCACGAATATCAAATATAAGCGGTAGAACAATTGGCAGAATGTTATCAAGGTTCTTTTTATTACTTTGTAGGTACAGAAAATATAAGGTCATCGCTATTTTTCAGAAGCTAAGTCGGTTTAGCCAAGGAACGTTAATTTATTTCCCTATTTTTAATTACTTAAAGGTGTACACCGGTTTGATCTTCGTTAGAAATATTTCCATTAATTTCCCCCATAGAGGCAGATCAAGTAATACTATTGTGTTGGTCAAGCCACTTCTTATTTGATGAAATCCCTGGCTTCCGGAAGTTTTTCATGGCGGAAAAACTCGCAAAAAGTTTCTTTAGCGTGATCCTGTAAACATAAAAATGAAAATTAATAAATGAACATTGATTTTTTTAATTGGTCAAATCGTTGAATCATCATTTATTTATTTTTATTTTTTTATTACGTCAATTATGTACAGGATTAAAGTTTTGTTGTTTTTTATCACTTAAGTTCTTTTTCATTGGTACAGCAATAATACATTGAATGGTACACTACATGGAATTGATTTCGAAGTATATATATGCAAAAATATAAATAGATTGTGGCAAGATGATAAACATGAGATAAATGAATCAGATTTACACTGCGAGTATGATTTATGCAACCTTTAAGTGTATCTTAATTTAGGCTTGAGTCTAGCAAGAGAAGATTTGAAAAAAATTGTGAGTATATATATTCTTTTGTCAGCGTAAAAATCAAATTGAGAATATCATTTCGTTGTTCTTTAAATCCAAGAAATATTGTTTTCGCATTCATTCCTTAACAGGTATCTGTTTTCGTTTCAATCCGTTTAAGTAAATCGTGTCACAGTCCTTTGTCAATAATACAATCAAAAATTAAATGAAAAATCGATTCTATTTCGACATTACAAATGTACAAATTGGATAACCTATCAATCTGTATCCATGTTGTTATTTGTCGTAAGGATTCTATGGAGAAATCTATATTGGAACCACCTATGTTTGAAATTAAAAGCTACTTGGAAAGTATAGAATTATAAGTCTTCCACACTTCGGGGCTCATGTCTTCATTCTAGTTCATTTGCCTACTGAGGTTGGTAGTTATATTTAAATCTTGTACTAAAAGTCTTCTGTTCCATGTAAACATCAATATGAAAATCATTAAATGAACAAAGATTTTTAAGATGGTTGTTCAAATCGTTGAATTCCTTTCATTTTTTCCATTACGTCCATTATGTACAGGATTATAGTATTACAACCAAATCAGTGAAATAAAGTAGTTCGGAGCATCATTGTTAGCAAAAATGGCATTAAACCAATCGTATTGTCCTTAGATAGTCAAACAACTCTTTCCTCAACTGGTTTATTGTCCCCCGCCGCAAAATGGAACGGGGGACATTGTATTCAGCTGCGTCCGTCCGTTCGTCCGTCCGTCCGTCCGTAGTCTGTTCGTCCGTCCGTCCGTCCGTATAGTCTGTTCGTCCGTCCGTCCTGATCCTTGTTGACGCGAAACCGTTGAACCGATGCACCCAAAGTCTTCAAATTTGGTCAAAGCCTCACTTGGGCGATTACGGAGAGACCCGTCACTTTTGGTGACCTTGACCTTATTTTCAAGGCCAATTTTGAAACTCTTCTAACACAAAATCTCCTGAAACGTTTTACAAAATGGCTTCAAATTTAGTCACAGTCTTAATTGTGGGACTATGCAGATACTTTAGATGACATTGAACTTATTTTCAAGGACACAACGGCACTTTGACCACTTTTGAAACTCTTGTTAACGCCATATCTCTTGAACCATTGCACTTATAATCAATGGGAATATAGTATTTGCTTATTGTGACATTTCTATCACATTATTGAAGCGGCGGGGGACTTTGTCACATTAGTGGCAAACACTTGTTGTGACAGAAATCAGTGAGTCTTAAGCAAAAACCATGAATGCATTGGTGGCCATTTTTGTCGTATTGCTAAACTGAATATGGTACGTTCCTAAAAAACTACTTTCTTTGATTGAATACATTGTATTTTTAACTTCATATTTATTTTCATTTTTGTGCCATCACTATTTCGAAATAACCAAATGTGCCCCTGAGCCTTTAAAGGGGCAGTAGCACGTTTTTAGGGGGAATATAAGGTGATGTCAGGAAAATGAAAATTAATGGTTCCAATTGAGAAACAATGTATTTAAACTTAATGGAGCAGTAATAATTCAAATATATAACGTAAAGTTTAGCCATGCGATTCCATTTTCTTACACAAAATGAATTAAAGGTGTTCACACAAAAATGGCCGCCAATGAATTTTAGATGAATCTTCATACTTTGTTCCCTGACTATGGAAGGTTGGCTTGTGTAATGAGATTTTTGACACTTTCAAAATAATACATTTAGCCTTAACGTACAATTATCAGTGAAAAATTTGAAATATAAAATTATCAAAAAACGTGCTACTGCCCCTTTAAAAGCTTTAGACGGTTTTCAAAAGGTTCGACAGCTTAACAACTATTGTAGTAGCACCTGTTACTGACAAGACAACCACCACGTTTTGAACTCCTTTCTTTCAAATTTGAACAACGTATGAGGAACCTTTATGTAAAATATTGTCAGATTTTTCAATACCTAGGTATATTTTTTTCTTGAATTTCCCACTTTTAACATATATTTTCTTTATTGTAAAGTCTTCATTCCCATGAACGGCAACAGTGTGATTGATCTAATATACTTGAAAATCACTAAAAATTTAACAGAACACGGCTCCTGGACAAAAATAATTTCGGCAATAGTAATTTTTTTCGGAAAATACGAAAAAGAGCCTTAAGTACAAATGCAGACACAGAAGTTTGTACAGTCAAGACAGCGTACAGTAAAATTATCTTAAACATAAAGACAGCGTACAAATTGTCATTGAGGGTCATGTATGTAAAATGTCTGTATCTTTTGATATTTTAATGGAAATAAGCTTAAATTTGCTTAAGTTCATGTCAGAATACGTATATATCTATCAACTCACAAATCAAATACAATTTTCTAAAATAGACAGTATTATTTGCGTTATATTGCTGAACTTTCATCGCAAATTGTTAGAGAACGGCACTGGAAAGCTTTTGGACAAAAAACTTTTTTAAATATGCCCTTTGACAACAGCATACAGTTACAACTTTATGTTTGAAATTATTATTGCTTAATTTTTTTTCCAACCATGCACGAAAACTGAAGACACCGTACGGAACTTCCGCTCAAGACACTTTTTTCGGCGTACAGTTTAGTAATGTGATGCTACTGCGTGTATTTTGGGGTTCGGGAAATACTTCGTGTTTGAGCCAAAAATCTTTGGCATGTCCGTTGTATAGGGGCCTCTTTTGTCTATTTAAAAAAAGGAATTGACCTCTTTGTGTGGCCGATTTAATTGACAAAATTCGGTCAAACTGACCTCATTGTGTATGTCTAATTCTGCCGGTGTCTGTGTCCTCAGTCGGTCGTTTTATTCAGTTGACCTATTTATGTGAGGGATAATTTGAAAGGGGTGAATTTAAGCTGACCTATGGGGTTTCATTACTCCTGGCTACTCAACGTATTCATCTGCAGATTTGAAATAAAACAACTCAGCCATGACGGGCTTGTTCTGTGGATTCTGCTAGACAAACTCCTGACATGAAATAAAAACCTACTCAGGCATGTGAATACTTGTCTACAATTTGAAAAAAATATGGGGAAATACTACAATATACTATAGTATAAATATAGTTCTCCACTTGTCAACATAATTAGTTTTAATGCATATATGATGTGCGTATTATGATATTCAGATTTTTTATCTGGTGGAAAATAAACAACTCCATACTTTCACTCAATCATTCATTCATCAGAAATACATGCCATTTAGATAGGGTAATCCAAAATATGTACATATCAGCCATGGACAGCCAGCTGTTTCGTTCTTTCGGACCTCGTCAGCATGGTGTGAGTGGAACATGGTTGAACTTTCAGCAATGCAACATTATCGAGGCATAGCATAAATATAAACCAATGCAAATGAGTGAAAGACGTATGTTTCCATATTCATTCTTACATATGTTTTGGTGTATGTGAATCTCATGATCATTCATTCATATATAGCCAAGTGACTTATTTTTAAAACCACTGCAACCCAAAACTTCATGCTTGAGTGAACCAATATCTTTAAGGATATTATAGAAGAAAGAAGAAGAAGAGAAAAAAAGTTGTATGGACCATATCTACAGTCTCTATGAAATCATCAACAACAGGAAAACTGCCAACCAATCGACGTTCACCTGCTTCATTGACATGCGAAAAGCCTTCGACAACGTGAACAGGGATTGTTTGTGGTACAAGTTGAAGAAGTCTGGCGTACAGGGGAACATGCTGAATGCTGTCAAGTCTCTCTACGACGGTGTAAGTTGTGCTGAACAACGTCTTAACCCCGTGGTTCAGTGTACCAAGCGGTGTGAAACAAGGATGTTTGCTGTCGCCTACCCTTTTTGCACTATATATCGACGATTTAGCGCGAAGTGTACGGACCATGAACTGTGGTGTTGATGTAAATGGCGACAATATCAGTATTCTACTATACGCAGATGACATCGTGTTACTCGCCCCAACTGAAGAACTGTTGCAGTCAATGCTGGATGAAGTTGATAGATGGTGTCGCAAATGGAGATTAGAGTTAAATGGCGAAAAATCTCAAATTGTTCATTTTAGACCCCCAGTCGCAAGACTGCTCTCAGTTCCAGTTTGCCTGTGGTGATTTATCATTGCACTACTCGGGCTCCTACAAATACCTCGGTTTATGGTTTGATGAACATTTGGATTTTAAAATGGCTGTGAATCAATTGGCGAAATCGGTAGGTAGAGCTTTGAGTGCTCTGTGTGACAAGTTTTGTGATGCAGGTGGAATGGCCTACGATGTATTTACAGCTTTATATAATTCGCTGGTACAGCTCATTATCACATATGGAGCGGCAATCTGGGGCCTCTATGAACACAACGTACTAAACACAATTCAAAATCGAGCCTGTCGCTTTTTTCTCGGAGCAAATAACAAAGCATCTAACATTGCTACAAGAGGGGACATGGGTTGGACGTCATGCCTCACAAAACAACGCCTGGAAGTCTACAGGATGTGGATGCGAGTGCGACACATGCCAGAATCTAGACTCCCGCACAGAATACACAAGTGGTCACTTAACCGGAAGAGATAAACGGAATTTAGGGTAAAGAGACTGAGCGAATCTTTAGATCTAGAGCAATACCTTCGCTTTGACAAATCATGTATACCAGCTTTACGCAAGCAACTGTATATATTAGACGAACAAAAGTGGTTTACTGACTTATGGAACAACAAGGGAAACTTAACAAATGGAAATAAACTTAGGACCTATCGCTTGTTTAAGAAGGATTTAAGCCCGGAACCCTATGTTACTAATACATCTTCTAGATACCAACGCAAGTTCTCCATTCGACTCAGAGCATGCAATCTGCCCCTATGCATAGACACCGGTAGATACTCTAAGCCGCCTACCCCTCTACATGACAGAGTATGCCCCTTATGTGCGCGGGATATCGAGGATGAAGCTCATTTTATTATAATCTGCCCGCTCTACTCTGATATCATGTATGATGTTTTAAAATCTGCTGCAGATATAGATGATGCTTTTACACAGAAAAATCCCAAAGAAAAATATACCTTTTTAATGCAAAATCCCCGTTGTCAACTTCTCTTAGCCTCCAAGTTATATCTAATGGTGAAAAGAAGAATTTCACTTTTATAATGTTCGCTTTTAATATGTTTATGTAAACGTTTTATTTTAAAAACGTATTTATTGATTTATGTATGTAATGTATGTATATAATATAAGATTTTGTATGTTTAATATAAGTGTGTGTGGGTATGAATGTGAATATATGTAAGTATATGTGTTCGTATGTATGTGATAGTGTAAGCTCGAACGTGTGTATGGATGAATGCACAGTTTATCTATATAAGTATTATGTATGTTTCCATATAAGTATATGTGGATAATAATGATGTGAATATATGTATGTGTGTTCTCATGTATGTGTGAGCCTCACATCGAATGTGTGTATGAATCTTATTACGTGCAATTACATCAGTTTTAATTTAGCTTCTAATTTTATTGTAATAATGTGACATTTAACGACTACAGTGTCTCATAGGCCATATTATGGCCGGGTACTTTTTAAAATATATGTATGTTTTTATGTATTGTAACTTATTTTAAAGAACGTGACACTTTAATAAACATGTTTCTTCTTTTTTTTTCTGTATGTGATTCCATGATCATTCATTCATATATAGCCAAGTGACATATTTTTAAAACCACTGCAACCCAAAACTTCATTATTGAGTGAATTCATGGCTTTAAGGATATTATATCCTTGGGAGCAGAGGAAGTATATATATATATATATAACCATACCCAACAGTTAACAGTAACAATTTTGACAAGTCTTTCGAATGACCAAGGTTAAAAAATTCTGCCCAAAATCCTGCATAAGTGATGAGCAACTTTAGATCTACATGTAGGTCAAATGTATTCCTCTTTACTAAGTCAATGTATTCGTGCTGATTTTCTCTCAGAGTCTATCTGGAATATAGCAAGTGAACACATTTAAGGTACTGCGTTTTGCTTACATCAAATTATGCAACAAGAGATTATTGGTGGCGCAGAAAATTATATTGAGTTGAGAGTGCAAGGGATTCTTTCTATGATTCAGGAGTCGTTAAGTCCAACAAACAACAAGATTTTTATTGTTTTGTACTCCTGTATATGTTGCAATTTTTTCATTAGTTTAGGTTTTGAAATGACTGACCACGAAATGGACAGCTCCCCTACGACACCATCTGAAGTCGACATTCCGGAAGTGGCCATTGAGTCTGACCATGCAGAGGAGATGTTATTTCCGGTTGACAAAGCACCACATCCGTTACTTTGGCCAATGTTTGCAGTACAGGTATACACGGGTGATAGTGAATAACTACACTCAGGGGCAAAAGAAACGATACCAACTTTTCAAAAGAGTACAAAACAAAATCCTGTTGTAAATGAAATGCGACTAAGAACCCTTGTGATAGGCACATCATTTGTGAAGAAGTCCTCACAATTTCAAACATCAAAGTATGATATGTATAATTGTATGGCTGATCAAATACACAATGGGTCCAAAAACAGCTTTTTCGATGTTATTTTTGGTCATAATATTTGGAATTGGAATACAAAAACTATGAAATGTAAAAATTTATTAAATCTCAGATGTTATAAATATAAATAACCCTGGTAGAAGTTAATTTGTTCACGCAATTTGCCTTTATATTGGTTGAAAAACAAGAAAAAGAACCATTTCCACTGTTCTTTTCGTCTAGGTAAGGAGATTTTTAATCGGCGTTTTTTGAAAGGCCTGTATTTCAAAAGCGTTAACAGATATAGCTTTGAAATCAAAAACTTTAGTTAGCTCTTGAAGACATGAATAAACCCTATTTCAGTCGTAACTATCACTTGTACCTTGACCTATCATGCATTTTATATGGTATCGTTTCTTTTGCCCGTCAGTGTATACCCAGGGGTAAATAGTGGCCGTTCTTCTGTATTCTTTCGTTCCGTCCCTCACTCCTTCCATCTGTCTGTCCTTCCTCCCGGCCAATTATCCCAAAATCCGTTAGGTCTAGATCAACCAAACTTACTCTGGAATTACCTTATTAGGTGGTTTCCAAGGAACCGTCACTTTTTGCGCTTGGTTATATGGTGTACAATGGGGACAGATTTTCTCAGAAAATTTTGTCCTTAGATGAGTTAAATGTTCGAAAGCCGTTTCTGAAGTTTTATTTTCCACTGAGTTATGGCCCTTGATTGTGCAAGTAGACTAAAAGCATTTAACAGGTCGGATGCTCCAAATGGAGACAAATTTTCTCAGACAATGTAACACGTAGGTAAATTGAATTTGCGTTTTGGATACACATGATATTACTTATTATCGATTTCGAATTCCATTGATTTAATATTAGTTTTGACAGAGTTAAAGTCCTTGATTTTGCATCTGGACTGAGCGATAAAACAGGTCTGATGCTACAATGGAACAAGTTTTCTCGGAAACAATCACACCTATGTGAATGCATTTTTGGTTTTGGATAAACCGATGCTACTCATGATCAAGTTTAGGTATGATGGTCAATGGGGACAATTAAGATTTCAGAAGTGATAACTTTCATTATTACTCGCCCGTGTAAGATATCGCAGTTTAATATTTAAACGGCAATATTAAACTAGTTTAAAAACACAATTGAAGTATGACGTCACAGAAGTTTGTGGTTGTGACCTCCAGCGCATATAGCAGATTGCAGGGTTATGTGAGTCCTGCTCACTTTTTTTTGTTCTTTTTGCTGATTTGATTAACCTTTTAAAAACATTAAAGGTCCATTATCAGAGTTCAATATTTTTTAAAGTGATCTTACTGTTTTCATTGTATTTTTTGCAAAATTTTGCGATCAACCCAGGGAAAAAAGTACCAAAACGGCAGCCAGCATTAAGGCAAACCAAGTTTGGCCATCTCACAACTTCCGGTTTCTAAATATACGCTTGAACCCCGTCTTTGTCGCTCACGACTAGATTTTATTTTATTTTTCTCCGAATTAGGTATTCTGATTCGTTGTTGCCAAAGTTGATACCCATCGAAAGCAATTACTGTAGCTGAGACACGGTGTAAATCCTACACGCATAATGATTACGTCACCGAAAGCGGGTTCGTCAAATGCTATGCCCTTTTTACAGGAGGTACTGTGCTTTTGGCGTCAAAATATGTATGTTATTGTTATAAATGTAAATGTGATATCAAAATATCGACGAAAGATTTGTCTACACAGTGATGTATTTATATTCTCAATAACTACAGTTCATCCCGAACCGCATGCAAGTATGATAATGGAGCTTAATTCAAGTATTCATTTTTTCAGTAAAATATAAGCGGTTAAATCGATAATTTCATGAATGAAGTAACTATAACTTTTTGTTTGAAGTCACAAACATGAGTATTGAAACGACGGTGTTGATGAAAAATTATGTCACGTGTTCTTCGCATAGACCGGATTTTTATATATCGTACATTAAAATAGTTAATTTTGGAGCACTTATTTATTATCTATCAGAAAATATAATATGTAGATCTCTTGCAAATAGTGTCCATTAAGTCATTGTTATATATCGACTATTGTAATCGCCTGGTCTAGAGTCGATCACAAAGCATGGGATCACAAACTTGGGTCAGTAGGTTGTACATGGGGACAATAATATGCCGAAAACGATTATTTCACTCATATTTTACACAGGTGCAATTGCACTTTTAATTGAATAAAACCAACGAATATTTTGACCGATAATTTTTCCGATTAATTTTTTTCTGATTGATATTTGCAGTACCTGCTGATAGCTATACCCAGCATACTAGCTGTGTCGGTGCTGGTTGCCGAACAGCTGGGGGTACCTGGTGACGTCAGGTCGGAGATCTTCAGTATCGGGATGTTTACCTGTGGGATATCTACCATCATACAGATCATCATCGGGAACAGGTATGTTTAGTTAATTACAAGTGTTATACACATTGTTTAGATCGTATCTATCTCCTCTTACCGCCGGTTCGAGAGACACCAAATATTTGTGACTAGGGTCTCATCCTGTGTAGGGACGTGGAAAAGGTGTCATGTAAGTATACATATTATTATCATTTTAACCTAGTTTAAGTGTCCTTTGGCTGTTACCTAAAGCGTATTTGAATATATAAAATGATGTACTCTCTTGATAATGCTAATCATCATACATGGCCTTCTTCGGTTAAGCATGTCTTGTATAGTTATGGATTTAGTTACGTCTGAATGTGTCAAGGCGTTGGCAATGTTGAATTGTTTTTGACAGGTAACTAATATCTTAACTCCAGTCAAAGTAAACCGAGCCTCAATATTATCCGTTCACTCCTATACTGAGTCTAGAAAGGCCTAGTACACGTCGCGTCAGCCACAACAGTCTGCCTCTGTACGTATAACGTTTGAGGGTCATAGGTCACAGAAAGGTCGACTGACGCGACCCTCTTCTCGGCCTTTCTAGACGGTACAAACAAAAGACAGAATTCCCAAAAGACAGAACGCTTAAAACATGAATAAAATGTGATGAAAATTAATGGTTCCAATTGAAAGACAATGTATTTAAACTAAATGGAGCAGTAATGATTCAAATATATAATGTAAAGTTAAGCCATGCGATTGCTTTTTTCACAAAATGAATTAAATACTTTGTCATCTTACTATGGATGATTTGCTTGTGTAAATGGATTTTGGAAAATGTCAAAACAATACATATGTATTAACTTTCAATTATCAGTGAAAATTTTGACATATTAAATTATCAAAAAACGTGCTACTGGCCCTTTAAGATGCAACACTTGTTAATGTTTTTCACTTGTTATACCATATAACTAAAGCACCTTTTCTTTCACTTGATATGTTGTTGTCTCTATAGCACATATATACACATATGGTCTGAACAAAGTTTGTATTTTACAGTATGAAAAAAGGATTGGCGAACAAACACGTAGGCTTATTTGAATATCGTTCCTAAATACAACAAACTTGAAACTGGACACAGTATGCAATAGAAACAGCAAAAATATATAATATATACTGATTGAAGGGAATACATGTATTGATGGTGAATTTTTGTTTTATTGTCATGGGTTTTTGATCAATATATTTAATTAAGTATGTACACCACAGGTGAAATTTCAGTATCCGGTGTGTCCACCCTGTTTCCCTTATCACTTATTCACGCCGTCGTGGAACACTTTGAATCAACTTCCGGACGATTGCCCGAGGAACTGCGCGCCACTCTTCTTGGAGAGCCTGGAACATGGCATCAAGTGTCTGGGGTAGAACATCACGATCCCTCACCTGACGTCCAAGAACGTCCCAGAGGTGTTCAATGGGATTAATGTCTACGCTCTTGGACGGCCATGACAACACTCTGACCTTGTTTTGCGTGAGAAAATCCCTGCTGACGTGAGCCGTGTTGTCATGTTGAAAGTCAAAATTTACACCCACACTACTGCGGAAAGGAAGAACAACAAGTTGCAACACTTCGTCTCGGTAACGGACACCAGTCAGCCTTCCATCAAGTCGAACAGGTTGGTCCTATGGTCGTAGGTTATGCCGCCTGTTACCATCACAGATCCACCCCCGTAGGATTCGTGTTGTTTGATGGTGCACTGATGGTGACGTTCACGAAGGCGTCGCCAAACGCGGATCCGACCATCTGCGAAGTCCAAATTGAATCTTGACTCATCACTGAACATGGTATTGCGCCAATGTCGAAGTTGTCTATCTCGATGTTGTGTAGCCCATGCTCTTCTGAGACGTCTGTGTTCCGCAGTCAGCCTTACCCGAACAACAGGACGACGTGACTTTAAGCCTGCTGCTTTCAGTCTATTTCTGACAGTACGGTCACAAATTCTTAGTCACGTTACTGCCCTGAACTCAGTGTTTATTTTCGATGCTGGTTTAAATCAGCAGCACCAGCTGGGGGTCGTTTCGGGGAGTTGTCTTACGTTTGGACCACGAACTGGTCTAATCTTAACGTTCCCTGTCTGACGGTACCGATTCCACAGTCGCGAATCACACTTTTAGATTTGTTAAATTGTCTGGCTGTTTATGCACCCGATAGCCTGCCATTTCTCATTATCAGAAAGGTATGCTCTTCGCATGATTCTGAAGGCAAACGTACACTGACATTCGTTGATTCCTTGAAGGACGATGTCATGCATGAAGTTCATGGAAATAAATTTTCACGTGCACGGTACCTTTTTCAGTGAAAGTAAACTTTCAGTTTATAATGGCCCCACACAGCCTCGAACAAACGGATCATGCCAGACATAAGTAACCAGCAATTAAGCGTTCCCTTATTCCTTTCCATCAGTATATTTCGAAACTAAATGCCTCGATTGATGCCTGGATGCCTCGGGTACGTCACGATAACTAGAGGAAACTTAACATTAAATGATTTATTTAATTAAAGGAGGATTGTTTATGATGACATTTCAAGAAATTACGACTAACGTTTCTGAATTTTTACCATAATACCTTGACCTGAAATAAAAGGACACTAAGCGGTAAAGTACAACTTGTACTCATATGCCATTCAAAGGTCTTCTCACTTCTTCTTGATGTGCGACTCCAAGTAGTTCGCAGTTTACGCTCTTGTTTGAAATAGTTTATTGTATTATTATCGCATTCCATCGCAGAAATTATTTTGATACCATAAAAAGCGTTATTATCTAACTCATAGTCGTGAAACTAGAAGAAGACTGACAAGAATGGAATGTTGTGACATCACTGAAGATTTTAGTAAAAGACATATTTGTTCTTTTAAAATAAATGTTTTTGAAATGCACGTCGACTTTATATAATTTCGTATAGAGTCCTCGATTTCATAGATTCTTTTAGTAGTGAAAAGTTGTTGAACAACAATATTACATACGTAAAATGAAATCAACATCAACTTTTAAATGTCAAATTTATGGCGTATAATGATTTTTTTGGGGGAGCATTTTCAGTTACGGTGTTGTTCCTTGGGCGTAGCTGTTGAAATTGACATTGAGGCTTTTTATAAGTCGTCATTAGGTAAAAACTCGTCAATGGTAAACAGGGACATGTGTTGCGACGTTCACGTGCAAGTTGTGACTTAAACCTATTTCGGATTTCAAATGACGAGATTTAGGAACTATTGTTAAGGTTTAACGGTCGTCATGGCGGTTAGACTACAGCTGTTCAGTGACTGACAAGTGCTTCGTACCCATTTCAGTTATGATTTTAGCATCCGAAATGTTGTCGATCATATTACTATGACCAGTTGTAACTCACATTTGTCAAAACGATTCACACACTAGCTTACATAAAGCTATAGATTCATTCATGTACTACTACTTTTAAAGCGTATATATTATTTTGAAAACAGGTTACCGACATTGGAAGGCATGAATGGAGTCTACATTGTAGCAATCGCTGCCATTGTACAGTCCAATAGATTCACCTTCGCAGGTAAGGACACTTCTAACAGTTCAGTACAATACTTAAGTAATAAAGTAGCCCTAACCATCATGTGTTTTGCAATAAAGTATAGTTTAGTTTTGCCGTGAACTACTATAGTTAAACAATGAGGCCGAAGGCCGAATGGTTTGACTCTAAAATAGTTCAGGGCGAAACTGTACTTTATTGCAAAACACATGATGGTTAGGGCTACCCTATCTCTTAATTAATCGCTTAGCCATAACCCTATATACATCCATGGCCCTTGAACAAATTCCACATCGATTCAAGTTGACAGCCATTTTGAATAATCTCTATAAACGTAGCTTCAATTTGGTACCACGTTTGGAATATAGAACACAATATTAACAGAGTTATTTGTTTTTCACAAAATAATTCTATCAAGACGCAAATGGTCCTTTGGCAAAGCCACGGGGGCTAATATTCTACAATGCAAATTAAAAATTATATTAACCAATAAAAGTTGACACCTATTTTTAAATGATCTCCTTAACAAAAGCATCAATGCGATACCACTTCTACATTATTTGACCTGATATTAACAGAGATATCAAGTTTAAACAAAATACAATGATAAGGACACATATGGTCCATGACCAGAGAGAAATGAGTAATTTGACAACATAGTTGAACTCGAGTGGTCTGCATATTGAAGATCGTAATAATCCAGACCACTTCTTGAGTCAATTCGCAGACCACTCGAGTTCAACTGTTTTGTCAAATTACTCAATTCTATCTCATAATCACACATTCATGGGGTATCAAGAGGGTGCATATTGTTCTAGAATTTCTTTTGAACATAGATTTGACCTTCTTAAATGACACGAAAATAATGAAATTGGTCAAATACTGTTCCCTTTCACTCGTTCTGTAGCGACCACACTGCCGATTTTCAATAAAAGTAACATAAGAAAGACCTGCCAGTAAGTAATTCAAATTTGTATTTGAACTATTATAAACATCAAGCATTTACCTGCGGTCTTTAAAAAAACCCAGAAGAACTTCATATCGATCGTGAATCTTACCTAGTCCCCTGCCTCAGTCATCTTCCCTCGCTTCGTGGTCAGCAATTTCCGGGAACGTTACGACCCAGTGATTGTAATCCCTCTTTCACGGCTTATACATTGCCAAAGTAAAACATCGTTGAGAGAAACGCAAAGTTGTAAGTCCGTCAAAATAAGCGATACGATTTGGAAGACCCTTTCGAACATCAAAATTTATCTTACCTTTCAGTAAAATACTCTTTTTTGATTGGCTGACCATCGACTCGTTTTATCTCATGTAGCCCGCGAGTCTCACCTCTCATGGTGTATAAATATCCTGTACACTGGTGCCATATATCAATAGCTCCTCTCCGAGAAGAAGTGTAGCGTTAAGATTACGTTGCCAAATGACGCACGCGGTGTGCAGAGTTTACATATGTTCGAATAGCTGTTTTCGTGATTAATAATTGTAGATTTGTTTTCTAATCATTCTATGTTTATTTGAGAAAAAAAATCGCATTGCATTTTCGGCTTAAGCTTGTAGTTTTACGTAAAACGATTTTTAGTCGGATTGGCTGACGCCATTTTGTTTAAATAAGGATCAAGGCCGCTCAAGCGGTGATGGCTAATCCGTTTACGGCAGTCAAAATATAATGTATATAATTTCTTCCGACATGACGGTAAGATAAATTCGTTTGTCATATAATGGAGTGTGTAAACGATGCAATAAAGCTATCGGATAAACTTGGTATCCGATTTGCTCAAAATCTGATAAAATTGCAAATTAGGTCAAAACCTGAACTATTTTCTCAAAACATCATGCATTTCATGCGAGTACTGACCGGTCGCTAACCAGTGATTACGTCATCGGAGTTTTCAGAATTTGTTTTTTTTATCAAAATAAAATATTGTAAACAAAATCCGGCATGGTAAACTTATAACGCATTCGTATTTTTATTATAACTTGGTTATCGAAGCATTTCAAGTTGTTTTCATCGTGCTTTTAAGAAATATTACATCTGTTAAATATGTGCTTAATTTTTCGTGAATAACATCGACCTAGATCGCTTTGACCGTGTCGGTTACCAACTTATCAGCAAAAGCAAATCGTAGCGTAGTAACAAACTCGGGGGAATCGCACAAAGTCGACACCTAGAAAATCAAGAAAAGCATGAAGTTGACAGGTGGCGGACTTTGATCGTTCATGTTTTCTTAACACAGGATTAGGTTTACGGGTAACTAAAAAGATGAATCTAGTACACAAACCACACAACCTAACCTTCGCAAATTGTCAGCCCGTATTCAAGAAAAAGGGTGACCAAGCTGACCCCAATAACTACAGGGGAATCTCTATTGTTAGCTGCTTAGGGAAAGTTTTTACTGCCGTAATATCTAAGCGTCTTCAAAATTATTCTGATCATTGTAATTTGATAAGTGAATCACAAGCCGGCTTTCGGATATCTTATTCCACATCAGATAATATTTTGCTCTTAAAGCCTTAATAGACATTTTCCAAAACTTGAAAAGAAAACTCTATTGTGTCTTCATCGATTTTAGTAAGGCATTTGACACTGTCTGGCGGAGTGGTCTTTGGCTCAAAATGATTAAAAATAACATAAGTGGAAAATGCTTACAAGTTATCTTTAATATGTATCAAAATATTAAGTCATGTGTTTCTCATAATGGTGCAATATCCTCATTTTTCTCATGCGAAATTGGAGTAAGGCAGGGCGAAAACTTATCCCCCTTCTTATTTGCATTATATCTAAATGACCTCGAGTCCTTTTTAACAGAAAATACTTTTAATGGTTTAAATACGGTGGAAAATCTACTTGAAGAAGAAATTCATGTTTATATGAAATTATTATTACTTTTATATGCTGACGATACAGTTATTTTAGCTGAGTCAAGTGAAGATCTACAACATGCCTTAGATGTATTTTCAGATTACTGCACGCTTTGGAAATTAAAAGTTGACATTTCAAAAACGAAGATCATAATATTCTCTAAAGGTACATGTAGAAAACACTCAACATTTGTCTTTCATGGTGATACTATTGATGTTGTTAAAGAATATGTTTATCTTGGTATTTTATTTAGCAACAATGGCCGTTTCTGTAAAAGTATTAAACGCCTTTATGGGCAAGCCTTAAGATCAATGTTCGCATTATTGCGTAAAGTTAATATTTTAGACATCTCCCTTGATTGTCAATTAAAATTATTTGATCAACTTGTACAACCAATCCTTTTATATTCATCTGAAGTGTGGGGATTTGAAAATATTATTTGTCTTGAACGGCTTCATCTTAAATTCTGTAAATATATTCTTAAAGTAAAAATGTCTACGCCAGATTATATGGTATATGGTGAACTTGGCCGTTATCCTCTCAGTATTTGTATCAAAACTAGAATTATTTCTTTCTGGTGTAAAATGTTGCAAAACCCTAACAAATTATCATATAAAATGTACCTTCTGATGTTTACTTTACAAAATGCCAAACCTAAATTTAATTTCAATTTAATTAATTCAATTGAAGGAATATTGCGGGAGACAGGTTTTAATTATGTATGGATAAATCAAAATTTTAACAGTTCACACATTTTAAAATCATCTATTAAACGAGTCCTTATTGATAAATTTTTCCAAATGTGGATTGATTCTTCAAAAGCTAAACTCTACAAAATTTACAAAGTTAAACCCCATATGGACTCATATATTTTAGAACTTCCTAGCAATTTAAGAATTTGGCTTACCCGCTTCAAAACTTCAAACCATAGATTACCTATTGAAACTGGTCGGTGGAGTAAAATCGATAAGGACCAAAGAATTTGTAAACTCTGTAATATCTCCACCGGTGACGAATTTCATTTTCTTTTGGCCTGCCCCTTTCTATCAGAATTAAGAAGTAAATACCTCCCATCGTATTACTGTAAGTATCCTTCAATTGATAAGTATATAGCCCTCATGAAAACTACTTATAAACCACTCCTACTTAACTTGGCAAAATTCATAAAAGAAGGTATCTGTAAGTTTTAAATTATGCATATCGCATGTTTATGAATGCAGCACACTATTATTCCAATATGTATATATATATATATGTGTGTGTATGTAATATATTTAAGTTTTCTCTATGTCACTGTTGTGAATTATGCGAAATAAAATTCTGTTCTGTTCTGTTCTGTCGGCGTTTAATCTAAGGATACCGTAACTGAACTGGCGCTACAACAATGCAGCTTTTCAATATGCAGTTAGAGTTACTTCTCCTGTTGACGTTGACAAGTGGTTCTTACACATTTTGTGTCATAAAAAATTAGAATGTTAACTTGTGCACTGGAAATCAGACTAAAATGTTGTTAGACTGTAGAAGACATTTCTAACACTGTAGACTGTAGAAGACATTTCTAACACTGTGAAAAAATGTCATTTCATGAAGGAATATTTCTAGACTGTTCACAACTAAACATCGCCGACAATATGACCTTCACCTTGGTTTATTGTGAAAGCAATTACATGGCCAAACATATTTTTAGTAGCAATCATATTTTCGCTTAAACCCTTATATTTCAAAATGACATTATATGATAAGGAAATTATTAACCTCTTGTGTTTCTGTATCATTAATATCATATAATAGGAATAAAAATATATGTATTATGCTCGCCAAAGGCTCGCTAATACCAATTTTATTCCTATTATATGATATTAAAGATACGGAAAGACACTCGGTTAATAATCTCTTTGTATTCTTCTCCCATGGGTTATACGGTCTGATGTACCATCTTTGTATAAATTTATACAAAGTTGGTACATCAGACCGTATATATATATATATATAGAGAGAGAGAGAGAGTCTTTATTTCCTCCAGTAGTCACCGAAGGTTCATCATTCACAACAGTACACGGCAATAAGAAATTTACAGATAGAGATAAATATAAATATATACAGGAATATTGAGCATGAAATGAATCATTCATTGTAGACGTTAACAAAGTAAGGTTTAAGTTCATATACATACATTGAAAAACGTAGCAAAATGTTTTCTCATAACATTGAGTCAATAGAGTTGTAAAAAATATTTTCTGCTCCAAAGAGAAATGATAACATATCTTGTTCATATTGCATTTCAAACATTACATAAGTTTCAACATCAAGTTTGTCAATTATAATTAAGTATGCGAAGAAATCATTTCGCTGTTCTAATAAGTTTTCACTGTGAAGAAGTATATGTAAATCATAGTCAAACATATGTTTATTACAAAGTGTACACTCTCTTGATATTTTACCCCTTGGTGATATTTTGACACAAAGTTGCAAGGCAGATTTATAATTTGGATATTTATATGCTAGTTGCCATAGAATATGATAAGAGAGTTGAGTATGAATTGATGCATAAAATGACAGTCATGCTTGAGCGATATTGTGTTTGTGATCGCCATAACTGTTCTTCATAACTACATGTATGTACAGCGGCGTTAACAATTCTTCTCCAAACATGTTTTGGAGGGAATGTGCCTTCAGCAATATATTTGTCAACATATGAATTTAAGCAATACTTTTTAAATATTGATAGAAGATCATCACATATACTGTCTGATTTAACTGCAGTTGTAATAGCAGCACAAAAGATATGCTTTGCAAAGTTGTTACACTCAATGTTACAAAGTCGCCCAAGAAAAAGAAGTTTACATTTATCGATATAACCAATAAGTGACCATAATCCCAAATTTGCAATAGTAGATATTGATGATGATCTTTTATCAGACCCTGCACAAGTCGAGCAAAATATCTTTGTGTTTGCTCAAGTGAGTTGGCTTGTTGGCCTTTGATATTTGGTAATACTTCATAGCCATACAAGCTTGTTTTAAGAATCATTTCTTAACACATAGAAATGGATGTAGGCCAGAATCATTCAATCCTACAGATCTACGCGAGTTGACATTCTGTTTTGCTTTCTGACAATATTTTTTACTTCTAGTTTTTGTTGAGAGATTACTTGTAAAAAGTACACCTCCATATACGGTTGATTCTGATAAGGGGATTGAAATGTCGCCAATTCTACAGCTGAAGTTAGCATCATGCGCTTTTCTTTTACTGAAAACAATAATTGTGCTTTTTGATGGGTTATACGTTTAACGCCATTTAGAAGCGTAATTCGAGACAATGTCAAGTGATGCCTGTAGACTCTTGGGGGATGTGCTTATGAGTGTAGTATCATCAGCAAGCAAGACAGAGGGAACGTCCATACCATAGACACGGATACCACAACATGCTTGTCTTAAAGATGTAATTAGGTCATTAATGAAGAGGAGAAAAAAACCAGGAGGATATAACTCTACCTTGCTATACACCTTCTTTGACTTGGTAGTTTTCTGACCTCTCTCCATGGTATGTGACAAAAGATTGGGTATCAGTACTGATGAAGTAATTTCCAAATATTACCTCTAATACCAAGTTCATATAGTTTATAGAATAGGCCATTGTGCCAAATTCTGTCGAAGGCTTTTGCATTGTCGAGAAAAGCTGCATAAACAGGGGAGTCTCTATGATCGTAATAGTGGACACTCTCCATGAGAGTAAAAACTGACATTATGGCACCATGCTCTTTTCGAAATCGAAATTGTAACTTGTCAGGGAATTCAGGATTTGTTTTATGTAGGTATTTTCAATTCGTCTCGGTAAGAGTTTTTCAAATAGTTTACCAAGGCAGGATGTAAGTGTGATACCCCTGTAATTTCGTGAGTCAGATTTATCATTTTTACCTTTGTAAATAGATATTACCATTCCAAGTCTGTGTTCACGTGGAACATAGTGAGATTCAAGCATGTGATTGAACAGTTTGCATGCATGATTAATGAATACATCACCTGCATATATAATATGTTCATTTGTAATTTTATCAGGACCAGGGGAATTATTTTTACTGAGAGATTTAACAGCATCCTTTACCTCATGGAATGAAAAGTTTATTGGTACTTGATAAGGCATGTGATTTGAAATAACAACCCAACTTTTAGGACTTCTAAAATGTATATTGAAACATGATAAAACCTCATTTCAAGTTATACATATACTACAAACTTTCCTTTCATTTGTCTTATATTTCAGATGAAAAAAGCGAGCGTGTCCAATCAGCCTACAATGTAAGCAACAGCTCAATGGAAGAACCATGGAAGACGAAGATGACAGAGGTTTGTAACACAATTTTATTTTCAAATCATCATTTATATTGTTTAACCCTTTTCAATTAATCGTTTTCCTGTAGTGAAGTCAAATCAATTTTTCCGAAATGTTAGTAAAAACTTCTAAATCTGATACCTTTCAACACATTTTGTGCCTAAGACGATTTTATGAAACATAAGCCATTTGTACTTTACCTGAAAATCCTACTTTTAAAATATGTCGTTAAAGAAATATCATTCTACATACATCCTTTATCAACATTGTATTTGCTTTATTCTGATCGCGGCCTTACTATTCAACAGTTTGTCACATAAAAACGTTTTGAGTTTAAGCGAGTGTATATATACGTCATAAGACATATATATATATAGAGAGATTATTATCCGGGGAAGTGTGTCATATGACTTTAACGAAACGAGTGTGAATTTTTGTACTACCCGAGCGAGAGCGAGGGTTATGCAGAAATTTGCACGAGTTTCCTTAAAGTCATATGACACACTTCCGAGGGTAATAGTTTCTTTATTACCGATTCATTTCTGTATAACCATATTAGAAATATCAAAGAAACGGACCGCTTCCCTTGCGAAGGCCGGCTACAGTGACGTCACGAACAATGGTGTTATGACGTCAGAGGCGAAATAATACGGGAACTCGCGCTACAACAATCATTGCTAGGCAAAAGTGATATGTGCACTAGTGCTCATATTGAAAATATATCACTACTTATATTCAACCATATGGGTAATAAACACAATTATCGGTCAGGACTGCGATACGAAGATATTTCCCAGGGAGGATGAGAAAGACTACTTTAACATTATTCACTCCGGGGCAAAAGAAGAGAGTACAAAAAAAAAACTGTCGTAAATTAATCCATCTACGAATGCCTGTGATAGGCAAGTTGTGAAGGAGAACATTGCAATATGATACTTTTATTTTTATAACTGTTCAAACATGTCAATTGCACAAAGGGTCCTAAAACAGCTTTTCATTGTGACTTTTTGGACATAATCTTTGGAATTGGAGTAAACAAAATATGACATGGATACGTTATATCAATATAATATGCTATTGATATTAATAACTTTAAAAACATTAATTTGTTTACACATTTTGTCTGTAAGATGGTATAAACACAAACGATGTGTCTTTTTTCACTGTCCTGACTCACCTAGTTAAGGAGATTTTAAAACGACGTTTTTTTGCAAGGAGTGCGTTTAAAAAGCATATACACATGTTGTTTTGACATTAAAGGGGCAGTAGCGCGTTTTTTGATAATTTTATATTCTAAATATTTCACTGATAATTGTAAGTTAATGATAAATGTATTATTTTGACAGTGTCGAAAATCTCAAGCAAATCATCCATAGTCAGAGGACAAAGTATGGAGATTCAAATAAAATCAATTCGCGGCCATTTTGTGTGAACACCTTTAGTTCATTTTGTGCAAGAAAAAAGAATCGCATGGCTAAACTTTACGTTATATATTTGAACTATTACTGCTTCATTTAGTTTAAATGAATTGTCTTTCAATGAGAACCATTAATTTGCATTTTCCTGACATCACCTTATATTCCCGCTAAAACGCGCTATTGCCCCTTTAAAAACTAAAACATCGGTCGTTACTTTCACTCGTAGTTTAATCTATCATGCATTTTATATGGTATAGTTTCTTTTGCCCTGGGTGTAGTTTGTTGGGATGCAGAATGTCAGGATCTCGACATGCATAAGTCTTTCATAGGATAAAATCATATATCATACATATTATATCCGGAAAATGTCCAATATATGTGATTTGTAGATGAATGATAAAAGATTACATATTACATTAGCATATTCGAACATTTAGGCGCTTTAATCAAATTAACTTTAGACTTTATGAAAAATGTTTTGAGCACTTTTTTCAAATGATTTTGTTCCTTTACATCCACTTTCTTGTTGTTTCTTCACCAATGTTTATCAATGTTGCAATTTGAATTTTTAATACAAAAAAGGAAGCGGGGTTATGTGAGCGCTTCTTAATTTGTTTTGATGATTATTGATTAGGGGCAATGATTTGATACTTTTATATAATTTCTAGATTCAGGACAATGAGCTTGCTTTTTATTTTAATTTCTAATTCAGGGCAATGATGTGGCTACCTTCATTCTAATGTCTTGATTCAGGGCAATTATCTTGCTCTATGTATTGTAATGATTATTTATTCAGGTCAATGATTGGATACTTTAATTTTAATTCTGGATTCAGGGCAATACCTTTGCTACTTATTTCAGCTCTGGATTCAAGACAATACTCTTGCTTCTTTTATTAAAAGATTCTAGATTCAAGACAATGACCGTTCTACTTTTATTTATATTCTCTAGATTTAGGGCAATGATCTTTCGATTGCATTGTAATTTCATGATTCAGGGCAATGACCGTGCTACTTGTATTCAAATTTCTAGATATAGGACAATGACTGTTGTACTTTTATTTAATTTTCTAGATTCATGGTCTTGCTACTTTTGTTCTATTTTCTAGATTCAGGGCAATGATCCTGCTACTTTTTTTCTATTTACTAGATTCAGGGCAATGGTCTTGCTACTTTTGTTCTATTTACTAGATTCAGGGCAATGGTCTTGCTACTTTTGTTCTATTTACTAGATTCAGGGCAATGGTCTTGCTACTTTTGTTCTATTTACTAGATTCAGGGCAATGGTCTTGCTACTTTTGTTCTATTTACTAGATTCAGGGCAATGGTCTTGCTACTTTTGTTCTATTTACTAGATTCAGGGCAATGGTCTTGCTACTTTTGTTCTATTTACTAGATTCAGGGCAATGGTCTTGCTACTTTTGTTCTATTTACTAGATTCAGGGCAATGGTCTTGCTACTTTTGTTCTATTTACTAGATTCAGGGCAATGGTCTTGCTACTTTTGTTCTATTTACTAGATTCAGGGCAATGGTCTTGCTACTTTTGTTCTATTTACTAGATTCAGGGCAATGGTCTTGCTACTTTTGTTCTATTTACTAGATTCAGGGCAATGGTCTTGCTACTTTTGTTCTATTTACTAGATTCAGGGCAATGGTCTTGCTACTTTTGTTCTATTTACTAGATTCAGGGCAATGGTCTTGCTACTTTTGTTCTATTTTCTAGATTCAGGGCAATGGTCTTGCTACTTTTGTTCTATTTTCTAGATTCAGGGCAATGATCTTGCTACTTTTGTTCTATTTACTAGATTCAGGGCAATGGTCTTGCTACTTTTGTTCTATTTACTAGATTCAGGGCAATGGTCTTGCTACTTTTGTTCTATTTACTAGATTCAGGGCAATGATCCTGCTACTTTTGTTCTATTTACTAGATTCAGGGCAATGATCCTGCTACTTTTGTTCTATTTACTAGATTCAGGGCAATGGTCTTGCTACTTTTGTTCTATTTACTAGATTCAGGGCAATGATCCTGCTACTTTTGTTCTATTTACTAGATTCAGGGCAATGATCTTGCTACTTTTGTTCTATTTACTAGATTCAGGGCAATGGTCTTGCTACTTTTGTTCTATTTACTAGATTCAGGGCAATGGTCTTGCTACTTTTGTTCTATTTACTAGATTCAGGGCAATGATCTTGCTACTTTTGTTCTATTTTCTAGATTCAGGGCAATGATCCTGCTACTTTTGTTCTATTTTCTAGATTCAGGGCAATGATCTTGCTACTTTTGTTCTATTTACTAGATTCAGGGCAATGGTCTTGCTACTTTTATTCTATTTTCTAGATTCAGGGCAATGGTCTTGCTACTTTTATTCTATTTTCTAGATTCAGGGCAATAATCTTGCTACTTTTGTTCTATTTTCTAGATTCAGGGCAATGATCCTGCTACTTTTGTTCTATTTTCTAGATTCAGGGCAATGATCTTGCTACTTTTGTTCTATTTACTAGATTCAGGGCAATGGTCTTGCTACTTTTATTCTATTTTCTAGATTCAGGGCAATGGTCTTGCTACTTTTATTCTATTTTCTAGATTCAGGGCAATAATCTTGCTACTTTTGTTCTATTTACTAGATTCAGGGCAATAATCTTGCTACTTTTGTTCTATTTACTAGATTCAGGGCAATGGTCTTGCTACTTTTGTTCTATTTACTAGATTCAGGGCAATGATCTTGCTACTTTTGTTCTATTTACTAGATTCAGGGCAATGGTCTTGCTACTTTTGTTCTATTTACTAGATTCAGGGCAATGATCTTGCTACTTTTGTTCTATTTTCTAGATTCAGGGCAATGGTCTTGCTACTTTTGTTCTATTTACTAGATTCAGGGCAATGATCTTGCTACTTTTGTTCTATTTACTAGATTCAGGGCAATGATCCTGCTACTTTTGTTCTATTTTCTAGATTCAGGGCAATGATCTTGCTACTTTTGTTCTATTTACTAGATTCAGGGCAATGGTCTTGCTACTTTTATTCTATTTTCTAGATTCAGGGCAATGGTCTTGCTACTTTTATTCTATTTTCTAGATTCAGGGCAATAATCTTGCTACTTTTGTTCTATTTTCTAGATTCAGGGCAATGATCCTGCTACTTTTGTTCTATTTTCTAGATTCAGGGCAATGATCTTGCTACTTTTGTTCTATTTACTAGATTCAGGGCAATGGTCTTGCTACTTTTATTCTATTTTCTAGATTCAGGGCAATGGTCTTGCTACTTTTATTCTATTTTCTAGATTCAGGGCAATAATCTTGCTACTTTTGTTCTATTTACTAGATTCAGGGCAATAATCTTGCTACTTTTGTTCTATTTACTAGATTCAGGGCAATGGTCTTGCTACTTTTGTTCTATTTACTAGATTCAGGGCAATGATCTTGCTACTTTTGTTCTATTTACTAGATTCAGGGCAATAATCTTGCTACTTTTGTTCTATTTTCTAGATTCAGGGCAATGGTATTGCTACTTTTGTTCTATTTTCTAGATTCAGGGCAATGATCTTGCTACTTTTGTTCTATTTACTAGATTCAGGGCAATGATCTTGCTACTTTTGTTCTATTTACTAGATTCAGGGCAATCTGCTCCTGGCTTCTCTGACGCACGTCCTGCTGGGAGCCACTGGAGTCACTGGCTTCCTTCTGAGGTTCATCGGGCCGGTCACACTGGCGCCTACCATTATGCTTGTGGGGGTGTCCCTCGCCGAGTTCATGGTACCGCTCTGTGAGTCGCATTGGGGCATTGCTAGCATGTAAGTGAATATAAACTACAACGGAAAAACATTTATCATACAATGGATAGTGTTCTCGGCATAATAAAGCCAACGGATATTTTCGATATCCGTTGGTGTCATATACTGTTAGAGATGCAAATTTCAAAGATCAAGGTAGGAACTTCTTTTGAAAATTTCGTTGACCTCACAAGCGTTAATATTTAGAATTTTGTAAAGAGGAGGGACATGAACGTATAAATGATCCAATACATAGACACTAACGCAAGAAAAATCATCAAACTGTATGGTTCTCTAGCCATATTCATGACTTATAAGTGCAAAAACACTGCCATCGTGAGTAGCATTTTTATAATAATTTGGAATTGTGACTAAATAACATAAATGGTATTTAAAGGCAATTATAAGGAGGAATTATATTTTGTAAATTCATTGTCTTACCCATAACATCATTCATTTGCAAATATATATGCGCTTACATTTTTAACAACAACTTCCAAAATGGTATTAGCAAGCATTTATTTTTCGAATAAAATTTAAAATGACATTGTATGATAAAGAAGGGATCATGCTCGCCAAGGCTCGCAAAATACAATGTTTATTCCTAATGTAGGATATTTACGATCCCAAAACACACTCGCATGATAACCTCTATATTCACTGACTTTTACAAATTAACAGTGCATAAGTCAACTTTATCTAAAGCAATGAGTGAATACAAATGACTAAGAGATATCGATATGGTGTTATTTAGGCGGGATTTCACTACGTCCATCTTTGGATTACGATGCGGTAAAAAAATCGAATAAGAGTGCAATACGTTGTTTTCGCATCTTACACTACGTCCGTTTTTCCAATGTGTTGTTTGCGATGCGAACAAAACATAACTTATTCTATTTTGTTGCGAAATCGGGATGGAATTCCCTGTATGACGTCATATTTTCGTCATCGGTGGGGTATTTCCCCAACACTTGGTTTCGCTGGTGACTGGATGTCTTGATATTTCATACAGTCTGGTCATACTCTTTTCCTCAGTGAAATATGTCCGAAGGGTTCGATTTAAGACATACCGTTAACATCCTGTCTCAGGGTACGAACGTTACGCTAACTTCGCTAATTTGTACGCTGGGCTCAGAAGCTAGATACGCTCGCGCAGCCCGACTTGGGATATAGCCAATCAAATCATTTTCATTTTGAAATTTTATCGGGAAGGTGACGAGCGCAAAAATGAGCGCGAGCGTATCTAGCTTCTGAGCCCAGGGTATAGATTAGTGAAGTTAGCGTAACGTTCGTACCCTGAGACAGGATATACTCAATGTTTAAGAGACAATCCGTGATTTTCATTGTATATGAAAAAGGAATCGCATGACTGAACTTTACGTTATATATTTGATTTATTTATTTGCTTCATTAAATAAATTGTATTCAATTGAAAGTCATTTTCCTAATATCACCTTATATTCCCCCTAAAATCATGCTACTGTCCCCTTAACACTTGTATTTATATATATTTTTTTACAAATACAAATATTCCCTTCTATAACAGATCCGGATCATTGGTTTTGATTTTCTCTCTATTAATGGGTGGAATAACAATTCCCATTCGAGTGTCAAGGGACAACATTTCGTCTATCATCAGATATCCAATCTTTCAACTGAATTCGGTAAGGTTGCAGTCTATCAACATGTTTACACTGTATTTTTATATTCTTTCTAAGGAATTAGATTACACGTGCTTTCACAAAAAGAAACGTTTGAACGATTTTGTCAAACGTATTTTTATTCACTTCTATCGGAAATTTATATAAATTTTAAGGAACTGATAAAATGCACTTTTAAGTCAATTTTTGCAATACAAATTGTTCGTAACGTTACTACTTAAGAAAGGATAATTACATTTTCTGTGTGTCTTCGGGGTATCGAGACATTGATGAAGTTCGAAAATCAGAAGCCTGCAACTATTTTTAGAGCAGCTTGCTCCTTGTTTTTGGATTCTGTCCTAGTCTATCGCCATAGGTGACAACTTTTCTTTTTTAAAATACGAAAACCAAATTTGCCATGTATCTAATGGGAATCAATGCCGTGGTGGAGTTCGAAAATCAGAAGCTTGCAGTCAGTTTACTGATCGAGTTATGGCCCTTGTTCCACAATTATGGACTCTTTGGACATTTGGAGCTATAATGAAAACCACTGTGGCGAAAGTGTTATGACTAAGTCTTTTTGTTAAAAAATGCGCTCAAATAAAAATAAAAACTTAAAAGTTATAATTTTCAATTGAAATGTCATATTATAGCTTTTGTTGGACTTTATTACAACCAATGCTTGACATTGTCTCCAGGTATTCCTTGCAGTTGGGTTGTCATGGTTATTGTGTTACACGTTGACAATAACTGATGTCTTGCCTGGAAACTCAACCACTTCCGGTCAAAGGGTTAGAACTGACGCCAGTGATACCATGGCGTTAACACCATGGATTTATATTCCCATACCCTGTAGGTAACAACTTTACTTTTCTTAATGAGAACTCCATTTTCAAATGTGATATGATATATATTTATTTGAAAAAAAGATACGGCAACTAAATGCAAACATTGACTATATATGGTCTATAAATTGGAAAAGATACGTTGGTCTTGAAAAGGATGTATGCATTAAAGAATTTAAACACAATCAATTATATACGGCAAACATAAATCCTGTTTTAAATTTGGCAATTGCAGGCTAAAACGTTATTTAATGTCTATTAGCTCGAATATATACCCATTATGTCCCTCGCAAAGCGGAACGGGGGACATTGTATTCAGCGGCGTCCGTCCGTACGTCCGGATCCTTGTGAACCCAATATCTCAAGAACCGTTGCGCCAAAAGTCGCCAAAGTCACAGCGTCATTTGGGGGATTACGCAGACACCAGTCACTTTTGGTTACCTTGACCTTATTTTCCAGATCACAACGGCAGTTTGACCTCTCTTGAAACTCTTGTTAACGCGATACCTCATGAACCGTTGCACCTAAGGTCGTCAAATTTGGTCACAGCCTAGCTTAGGAAATTACGATGACACCAGTTACTTTTTTGACCTTGACCTTATTATCCCCCGCCGCGCGTTTAGCGCGAAGCGGGGGATATAGTATTGGACAGCGTCCGTCCGTCCGTACGTACGTACGTACGTCCCGACGGATGAAATTGAATAACTCAAAAACTATTGACTGGATTCTCTTCATTTTTTTTATATAGCTTCATCACCATGATTGCAAGGTCCCTATAAAGGTTCATGACCTTTACCTTCATTTCAAGGTCATTACGAGACTTTGACATTTTAGGCTTGTTAGCGGGATATCTCAAGAACCATTAACTGGATTCTCTTCACAATTTACACAAAGCATCTTATTGGGAAGGCGCCGGGCCCAGTCGATTTTGGTGACCTTCACTTTATTTTCAAGGTCACAGCGAGACTTTGAAAATTTCAGCATTGAAATTGCATTTTAGGCTTGTCAGCGGGATATCTCAAGAACCATTCACTGGATTCTCTTCATAATTTACACAAAGCATCTTATTGGGGAGACGCCGGGCCCAGTCGATTTTGGTGATCTTCACATTATTTTCAAGGTAACAGCCAGACTTTGAAAATTTCAGCATTGAAAGCTGCATTTTAGGCTTGTCAATGGGATATCTCAGGAACCATTTACAGGAACCCTTTTTTTCTCTTCATAACTTATGCAAAGACTCTTTTAGTGAAGATGCAGGACCAAGGGAATTTTGATGGACTTCACATTATTTTCAAAGTCACAGCAGAACTTTTGATTTATCATCAATTTACCTGCATGTTAAGCTTGTTAGTGTGATATCTAAGAGCCATTCACTGGATTTAAAAAAAAATCTATTTTAGGAAGACACCGGGCCAATCTATTTTTGGTGACTTTCACATTATTTTCAAGGCACAGTGAAGCCAACATGCATTTTAAGCTTGTTTTAAGGCTGATATTGTAAGAACTGTTTTCTATATTCTCTTCTTTTTTTCCCACAAGGCTTTTTATTATTAAGACCCATGAAGGGACCAGTCGATTTGTTATGGTCTTAATGACATCTAGAAGCATAAGTGTAGACAAGTGTTTCTATGTATACACAGTGTTATGGTCTTAATGACATCTAGAAGCATAAGTGTAGACAAGTGTTTCTATGTATACACAGTGTTATGGTCTTAATGACATCTAGAAGCATAAGTGTAGACAAGTGTTTCTATGTATACACAGTGTTATGGTCTAAATGACATCTAGTAGCATAAGTGTAGGCAAGTGTTTCTATATATACACAGTGTTATGGTCTTAATGACATCTAGAAGCATAAGTGTAGGCAAGTGTTTCTATGTATACACAGTGTTATGGTCTTAATGACATCTAGTAGCATAAGTGTAGGCAAGTGTTTCTATGTATACACAGTGTTATGGTCTTAATGACATCTAGTAGCATAAGTGTAGGCAAGTGTTTCTATGTATACACAGTGTTATGGTCTAAATGACATCTAGTAGCATAAGTGTAGACAAGTGTTTCTATGTATACACAGTGTTATGGTCTTAATGACATCTAGAAGCATAAGTGTAGACAAGTGTTTCTATGTATACACAGTGTTATGGTCTAAATGACATCTAGAAGCATAAGTGTAGACAAGTGTTTCTATGTATACACAGTGTTATGGTCTTAATGACATCTAGAAGCATAAGTGTAGACAAGTGTTTCTATGTATACACAGTGTTATGGTCTAAATGACATCTAGTAGCATAAGTGTAGGCAAGTGTTTCTATGTATACACAGTGTTATGGTCTAAATGACATCTAGTAGCATAAGTGTAGGCAAGTGTTTCTATGTATACACAGTGTTATGGTCTAAATGACATCTAGAAGCATAAGTGTAGACAAGTGTTTCTATGTATACACAGTGTTATGGTCTTAATGACATCTAGTAGCATAAGTGTAGGCAAGTGTTTCTATGTATACACAGTGTTATGGTCTAAATGACATCTAGAAGCATAAGTGTAGACAAGTGTTTCTATATATACACAGTGTTATGGTCTTAATGACATCTAGTAGCATAAGTGTAGACAAGTGTTTCTATGTATACACAGTGTTATGGTCTAAATGACATCTAGTAGCATAAGTGTAGACAAGTGTTTCTATATATACACAGTGTTATGGTCTTAATGACATCTAGTAGCATAAGTGTAGACAAGTGTTTCTATGTATACACAGTGTTATGGTCTAAATGACATCTAGTAGCATAAGTGTAGACAAGTGTTTCTATGTATACACAGTGTTATGGTCTAAATGACATCTAGAAGCATAAGTGTAGACAAGTGTTTCTATGTATACACAGTGTTATGGTCTTAATGACATCTAGTAGCATAAGTGTAGGCAAGTGTTTCTATGTATACACAGTGTTATGGTCTAAATGACATCTAGAAGCATAAGTGTAGACAAGTGTTTCTATGTATACACAGTGTTATGGTCTTAATGACATCTAGAAGCATAAGTGTAGACAAGTGTTTCTATGTATACACAGTGTTATGGTCTAAATGACATCTAGTAGCATAAGTGTAGGCAAGTGTTTCTATGTATACACAGTGTTATGGTCTAAATGACATCTAGTAGCATAAGTGTAGGCAAGTGTTTCTATGTATACACAGTGTTATGGTCTAAATGACATCTAGAAGCATAAGTGTAGACAAGTGTTTCTATGTATACACAGTGTTATGGTCTTAATGACATCTAGTAGCATAAGTGTAGGCAAGTGTTTCTATGTATACACAGTGTTATGGTCTAAATGACATCTAGAAGCATAAGTGTAGACAAGTGTTTCTATATATACACAGTGTTATGGTCTAAATGACATCTAGTAGCATAAGTGTAGGCAAGTGTTTCTATATATACACAGTGTTATGGTCTTAATGACATCTAGAAGCATAAGTGTAGGCAAGTGTTTCTATGTATACACAGTGTTATGGTCTAAATGACATCTAGAAGCATAAGTGTAGACAAGTGTTTCTATGTATACACAGTGTTATGGTCTTAATGACATCTAGAAGCATAAGTGTAGACAAGTGTTTCTATGTATACACAGTGTTATGGTCTAAATGACATCTAGTAGCATAAGTGTAGGCAAGTGTTTCTATGTATACACAGTGTTATGGTCTAAATGACATCTAGTAGCATAAGTGTAGGCAAGTGTTTCTATGTATACACAGTGTTATGGTCTAAATGACATCTAGAAGCATAAGTGTAGACAAGTGTTTCTATGTATACACAGTGTTATGGTCTTAATGACATCTAGTAGCATAAGTGTAGGCAAGTGTTTCTATGTATACACAGTGTTATGGTCTAAATGACATCTAGAAGCATAAGTGTAGACAAGTGTTTCTATGTATACACAGTGTTATGGTCTTAATGACATCTAGTAGCATAAGTGTAGGCAAGTGTTTCTATGTATACACAGTGTTATGGTCTAAATGACATCTAGAAGCATAAGTGTAGACAAGTGTTTCTATGTATACACAGTGTTATGGTCTTAATGACATCTAGTAGCATAAGTGTAGACAAGTGTTTCTATGTATACACAGTGTTATGGTCTAAATGACATCTAGAAGCATAAGTGTAGACAAGTGTTTCTATGTATACACAGTGTTATGGTCTAAATGACATCTAGAAGCATAAGTGTAGGCAAGTGTTTCTATGTATACACAGTGTTATGGTCTTAATGACATCTAGAAGCATAAGTGTAGGCAAGTGTTTCTATGTATACACAGTGTTATGGTCTTAATGACATCTAGTAGCATAAGTGTAGACAAGTGTTTCTATATATACACAGTGTTATGGTCTTAATGACATCTAGTAGCATAAGTGTAGGCAAGTGTTTCTATGTATACACAGTGTTATGGTCTAAATGACATCTAGTAGCATAAGTGTAGACAAGTGTTTCTATGTATACACAGTGTGCATTTTGTTGGAAACAATTTGCGGCGGGGATCTTATCACCTTAGTGACAAATACTTGTTTTCAATGTCACAACGGCACTTTGGCCACTCTCGAAACACTTATTAACGTGATAGCTCATAAACCCTTGCACCCAATGTCTTCAAATTTGGTCACCGCTTACCTTGGGACATTACGCAGATACCAGTCACTTTGAATGACCGTGACATTATTTTCAAGGTCACTTTGGCAACTTTTGTAACTCTTGTCAACGCGTTATTTTATGAACCCTTTTACAAAATGTCTTGAAAATTTAGACACAGCATACATTGTTGGACTAAGCAGATACCAAATACTTTGGATGACCTTAATCTTAATTTCTACATCACCACTTTGGCCACTTGAAACTGATAAAACGCAACTTTTAGTCAATTTTTGCACTACAAATTGTTCGTAACGTTACTACTTAAAAAAGGATAACCTCATTTTCTGTGTGTCTTCGGGGTATCGAGGCATTGATGAAGTTCGAAAATCAGAAGCCTTGTTTACTTGATATCTCATACATTACTGCACCAAATTCTTCAAATTTGGTTAGAGACTACATTGAGGGATTATGCAGACACCAGTCACTTTGGCACTTGGCCACCTTTGCAACTCTTGGTAACGCCATATCTCTTGAACCATTGCACTTACTGTTAATTAGAACATAGCATTTGCTTATTGTGACAATTTTATCGCAATATCCAAGCGGCGGGGGGCATTGCCACATTAGTGGCAAACACTTGTATTCTATTTTAAAAGAAACATGAAGTTTGTTACTTTTTAACATTTCATGTCGAACTGTTTATATGTATTTTATTAAAATTAAAATTCTGTTCATTAGTCATTGGTTTAAACATTCTGTTCCAGTCAAATTCGGAATGCCAACTTTCAGCGGAGCAGGGTATGCTGGCATGTTAACCGTTAACCTCATTACCATCTTGGAGCTGATTGGTGGATATTTCGCTATTGCAAGAGTCTCCAACACAGCCCCGCCCCCTATGCATGCTGTCAACAGGGGCGTGGCCATAAATGGCTTGTGTTGTGCTATTTGCAGTGTGTTTGGAAACATCGCTGGAAATGTTCCTTATTTGGTCATTCTTGGGACCATTGCTGTGACGAAGGTATCTTAATGAGTAATTTGATATTCCATATAATAGGACACATTTGAACATCATTTCTGCAAGGTGTAAATTCTCTATGACGAGAAACATCATGACATCTCGCGAGGGTGTTAATTTCTTTATTAGCCATATATTTCAGAATGGCATAATTCCGATTTTTAACAAGTTGAAATGTATCGCCAATGCAGAAAGCATTGTGTCAACGCGTATGGATACATCTTCAACTGGGTCACAGTAAGCATGGTAAAGATTCGATAAAGTGCCAAGGGATGGACATCATTATTATGATTTAATCTACCTTTTCGTTAAAAACAAATATGAATAAAAGCAGATTTGACATTCATCCTAATTCGAAATCAAGTCTTTTGTGTCAGTCAGACAACTGAATTGACATGTTTGCACTGATTCCCCCGCCCGCGATGTCAGTGGACACGGCTTTGCACTTGCTTCACGCTTTTCGCGCGTTATCTTGAAGCTCTTTGCGTGCTATAGCAAAACGTTACCTAGCTCGTAAAGAATTCCAACATTTCGATGTCACTTGTTTTTCTTATCCTACCAATACAATTACCGTTAGGATTTGTTACACGCGTGCAACATATCGCAATGACTTATTTCATCACATATGGATAATAAATGCCTTTTTAGGATGAACATGTTCTATGATAATCATTTTATATGTTTCAAGAGTTGTACGTTGAACTTCATTTTGGGTCTTCCAAATTGTAAGGGAAACGTCCAGGTATTTAGTTTATATGTATTCTGTGTAGAAGATTCATCTCGATTGTATTTCTAATTAGCAGCCCCGTCTAAGGACGGGGCTGCTATCAGTTTTTGTGAAGTTTCCATCGCCGTCGCCGTCGCCGCCGCCGCACTCGTACTACTAGCTATAACTTTTTTCAACTAAGCTTTCCAGAACTCTTATTCATACCTTACTACTCATACCTTGGGGGAACGATTTTGACACGTTCACTTTCAAGGTCAAAGGTCAAGGTCACGAGATATGTATTCACTCTAAGAATTCCTTGAAAACGCGATAACTTGAAAAGTTTTTGTGCTATGAAGCTCTAACTTGGTATATATCATCCTTGGAAAAGTAAAATATTTTGAAAAGGTTTCGGCTACAATCCGTCAAAGGTCAAGGTTACAGCAAGGTCATGACTTAAGCATGGTTTAGCGAAAATGCTTTATTTTAACTACGATCACTTTTATTCAATACATGATTGTTATACTCAATAAAAAGTGTTCAATTATTGTGTGACCTTGAAGGTCAACGGTCAAGGGCATGAGATATGAGTTATTGCAATTCCTTGTAAACACAATAACTTGAAAAGTTTTTGTGCTATGAAGTTGAGATTTTGTATATATTATTTCTTGAGAAGTACAAAATTTTCAATAAGTTTTGGGTACGAACTGTCGAAGGTCAAGGTATCAGCAAGGTCAACATATATGGAGAAAATGGATTAATTTAATTTTTAACACTTTATTTCATTACAATAATGTTATACTCAATGAAATGTGTTCATTGATTGTGTGACCTTGAGTGTCAAAGGTCAAGGTCATGAGAAAATTCCCAATTTTGTGAGGCCTGTAAAAGGCGGAACAGGGTAAGGCGAAACACCAAGTTCAGGGGCTGCTCTGCTTTTGCGGTATCCCGCAAACGCTAATCTAGTGTATTTAAGGGAACAGAAAACAACATATCGTGTGTATGAACTCCAATATGAAACAATAATATTATTCATTTATATTTCAAGTAGCAAGCCAAGAGCATGTTATCATACTAAGGTAGAAAGCGTGGCCATGTTCCCATTAGCTAGATAGTTACCTACAGAGACAGAGGTGTAACCCTCGCGCACGTGAATCATGAACTCCAAGGTCGAGGTCGGTAACTTTTTTACACTAGCTCAACGCTATGTTATATATATAATTCCAATTTCAACATGACACAAGCTTTGATAATGCCGATAATGTATTTCTTTCTTATAATATCGAGAAGGTGAAACAATGCCTCAAATTGGAGAAACAATGACTGTCAATTTCAGATAGCTGACATTGGCATGAGCCTCTCGTGCCGCTCGTGCAGTCCACTGAAATAGACAAGCGGAACCTTAAAGCTACCACAATATACTGTATGCAATCACCACATGTTACAGAAAACGTCATTGAAAATGCATATATACATTTGGTACCAATTCATAAAGAATAATTCACGACCATGTTTCTACTCAGGAAAAACGTGAACCTTCATCATTAGGTCATGAAATACATCCTGTAATTTCAACTGGCCTCGATGGTCTAATGGTTAACTCACTGAGTTTGTACTCTACAGGTCAAAGGTTCGAACCCATGTTTCTAATGTAAAATTTGTAAATGCCATGTATTGAAAGATTGCAATTTTAGTGAGTGTATATGATTTGCAAAGCAAAGATTTAACTAGAATTAATTTCGGAAATCAAAAATCATCGTTTCTCTTTCAGGTGTTCATCAGCACCGGTATGGTTGATGAACACCTCGCCACGTGCATTTCACAGTCAATATGAGTTGGTATGAAAATGAATGCTGGAACAAAACAAAGAAGCTAGCGTGTATGTTTAGGTATGGGATTTTCAATAGATATGATTTATCATATGCATACTCAGTCAGCAAGTATAGTCGTGTCTCAAATATATATGTTTCATAATTTTCAGTAAGCAGGTATAGTCGTGTCTCAAATATATATGTTTTATCATTCTCAGTTAGCAGGTATAGTCGTGTCTCAAATATATATGTTTTATCATTCTATGTTAGCAAGTATAGTCTTGTCTCAAATATATATGTTTTATCATTCTCAGTTAGCAGGTATAGTCGTGTCTTAAATATATATGTTATATCATTCTCAGTTAGCAAGTATAGTCTTGTCTCAAATATATATGTTTTATCATACTATGTTAGCAGGTATAGTCGTGTCTCAAATATATATGTTTTATCATTCTCAGTTAGCAGGTATAGTCGTGTCTTAAATATATATGTTTTATCATTCTATGTTAGCAGGTATAATCGTGTCTCAAATATATATGTTTTATCATTCTCTTTCAGCAGGTATAGTCGTGTATTAAATATATATGTTTCATCATTCTCAGTTAGCAAGTATAGTCGTGTCTCAAATATATATGTTTCATCATTCTCAGTTAGCAGGTATAGTCGTGTCTCAAATATATATGTTTCATCATTCTTAGTTAACAGGTATAATCGTGTCTCAAATATATATGTTTCATCATTCTATGTTAGCAGGTATAGTCGTGTCTCAAATATATATGTTTTATCATACTCAGGTAGCAGGTATAGTCGTGTCTCAAATATATATTTTCATCATTCTCAGTCAGCAGGTATAGTCTTGTCTCAAATATATATGTTTATCATACTCAGTTAGCAGGTATAGTCGTGTCTCAAATATATATGTTTTATCATTCTCAGTCAGCAGGTATAGTCGTGTCTCAAATATATATGTTTCATCATTCTCAGTCAGCAGGTATAGTCGTCTCTCGAATATATATGTTTCATCATTCTCAGTCAGCCGGTATAGTCGTGTCTCAAATATATATGTTTCATCATTCTCAGTTAGCAGGTATAGTCGTGTCTCAAATATATATGTTTCATCATTCTATGTTAGCAGGTATAGTCGTGTCTCAAATATATATGTTTCATCATTCTCAGTCAGCAGGTATAGTCGTGTCTCAAATATATATGTTTCAACATTCTCAGTATGCAGGTATAGTCATGTCTCAAATATATATGTTTCATCATTCTCAGTTAGCAGGTATAGTCGTGTCTCAAATATATATGTTTCATCATTCTCAGTTAGCAGGTATAGTCGTATCTCAAATATATATGTTTATCATACTCAGTTAGCAGGTATAGTCGTGTCTCAAATATATATGTTTTATCAATCTCAGTCAGCAGGTATAGTCGTGTCTCAAATATATATGTTTCATCATTCTTAGTTAGCAGGTATAGTCGTGTCTCAATTATATATGTTTCATCATTCTCAGTTAGCAGGTATAGTCGTGTCTCAAATATATATGATTTATCCTACTCAGTTAGCAGGTATAGTCGTGTCTCAAATATATATGTTTCATCATTCTCAGTCAGCAGGTATAGTCGTGTCTCAAATATATATGTTTATCATACTCAGTTAGCAGGTATAGTCGTGTCTCAAATATATATGTTTTATCATTCTCAGTCAGCAGGTATAGTCGTGTCTCAAATATATATGTTTCATCATTCTCAGTTAGCAGGTATAGTCGTGTCTCAATTATATATGTTTTATCATTCTCAGTCAGCAGGTATAGTCGTGTCTCAAATATATATGATTTATCCTACTCAGTTAGCAGGTATAGTCGTGTCTCAAATATATATGTTTCATCATTCTCAGTCAGCAGGTATAGTCGTGTCTCAAATATATATGTTTCATCATTCTCAGTTAGCAGGTATAGTCGTGTCTCAAATATATATGATTTATCCTACTCAGTTAGCAGGTATAATCGTGTCTCAAATATATATGTTTCATCATTCTCAGTCAGCAGGTATAGTCGTGTCTTAAATTTATATGTCTTATCATTCTCAGTCAGCAGGTATAGTCGTGTCTCAAATATATATGTTTTATCATTTTCAGTCAGCAGGTATAGTTGTGCCTCAAATATATATGTTTCATCATTCTCGGTCAGCAGGTATAGTCGTGTCTCAAATATATATGTTTCATCATTCTCAGTTAGCAGGTTTAGTCGTGTCTCAAATATATATGATTTATCCTACTCAGTTAGCAAGTATAGTCGTGTCTCAAATATATATGTTTCATCATTCTTAGTATGCAGGTATAGTCGTGTCTCAAATATATATGTTTCATCATTCTCAGTTAGCAGGTATAGTGCTGTCTCAAATATATATGTTTCATCATTCTCAGTTAGCAGGTATAGTCGTGTCTCAAATATATATGTTTTATCATTCTCAGTCAGCAGATATAGTCGTGTCTCAATTATATATGTTTCATCATTCTCAGTTAGCAGGTATAGTCTTTTCTCAAATATATATGTTTCATCATTCTCAGTTAGCAGGTATAGTCGTGTCTCAAATATATATGTTTTATCATTCTCAGTCAGCAGATATAGTCGTATCTCAATTATATATGTTTCATCATTCTCAGTTAGCAGGTATAGTCTTTTCTCAAATATATATGTTTCATCATTCTCAGTCAGCAGATATAGTCTTGTCTCAAATATATATGTTTCATCATTCTCAGTTAGCAGGTATAGTCTTGTCTCAAATATATATGTTTCATCATTCTCAGTTAGCAGGTATAGTCGTGTCTCAAATATATATGTTACATCATTCTCAGTTAGTAGGTATAGTCGTGTCTCAAATATATATGTTTCATCATTCTCAGTTAGCAGGTATAGTCGTGTCTCAAATATATATGTTTCATCATTCTCAGTCATCAGGTATAGTCGTGTCTCAAATATATATGTTTCATCATTCTCAGTTAGCAGGTTTAGTCGTGTCTCAAATATATATGTTTCAACATTCTCAGTTAGCAAGTATAGTCGTGTCTCAAATATATATGTTTCAACATTCTCAGTATGCAGGTATAGTCGTGTCTCAAATATATATGTTTCATCATTCTCAGTTAGCAGGTATAGTCGTGTCTCAAATATATATGTTTTCTCATTCTCAGTTAGCAAGTATGGTCGTGTCTCAAATATACATGTTTCATCATTCTCAGTTAGCAGGTATAGTCGTGTCTCAAATATATATGTTTCATCATTCTCAGTCAGCAGATATTGTCGTCTTCTCTCAAATATATATGTTTCATCATTCTCAGTTAGCAGGTATAGTCGTGTCTCAAATATATATGTTTTATCATTCTCAGTTAGCAGGTATAGTCGTGTCTCAAATATATATGTTTCATCATTCTTAGTTAGCAGGTATAGTCGTGTCTCAAATATATATGTTTTATCATTCTCAGTCAGCAGATATAGTCGTGTCTCAATTATATATGTTTCATCATTCTCAGTTAGCAGGTATAGTCTTTTCTCAAATATATATGTTTCATCATTCTCAGTTAGCAGGTATAGTCGTGTCTCAAATATATATGTTTTATCATTCTCAGTCAGCAGATATAGTCGTGTCTCAATTATATATGTTTCATCATTCTCAGTTAGCAGGTATAGTCTTTTCTCAAATATATATGTTTCATCATTCTCAGTCAGCAGATATAGTCTTGTCTCAAATATATATGTTTCATCATTCTCAGTTAGCAGGTATAGTCTTGTCTCAAATATATATGTTTCATCATTCTCAGTTAGCAGGTATAGTCGTGTCTCAAATATATATGTTACATCATTCTCAGTTAGTAGGTATAGTCGTGTCTCAAATATATATGTTTCATCATTCTCAGTTAGCAGGTATAGTCGTGTCTCAAATATATATGTTTCATCATTCTCAGTCATCAGGTATAGTCGTGTCTCAAATATATATGTTTCATCATTCTCAGTTAGCAGGTTTAGTCGTGTCTCAAATATATATGTTTCAACATTCTCAGTTAGCAAGTATAGTCGTGTCTCAAATATATATGTTTCAACATTCTCAGTATGCAGGTATAGTCGTGTCTCAAATATATATGTTTCATCATTCTCAGTTAGCAGGTATAGTCGTGTCTCAAATATATATGTTTTCTCATTCTCAGTTAGCAAGTATGGTCGTGTCTCAAATATACATGTTTCATCATTCTCAGTTAGCAGGTATAGTCGTGTCTCAAATATATATGTTTCATCATTCTCAGTCAGCAGATATTGTCGTCTTCTCTCAAATATATATGTTTCATCATTCTCAGTTAGCAGGTATAGTCGTGTCTCAAATATATATGTTTTATCATTCTCAGTTAGCAGGTATAGTCGTGTCTCAAATATATATGTTTCATCATTCTTAGTTAGCACGTATAGTCGTGTCTCAAATATATATGTTTTCTCATTCTCAGTTAGCAAGTATGGTCGTGTCTCAAATATACATGTTTCATCATTCTCAGTTAGCAGGTATAGTCGTGTCTCAAATATATATGTTTCATCATTCTCAGTCAGCAGATATTGTCGTCTTCTCTCAAATATATATGTTTCATCATTCTCAGTTAGCAGGTATAGTCGTGTCTCAAATATATATGTTTTATCATTCTCAGTTAGCAGGTATAGTCGTGTCTCAAATATATATGTTTCGTCATTCTTAGTTAGCACGTATAGTCGTGTCTCAAATATATATGTTTAATCATTCTCAGTTAGCAGGTATAGTCGTGTCTCAAATATATATGTTTTCTCATTCTCAGTTAGCAAGTATAGTCGTGTCTCAAATATACATGTTTCATCATTCTCAGTTAGCAGGTATAGTCGTGTCTCAAATATATATGTTTCATCATTCTCAGTCAGCAGATATTGTCTTGTCTCAAATATATATGTTTCATCATTCTCAGTTAGCAGGTATAGTCGTGTCTCAAATATATATGTTTTATCATTGTCAGTTAGCAGGTTTAGTCGTGTCTCAAATATATATGTTTTATCATTCTCAGTCAGCAGGTATAGTCGTGTCCCAAATATATATGTTTTATCATTCTCAGTTAGCAGGTATAGTCTTGTCTGAAATATATGTTTCATCATTCTCAGTTCGCAGGTATAGTCGTGTCTCAAATATATATGTTTCATCATTCTTAGTTAGCACGTATAGTCGTGTCTCAAATATATATGTTTTATCATTCTCAGTCAGCAGGTATAGTCGTGTCTCAAATATATATGTTTTATCATTCTCAGTCAGCAGGTATAGTCGTGTCTCAATTATATATGTTTCATCATTCTCAGTTAGCAGGTATAGTCGTGTCTCAAATATATATGTTTTATCATTCTCAGTTAGCAGGTTTAGTCGTGTCTCAAATATATATGTTTTATCATTCATAGTCAGCAGGTATAGTCGTGTCTCAAATATATATGTTTTATCATTCTCAGTTAGCAGGTATAGTCGTGTCTCAAATATATATGTTTCATCATTCTTAGTTAGCAGGTATAGTCGTGTCTCAAATATATATGTTTTATCATTCTCAGTCAGCAGGTATAGTCGTGTCTCAAATATATATGTTTTATCATTCTCAGTTAGCAGGTATAGTCGTGTCTCAATTATATATGTTTCATCATTCTCAGTTAGCAGATATAGTCGTGTCTCAAATATATATGTTTTATCATTCTCAGTTAGCAGGTTTAGTCGTGTCTCAAATATATATGTTTCATCATTCTAAGTTAGCAGGTATAGTCGTGTCTCAAATATATATGTTTCATCATTCTCAGTTAGCAGGTATAGTCGTGTCTCAATTATATATGTTTCATCATTCTCAGTCAGCAGGTATAGTCGTGTCTCAAATATATATGTTTCATCATTCTAAGTTAGCAGGTATAGTCGTGTCTCAAAAACAATTATATGTTTCATCATTCTCAGTTAGCAGGTATAGTCGTGTCTCAAATATATATGATTTATCCTACTCAGTTAGCAAGTATAGTCTTGTCTCAAATATATATGTTTTATCATACTCAGTTAGCAGGTATAGTCGTGTCTCAAATATATATGTTTCATCATACTCAGTCAGCAGGTATAGTCGTGTCTCAAATATATATGTTTCATCATTCTCAGTTAGCAGGTATAGTCGTGTCTCAATTATATATGTTTCATCAATATCAGTTAGCAGGTATAGTCGTGTCTCAAATATATAAGTTTCATCATTCTATGTTAGCAGGTATAGTCGTGTCTCAAATATATATGATTTATTATTCTCAGTTAGCAAGAATAGTCGTGTCTCAAATAAATATGTTTCATCATTCTCAGTTAGCAGGTATAGTCGTGTCTCAAATATATATGTTTCATCATTCTATGTTAGCAGGTATAGTCGTGTCTCAAATATATATGTTTCATCATTCTATGTTAGCAGGTTTAGTCGTGTCTCAAATATATATGTTTCATCATTCTATGTTAGCAGGTATAGTCGTGTCTCAAATATATATGTTTCATCATTCTTAGTTAGCAGGTATAGACGTGTCTCAAATATATATGTTTCATCATTCTTAGTTAGCAGGTATAGACGTGTCTCAAATATAAATGTTTCATCATTCTATGTTAGCAGGTATAGTCGTGTCTCAAATATATATGATTTATCCTACTCAATTAGCAAGTATAGTCGTGTCTCAAATATATATGATTTATCCTACTCAATTAGCAAGTATAGTCTTGTCTCAAATATATATGTTTCATCATTCTATGTTAGCAGGTATAGTCTTGTCTCAAATATATATGTTTCATCATTCTCAGTTAGCAGGTATAGTCGTGTCTCAAATATATATGTTTCATCATTCTCAGTTAGTAGGTATAGTCGTGTCTCAAATATATATGTTTCATCATTCTCAGTTAGCAGGTATAGTCGTGTCTCAAATATATATGTTTCATCATTCTCAGTCAGCAGGTATAGTCGTGTCTCAAATATATATGTTTCATCATTCTCAGTTAGCAGGTTTAGTCGTGTCTCAAATATATATGTTTCAACATTCTCAGTTAGCAAGTATAGTCGTGTCTCAAATATATATGTTTCAACATTCTCAGTATGCAGGTATAGTCGTGTCTCAAATATATATGTTTCATCATTCTCAGTTAGCAGGTATAGTCGTGTCTCAAATATATATGTTTTCTCATTCTCAGTTAGCAAGTATGGTCGTGTCTCAAATATACATGTTTCATCATTCTCAGTTAGCAGGTATAGTCGTGTCTCAAATATATATGTTTCATCATTCTCAGTCAGCAGATATTGTCGTCTTCTCTCAAATATATATGTTTAATCATTCTCAGTTAGCAGGTATAGTCGTGTCTCAAATATATATGTTTTATCATTCTCAGTTATCAGGTTTAGTCGTGTCTCAAATATATATGTTTCAACATTCTCAGTATGCAGGTATAGTCGTGTCTCAAATATATATGTTTCATCATTCTCAGTTAGCAGGTATAGTCGTGTCTCAAATATATATGTTTTCTCATTCTCAGTTAGCAAGTATGGTCGTGTCTCAAATATACATGTTTCATCATTCTCAGTTAGCAGGTATAGTCGTGTCTCAAATATATATGTTTCATCATTCTCAGTCAGCAGATATTGTCGTCTTCTCTTAAATATATATGTTTCATCATTCTCAGTTAGCAGGTATAGTCGTGTCTCAAATATATATGTTTTATCATTCTCAGTTAGCAGGTTTAGTCGTGTCTCAAATATATATGTTTTATCATTCTCAGTCAGCAGGTATAGTCGTGTCCCAAATATATATGTTTTATCATTCTCAGTTAGCAGGTATAGTCGTGTCTCAAATATATATGTTTCATCATTCTTAGTTAGCACGTATAGTCGTGTCTCAAATATATATGTTTAATCATTCTCAGTTAGCAGGTATAGTCGTGTCTCAAATATATATGTTTTCTCATTCTCAGTTAGCAAGTATAGTCGTGTCTCAAATATACATGTTTCATCATTCTCAGTTAGCAGGTATAGTCGTGTCTCAAATATATATGTTTCATCATTCTCAGTCAGCAGATATTGTCTTGTCTCAAATATATATGTTTCATCATTCTCAGTTAGCAGGTATAGTCGTGTCTCAAATATATATGTTTTATCATTGTCAGTTAGCAGGTTTAGTCGTGTCTCAAATATATATGTTTTATCATTCTCAGTCAGCAGGTATAGTCGTGTCCCAAATATATATGTTTTATCATTCTCAGTTAGCAGGTATAGTCTTGTCTCAAATATATGTTTCATCATTCTCAGTTCACAGGTATAGTCGTGTCTAAAATATATATGTTTCATCATTCTTAGTTAGCACGTATAGTCGTGTCTCAAATATATATGTTTTATCATTCTCAGTCAGCAGGTATAGTCGTGTCTCAAATATATATGTTTTATCATTCTCAGTCAGCAGGTATAGTCGTGTCTCAATTATATATGTTTCATCATTCTCAGTTAGCAGATATAGTCGTGTCTCAAATATATATGTTTTATCATTCTCAGTTAGCAGGTTTAGTCGTGTCTCAAATATATATGTTTCATCATTCATAGTCAGCAGGTATAGTCGTGTCTCAAATATATATGTTTTATCATTCTCAGTTAGCAGGTATAGTCGTGTCTCAAATATATATGTTTCATCATTCTTAGTTAGCACGTATAGTCGTGTCTCAAATATATATGTTTTATCATTCTCAGTCAGCAGGTATAGTCGTGTCTCAAATATATATGTTTTATCATTCTCAGTCAGCAGGTATAGTCGTGTCTCAATTATATATGTTTCATCATTCTCAGTTAGCAGATATAGTCGTGTCTCAAATATATATGTTTTATCATTCTCAGTTAGCAGGTTTAGTCGTGTCTCAAATATATATGTTTCATCATTCTCAGTTAGCAGGTATAGTCGTGTCTCAAATATATATGTTTCATCATTCTCAGTTAGCAGGTATAGTCGTGTCTCAATTATATATGTTTCATCATTCTCAGTCAGCAGGTATAGTCGTGTCTCAAATATATATGTTTCATCATTCTAAGTTAGCAGGTATAGTCGTGTCTCAAAAACAATTATATGTTTCATCATTCTCAGTTAGCAGGTATAGTCGTGTCTCAAATATATATGATTTATCCTACTCAGTTAGCAAGTATAGTCTTGTCTCAAATATATATGTTTTATCATACTCAGTTAGCAGGTATAGTCGTGTCTCAAATATATATGTTTCATCATACTCAGTCAGCAGGTATAGTCGTGTCTCAAATATATATGTTTTATCATTCTATGTTAGCAGGTATAGTCGTGTCTCAAATATATATGTTTCATCATTCTCAGTTAGCAGGTATAGTCGTGTCTCAATTATATATGTTTCATCAATATCAGTTAGCAGGTATAGTCGTGTCTCAAATATATAAGTTTCATCATTCTATGTTAGCAGGTATAGTCGTGTTTCAAATATATATGATTTATTATTCTCAGTTAGCAAGTATAGTCGTGTCTCAAATAAATATGTTTCATCATTCTCAGTTAGCAGGTATAGTCGTGTCTCAAATATATATGTTTCATCATTCTATGTTAGCAGGTATAGTCGTGTCTCAAATATATATGTTTCATCATTCTATGTAAGCAGGTTTAGTCGTGTCTCAAATATATATGTTTCATCATTCTATGTTAGCAGGTATAGTCGTGTCTCAATTATATATGTTTCATCATTCTCAGTCAGCAGGTATAGTCGTGTCTCAAATATATATGTTTCATCATTCTAAGTTAGCAGGTATAGTCGTGTCTCAAAAACAATTATATGTTTCATCATTCTCAGTTAGCAGGTATAGTCGTGTCTCAAATATATGTGTTACATCATTCTCAGTTAGTAGGTATAGTCGTGTCTCAAATATATATGTTTCATCATTCTCAGTTAGCAGGTATAGTCGTGTCTCAATTATATATGTTTCATCATTCTCAGTTAGCAGATATAGTCGTGTCTCAAATATATATGTTTTATCATTCTCAGTTAGCAGGTTTAGTCGTGTCTCAAATATATATGTTTTATCATTCATAGTCAGCAGGTATAGTCGTGTCTCAAATATATATGTTTTATCATTCTCAGTTAGCAGGTATAGTCGTGTCTCAAATATATATGTTTCATCATTCTTAGTTAGCACGTATAGTTATGTCTCAAATATATATGTTTTATCATTCTCAGTCAGCAGGTATAGTCGTGTCTCAAATATATATGTTTTATCATTCTCAGTCAGCAGGTATAGTCGTGTCTCAATTATATATGTTTCATCATTCTCAGTTAGCAGATATAGTCGTGTCTCAAATATATATGTTTTATCATTCTCAGTTAGCAGGTTTAGTCGTGTCTCAAATATATATGTTTCATCATTCTAAGTTAGCAGGTATAGTCGTGTCTCAAATATATATGTTTCATCATTCTCAGTTAGCAGGTATAGTCGTGTCTCAATTATATATGTTTCATCATTCTAAGTTAGCAGGTATAGTCGTGTCTCAAATATATATGTTTCATCATTCTCAGTTAGCAGGTATAGTCGTGTCTCAATTATATATGTTTCATCATTCTCAGTCAGCAGGTATAGTCGTGTCTCAAATATATATGTTTCATCATTCTAAGTTAGCAGGTATAGTCGTGTCTCAAAAACAATTATATGTTTCATCATTCTCAGTTAACAGGTATAGTCGTGTCTCAAATATATATGATTTATCCTACTCAGTTAGCAAGTATAGTCTTGTCTCAAATATATATGTTTTATCATACTCAGTTAGCAGGTATAGTCGTGTCTCAAATATATATGTTTCATCATACTCAGTCAGCAGGTATAGTCGTGTCTCAAATATATATGTTTTATCATTCTATGTTAGCAGGTATAGTCGTGTCTCAAATATATATGTTTCATCATTCTCAGTTAGCAGGTATAGTCGTGTCTCAATTATATATGTTTCATCAATATCAGTTAGCAGGTATAGTCGTGTCTCAAATATATAAGTTTCATCATTCTATGTTAGCAGGTATAGTCGTGTCTCAAATATATATGATTTATTATTCTCAGTTAGCAAGTATAGTCGTGTCTCAAATAAATATGTTTCATCATTCTCAGTTAGCAGGTATAGTCGTGTCTCAAATATATATGTTTCATCATTCTATGTTAGCAGGTATAGTCGTGTTTCAAATATATATGTTTCATCATTCTATGTTAGCAGGTTTAGTCGTGTCTCAAATATATATGTTTCATCATTCTATGTTAGCAGGTATAGTCGTGTCTCAATTATATATGTTTCATCATTCTCAGTCAGCAGGTATAGTCGTGTCTCAAATATATATGTTTCATCATTCTATGTTAGCAGGTATAGTCGTGTCTCAAATATATATGTTTCATCATTCTATGTTAGCAGGTTTAGTCGTGTCTCAAATATATATGTTTTATCATTCTCAGTCAGCAGGTATAGTCGTGTCTCAAATATATATGTTTTATCATTCTCAGTCAGCAGGTATAGTTGTGTCTCAATTATATATGTTTCATCATTCTCAGTTAGCAGATATAGTCGTGTCTCAAATATATATGTTTTATCATTCTCAGTTAGCAGGTTTAGTCGTGTCTCAAATATATATGTTTCATCATTCTAAGTTAGCAGGTATAGTCGTGTCTCAAATATATATGTTTCATCATTCTCAGTTAGCAGGTATAGTCGTGTCTCAATTATATATGTTTCATCATTCTAAGTTAGCAGGTATAGTCGTGTCTCAAATATATATGTTTCATCATTCTCAGTTAGCAGGTATAGTCGTGTCTCAATTATATATGTTTCATCATTCTCAGTCAGCAGGTATAGTCGTGTCTCAAATATATATGTTTCATCATTCTAAGTTAGCAGGTATAGTCGTGTCTCAAAAACAATTATATGTTTCATCATTCTCAGTTAACAGGTATAGTCGTGTCTCAAATATATATGATTTATCCTACTCAGTTAGCAAGTATAGTCTTGTCTCAAATATATATGTTTTATCATACTCAGTTAGCAGGTATAGTCGTGTCTCAAATATATATGTTTCATCATACTCAGTCAGCAGGTATAGTCGTGTCTCAAATATATATGTTTTATCATTCTATGTTAGCAGGTATAGTCGTGTCTCAAATATATATGTTTCATCATTCTCAGTTAGCAGGTATAGTCGTGTCTCAATTATATATGTTTCATCAATATCAGTTAGCAGGTATAGTCGTGTCTCAAATATATAAGTTTCATCATTCTATGTTAGCAGGTATAGTCGTGTCTCAAATATATATGATTTATTATTCTCAGTTAGCAAGTATAGTCGTGTCTCAAATAAATATGTTTCATCATTCTCAGTTAGCAGGTATAGTCGTGTCTCAAATATATATGTTTCATCATTCTATGTTAGCAGGTATAGTCGTGTCTCAAATATATATGTTTCATCATTCTATGTTAGCAGGTTTAGTCGTGTCTCAAATATATATGTTTCATCATTCTATGTTAGCAGGTATAGTCGTGTCTCAAATATATATGTTTCATCATTCTCAGTCAGCAGGTATAGTCGTGTCTCAAATATATATGTTTCATCATTCTAAGTTAGCAGGTATAGTCGTGTCTCAAAAACAATTATATGTTTCATCATTCTCAGTTAGCAGGTATAGTCGTGTCTCAAATATATATGTTACATCATTCTCAGTTAGTAGGTATAGTCGTGTCTCAAATATATATGTTTCATCATTCTCAGTTAGCAGGTATAGTCGTGTCTCAAATATATATGTTTCATCATTCTCAGTCAGCAGGTATAGTCGTGTCTCAAATATATATGTTTCATCATTCTCAGTTAGCAGGTTTAGTCGTGTCTCAAATATATATGTTTCATCATTCTTAGTTAGCACGTATAGTCGTGTCTCAAATATATATGTTTTATCATTCTCAGTCAGCAGGTATAGTCGTGTCTCAAATATATATGTTTTATCATTCTCAGTCAGCAGGTATAGTCGTGTCTCAATTATATATGTTTCATCATTCTCAGTTAGCAGATATAGTCGTGTCTCAAATATATATGTTTTATCATTCTCAGTTAGCAGGTTTAGTCGTGTCTCAAATATATATGTTTCATCATTCTAAGTTAGCAGGTATAGTCGTGTCTCAAATATATATGTTTCATCATTCTCAGTTAGCAGGTATAGTCGTGTCTCAATTATATATGTTTCATCATTCTCAGTCAGCAGGTATAGTCGTGTCTCAAATATATATGTTTCATCATTCTAAGTTAGCAGGTATAGTCGTGTCTCAAAAACAATTATATGTTTCATCATTCTCAGTTAGCAGGTATAGTCGTGTCTCAAATATATATGATTTATCCTACTCAGTTAGCAAGTATAGTCTTGTCTCAAATATATATGTTTTATCATACTCAGTTAGCAGGTATAGTCGTGTCTCAAATATATATGTTTCATCATACTCAGTCAGCAGGTATAGTCGTGTCTCAAATATATATGTTTTATCATTCTATGTTAGCAGGTATAGTCGTGTCTCAAATATATATGTTTCATCATTCTCAGTTAGCAGGTATAGTCGTGTCTCAATTATATATGTTTCATCAATATCAGTTAGCAGGTATAGTCGTGTCTCAAATATATAAGTTTCATCATTCTATGTTAGCAGGTATAGTCGTGTCTCAAATATATATGATTTATTATTCTCAGTTAGCAAGTATAGTCGTGTCTCAAATAAATATGTTTCATCATTCTCAGTTAGCAGGTATAGTCGTGTCTCAAATATATATGTTTCATCATTCTATGTTAGCAGGTATAGTCGTGTCTCAAATATATATGTTTCATCATTCTATGTTAGCAGGTTTAGTCGTGTCTCAAATATATATGTTTCATCATTCTATGTTAGCAGGTATAGTCGTGTCTCAATTATATATGTTTCATCATTCTCAGTCAGCAGGTATAGTCGTGTCTCAAATATATATGTTTCATCATTCTAAGTTAGCAGGTATAGTCGTGTCTCAAAAACAATTATATGTTTCATCATTCTCAGTTAGCAGGTATAGTCGTGTCTCAAATATATATGTTACATCATTCTCAGTTAGTAGGTATAGTCGTGTCTCAAATATATATGTTTCATCATTCTCAGTTAGCAGGTATAGTCGTGTCTCAAATATATATGTTTCATCATTCTCAGTCAGCAGGTATAGTCGTGTCTCAAATATATATGTTTCATCATTCTCAGTTAGCAGGTTTAGTCGTGTCTCAAATATATATGTTTCAACATTCTCGGTTAGCCAGTATAGTCGTGTCTCAAATATATATGTTTCAACATTCTCAGTATGCAGGTATAGTCGTGTCTCAAATATATATGTTTCATCATTCTCAGTTAGCAGGTATAGTCGTGTCTCAAATATATATGTTTTCTCATTCTCAGTTAGCAAGTATGGTCGTGTCTCAAATATACATGTTTCATCATTCTCAGTCAGCAGATATTGTCGTCTTCTCTCAAATATATATGTTTCATCATTCTCAGTTAGCAGGTATAGTCGTGTCTCAAATATATATGTTTTATCATTCACAGTTAGCAGGTTTAGTCGTGTCTCAAATATATATGTTTTATCATTCTCAGTCAGCAGGTATAGTCGTGTCCCAAATATATATGTTTTTTCATTCTCAGTTAGCAGGTATAGTCGTGTCTCAAATATATATGTTTCATCATTCTTAGTTAGCACGTATAGTCGTGTCTCAAATATATATGTTTTATCATTGTCAGTTAGCAGGTTTAGTCGTGTCTCAAATATATATGTATTATCATTCTCAGTCAGCAGGTATAGTCGTGTCCCAAATATATATGTTTTATCATTCTCAGTTAGCAGGTATAGTCTTGTCTCAAATATATGTTTCATCATTCTCAGTTCGCAGGTATAGTCGTGTCTCAAATATATATGTTTCATCATTCTTAGTTAGCACGTATAGTCGTGTCTCAAATATATATGTTTTATCATTCTCAGTCAGCAGGTATAGTCGTGTCTCAAATATATATGTTTTATCATTCTCAGTCAGCAGGTATAGTCGTGTCTCAAATATATATGTTTCATCATTCTCAGTCAGCAGATATTGTCGTCTTCTCTCAAATATATATGTTTCATCATTCTCAGTTAGCAGGTATAGTCGTGTCTCAAATATATATGTTTTATCATTCTCAGTTAGCAGGTTTAGTCGTGTCTCAAATATATATGTTTTATCATTCTCAGTCAGCAGGTATAGTCGTGTCCCAAATATATATGTTTTATCATTCTCAGTTAGCAGGTATAGTCGTGTCTCAAATATATATGTTTCATCATTCTTAGTTAGCAGGTATAGTCGTGTCTCAAATATATATGTTTAATCATTCTCAGTTAGCAGGTATAGTCGTGTCTCAAATATATATGTTTTCTCATTCTCAGTTAGCAAGTATAGTCGTGTCTCAAATATACATGTTTCATCATTCTCAGTTAGCAGGTATAGTTGTGTCTCAAATATATATGTTTCATCATTCTCAGTCAGCAGATATTGTCTTGTCTCAAATATATATGTTTCATCATTCTCAGTTAGCAGGTATAGTCGTGTCTCAAATATATATGTTTTATCATTGTCAGTTAGCAGGTATAGTCGTGTCTCAAATATATATGTTTTATCATTCTCAGTCAGCAGGTATAGTCGTGTCCCAAATATATATGTTTTATCATTCTCAGTTAGCAGGTATAGTCTTGTCTCAAATATATGTTTCATCATTCTCAGTTCGCAGGTATAGTCGTGTCTCAAATATATATGTTTCATCATTCTTAGTTAGCACGTATAGTCGTGTCTCAAATATATATGTTTTATCATTCTCAGTCAGCAGGTATAGTCGTGTCTCAAATATATATGTTTTATCATTCTCAGTCAGCAGGTATAGTCGTGTCTCAATTATATATGTTTCATCATTCTCAGTTAGCAGGTATAGTCGTGTCTCAAATATATATGTTTTATCATTCTCAGTTAGCAGGTTTAGTCGTGTCTCAAATATATATGTTTTATCATTCATAGTCAGCAGGTATAGTCGTGTCTCAAATATATATGTTTTATCATTCTCAGTTAGCAGGTATAGTCGTGTCTCAAATATATATGTTTCATCATTCTTAGTTAGCACGTATAGTCGTGTCTCAAATATATATGTTTTATCATTCTCAGTCAGCAGGTATAGTCGTGTCTCAAATATATATGTTTTATCATTCTCAGTCAGCAGGTATAGTCGTGTCTCAATTATATATGTTTCATCATTCTCAGTTAGCAGATATAGTCGTGTCTCAAATATATATGTTTTATCATTCTCAGTTAGCAGGTTTAGTCGTGTCTCAAATATATATGTTTCATCATTCTAAGTTAGCAGGTATAGTCGTGTCTCAAATATATATGTTTCATCATTCTCAGTTAGCAGGTATAGTCGTGTCTCAATTAAATATGTTTCATCATTCTCAGTCAGCAGGTATAGTCGTGTCTCAAATATATATGTTTCATCATTCTAAGTTAGCAGGTATAGTCGTGTCTCAAAAACAATTATATGTTTCATCATTCTCAGTTAGCAGGTATAGTCGTGTCTCAAATATATATGATTTATCCTACTCAGTTAGCAAGTATAGTCTTGTCTCAAATATATATGTTTTATCATACTCAGTTAGCAGGTATAGTCGTGTCTCAAATATATATGTTTCATCATACTCAGTCAGCAGGTATAGTCGTGTCTCAAATATATATGTTTCATCATTCTCAGTTAGCAGGTATAGTCGTGTCTCAATTATATATGTTTCATCAATATCAGTTAGCAGGTATAGTCGTGTCTCAAATATATAAGTTTCATCATTCTATGTAAGCAGGTATAGTCGTGTCTCAAATATATATGATTTATTATTCTCAGTTAGCAAGTATAGTCGTGTCTCAAGTAAATATGTTTCATCACTCTCAGTTAGCAGGTATAGTCGTGTCTCAAATATATATGTTTCATCATTCTATGTTAGCAGGTATAGTCGTGTCTCAAATATATATGTTTCATCATTCTATGTTAGCAGGTTTAGTCGTGTCTCAAATATATATGTTTCATCATTCTATGTTAGCAGGTATAGTCGTGTCTCAAATATATATGTTTCATCATTCTTAGTTAGCAGGTATAGACGTGTCTCAAGTATATATGTTTCATCATTCTTAGTTAGCAGGTATAGACGTGTCTCAAATATAAATGTTTCATCATTCTATGTTAGCAGGTATAGTCGTGTTTCAAATATATATGATTTATCCTACTCAATTAGCAAGTATAGTCGTGTCTCAAATATATATTATTTATCCTACTCAATTAGCAAGTATAGTCTTGTCTCAAATATATATGTTTCATCATTCTATGTTAGCAGGTATAGTCTTGTCTCAAATATATATGTTTCATCATTCTCAGTTAGCAGGTATAGGCGTGTCTCAAATATATATGTTTCATCATTCTCAGTTAGTAGGTATAGTCGTGTCTCAAATATATATGTTTCATCATTCTCAGTTAGCAGGTATAGTCGTGTCTCAAATATATATGTTTCATCATTCTCAGTCAGCAGGTATAGTCGTGTCTCAAATATATATGTTTCATCATTCTCAGTTAGCAGGTTTAGTCGTGTCTCAAATATATATGTTTCAACATTCTCAGTTAGCAAGTATAGTCGTGTCTCAAATATATATGTTTCAACATTCTCAGTATGCAGGTATAGTCGTGTCTCAAATATATATGTTTCATCATTCTCAGTTAGCAGGTATAGTCGTGTCTCAAATATATATGTTTTCTCATTCTCAGTTAGCAAGTATGGTCGTGTCTCAAATATACATGTTTCATCATTCTCAGTTAGCAGGTATAGTCGTGTCTCAAATATATATGTTTCATCATTCTCAGTCAGCAGATATTGTCGTCTTCTCTCAAATATATATGTTTCATCATTCTCAGTTAGCAGGTATAGTCGTGTCTCAAATATATATGTTTTATCATTCTCAGTTAGCAGGTTTAGTCGTGTCTCAAATATATATGTTTTATCATTCTCAGTCAGCAGGTATAGTCGTGTCCCAAATATATATGTTTTATCATTCTCAGTTAGCAGGTATAGTCGTGTCTCAAATATATATGTTTCATCATTCTTAGTTAGCACGTATAGTCGTGTCTCAAATATATATGTTTTCTCATTCTCAGTTAGCAAGTATAGTCGTGTCTCAAATATACATGTTTCATCATTCTCAGTTAGCAGGTATAGTCGTGTCTCAAATATATATGTTTCATCATTCTCAGTCAGCAGATATTGTCTTGTCTCAAATATATATGTTTCATCATTCTCAGTTAGCAGGTATAGTCGTGTCTCAAATATATATGTTTTATCATTGTCAGTTAGCAGGTTTAGTCGTGTCTCAAATATATATGTTTTATCATTCTCAGTCAGCAGGTATAGTCGTGTCCCAAATATATATGTTTTATCATTCTCAGTTAGCAGGTATAGTCTTGTCTCAAATATATGTTTCATCATTCTCAGTTCGCAGGTATAGTCGTGTCTCAAATATATATGTTTCATCATTCTTAGTTAGCACGTATAGTCGTGTCTCAAATATATATGTTTTATCATTCTCAGTCAGCAGGTATAGTCGTGTCTCAAATATATATGTTTTATCATTCTCAGTCAGCAGGTATAGTCGTGTCTCAATTATATATGTTTCATCATTCTCAGTTAGCAGATATAGTCGTGTCTCAAATATATATGTTTTATCATTCTCAGTTAGCAGGTTTAGTCGTGTCTCAAATATATATGTTTTATCATTCATAGTCAGCAGGTATAGTCGTGTCTCAAATATATATGTTTTATCATTCTCAGTTAGCAGGTATAGTCGTGTCTCAAATATATATGTTTCATCATTCTTAGTTAGCACGTATAGTCGTGTCTCAAATATATATGTTTTATCATTCTCAGTCAGCAGGTATAGTCGTGTCTCAAATATATATGTTTTATCATTCTCAGTCAGCAGGTATAGTCGTGTCTCAATTATATATGTTTCATCATTCTCAGTTAGCAGGTATAGTCGTGTCTCAAATATATATGTTTTATCATTCTCAGTTAGCAGGTTTAGTCGTGTCTCAAATATATATGTTTCATCATTCTAAGTTAGCAGGTATAGTCGTGTCTCAAATATATATGTTTCATCATTCTCAGTTAGCAGGTATAGTCGTGTCTCAAATATATATGTTTCATCATTCTCAGTCAGCAGGTATAGTCGTGTCTCAAATATATATGTTTCATCATTCTAAGTTAGCAGGTATAGTCGTGTCTCAAAAACAATTATATGTTTCATCATTCTCAGTTAGCAGGTATAGTCGTGTCTCAAATATATATGATTTATCCTACTCAGTTAGCAAGTATAGTCTTGTCTCAAATATATATGTTTTATCATACTCAGTTAGCAGGTATAGTCGTGTCTCAAATATATGTTTCATCATACTCAGTCAGCAGGTATAGTCGTGTCTCAAATATATATGTTTTATCATTCTATGTTAGCAGGTATAGTCGTGTCTCAAATATATATGTTTCATCATTCTCAGTTAGCAGGTATAGTCGTGTCTCAATTATATATGTTTCATCAATATCAGTTAGCAGGTATAGTCGTGTCTCAAATATATAAGTTTCATCATTCTATGTTAGCAGGTATAGTCGTGTCTCAAATATATATGATTTATTATTCTCAGTTAGCAAGTATAGTCGTGTCTCAAATAAATATGTTTCATCATTCTCAGTTAGCAGGTATAGTCGTGTCTCAAATATATATGTTTCATCATTCTATGTTAGCAGGTATAGTCGTGTCTCAAATATATATGTTTCATCATTCTATGTTAGCAGGTTTAGTCGTGTCTCAAATATATATGCTTCATCATTCTATGTTAGCAGGTATAGTCGTGTCTCAATTATATATGTTTCATCATTCTCAGTCAGCAGGTATAGTCGTGTCTCAAAAACAATTATATGTTTCATCATTCTCAGTTAGCAGGTATAGTCGTGTCTCAAATATATATGATTTATCCTACTCAGTTAGCAAGTATAGTCTTGTCTCAAATATATAGGTTTTATCATACTCAGTTAGCAGGTATAGTCGTGTCTCAAATATATATGTTTCATCATACTCAGTCAGCAGGTATAGTCGTGTCTCAAATATATATGTTTTATCATTCTATGTTAGCAGGTATAGTCGTGTCTCAAATATATATGTTTCATCATTCTCAGTTAGCAGGTATAGTCGTGTCTCAATTATATATGTTTCATCAATATCAGTTAGCAGGTATAGTCGTGTCTCAAATATATAAGTTTCATCATTCTATGTTAGCAGGTATAGTCGTGTCTCAAATATATATGATTTATTATTCTCAGTTAGCAAGTATAGTCGTGTCTCAAATAAATATGTTTCATCATTCTCAGTTAGCAGGTATAGTCGTGTCTCAAATATATATGTTTCATCGTTCTATGTTAGCAGGTATAGTCGTGTCTCAAATATATATGTTTCATCATTCTATGTTAGCAGGTTTAGTCGTGTCTCAAATATATATGTTTCATCATTCTATGTTAGCAGGTATAGTCGTGTCTCAAATATATATGTTTCATCATTCTTAGTTAGCAGGTATAGACGTGTCTCAAATATAAATGTTTCATCATTCTATGTTAGCAGGTATAGTCGTGTCTCAAATATATATTTTTCATCATTCTCAGTTAGCAGGTATAGTCGTGTCTCAAATATATATGATTTATCCTACTCAATTAGCAAGTATAGTCTTGTCTCAAATATATATGTTTCATCATTCTATGTTAGCAGGTATAGTCGTGTCTCAAATATATATGATTTATCATTCTCAGTCAGCAGGTATAGTCTTGTCTCAAATATATATGTTTCATCATTCTATGTTAGCAGGTAATGTCGTGTCTCAAATATATATGTTTTATCATTCTCAGTCAGCAGGTATACTCTTGTCTCAAATATATATTTTTCATCATTCTATGTTAGCAGGTATAGTCGTGTCTCAAATATATATGTTTTATCCTACTCAATTAGCAAGTATAGTCGTGTCTCAAATATATATGTTTCATCATTCTCAGTCAGCAGATATAGTCTTGTCTCAAATATATATGTTTCATCATTCTCAGTTAGCAGGTATAGTCTTGTCTCAAATATATATGTTTTATCATACTCAGTAAGCAGGTAGAGTCGTGTCTCAAATATATATGTTTCATCATACTCAGTCAGCAACTATAGTCGTGTCTCAAATATATATGTTTCATCATTCTCAGTCAGCAGGTATAGTCTTGTCTCAAATATATATGTTTCATCATTCTATGTTAGCAGGTATAGTCTTGTCTCAAATATATATGTTTCATCATTCTATGTTAGCAGGTATAGTCGTGTCTCAAATATATATGATTTATCCTACTCAATTAGCAAGTATAGTCTTGTCTCAAATATATATGTTTCATCATTCTCAGTCAGCAGGTATAGTCGTGTCTCAAATATATATGTTTCATCATTCTCAGTCAGCAGGTATAGTCTTGTCTCAAATATATATGTTTTATCATTCTCAGTCAGCAGGTATAGTCGTGTCTCAAATATATATGTTTTATCATACTCAGTAAGCAGGTAGAGTCGTGTCTCAAATATATATGTTTCATCATTCTCAGTCAGCAGGTATAGTCGTGTCTCAAATATATATGTTTCATCATTCTCAGTCAGCAGGTATAGTCTTGTCTCAAATATATATGTTTTATCATTCTCAGTCAGCAGGTATAGTCGTGTCTCAAATATATATGTTTTATCATACTCAGTAAGCAGGTAGAGTCGTGTCTCAAATATATATGTTTCATCATTCACAGTTAGCAGGTATCGTCGTGTCTCAAATATATATGTTTTATCATTCTCAGTTAGCAGGTATAGTCGTGTCTCAAATATATATGTTTAATCATTCTCAGTCAGCAGGTATAGTCTTGTCTCAAATATATATGTTTTATCATACTCAGTAAGCAGGTAGAGTCGTGTCTCAAATATATATGTTTCATCATTCTCAGTCAGCAGATATAGTCGTGTCTCAAATATATATGTTTCATCATTCTCAGTTAGCAGGTATAGTCGTGTCTCAAATATATATGTTTCATCATTCTCAGTCAGCAGGTATAGTCGTGTCTCAAATATATATGTTTTATCATTCTATGTTAGCAGGTATAGTCGTGTCCCAAATATATATGTTTTATCATTCTCAGTTAGCAGGTATAGTCGTGTCTCAAATATATATGTTTCATCATACTCAGTTAGCAGGTATAGTCGTGTCTCAAATATATATGTTTCATCATTCTCAGTTAGCAGGTATAGTCGTGTCTCAAATATATATGTTTTATCATACTCAGTAAGCAGGTAGAGTCGTGTCTCAAATATATATGTTTTATCATTCTATGTTAGCAGGTATAATCGTGTCTCAAATATATATGTTTTATCATACTCAGTAAGCAGGTAGAGTCGTGTCTCAAATATAAATGTTTCATCATACTCAGCAGGTATAGTCGTGTCTCAAATATATATGTTTCATCATACTCAGTTAGCAGGTATAGTCGTGTCTCAAATATATATGTTTCATCATTCTCAGTTAGCAGGTATAGTCGTGTCTCAAATATATATGTTTCATCATACTCAGTTAGCAGGTATAGTCGTGTCTCAAATATATATGTTTCATCATACTCAGTTAGCAGGTATAGTCGTGTCTCAAATATATATGTTTCATCATACTCAGTTAGCAGGTATAGTCGTGTCTCAAATATATATGTTTCATCATACTCAGTTAGCAGGTATAGTCGTGTCCCAAATATATATGTTTCATCATACTCAGTTAGCAGGTATAGTCGTGTCTCAAATATATATGTTTCATCATTCTCAGTTAGCAGGTATAGTCTTCTCATAAATATATACGTTTTATCATACTCAGGTAGCAAGTATAGTCTTCTCATAAATATATACGTTTTATCATACTCAGGTAGCAAGTATAGTCTTCTCATAAATATATACGTTTTATCATACTCAGGAAGCAAGTATAGTCTTCTCATAAATATATACGTTTTATCATACTCAGGTAGCAAGTATAGTCTTCTCATAAATATATACGTTTTATCATACTCAGGTAGCAAGTATAGTCTTCTCATAAATATATACGTTTCATCATACTCAGGTAGCAAGTATAGTCTTCTCGTAAATATATACGTTTTATCATACTCAGGTAGCAGGTATAGTCGTGTCTCAAATATATTTGATTTATCCTACTCAGTTAGCAGGTATAGTCGTGTCTCAAATATATATGATTTGTCCTTCTCAGGTAGCAAGCCGGGCCGTGTTCCTATTAGCTGGAGTGTTGCTGATCCTGTTTGGGGTGTTTGGTAAGTTTGGAGCAGCTCTTGCTCTGATGCCCGACCCCGTCATAGGAGGAATCAACCTGGTCACTCTGGCCATGCTTGTGTCTGTGGGTATATCGCTGCTACAACAAGTACAGCTGTCTTCATCAAGGAACCTCATGATCATAGGACTCTGTATAGTCCTGGGTCTCAAGATACCCGTCTGGATGGTCGACAACGAAGGTGCTATTGTCACGGGTAATTACATATAGAACAGGGTTAGAAATTGTCATTCGTCCGGCAGCCCATGGCTAGTGAAAAAGATGCTGGGTTAGTAAAATGTTACAATGGATTGACTGGTAGTCCGAAGGACTAGTTGAAATATAAAAATATATTATTAACTACATGTGTTTAGCTAGTTTAAATGTAATCTACTCTAAGAAATGCACTTGTCCGAATGACTAGTACGATGAAAGGACTAATTTCGACCCCTGACTTATCATTATATTTGTAACTTATTATGTCATGTACGAAAAATCAAATCCAATAACAACCTGAGACGTATCACAGTATCAAAACAACGGACTGATGCCCTGAAATCTATTTTTTTGTGACGTCCGACAGTCCTATCAGGGTATGTTTTGTGGAAACGAATTTCAAGAGGACGCAGTGTTCTATTCTATGTCAAAATGTTAAATCTAGAACTAAAATGTTACCCTCACTATCATATATGAAACTAAATGTGAAATTATCAAATAATAATCATTTATAAGTATAAACAGAGAAGTACTTTTGAAATTTGTTTCCACAAAAATTACCCTTTATGACAGTCCCTTGAAATTCTTCGCGAATTCTTTATGTGTTGAATTATTATCCGATACATAACAAGTACCTATAACCCGTAACGCTTACTTCGACGCCGCTAATGGCTGAAATATTGCACTAGCGGCGTTAAACAATACCCTTCTCACTCTTACTTCGCCTATAGGACCTCTGTATTGGTTTAGTAACAATAAGATGCAGAGACAAGAGCTGTGCGGGAATGCAGCGTTTTTATTTCCAACAAAAAATTTGTCGTAAAATACAATTTAAATTCGGTAAATTATAAGTTAAATGATACGTAAACATTCGAATGTTCACCTGTTCAAGATTAATGTTTAGAAGCTACGGCCTTAAAAGAGAATCAGAACAAAATGTGTACCCGGATATTCGTTAAGCGTGACAGCATTCGGGTCGTTTGTTTATTGAGAAAATAATATTTGACAACAATCATTACAGGTAATACTGAAGTGGACCAGGTGTTAACGGTGCTTCTCTCCACACCAATGTTCGTTACTGGAGTTGTGGGTTGTTTGCTTGACAACATCGCACCTGGTAGGTGTTTACTTATAGCATTATGATATCTGTGAATTTTATTACTTTAATGTGAATTATATGAAGGGAAATATTGTCTGTATATATTACTCTTTATAAAGAGAGAAACAAGATTTAATACAACGACCTTTTGGTCATAAGACATTATCTTTTGGTAAATATGCTCACTACACCATGTGCCAAAAAAAACCATTCATTATCATCGTGATTGGAGTGAAAGTGTACAATAAACAAGAAAGATCCATAAATTTTATACTCATGCCAATAAAGTTTGTCACCCCTGACATTGAAATGTCATAATAGACACAAAAAGTGTTCCAGGAGAGCAACAATTATATATATAAGTACGAATACATGGACATGATATTCAACCAAATCCAGTGGCTCAGTTAGGAATTCATCCACTTTCAAATTCATTACATTCAAATTGGGTAAATACCAAGGTGCAATGTAAACAGTTTTGAGCAGCCGGTGCCTTTACAACATCAAGCAAGCAGTGTCAATTTATTAACAGAATGACTTATTGTAACACTTCAATTCGAGTGGCGAATAACGAGTGGCGCCCCTGCGCGCTTCAATTAGGGCAATAATCCAAAAATGCATGCTGTCAATGAGTTCGTTGACATCTTGCAAGGCAACATCGTTCCAAACTCTCACCAGAGATGCCCCCATATCGTCTAAATTTGTCGGGATAGGGTTTAGCTTTCTTAATTGATGGTCCATGCGGTCCCACATGTGCTCGATGGGGTTCATGATTGGGCTTTTGGCAGACCAGGGAAGAGTGTTTACACCTTGCCTTGCCAGGAAATCATTAATTGCCCGAGCACGATAAGGGCGTGCATTGTCTTCTTATAGCAAGAAATTATTGCCATACACATGACGAGCATGTAGCAGGCAGGTTCGTTCAAGAACACGTCGGTAGGTCCGCTGATTGACGTTTTCCCGCAGGACGAGTAGGTCAGTTTTACCATTTTAGTGGATTCCCCCCACCCCCTCCCAAACAAGAACAGAACCGCCTCCTCTCATAAAAAACAACTCTTTTTCCATGTTTACGGGTAATTAGCAATCCTCACAACATCTCCGTATAGCAGGATCAAGTCACTATACTATATGAAATGTCAATGTACTATAAGAAATGAAGGAACACTATCGATTCTTGTAACAAAGGTAGTCTTTGATCAGTTTTGTTGATTTTCAATTGGGATTCACGATATTTTTGCTATGCCCTTAACCTTAACCGTTTTTGCAAAAATGCATGGATATTGCTCAATTTAAAGTTTTAAACATAAAAGTTTGGGTTTCAACTATGTTGTTGACAACTTAAATGAAAAAATCGATATAACATTGTTTTCAAAATTTCAGTTTTAAAAGTGTAAAGTTTCTTTTGGAATTCAGTTTAAATTGTAGCCGTGCAAAGACACATTGAAATGTCAATTCACTTCGTGTATTTCTATAAGCACGCGAAAGGTTATGTTGAATTAAAAGCACATGCTTTGCATGTATCAGGTTCACAAGTTGCGTTCACAAGTTGCATCCGGGTGAATGTTTGAATCTCTATGAACACAAAAAGCTTTGTACCAATTTCAAGGCATTTTCCGACAATTGAGGAAGGAGTGATCAACTTTATTGGCATGAGTATATTTCCTTTTGTTTGCAAGCCCTGAATGCAAACACAGTCATATTATTACTTTGCAGTATTCAATGAATCTTATCTCGAGTTCCGAGGGATAAAATATTCAAAATATTAACTCTTCTTAGATATGAAATCTCCCTCTTGCACACACACACACACTCCTGAAACTAATGGTACCGGCCTGCGTGGGAACATGTGACCTACGGGGCTGCGGTCGGACTCAATCGAGAGGAAATCTATCGAATACCAAGTCCGATTCTCGATAAAGTTAATAGTTTAAAACACACCATCATTTTAATCAGACTGCTTATCTATCGTCCAAAATGAAAGGTTTAAGCCAAAAAGAACGGAAACGAAGCCAATGTCCCTTTATTGTCGTCGTTCATTATCAAAATGTCTGCTTAAAGAAATAAAATTGTTATTTTTTAATATTCATATTTTGTTAATTGTTTTTATATCATTTTTGTTATTAGGTACACAAAAGGAAAGGGGACTTGCAACATGGTTGAACAGTTCATCGGAAGAAGATACGAAACAATACAGTACAAGTGGAGAAATCTATAATCTACCCCTCATAACGAGGTTATTACGTCACATCCGGTGTTGCGCATATTGCCCAACGTCGCCAACATTCGATGATAAAACAGATTCATGTCCGTGTAAAAGAAAATTGAAGAATAAGGATGAAAATGCAGAAATCAACACTGACAGTTTCAATTACGAAAATAAAAGTTTTGACTGCTCTTTAGAGGATAACATATTCACAACAGGGTCTGAAGATCTCGACAAAGATAAAATAGTAAAAACTCATCTCTAGTATCGTATGCATTAATGATGCCACAAATATTGACATAGGAAGACCTAGAAGCAACGATTTCTGAATACAATCGATACGTATAGAAGTGAATTTGTTGCCAATGACACTGCTAACGTTTTACATTTTTTCTCTCTAATTATATTTGTTAATATTGATAGCCCGAAATTACAACGTTCAAGAAAAATATTAGACATTTTCAATATAAACACAAACATACATTTTTATACAGTCTAGTTGCGGGGTGATATAGTCATCAGAAAGATTATGACATACAGACAATAATTTTGTTACATTTAAGTAGATGTAAGCTTAATGTTCAATGAGTGTTGATATAAAGAACGTGTGGACCTGGAATTTGTATACAGTCTATAGCTAGTTGCGGGGTGATATAGTCACCAGAAAGATTATGACATACAGACAATAATTGTGTTTCATTTGAGTAGATGTAGGCTTAATGTTCAATGAGTGTGTCAAGTTTTTGATATTTTTAAATCATAGCAGCCTTTTCACATTTCTAGTGGCATCACGTGTGACGGTTCCAAGTTTTAGCTTGTAATTTGTCTAAAACACTGTCGGACGAGATAGTAAAAAAGGTAAAAAGTGATATGCAGAGCATCATGGCCACTGTTTACGTCATGAAGCGTCCGTAAAATATAGACAGGACAAAATTCTGTACATTCATATGACGGTTCTCTGACGCTGGAAGACTGGGAGACTGTGTGTGAGCTTGTATGATCCCCATTCAACTGGTAGCAGAGTGTTAGTAGTGCACGGGTGCCAAGAATTTTCTAAAATGTACAAAGTATCTGATTAAACCATAGTTAATAGTTTATTTTGTTTTTCTTACTTTATGTTGAAACGTTAAAGGGAACAATAGATACTTCATATACCTTTTAAGCGCAGTACCACCCATGGTTCGTTAGTTCCAGCCGATGCTCGCAGGTTTCATCGCAATGCTTTACCACAATGGTGTTGCGGGCTCTCTCCCTGCAATAATACTAGCAGTCGCGATATAAGTAAATTACTCTTGAAAGCAGCGCTAAATCCCAGATCACCTCACCTCACCTGCAAATACCTGCAATGCGAATACTCAAGACTGGCTCTCATAGGCAAACTTTCTCCGCCCACAGATACTACACAAAGCATATTTTTCAAATTAACCACGACACTTTCAGACTTTATATACAGAAAACTGAAGGATGTAATCAACCTTTAAGTTATTTCTGCAATCTACGATGCTGTCACATTAAGCCCTATAACTGTTTCGTAGTTACTGTTGAGGAGACGAGAACTGTGCAAGTGTTCAATTCTCACATGGAAGAATTATGGGCATTCCCTCCAAACAGATCAAGTCATTAAATATTGTTAGAGCCTCTGTGGTATAGAATCGGCCCCTTTAAATATATCTTAGTATGTACATCAAACCCGGTATAGAATCGCTCCCTTTAAATATATCCAAGTATGTACAACAAACCCGGTATAGAATCGCCCCCTTTAAATATATCTAAGTATGTACAAAAAACCCGGTACAGAATCGCCCCCTTTAAATATATCCATGTATGTACATCAAACCCGGTAAAGAATCGCCCCCTTTAAATATATCCAAGTATGTACATCAAACCCGGTATAGAATCGCTCCCTTTAAATATATCCATGTATGTACATCAAACCCGGTATAGAATCGGCCCCTTTAAATATATCCATGTATGTACATCAAACCCGGTATAGAATCGCCCCCTTTAAATATATCCAAGTATGTACATCAAACCCGGTATAGAATCGCTCCCTTAAAATATATCCATGTATGTACATCAAACCCGGTATAGAATCGGCCCCTTTAAATATATCATGTATGTACCTCAAACCCGGTATAGAATCGCCCCCTTTAAATATATCCAAGTATGTACATCAAACCCGGTATAGAATCGCTCCCTTTTAATATATCCATGTATGTACATCAACCCCGGTATAGAATCGGCCCCTTTAAATATATCCATGTATGTACATGTACATCTAACCCGGTATAGAATCGCCCCCTTTAAATATATCAAAGTATGTACATCAAACCCGGTATAGAATCGCTCCCTTTAAATATATCCATGTATGTACATCAAACCCGGTATAGAATCGCTCCCTTTAAATATATCCATGTATGTACATCAAACCCGGTATAGAATCGGCCCCTTTAAATATATCCATGTATGTACATCAAACCCGGTATAGAATCGGCCCCTTTAAATATATCCATGTATGTACATCAAACCCGGTATAGAATCGCTTCCTTTAAATATATCCATGTATGTACATCAAACCCGGTATAGAATCGCTTCCTTTAAATATATCTTAGTATGTACATCAAATTCGGTATAGAATCGCTCCCTTTAAATATATCTTAGTATGTACATCAAATTCGGTATAGAATCGCTCCCTTTAAATATATCTTAGTATGTACATCAAATTCGGTATAGAATCGCCCCCTTTAAATGTATATAAGTGTGTACATCAAACCGAGAATAGAATCGCCCACTTTAAATGTATTTAATGATGTACATCAAACCCGGTATAGAATCGTCCCCTTTAAAGGTATCTAAGTAAATTTATGTACATCAAACCCGGTATAGAATCGCTCCCTTTGAATATATCTAAGTTTGTACATCAAACCCGGCATAGAATCGCCCCCTTTAAATGTAAATAAGTATGAACATCAAACCCGGTATAGAATCGCCCCCTTTAAATGTATATAAGTGTGTACATCAAACCCAGAATAGAATCGCCCACTTTAAATGTATTTGATGATGTACATCAAACCCGGTATAGAATCGTCCCCTTTAAATGTATCTAAGTATGAACATCAAACCCAGAATAGAATCGCCCCTTTAAATGTATGTGATTATGAACATTAAACCTGGTATAGAATCGCCTCCTTTAAACGTATCTAAGAATGAACATCAAACCCGGTATAGAATCGCCCCCTTTAAATGTATATAAGTGTGTACATCAAACCCAGAATAGAATCGCCCCTTTAAGTGTAAATAAGTATGAACATCAAACCCGGTATAGAATCGCCCCTTTAAGTGTAAATAAGTATGTACATCAAACCCGGTATAGAATCGCCCCTTTAAGTGTAAATAAGTATGAACATCAAACCCGGTATAGAATCGCCCCTTTAAGTGTAAATAAGTACATGTATGTACATCAAACCCGGTATAGAATCGCCCCTTTAAGTGTAAATAAGTATGAACATCAAACCCGGTATAGAATCGCCCCTTTAAGTGTAAATAAGTACATGTATGTACATCAAACCCGGTATAGAATCGCCCCTTTAAGTGTATATAAGTATGTACATCAAACCCGGTATAGAATCGCCCCTTTAAGTGTAAATAAGTATGAACACCAAACCCGGTATAGAATTGCCCCTTTAAGTGTAAATAAGTATGTACATCAAACCCGGTATAGAATCGCCCCTTTAAGTGTAAATAAGTATGAACATCAAACACAGAATAGAATCGCCCCCTTTAAATGTATTTGATTATGAACATCAAACCCGGTATAGAATCGTCCCCTTTAAATATATCTAAGTTTGAACATCAAACCTAGAATAGATTCGCCCCTTTAAATGTATGTGATTATGAACATCAAACCCGGTATAGAATCGTCCCCTTTAAATGTATTTGTTAATGTACATCAAACACGGTATAGAATCGCCCCCTGTAGATGTATAGAAGTATGGACTTCAAACCAAGAATCGAATAGCCCCCTGTAAATGTATACTTTTCAGAAGTATGTGAAACAAACCCAGAATAGAGTCGCCCTCTGTAATTGTATTTAAGTAAACTTCCGGGCAAAAGAAAGGTTTCACTTTAGAATAGTTGTATTAAATGCCATAAAGCTGGTACAGGTTTGAACTCCTGCCAAAAACATTAGCCCAAATGCAGCATTACCACAACCACAACTCTATGCCTTGTTTGAAACGTGCAAAACGTGATTTTGAGAAAGCAGGCATTCAGTAAGCAAAAAAACACCAAGAATATGCCCAGATTTACACCAGCGCAACGAGACAGAGCGATCGGCATGGCCACAATGGGAGCGTCACAACGTCAGATAGCCAGAACTTTCAACTGCTCCAAGACCACCATCAGTAGGTTGATAATTCGTCACCAGCAGACAGGACAGACTCACGACCGGCTCAGATCGGGAAGACCGAGAGTGACAACACCGGCCGATGACCGCTACATCCGTCAGATTCACTTGCGAAACCGATTTGTGACGGCGACGTCAACGGCGGCAACAGCACTAGGATATGGCATCAGCAGGCGAACAGTCCTTCGACGACTTCGTATGGCTGGTATATGAGCCTACCGACCTTTCCGTGGAATGGCCTTGACCCGTCTACGCCGTCAACGCAGACTGCAATGGGCACGAACTGTACGTCGGTGGCAGCGACGTGACTGGGCGAGAGTGCTCTTTACAGACGAAAGTCGATTCTGGCTATTCAGGAACGATGGCCGAGCTCGAGTTTTTCGACGGAGGGGAGAACGACTGGGGCCAAACTGCATTAGAGAAGTCCATCCTTTTGGAGGTGGGGCGTCATGGTATGGGGCGGCATTTGTGGCCAGATTACAACACGGATGGTAATTATTCGAGGAAACCTGAATGCTCAACGATACATTGATGAAGTGCTGAGACCTGTTGTGGTACCCTTTATTCAACAGCAGCCAAGAGGTTTACTTTTGCAACAAGACAACGCAAGGCCTCACACCGCCCAAATTGTTTAAGACTACCCGAACAACGTTAACGTCAACGTATTGCCCTGGGCACCTTATTCACCAGACATGAATTCCATTGAACATCTCTGGAAGTACCACCCCCAGCGAACCGACAAGAACTGGAACAGACTCTATTGAACTTATGGAACAGGATTCCTGCAGACGTTATCCGACGATTGACGACGTCAATGAGGAGGCGTGTTTTGGCGTGCATGGATGCCCAGTGTGGTCACACTCGCTACTGATAACGTGTTACCTTACTACTTTGCCCATAATGGATTCTTCAATCAAGTTTTCAATGAACTCTTATTTGTGTAATTTTCCATTTTGACCCCTTGACGCTTTCTTTGTGTAATGCGGAGAAGACAGTTTCGACATTATAATGTATTTTCTTTTCAATAATGAATAATGATTTGTGTTTATAAATTGATCATGAAAAATCTCACATATGCCTTTGTTTTTGTTGATTAGTCATGTGAAGTCGGTGAAACCTTTCTTTTGCCCGATAGTTTATGTCACAAACCCGGTATAGAAACCCCGGTTTTAAAGAATCACTACAGAATGAGTGAAAGAACAGTCGAACCAAACAATGAACTTTGAAAAAGGAACAAGAAAAAGAACAGTTATAGAATGTTTTGAAACAGTCAGGAAGCTATCTGATGTGTATTGTAGATACACGAAGAGAAGGGTACTTTTGCGAGTTTTCCACTCTGCAAAATCATCTACCACCTTATCAATGTTGACAATGAAATACCTGTGCATATGAAGTAGTGCAAGAGCACTAAGCCGCCCCGTTAACATTGTTGACCTGATATATGTTCACACGTCTCATTGCGCTGAAGGAACGCTCAGCCCTTGCAGAAGACCCTGGCATTGTCACAAGTGATTTTGGGGCAATATGGCTATTCGGATAAAGATCCTCTTTTGCGAAGTCCAATGTTGCCAACAAACCGTTTCTCTTCTGCTGGAACATTTAGCCAACGTGATTTCCATGGCCTGATTTCTACCGTCTGTTGCTCATGTGAATTGTCTTTCAACTCAGTGAACTGTGCGAATATTCGCATACCAATGTCCTCGGTCATATTATGGACTGTTCGAATGTAAAAACTCCTGAGCTTCGAATCATTTGGCCTGTCCTTTAGTTGCTGAGACATATGACCTATCAAATTTCTAACATTTACACAACCAATAATTTGAAATTTATTGCGTCATATCCACATGTTTTGTTAAGGTCCTGAAATAGAATGGGAAAAGAGCTCGACTGGCGGTAACATCACAGAAACCCTTTCTAAACCGGACACGTGTTGCTGGTTGAAGTTGGAATTACCGCACTTGCATCATGTAGTTGAGGGGAAACGTATCCTTTTTAGGCTGAACCTGCGATTCAACATCAAAAGTTTGCTGCCAAATTTAGTATATGTATTTCAAATGTGTCTGAACAATAACCAAGTTGATGCTGGTACAAGCAATACTAAACTGAGTTGCAAAAGAAACTATAGGTCCATTTCAAACTGGTATAAAAGATAGAATATTGCAAGTATGTGAAATAATTGTTCGTGAATTATTTGTTAACCAAAGCCCTTTCTAACGGTGTAGCTTTTATGCTCCTGACTATTGCAGTTTTAAAATTATATCGCACCAAACATGTGTGGGGTAAAAAATTGACATTTTTCCACAGTGATAAAAATAACAACTTAAACATGTCATCATTTGTTTAATTCAGTGATAAATCAATAAATCAATATCTCATGTTAGCTCCTGTAGCATTAATGCATGTTTGTACACGTCGTCTCATGGAAGTTGTCAGACGTCCGATGACGTTAGCAAGGATACGACGCTATTCTTCCATCAAGGCCTGTTGGAGTTCCTGTATGTTTTGTGAAGGTTGTTGGCGTAGTCGCAGTCGTCGGCCCAACTCGTCCCATAAATGTTCAATTGGATTTAAATCGGGGGAACATGCTGGCCAAGGGAGGACACGGACGTTTCGTTGGTTCAGAAAATCCTGGGTGGCTCTTGCAGTATGGGCCGTGCATTATCGTGCTGAAAAAGGGTGCCATGAGGTCAGTTGTTCCGAAATGGTACCAGAACTGGCTCTAAAACCTGTCTGCGATATTCAGCTGCATTACAATTCCACGAATTATCACTAAGTCAGTTCTGTCACCACCGCAAACGTCTCCCCACACCATTACGCTTGGTCCGTTGTAGGGATGAACCTGACGAATGCAAACTGGGGCAAATCGTTCGCCTTGACGTCTGTAAACCCGTTCTCTCCCATCGCTGTGAAACATGCAGAATCTGCTCTCGTCACTAAACAACACTCTTTGCCAGTCTGTTCCGCCGATGCCTCTGGGTCAAGGCAATTCCACGCTGGGCTCTGATTCCTGCAGAACGTTATCTTCTAAGCACTGTCCATTTGCTGATGGGTCGACCGAAAGCTGTTGCCGCTGTTGACTTTGCCGTTTTAAACCGGTTGCACAGATGGATATTTTATTTTTATCACCACAAATATCAGTAGACCTTTATTGCAACGTTTTCCTTTGGATTAGTTTTCACAATTTATTTTATAGCTTTTGTTAGAATCTGTTGAGCTCTGTTTTACCAATGTAACAATCGAGAAGGATTCGCATACAAAATTCGAAACGTATCCCTCCTGATGATAACCAGATTTTACGTGTGCTTCCTATGAAATACATAATATTGGCAAATTGAAAACGCCATAAGAATTTTTCTATAATTTGTTAAAAACAAGTGACTCAAATGATATTGCCCTTTGCATTGAAACACACGCAAATAGACTAAGGCCTATATCACTCAATGTATGTACTAGTTTGATATCATGGTGTTCAAACTGCAGTCTAAGTATACCAAGCCTCAAAAATGCAGTCTAGGTATACTAAGCCTCCAAAATGCTCGTTATACTCCCATATGGGACTATACACGTTTCTATTTCACGCAAAAACTGCGAATTTCATCTTTGAGTTCTTATATACTAAACAAAAAAAGAAACGCATAGGTGAATTTTTTCCGGATAAATGAGTTTTCAAAACAAAATATGTCCATAAAAACTGTGAAACACATTTGGTTGTAGAAACATTTTGATTGTAACAATTTTGACAGTTCGAATCTGTCACTGATTTCAAAATTATGAATTTAAACGCGTTTTTGACAAAAAAGTAAAAAAACATCGCCAAAACGGAACCAAAAGCACTTTGAAAGTTTAAATTATTGGAAACGTGCGTGTATTCACCTTCTCCACAAAGGGCTTTCACCGATCACGAATTGCAATAGGAGTTTTACGATATGAAGAGTAAATGCAAATTCCACGTTTTGGCACTACAACTCGAATCACCGCCATTGGCAGAATTCAGACTGGAGAGTCGCAAACACTCCTTGCAAGGGGTCATAACGTCTAAAAGAGCACAAGCACTTGTCTTTTAGAACGCTTCCAAAAATGTTGTTCCACCGATGATTGTCGACGTTCTGGAACACCTTGGGTCATCACAGAGGGTCAAGATCGCTAAATTTGGTTCCTTCATCCATATGTTACTGAATTTTCAATGCTCTGTACATAGCTGCCAGGGTGCCAATACTACACAAAATGTCGCCACAAACAGTACGGAATCGTTTGCAACAGATCAGATTGAGAGTCAGCAATGCATCAGGATTTCTTTTGCCAAGAAGAAATGAAAAAGAATTGGGTATACAGACGTGTACAAATGAAAGATATGCTCCAAACTGCCAAAGTCAAGTCGTTAGATTTTGGAAAAGGTAACTTGATGATGTTGGTGGCCATATGTTACACATTTCTTTCTGGTTTCATTCATTTTCAAGGCAGTCTAATGGGCTTACGTTCAAAACACACTATCATCAAACGACACCTGCTTCTAGTAAATGACGTAGCGTCGTAACGCTTTCCACTACATCGACAGAGCACATACTGATGGTGTCACAAGATCATTTCTGACATGTTACAACATCAATGAGATCCCTTATCACTTACATAATCAGGATCATAACCTTATTGAACACCTTTGAGATTAACTGGATTAACCTCTCTGGCAGCGTTAACGTTTACGTCAAATGCTTCAAACCTGGCCCAGTTTTTGCAGGACAAATTGGAGACCATAATCCAAGCATCAATATAGCGACTTATACAGTCTATGCTAAGGCGTTTGAATATTGTTAAGCGTTCATGTGGTGGTGAAAACAGACAATGACATTCAAGTGACCTCTGATTAGCTAAAGGAAGTTAAAGTCTTAGGGCGTGTATGATATCATAAAGAGCAATGATCCTGTTATCTCCATGAGAAATTTCAGTTTGTTATACACATTTACGAAAGGACAGTGTCAATTCAAAATTGACTGTAACCACACATTGCAATATCCAGCTATGCGTTTATTTTTGTGTATAGTATATTATTATCTATCAATGAAAAACGTTTGAATTTTGCAATTACAATAAGTTAATACAATAAATATAATGTTAAAAATCTTAATTTGATCGTTTAATCTTGGTTTTACAGGTTGTTCGGATATGATAAGCGAAGAGTTTTACGCCGCTTCCCTACGGACATCAGACCGTTTGACGTTTTCTTCAGCACCTTAATGGCGGAAGGTCACGTGACACCCAGATGGCGGCGCCCATGACTTTGGGAATAGAAACGTGTATAGCGAGTATTAAAGAGGCTAGGTTTACTTAGACTGTTCAAACATTTTTTTTTGTGTTTGATTTCATTGATCAGTTTATACTTTTTATTTGTAGACATATATAACAGAGCTTACAATTACATTCAATGAAACTTGTATCAATTTTATAAAAAAGATTAAAAACAAACATGTTAAATATTGTTTTATTTTATTACACACCTCATATACATGCAGATAAACATATAGATACCAGTTTCATAAATGGAATGTTTTATTTCAGGATTTGAGTGATCTGGTAGGACAGTGATCTGCTTGTTTTAAAGTGCTTGTTTTTAATACTGACTCACTCAGTTGATGTGCAATAGCCTTCTCCCCCAAACAAGCTGCCTGAAATGGACATTGTTTCTACAATTTCAGGATATATAATATAAATTAGATAGATATAGATGTTCACATTATCAAATCTGACGTCATATCGACATTTGATTGATAAAGCTTAGAGCCAATGTGTATAAATAGTAACCGACCTGGACCTCGGGTTCAATTCGGATGAACCTTCGCGCACGTGATACATGAACACCTCGTTTAACGGCCTCAACGATTGATTCATGTGCGCTCGGGTTCATCTAACTTATACACCTGGGTCCCCTTTCACAAAGCCCTAAGGTGATCGTCAGTCCTTAAGGGGGCCTTAGTGCAATGTTAATAAAGGGTAAAAAGGTTGATTTGTCAAGTAAAAAATACATAGGTTAAAAATAAGGACCCCTACAGCAATTTGACTTTTTAAAATAGCATTTTAAAACATCTATATGAAGCTAACAAAATCAACTGTTACTCACATTGCAACCATTCTGGTGAATGTCAATATTTTGTTGATGATTTACTATGACTGAACCTCTATGAATGTATAAACATGCCAGGTTGCAGTTGGTCTGTATGTTTTGTGCTTGTATTCATCTAAAAGATATCTACCAGTTGCATGCAATAAGTTATTACTGTCTATGTATCTACAAAGAAATAAAATTAACATTTAAAATTAAAATGACATTTGACATTTTGCCCAAAAATAAAACTGTATGAATTTGGAATTGTTCATTTCCAAAAAAAATCATTGTTTTAACTGCATCACGGCTCTTTGGTCCTTCATCTCAAATCTTGAATAAAGTACTCAAACTTCAAGTAATGACATCGTTAATAAAATTTTGGAATTTTTTATTACGAATTCTTGAGGGATTCGAACAAACATCCTCAGAATGAGGAGACCAAGCAATGACCATATCGGCAGCTAACCAATTCGCCCATTTCGCCATTCAGTATCTAAATGGCATATACCTCTAAATAGATCATTACTTTTCTAACACAGATCTTGCCCATAGTACTCGAACTGGGAATCACTTGTTCTGGTATCGTTAGCGGAAGGTTCTGTGATGATGAAACACTGCCCATCTGTTTCCCTGTAGTTGACACCAAGGCAGGTTGGGTCCTTAAATCCAATTGCTGCACATTGTATCCTTGATGATGCAAAGAAACTAGAAGCCCCTGATTGTTCAAGTTTGACTCCCGTTATCAGTGGGAACTTGGTTTGGGTTCCACAGTCTGAAATTTGGTAAGAATTTAATTAAGTGTTGATGAAGTGAAATAATTTCATATGATAATTTTCATATGAGATAATATACTAGTATATATATGAGGCATAGAATGGTCCCTAACCTGAGCGCCACATATGGATGCGGGTTGAATACTCCCCAGGGAATTGAATTGGAAAAATGATCGGACGGTGAAAGAATGCCATTGACCATGGGAAACAATGTAAGTGCCTTGAGCAACCACAAGTGGTTTTATATGCGCGCTATGCAAATATCCATATACTAATATAATAATAATCTAATTGAAATCAGATTGGAATGAATTTGATTGGCTTGAAATATAAATGTCAACTAAACAGATACTATTGTGCAATACTCATATCAGACACCAAGGTGCGAGTGATATGTTATATCTAGTGTCAGTGAGATTGAGCAAATCATATGAGAATATGTGATATACTATTTATAAAAAACATAATATGACAATGATAATGATTTATTAATGTTTTGTTCTTTTTCGTTCTTCTCAAACAAACATAATTTTTATAAGTAAAACATACTTATATCATGGGTCATGTCTACCCAGGCTCGAAATAAAAGAACTGGCCAAATGTATGAGGAAATTTTAAACCTGAAAAAAATAAACCCTTTCTTTCATGATTCACACCTAACGTGATTAACCCCAAAGTTTAGAATCTGAAAAGGTTCTGTTACCAGCAGGGCAACACATTAAAGCGGTTCCGGTCCAACATGAGTACCTTAACTAAAAAAAGTATTGTAGATGTCACCAGGAATCTTGATGAAACCTTCCCGATTGAAAACTATATGAACATGTGCATAGAGCTGTAAATGTAAAGGGCCAAAGCTACGCCAATTACTGTTCATGCACCTAGTCGCCTTCTGCCGAACTGGCTCCAAATGCATGGAAATCATTTTTCCTATTACCGTCTGAAATACTCCTCCAAATAAAACACCCTAGAATTAAATTGATCAAGAAACGTCCTGCACAACTTGAAAGATACAAAGATGCCTTGAAAAGTATAACTTTAGGATACAAAATGTAGAAATAAAATCAGCAACCCTGCTCGCTGGAGACAAGCAAAGACTTGAATAAACAGACAACTTTCTCACCTTTACTTATAACCACTGTCGCGTGACTAAACATGCACCAACTTTAATGCTCCTGCCTGAGTTAGAACGCTCATGTTACCGTATTTACCTTAAAATACATTAATTTATAGCATCAATATAGAAGATATTCGCAAAAAAATTTTCAAATGAAAAGTTGATATCTGTCATCAGTGTTATGTAAACATAAAGCCCATAACACTTGATTGACTTGCCTAATCAGTCATAATTCATATGGAAAACTGAACCATGATGTAACTGCTCTGCTGAAGTTGCTAGGGTTTAGTTCCAATCATTGATAAGTATAGAGAAAGAAAATATTTTCAAGAGAGAACTTTGTGATTAACTTTTATTGTAGCATCATTGCACAATGTTGAATACTTTGAACTCCAAAAATGGTAAATCAGTTGAGGAACAGTACTTGGAACAACACCATTGTTGACATCATATTGTAGAACACTGTATACTTGTTCTGACCAATAATTGTAAGCAAAAGTCATCAATGAATATCAAATGGATTCTATTTGTGTGTAAACATTGCTCGACATTTCCCAGCATGTATTTTCACAATTAATCTGTAGAACTCATGGCTGTTTAATACATTACAAATATGTAATAGAAATGTAGCTCACATGGTTGTTTATTGTGAAACCGATCTGTAGCTCACATGACTGTTTATTTAGAAACCTATCTGTAGCTCACATGGTTGTTTATTGTGAAACTGATCTGTAGCTCACATGACTGTTTAGTGTGAAACTGATCTGTAGCTCACATGCCTGTTTATCGTGAAACTGATCTGTAGCTCACATGACTGTTTATTCAGCGACGAACCTGTAGTACCCATTTTATGACACCAATCTGTAGCACACATGATTGTTTATTACAAGACCCATTTATAGCACCACATTAATATGACGGAAATACCATATGCAAAGCTTACTGCATGATGAGTAAAAACTCATCGGGACATTTATGAAAAACAAATAAATTTGTGGTTTGCCATTTCGGTGTCAATAATGGGCCAACAACAATTTAGTTCCTGACTTCGGATCAAAGAATATGTATGTAAAGTTTTATCCTGCCCTAAATATTGTTTGAATTCTTTTAATTACAAATAATAAACATGACTCTCAACATTTACTTTATTTCGAAGTTTTGAACTCTCATTAAATCACATCATTTCTTGATCTGCCAATGCTGCAATGTACAACTTGAATTTTAGAACAAAGGATGAAGGTTGATGCTTTTTTTATGTTGGTGAGTAACTATTGCTTAAAATTAACCATAAAACTCGTTCTCATCAATACCAAGTTATTTATTCTATACTAACCATCGACACTTGTGTCTTGTCCCGCCACTTCGACCTAACACAAGATGAACGTGTCAGTAGTTGAGGTCATGATCTCTTTCTTAATCCTCAAGAATCGACCGGTCACTTCAGACGTACACTCCAGGGTGTCCAGCGAACCGAAATTCCCACCAACATACTGGACACACTCTTGACCAGTAGCTTCTGGACAACGGGCAGGGTTCGTCTTGAACACGTCCACTCGAAAATCGTGTAGTCGTTCAGCTGATGATTGCATGGAAATAATCATTCATATCAAGTGTTATATTAATATCAATAAATTTACAATGGATTTTGAATGTTTAATTGAATGGTTAATGAATCAAAAGTAAAATTTTATAACATTTTATATTTGCACTACTTATGCTTATTTTTATTCTGAACATTTACCCCCAATCCAAATTTATGACAACATTTTCGATTGAATTCGAACAACGTAAGCATCCAATTACATTTATAGATATTAAGCATTTTCAATTTCAATCTGTCCCTCCTGTCTGTTTTAGTAACTTTAACCAATCAGTTTTTATGTATCTGCACCAAACTCAGTGCACCGCCATATTTACTTGTCAAAACAGTAACTTTATAATTTTGTGTGCAGCTCGAATTCAGATCAAAGAAGATTCAAGCCTTTGTGAAATACGTTTGCCATTTTTGGAAAATCCGACTTGCAAATACAAACAAACAAAAACTGCACAGGAACTGATGCAGGATTTTCGTTTTGGCTGTAAGGCAAAATTGGGGGCGTCATCATTGGGATCGTTGCAGTTGGATAATTGTAATATTTTCATATGAGTAGAGGTTCTCAATTGAGCTCCTGGACAGACGTAGGAGTTTTTGTTGTCGAGCATTGCCTGCTGCTGTTTCATCTCTAGGGATTACACTAGATGCACAAAGCCAGGAACAGAACAGATTACCTCTAACGGAAGAATATTACTACACTACCTTAACCATTGTAGATCCGGACCTGTCTGTCCTTAATTGAGCATGTCCAGGTATTTGCATCTTTGCCTGTCTGGCCAACCTAATGGCACTCCCAAGTTGTGCATATATTTTACAACTTATTTCGAAACCAAATTACCTTTGTTAGTTTAATGGAGTCCTTCCGGAGTGATGTCCTCTTTGTGAATTACTTTTGGATGCAATCTCATTAAAATCAGCTCGAACCTAACACGTACCTTGTCAAAATCGGAATACTGATACCTGTCCGTAGGGGTCAAAAGGATGACCTTTAACGTTTCATAGTTTTTATAAATATTTACTCTGCTGACATGTGTAGTCATGTCGCCTCGCCTTGAACTTGAATTGCCGGAGTGGATGACATGACATGAGCCCTATGCAGCACTTCTGAGATAAGAAACTCAAAAGGTTGCTCACAATAGTACTCAGAAACACACGAGGTATTAGTGTGACCTGAGGCTCCGTTAAAAAAGCAAACTGAACTCCCATTCTTTAACACTGCACTATCTTATAGTGACTTACAATCACCTCAGTGGTTTGCCAAAGTAGGCTCTGATTCTTATGAAATTGTTTCGGATATGCATATTATTAAAGGCGGCGAGGTATGAGAACTAGATTGTACCCTTTTGTTTGCGACTTTATACTTACTCCAGTCATCGTCTCTGTTCTTGATAGTGATGTTTTTGATGAGGTACTCGGCTAGAAGGTCGACCATCCACCATGGACTCATGTCGTCATGGTTGGTACTCATACAACTCAGCTGACTGAAGTCCCCGTTTGTGGATCCATCCACCACCCAGGAAGGGTTGGACCTCGCAGGGTAGTTTGAACTAGAGTAGGTCGGCTTGTTCAGGGCAATGTTGGATACTGCTGCTTCTAAAGATATGAAATAAACTAGATTGAGTAAAAATATTACATTTGAAATCACAACATCTACTTTTTTAGACAAAATCCTTTTAAGATTAAAACCCACACTATGTGAGTCAGACACAATCACAAGGTTTGATAGTGATTTAATGTTGGTACAGTCGTTGTCTTCGTTTTGAAAGCCAAAAAGTTATTTATAGGAATCGTGTATGCATGTTATGAGACTACTTTGATATATTCACTAAAAAAACGTAATCTTCCACAAGATACGAAAGTTCTGCCTAGAAAAGCAGAGTTGCTTTTGAAATTTTTTAACCTAAGGTAAAGGTACCATTTACAATGTTGAATCATAACATAATATGATATGATATAAACTGACTCACCTTTTGCTGTCTGTGAGAGCAACCACAAGAAGAGAAGCCTTGTCGTCATTTTTCTTTGCAATTAAATAAATTTCCTTTTATTCAAAACAGCAAGTCTTAGTGCCATGTGTTTAAAAATTGCTGTATTGAAAGTGTAAGATACTGCAGTGTAATATCTATACTATAATTATCCTTCATAAATTAAGTCAGCAATCACAAACTTCAAACACTTTACGAAAACAGAATCACCCATGACATTTCAGAAGATCATGAAATTTTAAACTTAAACAGATGCACCAAAAATATCATAAAGTCACTTAAGGACGTTGGTATTTCACCTTCGTATGTCCTGGCTGCTTGAACAACAATGACGTGGCAGTCGTCCAAACTCGAGAGAATATACTCTTCTATAATTCAAATGACTTCTCTGTTTGCTCCTAGGGGATACAAGGACATTATACAACGATTTGAACAGAAGGATTTGACTGTTTATTGGACAAGCAGTAAACATTTCATGCCAATAGTTTGCGGATAATTACTCTACGCAAAAATCAATGCCCGTGAAGAAGAGGACAAACATACAATGATAGAATGTCATTAGGAATGTAAATATAAGCTTCTTGGTCCATTGAGAAAACTTAATATGTATTTTTTCACAAATCCGTTGACAAAATAAATCAATCATTTAAGTGTAAATATGAACAATGTAAAATAAACAGACATGCATACTTAACAGCTTTTTACTATTCAAAATGTTTTACATTGTATGAATGATAAACAGATAATGTTTTTACAGTCATATTCTACCTGTTTATTGGAAAAAAATATTCTACCTTTCAGTTTCAGTGCCTTTTAGTGCATCCTCCTATATTACTTATTAAGTACCTATATTCTTAAAAACCCTTTCACTTAAACTTGATCTTTCTATCGCTGTTGCACGCCCCTGTGTTTCGACCAAAAATCCTTGACTAAGCACTGATCTTGGCTAAAGAGAAAAAATACATCAGTTTGTTATTGACGTCATAGTTAAACGAGTCAATAGATTACAGAAAAAGTTAACCAAGACAAACAAGATGTTGTCCAGAACTGATAAATTTTTATACACAGTGAAATGACTCATAAAGATAAATTGTTACGCCAATAATATATTGCAAGTTGTTAGTTTATCGTATTGTTTGTAATTATATAAATGTACCGCTCTGTAAATCTAAAAAATGTAGACTGGGCCTATATGGCCTCCACTGCAAAGAAATAAAGATTGATTGATTGATAATGACTAGCTTGAGGTTGTGGTAAAAGCTTTAATAACACTTATATACCTCAAGGCCCATTTAACACTATTTGAAGCGAGTTTTTGTTCGGGAGAACATCCGTCGGAATGGAATTGAGAGGGCCTTAGACTGTATAACACCCCGCCGGGAGGGCCTTGCACTGTATAAGACCCTGCTGGGAGAGCCTTATACGAAATAATAACATCCAAGGAGGTTATTATTTATTATGAGGCCCTCCATTTCGCACCTTATAATTTCAAAGACCGGTAAGGTAATCGATCTCAAAAAATTTCAGAAACTAAACCGCGGGATTCGAACCTACAACCCTTCGCTCTGTAGCCCAAGACTTATACCATTAGACCACAAAGGATTGGTGAATATGAAGGAATTGTTTTGTGAGGTCTTTGCTGCTCTCCTAGAACTTGATGATATTAAATTGCTCTCTACTGTACACTTTCTACGTCAGAGATGTGGTGTATCTCTGTAACAAAAAATAATAACGCCCTTAATATGCTTATGCTATAGCGTTCTGGCAAAATGTCCAAGATAAAACATTTCGTGGCAGAAAACGGGGGATTCGAACACAGAGACACTCACTTCGCAGTCCAAGATTATACCACTAGACCACAAAGGATTGGTAAGTGTGAAGGGATTGACTGTTGATATCTATTCTGCTCTCCTCAAACTTTAAAAGTTTATTTTCACTGTTCACCTTAAATGTTAGAAATGTGATTTTATTTTCGATATATGAAATTTGCAACAACCTCGTCCTCTAGCTATAGCGTTCAAGAAAAATTTCTAAATGTAAAATGTAAAAAAGTGGAACATTAGGGATTCGAACCCTCAACCTTTCAAGCTGTAGTCCAAGACTGTACCACTAGGCCACAGGGGATTGGTTAGTAAAAGGTTATTGACTATTGAAGTCTATTCTGATCTCCTCAAATTTAATGAAATTAATTTGTTGATTTTTTTCGCTTTTAAGTTAAATAAGTGATTATTTCGGTATATAAGATAGATAACACACACATCCTCGGGTGTTATAGCAAACAGAGGCCTTTGCCTACGGGACGACCCTCGTGCGCTGACGCGCACTCGGGTCGTCCCTAGGGCAAAGGCCTCTGTTTGCTATAACACCCTCGTATGCGTGTGTTATCCATAAGTAAACATGCCCATGAGTTTTATTATTGTCTGGTAATAGGGAGGAGAGGGATTCAATAATGGATTAACGTACGGGTAGATGTTTTCAGTGTAAAAGGTTAATATATACAGAACTAAGTCCGTAAGACAATAACGATCAGTTGGGAGATAGTTCGTTTAACAGGTGATACCTAACATTAAACAATGCCGACGCGCACCGTCAAACAATGTGTCAGAATGTTCTATATGAAGGTATACCCCAAGGTAATTGACCATCTAGAGAATAAATCATTCTTGATGCTTGCATGCACAAAAACGCAATGGTATGGTGGGTATATCCTTGAAGTCTCTGAGGTTAGTCCGCAAAGGTTGAGGTACAAACAAGTCAATATTTCCAATTGTGTTGAAATAAACAAATTAAGTGCAGATTTACATGACATGGGGCAATAACAAATATTTTTTCCAAAGCATCTATAAGGCTCTAGTTATTTCAACATGCATGCATTGATAACGTCTAGTTAAAAAAACTTTTAAACATCTGTAAAAATACATATATTAGACAAGTAATGAATAAATAAACGCAAAAAAAAATAATTTTATTTCCTGTTCCCTGAGTACTTTAATGCAGAAATCTGTGTTATCATTTTACCGTTTGTAATAATATAGATAATTTTTTTTAATTTATCATTCATTTAATTTATCATTCAATATTTTCATAACTGTAAATTTATACATATTCAACATGAACCAAAAAAATCAATTAAATTAGACTAGGAATAAATATGAGTGATTGTTAATGACTACTTCTTTGAAAGGACGCGAAAACTGGATAATGGTACATATGCCAGCATAAACTATACACAAACCAGAGCCACAGCGTGATTCACCATAATCTGCATCATTTAAAACACGCAATAGAGATGATGAATTATTGTCTGTAACTAATGTTACAACTTGATCGGTTGCTAGTCACGTTACCTGTTCAATACATCCAGTGTTCCTTTAGTAACACTTTCAACAATAACTAGTTTTGCCTAAGGTAAGAGGGGAAAGATTGATACAATTTTTGACTGAATGACGTTCTGATGAACAGGTATTCCCCCTTCGGAGCTTACTGCATCAGTTCAGAAGATATAGCGCATTATGGATAAAGAGCTTGGACTGATTAAACATAAACTATGACTTGTTATCAATTCTACGTCATCATTTAAGATAAATGCTAACATATACTTTATACCCTTTACGTATTACCTCTCATTTGGATGGAGACAACGAGTTAAAATGAAATTGAGGTATCACACCTGTTCATTCTATCATGACAAGGAACTACCTGTCACTTATCTAGAGGTATTAAGAGTAGTTATTACGGCAATATTCAACTAGTGTATTACCACAAAGCAAGCATGACGTCACAGTTATGATAAAGCCAAAGAGGTTCATTGCATGAAGAGCCCGTCGTCTCGGTAGCAGTGTGCGTCATATGAGACTTCGTTCTGTCATGTTTTCATGACGTAAAAATCTTGAAATTGACTCCGCTTGAGTGACGATAAAATTTAGTTTATCACCACTGTAGCCTTATAGAGAGTTTATTTCACTAATAGAATCTAGTGTCTTTCAATCAATCCTATGATAAAAATAATAAATGAAATATATTCTAAAGCCACTTACAGAGCAATTGTTATATCTCCATATGTGCTGACTGCTTGAAAAGAAATCACTGGAATAGTCGTTCAAACTCAAGAGAATATACATCTCTATATATACATCTCTACATCTCTATAATTCATTACATTCACTATTAATGGCTCCCAAGGGACAACAACGCGTCTGCATGTCAAAGACACTTTAGACTGTCATCAGAACGTTTTGACTGCATATTTTGTCAAGCATTCATAAAAGACGAAAGTTGGCAGGTCAATACTTTGCGAACAATTAGTCAATGCCATAACAATTAGTCAATGCCATAACAATTAGTCAACGCCATAACCAATGCGCGTGAATAAGTAAACAAATATATATGATAGAATTTTTATATGTATGTAAATATAAACTTATTGTCTCATTAAGAAAAGATAACATGCCACTCTTTATAAACATGTTGTCACCATTAATCAATTTACAGTACCAATATGCACATTGTAGAAAACAGAAATGCGCACATTAAAGTTTTCTTCTTTTCCAAGCCTTAACAATTAATCAATTATACATTAGCATGAATAATAAACACGATGCCATTCAGTCGTTATCTACTGAGAGAAAAAGAAATCGATCTTACAGCCTCAAGGAGAGATACTGAGGTTTGCGAAAGGGGTTTGGGGAGCGTTGGTGAACTAACTCATCCCATCCTTAAAGATGCTGTATCATACTTGCAAGCGGTTCAGGATGAAACTTAGCTATTGAGAAATGAAATACATCACTTTGTAGAAAAATCTTTAGTCGAAATTTTGATATCATATTTAGATTGTTTAATCAACAATAACATACTTATTTCGACGCTTCAAGCACAGTACCCCTCTTAGAAAGAGCATGTCATTTTGTGAACCTGCTTTCGGTGACGTAATCATTATGCTTGTAGGATTTACACCGTGTCTCAACTACCGTAATTGCGTTCGATTGGTATAAACTTTAACAGCAACGAATACCTAATTCGGAGAAAAAGAATAAAAAATCTAGTGGAGCGCGACAAAGACGGTTTTCAAGCGTACATTTAGAAACCGGAAGTTGTGAAATGGCCACACTTGATTCGCCCTTATGTCGACTGCCGTTTCGGTATTGTTTGGTAAATTATCTCCTATTAATTTTGATGAATTTTGGTCCGATTTTCTCAAGGTTGGTCGCTAAATTTTTCTAAAAATACAACGTATACATTAAAAATACTTTAAAAATTATTGCAAGTATGATATAGCATCTTTAATGTAACAAGACAAGTCCCAAGGTGTTATATCGAAGCAGGGTGTGGTCGATAAGTAGACAAGTCTTTTCTGTTTCAAATCAAGATATGTCCCTTGGTTCGTACCTACTTAAAATTCTTGGATAACCACTAACCTTGAATAAAGAGAAAGAATACATCAGTTTGTTATCACAGTTGTCACAGTTGTCACAGTAAACGAGTCAATAGATAACGGTGAAAGTTAACAAAGCGTCCACATGATTCTCTGAACGCTTGCGGGAGTGGTAAAAGCTTTAATAACACTGAACACAAAATGCCCATAAGGTTAATTGTTGTCTAGAGGAAAGAGGGATTCAATCATTTGTTTAAATATACGTAGATGTTTACAGTGTAAAACGTCAATATATATATGGCCGTAAGACAGTAACGTTTATTTGGGGATTTGTTCTTTTCATAAGTGAGTTATTAAAATTTGCAGTCAATGCCCTCAAGCACTGTCAAATGTCAGGCTGTTTTATAAATGTTAATATCTCAAGGTAATTGAGTATTGACAGAGTAAATGGATATTAATGACTGTATTGATTGAAAACAGAACATTGCTATGGGTTGCTCCTGGAGATCATCTCTGAGTTAAATTCATATAGGTTTAGGTACAAAGAGGTCTCTGCGGTCAGTCCCTACGGGTTAAGGTGAGATGAGGTCTCTGAGGTCAGTCCCTATGAGTTAAGGTAAGAAGAGGTTTCTAAAGGTCAGTCCCTACGGGTTTAGGTAAGAAGAGGTCTCTGAGTTCAGTCCCTACGGGTTTAGGTAAGAAGAGGTCTCTGAGGTCAGTCCCTGTGGGTTAAGGTAAGAAGAGGTCTGTGAGGTCAGTCCCTACGGGTTAAGGTAAGAAGAGGTCTCTGAGTTCAGTCCCTATGGTTAAGATAAGAAGAGGTCTCTGAGGTCAGTCCCTGTGGGTTAAGGTAAGAAGAGGTCTCTGAGGTCAGTCCCTATGGTTAAAGGTATGAAGAGGTCTCTGAGGTCAGTCCCTATGAGTTAAGGTAAGAAGAGGTCTCTGAGGTCAGTCCCTATGAGTTAAGGTAAGAAGAGGTCTCTGAGTTCAGTCCCTGTGGGTAAAGGTAAGAAGAGGTCTCTGAGGTCAGTCCCTGTGGGTTAAGATAAGAAGAGGTCTCTGAGTTCAGTCCCTATGGGTTAAGGTAAGAAGAGGTCTCTGAGTTCAGTCCCTATGGGTTAAGGGGAAAAGAGGTCTCTGAGGTCAGTCCCTATGGGTTAAGATTAGAAGAGGTCTCTGAGTTCAGTCCCTATGGGTTAAGGTAAGAAGAGGTCTCTGAGGTCAGTCCCTATGGGTTAAGGTAAGAAGAGGTTTCTTAGGTCAGTCCCTATGAGTTAAGGTAAGAAGAGGTCTCTGAGTTCAGTCCCTATGAGTTAAGGTAAGAAGAGGTCTCTGAGTTCAGTCCCTATGAGTTAAGGTAAGAAGAGGTCTCTGAGGTCAGTCCCTATGGTAAAAGGTATGAAGAGGTCTCTGAGTTCAGTCCCTATGGGTTAAAGGTATGAAGAGGTCTCTGAGGTCAGTCCCTGTGGGTTAAAGTAAGAAGAGGTCTCTGAGTTCAGTCCCTATGGGTTAAGGTAAGAAGAGGTCTCTGAGGTCAGTCCCTATGGGTTAAGGTAAGAAGAGGTCTCTGAGGTCAGTCCCTGTGGGTTAAGGTAAGAAGAGGTCTCTGAGGTCAGTCTATATGAGTTAAGGTAAGAAGAGGTCTCTGAGTTCAGTCCCTATGAGTTAAGGTAAGAAGAGGTATCTGAGTTCAGTCCCTATGGGTTAAGGTAAGAAGAGGTCTCTGAGGTCAGTCCCTATGAGTTAAGGTAAGAAGAGGTATCTGAGTTCAGTCCCTATGGGTTAAGGTAAGAAGAGGTCTCTGAGTTCAGTCCCTATGAGTTAAGGTAAGAAGAGGTCTCTGAGGTCAGTCCCTATGAGTTAAGGTAAGAAGGGGTCTCTGAGGTCAGTCCCTATGGGTTAAGGTAAGAAGAGGTCTCTGAGTTCAGTCCCTATGGGTTAAGGTAAGAAGAGGTCTCTGAGGTCAGTCCCTGTGGGTTAAGGTAAGAAGAGGTCTCTGAGGTCAGTCTATATGAGTTAAGGTAAGAAGAGGTCTCTGAGTTCAGTCCCTATGAGTTAAGGTAAGAAGAGGTATCTGAGTTCAGTCCCTATGGGTTAAGGTAAGAAGAGGTCTCTGAGGTCAGTCCCTATGAGTTAAGGTAAGAAGAGGTATCTGAGTTCAGTCCCTATGGGTTAAGGTAAGAAGAGGTCTCTGAGTTCAGTCCCTATGAGTTAAGGTAAGAAGAGGTCTCTGAGGTCAGTCCCTGTGGGTTAAGGTAAGAAGGGGTCTCTGAGGTCAGTCCCTATGGGTTAAGGTAAGGAGAGGTCTCTGAGTTCAGTCCCTATGAGTTAAGATAAGAAGAGGTCTGTGAGGTCAGTCGCTGTGGGTTAAGGTAAGAAGAAGACTCTGAGGTCAGTCCCTATGGGTTTAGGTTAGAAGAGGTCGCTGAGGTTAGTCCCTATGGGTTAAGGAAAGAAGAGGTCTCTGAGGCCAGTCCCTATGGGTAAGTCGTTAGAAGAGGTCGCTGAGGGCAATCCCTATGGATTAAGGTAAGAAGAGGTTTCTGAGGCCAGTCCCTATGGGTTAAGGTAATAAGACGTCTCTGAAGCCAGTCCCTAAGGGTTAAGGCAAGAAGGGGTCTCTGAGGTCAATCCCTATGGGTAAAGGTATGAAGAGGTCTCTGAGTTCAGTTCATATGGCTTAAGGTAAGAAGTGGTTTCTGAGGCCAGTCCCTATGGGTTAAAGTAAGAAGAGGTCGCTGATGGCAATCCCTATGGATTAAGGAAAGAAGAGTTTTCTGAGGCCAGTGCCTATGGGTTAAGGTAAGAAGAAGTCTCCGAGGTAAGTCCCTAAGGGTTAAGGTAAGAAGAAGACTCTGAGGTCAGTCCCTGTGGGTTACGGTAAGAAGAGGTCTCTGAGGCAATTCCCAATGGTTAAAGGTAAGAAGGGGTCTCTGAGGTCAATCCCTATGGGTTAAGGCAAGAAGGGGTCTCTGAGGTCAATCCCTATGGGTTAAGGTAAGAAGTGGTCTCTGAGGTCAGTCCCTGTGGGTTAAGGTAAGAAGAGGTCTCTGAGGTCAGTCCCTATGGTTAAAGGTATGAAGAGGTCTCTGAGTTCAGTCCCTATGGGTTAAAGGTATGAAGAGGTCTCTGAGGTCAGTCCCTGTGGGTTAAAGTAAGAAGAGGTCTCTGAGTTCAGTCCCTGTGGGTTAAAGTAAGAAGAGGTCTCTGAGTTCAGTCCCTATGGGTTAAGGTAAGAAGAGGTCTCTGAGTTCAGTCCCTAAGAGTTAAGGTAAGAAGAGGTCTCTGAGGTCAGTCTATATGAGTTAAGGTAAGAAGAGGTCTCTGAGGTCAGTCCCTGTGGGTTAAAGTAAGAAGAGGTCTCTGAGTTCAGTCCCTATGGGTTAAGGTAAGAAGAGGTCTCTGAGTTCAGTCCCTATGGGTTAAGGTAAGAAGAGGTCTCTGAGGTCAGTCTATATGAGTTAAGGTAAGAAGAGGTCTCTGAGGTCAGTCCTTATGAGTTAAGGTAAGAAGAGGTCTCTGAGGTCAGTCCCTGTGGGTTAAAGTAAGAAGAGGTCTCTGAGTTCAGTCCCTATGGGTTAAGGTAAGAAGAGGTCTCTGAGTTCAGTCCCTATGGGTTAAGGTAAGAAGAGGTCTCTGAGGTCAGTCCCTGTGGGTTAAGGTAAGAAGAGGTCTCTGAGGTCAGTCTATATGAGTTAAGGTAAGAAGAGGTCTCTGAGGTCAGTCCTTATGAGTTAAGGTAAGAAGAGGTCTCTGAGTTCAGTCCCTATGGGTTAAGGTAAGAAGAGGTCTCTGAGTTCAGTCCCTATGGGTTAAGGTAAGAAGAGGTCTCTGAGGTCAGTCCCTGTGGGTTAAGGTAAGAAGAGGTCTCTGAGGTTAGTACCTATGAGTTAAGGTAAGAAGAGGTCTCTGAGGTCAGTCCCTATGGGTTAAGGTAAGAAGGGGTCTCTGAGGTCAGTCCCTATGGGTTAAGGTAAGGAGAGGTCTCTGAGTTCAGTCCCTATGAGTTAAGATAAGAAGAGGTCTGTGAGGTCAGTCCCTGTGGGTTAAGGTAAGAAGAAGACTCTGAGGTCAGTCCCTACGGGTAAGGTATGAAGAGGTCTCTGAGTTCAGTTCATATGGCTTAAGGTAAGAAGTGGTCTCTTAGGTCAGTCCCTATGGGTTTAGGTTAGAAGAGGTCGCTGAGGTTAGTCCCTATGAGTTAAGGTAAGAAGAGGTCTCTGAGGTCAGTACCTATGAGTTAAGGTAAGAAGAGGTCTCTGAGGTCAGTCCCTATGGGTTAAGGTAAGAAGGGGTCTCTGAGGTCAGTCCCTATGGGTTAAGGTAAGGAGAGGTCTCTGAGTTCAGTCCCTATGAGTTAAGATAAGAAGAGGTCTGTGAGGTCAGTCCCTGTGGGTTAAGGTAAGAAGGGGTCTCTGAGGTCAGTCTATATGGGTTAAGGTAAGAAGAGGTCTCTGAGTTCAGTCCCTATGAGTTAAGGTATGAAGAGGTCTCTGAGTTCAGTCCCTATGAGTTAAGGTAAGAAGAGGTATCTGAGTTCAGTCCCTATGGGTTAAGGTAAGAAGAGGTCTCTGAGGTCAGTACCTATGAGTTAAGGTAAGAAGAGGTCTCTGAGGTCAGTCCCTATGGGTTAAGGTAAGAAGGGGTATCTGAGGTCAGTCCCTATGGGTTAAGGTAAGGAGAGGTCTCTGAGTTCAGTCCCTATGAGTTAAGATAAGAAGAGGTCTGTGAGGTCAGTCCCTGTGGGTTTAGGTTAGAAGAGGTCGCTGAGGTTAGTCCCTATGGGTTAAGGAAAGAAGAGGTCTCTGAGGCCAGTCCCTATGGGTAAGTCGTTAGAAGAGGTCGCTGAGGGCAATCCCTATGGATTAAGGTAAGAAGAGGTCTCTGAGGTCAGTCCCTATGGGTTAAGGTAAGAAGAGGTCTCTGAGGTCAGTCCCTATGAGTTAAGATAAGAAGAGGTCTGTGAGGTCAGTCCCTGTGGGTTAAGGTAAGAAGAAGACTCTGAGGTCAGTCCCTACGGGTAAGGTATGAATAGGTCTCTGAGTTCAGTTCATATGGCTTAAGGTAAGAAGTGGTCTCTTAGGTCAGTCCCTATGGGTTTAGGTTAGAAGAGGTCGCTGAGGTTAGTCCCTATGGGTTAAGGAAAGAAGAGGTCTCTGAGGCCAGTCCCTATGGGTAAATCGTTAGAAGAGGTCGCTGAGGGCAATCCCTATGGATTAAGGTAAGAAGAGGTTTCTGAGGCCAGTCCCTATGGGTTAAGGTAATAAGACGTCTCTGAGGCCAGTCCCTAAGGGTTAAGGCAAGAAGGGGTCTCTGAGGTCAATCCCTATGGGTAAAGGTATGAAGAGGTCTCTGAGTTCAGTTCATATGGCTTAAGGTAAGAAGTGGTTTCTGAGGCCAGTCCCTATGGGTTAAAGTAAGAAGAGGTCGCTGATGGCAATCCCTGTGGGTTAAGGTAAGAAGAAGACTCTGAGGTCAGTCCCTACGGGTAAGGTATGAAGAGGTCTCTGAGTTCAGTTCATATGGCTTAAGGTAAGAAGTGGTCTCTTAGGTCAGTCCCTATGGGTTTAGGTTAGAAGAGGTCGCTGAGGTTAGTCCCTATGAGTTAAGGTAAGAAGAGGTCTCTGAGGTCAGTACCTATGAGTTAAGGTAAGAAGAGGTCTCTGAGGTCAGTCCCTATGGGTTAAGGTAAGAAGGGGTCTCTGAGGTCAGTCCCTATGGGTTAAGGTAAGGAGAGGTCTCTGAGTTCAGTCCCTATGAGTTAAGATAAGAAGAGGTCTGTGAGGTCAGTCCCTGTGGGTTAAGGTAAGAAGGGGTCTCTGAGGTCAGTCTATATGGGTTAAGGTAAGAAGAGGTCTCTGAGTTCAGTCCCTATGAGTTAAGGTATGAAGAGGTCTCTGAGTTCAGTCCCTATGAGTTAAGGTAAGAAGAGGTATCTGAGTTCAGTCCCTATGGGTTAAGGTAAGAAGAGGTCTCTGAGGTCAGTACCTATGAGTTAAGGTAAGAAGAGGTCTCTGAGGTCAGTCCCTATGGGTTAAGGTAAGAAGGGGTATCTGAGGTCAGTCCCTATGGGTTAAGGTAAGGAGAGGTCTCTGAGTTCAGTCCCTATGAGTTAAGATAAGAAGAGGTCTGTGAGGTCAGTCCCTGTGGGTTTAGGTTAGAAGAGGTCGCTGAGGTTAGTCCCTATGGGTTAAGGAAAGAAGAGGTCTCTGAGGCCAGTCCCTATGGGTAAGTCGTTAGAAGAGGTCGCTGAGGGCAATCCCTATGGATTAAGGTAAGAAGAGGTCTCTGAGGTCAGTCCCTATGGGTTAAGGTAAGAAGAGGTCTCTGAGTTCAGTCCCTATGAGTTAAGGTAAGAAGAGGTCTGTGAGGTCAGTCCCTGTGGGTTAAGGTAAGAAGAAGACTCTGAGGTCAGTCCCTACGGGTAAGGTATGAATAGGTCTCTGAGTTCAGTTCATATGGCTTAAGGTAAGAAGTGGTCTCTTAGGTCAGTCCCTATGGGTTTAGGTTAGAAGAGGTCGCTGAGGTTAGTCCCTATGGGTTAAGGAAAGAAGAGGTCTCTGAGGCCAGTCCCTATGGGTAAATCGTTAGAAGAGGTCGCTGAGGGCAATCCCTATGGATTAAGGTAAGAAGAGGTTTCTGAGGCCAGTCCCTATGGGTTAAGGTAATAAGACGTCTCTGAGGCCAGTCCCTAAGGGTTAAGGCAAGAAGGGGTCTCTGAGGTCAATCCCTATGGGTAAAGGTATGAAGAGGTCTCTGAGTTCAGTTCATATGGCTTAAGGTAAGAAGTGGTTTCTGAGGCCAGTCCCTATGGGTTAAAGTAAGAAGAGGTCGCTGATGGCAATCCCTATGGATTAAGGTTAGAAGAGGTTTCTGAGGTCAGTCCCTATGGGTTAAGGTAAGAAGAGGTCTCTGAGGTCAGTCCCTATGAGTTAAGCTTAGAAGAGGTCGCTGAGGGCAATCCCTATGGATTAAGGTAAGAAGAGTTTTCTGAGGCCAGTCCCTATGGGTTAAGGTAAGAAGAAGTCTCCGAGGTAAGTCCCTAAGGGTTAAGGTAAGAAGAAGACTCTGAGGTCAGTCCCTGTGGGTTACGGTGAGAAGAGGTCTCTGAGGCAATTCCCTATGGTTAAAGGTAAGAAGGGGTGTCTGAGGTCAATCCCTATGGGTTAAGGCAAGAAGGGGTCTCTGAGGTCAATCCCTATGGATTAAGGTAAGAAGTGGTCTCTGAGGTCAGTCCCTGTGGGTTAAGGTAAGAAGAGGTGTCTGAGTTCAGTCCCTATGGGTTAAGGTAAGAAGAGGTCTCTGAGGTCAGTCCCTATGAGTTAAGGTAAGAAGAGGTCTCTGAGTTCAGTCCCTATGAGTTAAGGTAAGAAGAGGTCTCTGAGGTCAGTTCCTGTGGGTTAAGGTAAGAAGGGGTCTCTGAGTTCAGTTCCTGTGGGTTAAGGTAAGAAGAGGTCTGTGAGTTCAGTCCCTATGAGTTAAGATAAGAAGAGGTCTGTGAGGTCAGTCCCTGTGGGTTAAGGTAAGAAGAGGTCTCTGAGGTCAGTCCCTATGAGTTAAGGTAAGAAGAGGTCTCTGAGTTCAGTCCCTATGAGTTAAGGTAAGAAGAAGTCTCTGAGGTCAGTCCCTGTGAGTTAAGGTAAGAAGAGGTCTCTGAGTCCAGTCCTATGGGTTAAGGTAAGAAGTGGTCTCTGAGGTCAGTCCCTATGAGTTATGGTAAGAAGAGGTCTCTGAGTTCAGTCCTTATGAGTTAAGGTAAGAAGAGGTCTCTGAGGTCAGTTCCTGTGGGTTAAGGTAAGAAGAGGTCTCTGAGGTCAGTCTATAAGAGTTAAGGTAAGAAGAGGTCTCTGAGGTCAGTCTATAAGAGTTAAGGTAAGAAGGGGTCTCTGAGTTCAGTCTATAAGAGTTAAGGTAAGAAGGGGTCTCTGAGTTCAGTCCCTATGAGTTAAGGTAAGAAGAGGTCTCTGAGGTCAGTTCCTGTGGGTTAAGGTAAGAAGAGGTCTCTGAGGTCAGTCCCTATGGGTTAAGGTAAGAAGAGGTCTCTGAGGTCAGTCCCTATGGGTTAAGGTAAGAAGAGGTCTCTGAGTTCAGTCCCTATGAGTTAAGGTAAGAAGAGGTCTCTGAGTTCAGTCCTTATGAGTTAAGGTAAGAAGAGGTCTCTGAGGTCAGTTCCTGTGGGTTAGGGTAAGAAGAGGTCTCTGAGGTCAGTCTATAAGAGTTAAGGTAAGAAGAGGTCTCTGAGGTCAGTCCCTATGAGTTAAGGTAAGAAGAGGTCTCTGAGGTCAGTCCCTATGGGTTAAGGTAAGAAGTGGTCTCTGAGTTCAGTCCCTATGAGTTAAGGTTAGAAGAGGTCTCTGAGTTCAGTCCTTATGAGTTAAGGTAAGAAGAGGTCTCTGAGGTCAGTTCCTGTGGGTTAAGATAAGAAGAGGTCTCTGAGGTCAGTCTATAAGAGTTAAGGTAAGAAGAGGTCTCTGAGGTCAGTCCCTATGAGTTAAGGTAAGAAGAGGTCTCTGAGTTCAGTCCCTATGGGTTAAGGTAAGAAGTGGTCTCTGAGGTCAGTCCCTATGAGTTAAGGTAAGAAGAGGTCTCTGAGTTCAGTCCTTATGAGTTAAGGTAAGAAGAGGTCTCTGAGGTCAGTTCCTGTGGGTTAAGGTAAGAAGAGGTCTCTGAGGTCAGTCTATAAGAGTTAAGGTATGAAGAGGTCTCTGAGTTCAGTTCATATGGCTTAAGGTAAGAAGTGGTCTCTTAGGTCAGTCCCTATGGGTTGAGGTTAGAAGAGGTCGCTGAGGTTAGTCCCTATGGGTTAAGGAAAGAAGAGGTCTCTGAGGCCAGTCCCTATGGGTAAGTCGTTAGAAGAGGTCACTGAGGGCAATCCCTATGGATTAAGGTAAGAAGAGGTTTCTGAGGCCAGTCCCTATGGGTTAAGGTAATAAGACGTCTCTGAGGCCAGTCCCTAAGGGTTAAGGCAAGAAGGGGTCTCTGAGGTCAATCCCTATGGGTTAAGGTATGAAGAGGTCTCTGAGGTCAGTTCATATGGCTTAAGGTAAAAAGTGGTTTCTGAGGCCAGTCCCTATGGGTTAAAGTAAGAAGAGGTCGTTGATGGCAATCCCTATGGATAAAGGTTAGAAGAGGTTTCTGAGGTCAGTCCCTATGGGTTAAGGTAAGACGAGGTCTCTGAGGTCAGTCCCTATGGGTTAAGCTTAGAAGAGGTCGCTGAGGGCAATCCCTATGGATTAAGGAAAGAAGAGTTTTATGAGGCCAGTCCCTATGGGTTAAGGTATGAAGAAGTCTCTGGGGTCAGTCCCTATTGGTTAAGGTGAGAAGAGATCTCCGAGGTAAGTCCCTAAGGGTTAAGGTAAGAAGAAGACTCTGAGGTCAGTCCCTGTGGGTTACGGTAAGAAGAGGTCACTGAGGCCAGTCCCTATGGTTAAAGGTAAGAAGGGGTCTCTGAGGTCAATCCCTATGGGTTAAGGCAAGAAGGGGTCTCTGAGGTCAATCCCTATGGGTTAAGGTAAGAAGTAGTCTCTGAGGTCAGTCCCTGTGGGTTAAGGTAAGAAGAGGTCTCTGAGTTCAGTCCTTATGGGTTAAGGGAAGAAAGGTCTCTGAGGTCAGTCCCTATGAGTTAAGGTAAGAAGATTAAGGTAAGAAGAGGTTTCTGAGGCCATTCCCTATGGCCATTCCCTATGGGTTAAGGTAATAAGACGTCTCTGAGGCCAGTCCCTAAGGGTTAAGGCAAGAAGGGGTCTCTGAGGTCAATCCCTATGGGTAAAGGTATGAAGAGGTCTCTGAGTTCAGTTCATATGGCTTAAGGTAAGAAGTGGTTTCTGAGGCCAGTCCCTATGGGTTAAAGTAAGAAGGTCAATCCCTATGGGTTAAGGCAAGAAGGGGTCTCTGAGGTCAATCCCTATGGGTTAAGGTAAGAAGTGGTCTCTGAGGTCAGTCCCTGTGGGTAAAGGTAAGAAGAGGTCTCTGAGGTCAGTCCCTATGGGTTAAGGTAAGAAGAGGTCTCTGAGGTCAGTCCCTATGAGTTAAGGTAAGAAGATTAAGGTAAGAAGAGGTTTCTGAGGCCATTCCCTGTGGCCATTCCCTATGGGTTAAGGTAATAAGACGTCTCTGAGGCCAGTCCCTAAGGGTTAAGGCAAGAAGGGGTCTCTGAGGTCAATCCCTATGGGTAAAGGTATGAAGAGGTCTCTGAGTTCAGTTCATATGGCTTAAGGTAAGAAGTGGTTTCTGAGGCCAGTCCCTATGGGTTAAAGTAAGAAGGGGTCTCTGAGGTCAATCCCTATGGGTTAAGGCAAGAAGGGGTCTCTGAGGTCAATCCCTATGGGTTAAGGCAAGAATGGGTCTCTGAGGTCAATCCCTATGGGTTAAGGTAAGAAGTGGTCTCTGAGGTCAGTCCCTATGAGTTAAGGTAAGAAGAGGTCTCTGAGGTCAGTCCCTGTGGGTTAAAGTAAGAAGAGGTCTCTGAGTTCAGTCTATATGAGTTAAGGTAAGAAGAGGTCTCTGAGGTCAGTCCCTATGGGTTAAGGTAAGAAGTGGTCTCTGAGGTCAGTCCCTATGAGTTAAAGTAAGAAGAGGTCTCTGAGTTCAGTCCCTGTGGGTTAAAGTAAGAAGAGGTCTCTGAGGTCAGTCCCTATGAGTTAAAGTAAGAAGAGGTCTCTGAGGTCAGTCCCTATGGTTAAGATAAGAAGAGGTCTCTGAGGTCAGTCCCTGTGGGTTAAGGTAAGAAGAGGTCTCTGAGGTCAGTCTATATGAGTTAAGGTAAGAAGAGGTCTCTGAGTTCAGTCCCTATGAGTTAAGGTAAGAAGAGGTCTCTGAGTTCAGTCCCTATGAGTTAAGGTAAGAAGAGGTCTCTGAGGCCAGTCCCTATGGGTTAAGGTAAGAAGAAGACTCTGAGGTCAGTCCCTATGGGTTAAAGTAAGAAGAGGTCTCTGAGGTCAGTCCCTGTGGGTTAAGGTAAGAAGAGGTCTCTGAGGTCAGTCTATATGAGTTAAGGTAAGAAGAGGTCTCTGAGTTCAGTCCCTATGAGTTAAGGTAAGAAGAGGTCTATGAGGTCAATCCCTACGGGTTAAGGAAAGAAGAGGTCTCTGAGGTCAGTACCTATGAGTTAAGGTAAGAAGAGGTCTCTGAGTTCAGTCCCTATGAGTTAAGGTAAGAAGTGGTCTCTTAGGTCAGTCCCTATGGGTTTAGGTTAGAAGAGGTCGCTGAGGTTAGTCCCTATGGGTTAAGGAAAGAAGAGGTCTCTGAGGCCAGTCCCTATGGGTAAGTCGTTAGAAGAGGTCGATGAGGGCAATCCCTATGGATTAAGGTAAGAAGAGGTTTCTGAGGCCAGTCCCTATGGGTTAAGGTAATAAGACGTCTCTGAGGCCAGTCCCTAAGGGTTACGGCAAGAAGGGGTCTCTGAGGTCAATCCCTATGGGTAAAGGTATAAAGAGGTCTCTGAGTTCAGTTCATATGGCTTAAGGTAAGAAGTGGTTTCTGAGGCCAGTCCCTATGGGTTAAAGTAAGAAGAGGTCGCTGATGGCAATCCCTATGGATTAAGGTTAGAAGAGGTTTCTGAGGTCAGTCCCTATGGGTTAAGGTAAGAAGAGGTCTCTGAGGTCAGTTCCTATGAGTTAAGCTTAGAAGAGGTCGCTGAGGGCAATCCCTATGGATAAAGGAAAGAAGAGTTTTCTGAGGTCAGTCCCTATGGGTTAAGGTAAGAAGAAGTCTCCGAGGTAAGTCCCTAAGGGTTAAGGTAAGAAGAAGACTCTGAGGTCAGTCCCTGTGGGTTACGGTAAGAAGAGGTCTCTGAGGCAATTCCCTAAGGTTAAAGGTAAGAAGGGGTCTCTGAGGTCAATCCCTATGGGTTAAGGCAAGAAGGGGTCTCTGAGGTCAATCCCTATGGGTTAAGGTAAGAAGTGGTCTCTGAGGTCAGTCCCTGTGGGTTAAGGTAAGAAGAGGTCTCTGAGTTCAGTCCCTATGGGTTAAGGTAAGAAGAGGTCTCTGAGGTCAGTCCCTATGAGTTAAGGTAAGAAGAGGTCTCTGAGTTCAGTCCCTATGAGTTAAGGTAAGAAGAGGTCTATGAGGTCAGTCCCTGTGAGTTAAGGTAAGAAGAGGTCTCTGAGTTCAGTCCCTATGGGTTAAGGTAAGAAGAGGTCTCTGAGTCCAGTCCTATGGGTTAAGGTAAGAAGTGGTCTCTGAGGTCAGTCCCTATGAGTTAAGGTAAGAAGAGGTCTCTGAGTTCAGTCCCTATGAGTTAAGGTAAGAAGAGGTCTCTGAGTTCAGTCCCTATGGGTTAAGGTAAGAAGAGGTCTCTGAGGTCAGTCCCTATGAGTTAAGGTAAGAAGAGGTCTCTGAGTTCAGTTCCTGTGGGTTAAGGTAAGAAGAGGTCTCTGAGTTCAGTTCCTATGAGTTAAGATAAGAAGAGGTCTCTGAGTTCAGTCCCTATGGGTTAAGGTAAGAAGAGGTCTCTGAGTTCAGTCCCTATGAGTTAAGGTAAGAAGAGGTCTCTGAGTTCAGTTCCTGTGGGTTAAGGTAAGAAGAGGTCTCTGAGTTCAGTTCCTATGAGTTAAGGTAAGAAGAGGTCTCTGAGTTCAGTCCCTATGGGTTAAGGTAAGAAGTTGTCTCTGAGGTCAGTCCCTGTGGGTTAAGGTAAGAAGAGGTCTCTAAGGTCAGTCTATAAGAGTTAAGGTATGAAGAGGTCTCTGAGTTCAGTTCATATGGCTTAAGGTAAGAAGTGGTCTCTTAGGTCAGTCCCTATGGGTTGAGGTTAGAAGAGGTCGCTGAGGTTAGTCCCTATGGGTTAAGGAAAGAAGAGGTCTCTGAGGCCAGTCCCTATGGGTAAGTCGTTAGAAGAGGTCACTGAGGGCAATCCCTATGGATTAAGGTAAGAAAAGGTTTCTGAGGCCAGTCCCTATGGGTTAAGGTAATAAGACGTCTCTGAGGCCAGTCCCTAAGGGTTAAGGCAAGAAGGGGTCTCTGAGGTCAATCCCTATGGGTAAAGGTAAGAAGAGGTCTCTGAGGTCAGTTCATATGGCTTAAGGTAAGAAGTGGTTTCTGAGGCCAGTCCCTATGGGTTAAAGTAAGAAGAGGTCGTTGATGGCAATCCCTATGGATTAAGGTTAGAAGAGGTTTCTGAGGTCAGTCCCTATGGGTTAAGGTAAGACGAGGTCTCTGAGGTCAGTCCCTATGGGTTAAGCTTAGAAGAGGTCGCTGAGGGCAATCCCTATGGATTAAGGAAAGAGGAGTTTTCTGAGGCCAGTCCCTATGGGTTAAGGTAAGAAGAAGTCTCTGGGGTCAGTCCCTATTGGTTAAGGTGAGAAGAGATCTCCGAGGTAAGTCCCTAAGGGTTAAGGTAAGAAGAAGACTCTGAGGTCAGTCCCTGTGGGTTACGGTAAGAAGAGGTCACTGAGGCCAGTCCCTATGGTTAAAGGTAAGAAGGGGTCTCTGAGGTCAATCCCTATGGGTTAAGGCAAGAAGGGGTCTCTGAGGTCAATCCCTATGGGTTAAGGTAAGAAGTGGTCTCTGGGGTCAGTCCCTGTGGGTTAAGGTAAGAAGAGGTCTCTGAGTTCAGTCCCTATGGGTTAAGGTAAGAAGATTAAGGTAAGAAGAGGTTTCTGAGGCCATTCCCTATGGCCATTCCCTATGGGTTAAGGTAATAAGACGTCTCTGAGGCCAGTCCCTAAGGGTTAAGGCATGAAGGGGTCTCTGAGGTCAATCCCTATGGGTAAAGGTATGAAGAGGTCTCTGAGTTCAGTTCATATGGCTTAAGGTAAGAAGTGGTTTCTGAGGCCAGTCCCTGTGGGTTAAAGTAAGAAGGTCAATCCCTATGGGTTAAGGCAAGAAGGGGTCTCTGAGGTCAATCCCTATGGGTTAAGGTAAAAAGTGGTCTCTGAGGTCAGTCCCTGTGGGTAAAGGTAAGAAGAGGTCTCTGAGTTCAGTCCCTATGGGTTACGGTAAGAAGAGGTCTCTGAGGTCAGTCCCTATGAGTTAAGGTAAGAAGATTAAGGTAAGAAGAGGTTTCTGAGGCCATTCCCTGTGGCCATTCCCTACGGGTTAAGGTAATAAGACGTCTCTGAGGCCAGTCCCTAAGGGTTAAGACAAGAAGGGGTCTCTGATGTCAATCCCTATGGGTAAAGGTATGAAGAGGTCTCTGAGTTCAGTTCATATGGCTTAAGGTAAGAAGTGGTTTCTGAGGCCAGTCCCTATGGGTTAAAGTAAGAAGGGGTTTCTGAGGTCAATCCCTATGGGTTAAGGCAAGAAGGGGTCTCTGAGGTCAATCCCTATGGGTTAAGGCAAGAAGGGGTCTCTGAGGTCAATCCCTATGGGTTAAGGTAAGAAGTGGTCTCTGAGGTCAGTCCCTATGGGTTAAGGTAAGAAGAGGTCTCTGAGGTCAGTCCTTATGAGTTAAGGTAAGAAGGGGTCTCTGAGGTCAGTCCCTATGAGTTAAGGTAAGAAGAGGTCTCTGAGGTCAGTCCCTGTGGGTTAAAGTAAGAAGAGGTCTCTGAGGTCAGTCCCTATGAGTTAAGGTAAGAAGAGGTCTCTGAGTTCAGTCCCTATGGGTTAAAGTAAGAAGAGGTCTCTGAGTTCAGTCCCTGTGGGTTAAGGTAAGAAGTGGTCTCTGAGGTCAGTCCCTATGAGTTAAGGTAAGAAGAGGTCTCTGAGTTCAGTCCCTGTGGGTTAAGGTAAGAAGAGGTCTCTGAGTTCAGTTCCTGTGGGTTAAGGTAAGAAGAGGTCTCTGAGGTCAGTCTATATGAGTTAAGGTAAGAAGAGGTCTCTGAGTTCAGTCCCTATGAGTTAAGGTAAGAAGAGGTCTCTGAGTTCAGTCCCTATGGGTTAAGGTAAGAAGAGGTCTCTGAGGTCAGTACCTATGAGTTAAGGTAAGAAGAGGTCTCTGAGTTCAGTCCCTATGAGTTAAGGTAAAAAGAGGTCTCTGAATTCAGTCCCTATGAGTTAAGGTAAGAAAAGGTCTCTGAGGTCAGTCCCTGTGGGTTAAGGTAAGAAGAGGTCTCTGAGGTCAGTCCCTATGGGTTAAGGTAAGAAGAGGTCTCTGAGTTCAGTCCCTATGAGTTAAGATAAGAAGAGGTCTGTGAGGTCAGTCCCTGTGGGTTAAGGTAAGAAGAGGTCTCTGAGGTCAGTCCCTACGGGTTAAGGTAAGAAGAGGTCTCTGAGGTCAGTCCCTATTGGTTAAGGTAAGAAGAGGTCTCTGAGTTCAGTTCATATGGCTTAAGGTAAGAAGTGGTCTCTTAGGTCAGTCCCTATTGGTTAAGGTATGAAGAGGTCTCTGAGTTCAGTTCATATGGCTTAAGGTAAGAAGTTGTCTCTTAGGTCAGTCCCTATGGGTTTAGGTTAGAAGAGGTCGCTGAGGTTAGTCCCTATGGGTTAAGGAAAGAAGAGGTCTCTGAGGCCAGTCCCTATGGGTAAGTCGTTAGAAGAGGTCGCTGAGGGCAATCCCTATGGATTAAGGTAAGAAGAGGTTTCTGAGGCCATTCCCTATGGGTTAAGGTAATAAGACGTCTCTGAGGCCAGTCCCTAAGGGTTAAGGCAAGAAGGGGTATCTGAGGTCAATCCCTATGGGTAAAGGTATGAAGAGGTCTCTGAGTTCAGTTCATATGGCTTAAGGTAAGAAGTGGTTTCTGAGGCCAGTCCCTATGGGTTAAAGTAAGAAGAGGTCGCTGATGGCAATCCCTATGGATTAAGGTTAGAAGAGTTTTCTGAGGCCAGTCCCTAAGGGTTAAGGTAAGAAGAAGACTCTGAGGTCAGTCCCTGTGGGTTACGGTAAGAAGAGGTCTTTGAGGCCAGTCCCTATGGTTAAAGGTAAGAAGGGGTCTCTGAGGTCAATCCCTATGGGTTAAGGCAAGAAGGGGTCTCTGAGGTCAATCCCTATGGGTTAAGGCAAGAAGGGGTATCTGAGGTCAATCCCTATGGGTTAAGGTAAGAAGTGGTCTCTGAGGTCAGTTCCTATGGGTTAAGGCAAGAAGGGGTCTCTGAGGTCAATCCCTATGGGTTAAGGCAAGAAGGGGTCTCTGAGGTCAATCCCTATGGGTTAAGGTAAGAAGTGGTCTCTGAGGTCAGTCCCTGTGGGTTAAGGTAAGAAGAGGTCTCTGAGTTCAGTCCCTATGGGTTAAGGGAAGGAAGGTCTCTGAGGTTAGTCCCTATGGGTTAAGGTAAGAAGAGGTCTCTGAGGTCAGTCCCTATGAGTTAAGGTAAGAAGACTAAGGTAAGAAGAGGTTTCTGAGGCCATTCCCTATGGCCATTCCCTATGGGTTAAGGTAATAAGACGTCTCTGAGGCCAGTCCCTAAGGGTTAAGGCAAGAAGGGGTCTCTGAGGTCAATCCCTATGGGTAAAGGTATGAAGAGGTCTCTGAGTTCAGTTCATATGGCTTAAGGTAAGAAGTGGTTTCTGAGGCCAGTCCCTGTGGGTTAAAGTAAGAAGGTCAATCCCTATGGGTTAAGGCAAGAAGGGGTCTCTGAGGTCAATCCCTATGGGTTAAGGTAAAAAGTGGTCTCTGAGGTCAGTCCCTGTGGGTAAAGGTAAGAAGAGGTCTCTGAGTTCAGTCCCTATGGGTTACGGTAAGAAGAGGTCTCTGAGGTCAGTCCCTATGAGTTAAGGTAAGAAGATTAAGGTAAGAAGAGGTTTCTGAGGCCATTCCCTGTGGCCATTCCCTATGGGTTAAGGTAATAAGACGTCTCTGAGGCCAGTCCCTAAGGGTTAAGGCAAGAAGGGGTCTCTGATGTCAATCCCTATGGGTAAAGGTATGAAGAGGTCTCTGAGTTCAGTTCATATGGCTTAAGGTAAGAAGTGGTTTCTGAGGCTAGTCCCTATGGGTTAAAGTAAGAAGGGGTCTCTGAGGTCAATCCCTATGGGTTAAGGCAAGAAGGGGTCTCTGAGGTCAATCCCTATGGGTTAAGGCAAGAAGGGGTCTCTGAGGTCAATCCCTATGGGTTAAGGTAAGAAGTGGTCTCTGAGGTCAGTCCCTATGGGTTAAGGTAAGAAGAGGTCTCTGATGTCAGTCCTTATGAGTTAAGGTAAGAAGGGGTCTCTGAGGTCAGTCCCTATGAGTTAAGGTAAGAAGAGGTCTCTGAGGTCAGTCCCTGTGGGTTAAAGTAAGAAGAGGTCTCTGAGGTCAGTCCCTATGAGTTAAGGTAAGAAGAGGTCTCTGAGTTCAGTCCCTATGGGTTAAGGTAAGAAGAGGTCTCTGAGGTCAGTCCTTATGGGTTAAGGTAAGAAGTGGTCTCTGAGGTCAGTCCCTATGGGTTAAGGTAAGAAGAGGTCTCTGAGGTCAGTCCTTATGAGTTAAGGTAAGAAGTGGTCTCTGAGGTCAGTCCCTATGAGTTAAGGTAAGAAGAGGTCTCTGAGTTCAGTCCTTGTGGGTTAAGGTAAGAAGAGGTCTCTGAGTTCAGTTCCTGTGGGTTAAGGTAAGAAGAGGTCTCTGAGGTCAGTCTATATGAGTTAAGGTAAGAAGAGGTCTCTGAGTTCAGTCCCTATGAGTTAAGGTAAGAAGAGGTCTCTGAGGTCAGTCCCTGTGGGTTAAGGTAAGAAGAGGTCTCTGAGGTCAGTCCCTATGGGTTAAGGTAAGAAGAGGTCTCTGAGTTCAGTCAATATGAGTTAAGATAAGAAGAGGTCTGTGAGGTCAGTCCCTGTGGGTTAAGGTAAGAAGAGGTCTCTGAGGTCAGTCCCTACGGGTTAAGGTAAGAAGAGGTCTCTGAGGTCAGTCCCTATTAGTTAAGGTAAGAAGAGGTCTCTGAGTTCAGTTCATATGGCTTAAGGTAAGAAGTGGTCTCTTAGGTCAGTCCCTATTGGTTAAGGTATGAAGAGGTCTCTGAGTTCAGTTCATATGGATTAAGGTAAGAAGAGGTTTCTGAGGCCATTCCCTATGGGTTAAGGTAATAAGACGTCTCTGAGGCCAGTCCCTAAGGGTTAAGGCAAGAAGGGGTCTCTGAGCTCAATCCCTATGGGTAAAGGTATGAAGAGGTCTCTGAGTTCAGTTCATATGGCTTAAGGTAAGAAGTGGTTTCTGAGGCCAGTCCCTATGGGTTAAAGTAAGAAGAGGTCGCTGATGGCAATCCCTATGGATTAAGGTTAGAAGAGGTTTCTGATGCCAGTCCCTATGGGTTAAGGTAAGAAGAAGACTCTGAGGTCAGTCCCTGTGGGTTACGGTAAGAAGAGGTATCTGAGGGCAATCCCTATGGATTAAGGAAAGAAGAGTTTTCTGAGGCCAGTCCCTAAGGGTTAAGGTAAGAAGAAGACTCTGAGGTCAGTCCCTGTGGGTTACGGTAAGAAGAGGTCTTTGAGGCCAGTCCCTATGGTTAAAGGTAAGAAGGGGTCTCTGAGGTCAATCCCTATGGGTTAAGGCAAGAAGGGGTCTCTGAGGTCAATCCCTATGGGTTAAGGCAAGAAGGGGTATCTGAGGTCAATCCCTATGGGTTAAGGTAAGAAGTGGTCTCTGAGGTCAGTTCCTATGGGTTAAGGCAAGAAGGGGTCTCTGAGGTCAATCCCTATGGGTTAAGGTAAGAAGTGGTCCCTTAGGTCAGTCCCTATTGGTTAAGGTTAGAAGAGGTCGCTGAGGTCAATCCCTATGGGTTAAGGTAAGAAGAGGTTTCTGAGGCCAGTCCCTATTGGTTAAGGTTAGAAGAGGTCGCTGAGGCCAGTCTCTATTGGTTAAGGTTAGAAGAGGTCGCTGAGGTCAGTCTCTATTGGTTAAGGTGAGAAGAGGTCGCTGAGGCCAGTCCCTATGGGTTAAGGTAAGAAGAGTTCTTGGTATATTGATCGAAATGTGTGATCTAAGAAAGAATCTCAGTTACCCACATTTCAATAATGCCACATATTCCTCATATTTGCAGTTGCATTCCATATTTTTTATCAGATGAGCCTTTAATGTTCGTTGATACATTTTATGTATTCTGTCACCTAGACTTTGGCAAAAAACATTAAGAAGTCTAGAAAATGTTGGCAAGTCTGGTTACCTCAGCTGTATTTTGTTAAGGGCTCTTTTTTAATTCATTTCAAATCAGTTTTTTTTAAAACGTCAATAATCTTTCAGAGACTTTAGTCCGAAAGCCAGGTAAGCTGTAACTGATGACCTCATCAATGATGTCCAAGACTCAGAGGAGGAAGATTCATTTCCATCAGTATATAAACAAATGTATTAGTAACCATGTTAGAAAGTAACTTAATGAATTATTTATAAGCGTCCATAAAATCTTGAGCATCCTATTACAATAAAACACCCTCTTTCATCTAATTGTTAATGTATATGAACGAACAAAACCTACTTCTATAACAAGATCAATATATATTTATCCTATAAAGTCCATTTACAAATTTATTAATTATCTGACGAGAGAGAATAGAGATTTGAGATAGAAGCAGACATACATTTTATTGTAATTTTAATATAAATATGTTAACATCATTACCATTTTGTTCAAGTGTATCAACATCAACAGTTTGAAGCATCAGTTAGACTGTGGCCAGTTTGTTAGATAAGAACATTTTTTAATTAGGAAGCATCGCATGGAACTGATGGAAATGACTAAAGGAACGCATGTATTGATGGTGAAATTTGTTTTACTGTATGTTTTTTTTTATGGGTTTTTGATCAAGAATATTTCATTTAGTATGTACAGCACAGATGAAATTTCAGTATCTGGTGTGTCCTCCCTGTTTCCTGATCACTTCTTCATACCGTCGTGGAACACTTTGGATTAACTTCCGGATGACAGTCCGATGACGTCAACGGCTCTATTTTTAGTAAATCGAGTCAATATCACTTTCTCCAAACCGAAGGCCTCTAATACAATAATACAATAATGCCTTAAAAAGGAAGTTAAATTATAGAGCGCATTGCCTGTGCTACTAGAGTGCGATCATTAAGATCGGTATGCAAGTAGAGTTTGTAGGCATCACTATGCCAATCACCATGAAGTTGAATCAGATGAGAGGGAACTTTGGCTTTAAAGGCCCAAGAGGCGCCACCTCTTCGAAAGCTGTGAGAAGAGTAGTCGTTTGGATCACGACCGGTGGAGGCAATTAAGTGCTTCAACTTAGATTGAAGTTGAGGATATGAAATGGGGACGTGAGTTCCCTTGCTAGGAATGGAAAATGCTGGGGCTGTAAGAGAAAGTGGGACTAATCGAGCCATCCTCTTAAAGGCTGTCACTGGACAAAGTTGGGAATTTGGAATATGTAAGAGAGGAATGGTGAGATGACGTTGGCCAAACTGTATGGTCTTGGACCATTGAATAATTACTAAAAGGGAGGTAGGAGATTCCAAAATGTGAGCCCTAGTGAGTTGGCGCTTAGAATTAAAAGCCAAAGGGTTTTGAGGTACAAGATTTGATTTCCTAGCCATTAAAAAGAAGACAAATAGAAATAAACACCAATAAGTGGCGTCAACTGGGGAATTAAGATCTAAAGCTGGGAGGAAGTAGAGGTGGAGTGATAGGTAAGGCCTGACGAGGGTGATGAAGCTTTAAACGAGAAAGGCCTCTGAACAAAAGTGATAGCTGAAAGCTCTTTAAGCTTGGGAATGGAGAAGAGGTATACAAGTGCAACAGTTTAACACCATTAACATAGTTTTTGATGGAAGAGACTGCCTTCAGGCTCCTTGAAAGAAAAGTTATATAAACACATAAAGTATCCAAGGAAACAGGAAGATATTGCAGTTGGAAATATGTACAAAACAAGAGGAAGGCCCTCCACTGAACAAGTAAGTTCTGCCTTGTACCCCCTGCATATGCGGCCTTACGGGCTTGACTGGTTTCAAGCTTCAAACGTGCCAGCTCAGAGTCTGTAACAGAATATTACCAGTCGTGAGACATATGGAACAGGGAATCTGGGACAATACATTCAGTAGTTCTCATGCATGCAGTGATATGGTGGAATTCCTGCATTCTCCCAGGCTCTTCCCACCTGGATAACAAGTCTGGCAATCTATTGTCAACTCCTGCAATATGTACAGCTCTAATATCAAACTGGTACAGGGCTGAAAAGTATGACAGCTCACGAAGTAAATCCTGCAAGTGAAGTGCATATGCGGCACCAGAGTTAATAACATTCTCTGTAGCCTTGTTGTCAACTTTTATCATGACTCTTTTCCCGTTCCAGTTACAACCCCAGAGTTTAGCACAAACGATTACTGTTAATAACTCTAATGCGTTTATGTCCAGATGTTGTTGTAGAATGAAATCTGGAAGGTTTTATGAAAGTACGGGCCAGTTACACTCGAAGCTATCATGAATGAGTTACCTTAGTTAAGATGAACCAAGACATAACGAATGACGATATTGTTGCGCTGTCGGAAAAGGTAGAGACTGTGAATGAACGTTTATCCCAGATCGACAATGAACTGGACAAACTCAAAACGTTTAGTAGACGCGATAACGTCATCTTGTACAGCATACCGGAAACCGACGGAGAGAAGTCAATGGCGTGTAAGGAGGCTGCGCTGTCAGTGCTTAACGAATGTGTAACTTTCAAAGAATGGCGATCGTCTGACGTAAACAGGGCTCATCGCCTGGGTGTGAAACGTCGAAAAGCCGAGAGACCTCGCCCTATGATAGTGAAGCTACAAGCATCTGACGACAAGGTTAGAGCCTTGAAGGTGAGAGCAGTTCTGAGGGACCAGGGTTATGGGATAGCGAGCAACCTAACAACACGTCAACGTCAACAACTGAGCACGCCCAAACTTGGAGCCAGACGCGGTGTTCTGGTTCTGGCTCCGAGTTTGGGTGCGTCTACGCTGATTGTCGAGTTGACGTGGAGTACGTTGATTGATGTTGGTGCGGGGTACTGTTACCATCTGGTCATTCTTGTAAAACGCCAAACTGGCCCGTTCCTTTCAGCGTGTTCAGAACCAGAACACCGCGTCGTCTGAAGGAGCCTACGCAAGTGCGTAACAATCCGGTCAAGGCCAAGAACGTTTTTCACAGGGACCAAATTCAGCTGATAGCGGTTTATGTGACCGGGTTGTAACCAGCGACTCGATCGATCTATTTTCTTTGCTTTGTTGGAATATCAATGGACTTAGAAGCAAACTTGAAGACTTTAACTTTTTAAGTTAAATATAGAATTCAAAATAATATGTCTTGTTGAAACTTTTGTTGAAAATCTAAATGACAGGAACTGGTTAGGAGGTTATGATGAGTTTTACTGTCCAGCTATTAAACTTTCAGATCGCGGCCGTCTCTCTGGCGGAGTGTGCCTATGTATTCACCAATCAATCAGTAAATGGTGTCAGTTATTGAAAATAAATATTGATAATGTTTTATGCATTAAGCTGTCTAAAGAAATGTTTTCGATTGATAGGGACATCAATTTGATATGCACTTATGTTCCACCCTCGAGTTCACCTAATTATAATAACTCAAATCAATTTGAACAATTTCTTATAGATAATCTGACTGAATTTAGCTCAGAACATATTATGTTATGTGGAGACTTTAATGCTCGAACCGGTGCATGTAACAATCCTCCTGTAGATTTGAATGAAGATTTTAATAATTATGGTTCATATTTTGATGATGAAACTACTCCTGTCGAGAATCGGACTTCCCATGACACAGTTGTTAACAGCTGTGGTCAGGTACTAATAGATTTATGTTATGCTTTTCATTTGTTTATCGTTAACGGCAGAGTAGATGGTGATAAACATGACGAATTTACATATTGCAACGAAAGGGGATGAAGTGTAAATGATTACTTTATATGTTCTCCAGATCTTTTTAAATACTTTCGAAAATTTAACATTCATGATCGTCCTGATGCGCTTAGAATTGAAAAAGATATGTTGGAATGATTCTTTTTGTGATCAGTATTTGACCAAATTAAAGGAGAATATATCGTCTTTTGGAAGCACTCTCATGAACAAACTTGATAGTCATATTGATGGTGCAGTTAATGATTTTGTTGAAATCAAACGTATCAAGAATCAAGGTAGTCGACAAGGTTCAATATCAAAAACAGAATGGCTCGTCCATTTCAAGACACGGTTCGCAAATGATCAAATACTTGAGTACGACCCTTGTGAAGATATAAGGGATAGTGAATTCATATCTGATATCAATGATGTTGATGAACTCGTACTTGATTCGCCGTTTACAATTGACGAAATCATTGATGCAGTATCTAAATTGAAACGTGGCAAAGCAGCAGGTCCAGAAAATGTAATTATAGAAATGTTAAAATGTTCATTACCACAAATCCTGTCGTTTCTTAATTCATGTTTTAACAATATTTTTACAACAGGCGTCTTTCTACAAAGCTGGTCAAAATCAATAATAGTACCATTACATAAGAACGGAGATCCAGATAATCCGGATAACTATAGGGGAATATCTCTTATGAGGATTCTGGGTAAAGTTTTTACGACCATACTTGATAACAGATTGGGCTAATATGCGGGATAAAATTCCGAAAAATCAAGCAGGATTTCGCAAAGATTACTCAACAGTTGACCGTATTATCACATTGTATGCACTTATTCAAAAATGTTTATCAAGTAGAAAACATAAGTTATATGTTGACATAATCTTTGGTATTGTTTACGTAAAGCCGGCATCAAGGGGAAAATGTACAAAATGTTAAAAGCAATGTATTCAAATGTAAAATCGTGTGTTAGATGTGGATGTGATTACTTTGATTGTCCCATGGGCCTTAGACAAGGCTGTATTACTAGTCCATTATTATTTTCATTCTTTATTAACGATTTATACTACGACGTTATGCATAATGGTAGATATGTTAGAGTTATTCATACTCCTATTTGAAGACGATGTTATTTTGATTTCTGAAACAGTTATTGGCTTGCAAAACCAGTTTAAAATTCTGGAAAGTTACAGTAATGAATGGAAATTGTCAGTTTATCTTGATAAAACAAATGTTGTTATATTTAGAAGAGGGGGCCCCATTGCATCGAAAGAGAAATGTTTTTTCCAGGGAAAACCCATGAACATAGTTAACCACTATAAGTATAATTATATGTGTATTATTTACATATACAATGAATATGAAACTCTGTAATGTGTTGTGTCTAAGAGCAAAGAAGGCTTTTATCTATTTTGAATGATTGTGGGGTCTTATCCCGGAATCTTTTTTTTCAAACTCTTTGATGCCCAAATACAACCAATTTTACAATATGGATCGGAGGTGTGGGGTTTTCAACGCTTCGACTGTTTAGAGAGATTGCATCTAATGGCCTGTAAAAAGTTTTTAAGTGTTGGATCAATTACTCCTAATTGTATGGTTTACGGCGAGTGCGGAAGATATCCCCTCTACATAAATTCCCAAATAAGATGTTTGAAATATTGACTTAAGATCCTCACAATGCACGAAAGTCGCCTTCCAAAATTTGCCTATAATACTAGATTAACGTTTGCGGGACACCGCAAAAGCAGAGCAGCCCCGAAACTTGGGGTTTCGCCTTACCCTGTTCCGCCTTTTACAGGCCTCACCAAATTGGGCATTTTCTCATGACCTTGACCTTTGACACTCAAGGTCACACAATCAATGAACACATTTAGTTGAGTTAAACATAAATGTAATGAATGAAAGTGTTAAAAGTTAAAATAATCCAATTTCTCAATATATGTTTACCTTGCTGTGACCTTGACCTTCGACGGATTGTAGCCAACACCTTTTCAACATTTTGTACTCTTCAAAGGATGATATATACCAAGTAAGAGCTTCATAGCACACACACTTTTCAAGTTATCGTGTTTAAAAGGAATTTTGTAGTGATTTTATAACTCGTGACCTTGACCTTTGACCTTGAAGTAAAAACATTTACACTTGTTCTTGAGTTCTCTAAGTTATACCCAAATTAGGTGCACATTGCAATAACTCATATTTCATGACCTTGACCTTTGACCTTGAGAGTGAACATGCATTATAATTCCCTGGAAGTATAAACATTTACAATTGTTCATGAGTTCTGAAAAGCTTAATGGGATTAAATTATACCCAAATTAGGTGCTCATTGCAATAACTCATATCTCATGACCTTGACCTTTGACCTTCAAGGTCACACAATTAATGAAACCTTTTTATTGAGTATAACAATCATGTATTGATTAAAAGTGTTCATAGTTAGAAGGAAGCATTTTCGCTAAACCATGCTTAAGTATCAGGTTTTGCTAATAAATCTACAGATACCGATTTTCTAAGCTTCCTGTCTAAATTTGACTATTTGGGATTAACCGAAACATGGACGACTGATTTTGAATTTGATGTTTTATTCCCAAATTTCACACCATACAGTATCAACGCCATCAAACCTGTCAACAGAGGCAGACCATCCGCAGGATTAACCCTTCTTGTCAATAAAAATGCTAACAAGCTTGTAAAATGGTTTGAAACAACTGAAAATGCAATTTTTCTACTTATGGACAAACGTATTTTTGATCTTGATAAGGACATTCTCATTGCATGTGTTTATGTCAACCCAGCTGGCTCAACCTGGTACGACAACAAGCACTCCAAGTGTGGTGTTACTTTGTTTTTTAACTCTCTCATCGATGCCATCGAAATAATTGATAAGGATATCTATATTCTTATTGGAGGAGATTTTAACGCCAGGACATCTACACTTTCGGATCACATTGACGATGACATTGCAGAAATTATAGGTGACGAAGAACTATCATCTCTGTCGGAAAATATAAATATTAATAGAGTTTCATGTGATCATGTTGTAAATTGTTATGGGAAAGTTCTTGTGAACATGTGTGCAGCATTGAATATGTCAATATTGAATGGGAGATGTGGATCCGATCGTGGTCAGGGAGATTTCACTTACATTAGCCATACTGGATCAAGTGTTATTGATTACATTATCGTGTCAAACAATCTCTTCAACAGATGTCAGAGTCGGCTCATCTCCCGTTAATGTGTACATTGCAACCACGTGACCAGGTTAGCGTCGCCGAGACAGATGATGCAGCACGTGCAAAGTGTGAGAGCTACCGTTTCGTCTGGGACATCGACAAGCTTACGGACTTCAGAACCAACCTGCAGTCTCCAGATGTTGTTGACATCCTCGAACGTTGTACATTGCTGCCAGAAGATATCGACGATGCTGTCACGCAGTTTACCGATGCTGTGTGTGGTGCAGCACAGGGTATGAAGCGCTACACGAGGTCTCGGAACACAAACTCTGAGCCGTGGTTCGACTCGGAGTGCCGCTACTATAGACGCGAGAGGGAACGCCTACTCAGAGTATTCCGTCAGTGTAAAAGTGTTGTGAATTTAGAGAATTATATTTCATTAAGGAATAGATACACTAGTCTACTACGGGAAAAAAAGACACATTATTTTGATAATATGAGTTATAAAATTACATCATGTGCCACAGACAAAAAGACATTTTGGTCAACACTTAGAGGTCTCTCTAAGACTGGCATCAACAGATTGCCTGATATCTCTATGGAACAATGGACTGATCATTTCAAAGGACTGTTTGTATCACGTGATGTGCCGCACACTCCTAATTCGCACGTGCCTGCCTCAGATAACGTTGATGACATGACACGGTTCATATTAGACTCATCAATAACTCAAGATGAACTTTTAACTGCAATTACACGACTAAAGAGTGGAAAGTCCGCTGGCTCTGACCTATTAATTGCTGAATTCTTTAAATATGTTTCTGACATTTTAATACCCTACCTCACCATTCTCTTTAACATAATGTTTGACAATGCATATTTTCCGGAACCCTGGTGTGTCGGTGTTATTATTCCTTTACATAAAAGTGGTAGCATTAACTCCCCTTCCAATTATAGAGGTATATCCCTGCTTAGTGTTATGGGTAAATTATATACTTCTATTATCAATAACAGGTTGACCTACTGGTGTGATGTATATGGTAAGATTGTAGAGTCTCAAGCTGTTTTCGTCACGAGTACTCCACTATTGACAACATTTTTGTTCTCAAGTCAGTTATTGAAAGGTATCTCGGGAGAAGTAAAATTAAGATTTATGGTTTCTTCGTTGATTTTGCAAAAGCATTCGATAGCGTTAGACATATGAAACTATGGTCAGTTTTGAAAGAGAAGGGTGTTTCTACAAAAATGGTCGGATCTGTACAGTCTATATATAAATCGGTTAAAGCTTGTCTTAAATATAATAATTCTTTGTCGGATAGTTTCCCTTGTTCCGTCGGTGTCCGCCAAGGTTGCGTCCTCAGTCCACTTCTATTTTCTATTTTCATTAATGAGTTGGCTATAGAAATAGAGCAAAATTCCGGGCCAGGTATACAACTACATCCTGATACAACACAATAATTCTTGCTTCTTTTTGCAGATGATATTATATTACTTTCTGATTCTGTCGTGGGGCTCCAGAGACGTATTAACGCTTTGGAAAGATTCTGTGTCGAATATGGTATGGAGGTTAACTTAGATAAAACAAGAGTCGTCGTCTTTAAAAGAGGTGGATCCTTATCACGAAAGGAAAGGTGGTTCTATAATGGTAAGAGGCTTGATTGTGTTAACTCCTATAAATATATTGGTGTTACATTTACTAAAGTGTGTCTTGGTCCAACCATTTTATGAATGCTTCATTGCAAGGAAAGAAGGCTCTATTTGCAATCTTTGGTTGTCTAAGAAATATCAAAGAGGTTCCTTACGATGTATATTTCCGTATTTTTGACATGAAAATTGCTCCTATTCTTCTTTATGGTGCGGAAATATGGGGATTCCACCAAAATGATTATATTGAGTCAGTCCATACATTGGCATGTAAAAGGTTTCTTGGAGTAAAATTGTCAACATCTAATAATGTCGCTCGGGGCGAATGTGGCCGGTTTCCTTTGCATATATTGGTTTATAAAAGGATTATCAAACATTGGTCAAATTTATTGTCTGTGTCTAATTATCGTAATCCAAAAAAGTGTTTTAATATGTTGGTACAAGCTTCTAATGCTGGAAAGATTAACTGGGCTTCTAAATGTAAACATTTGTTGTTTAGCTTAGGTTTTGGATATATTTGGGAGCAGCAGTCCGTCCTTAACCCCGTCTCATTTTTGTCTGAATTCACCTCCCGTTTAAGGTTAAATTATGAACAGGAGTGGCGAAGTTCTCTTCAAAATGGCGCCAAAACGTATATATATTCTTGTTTTAAGACTTCCCTTTCAAAGGAATCGTATATTGGCTGCATCAGTTTTAAAAAGTTTAGGTATGCACTAGCTCAGTTCAGATGTTCTTCTCATCAGCTTCACATTGAAACTGGACGGTACGATAATACTGCTAGAAATGATAGGTTTTGTTACATGTGAAATAATAATTATGTAGAGGACGAGTATCACTTTCTGCTAGTCTGTCCATTATATAGGGAGCTAAGGCAACAATATATACCCTATAAATACCATGTTTTCCCGACCAAGTCAAAGTTCAATATTTTGATGTCAGTTTCCAATTGTGTATTATTGCGCAAACTATCAATGTACATTTATAAAGCTATGCTATTAAGAAAATAATCTCTGAAGTGTTTATTAATGAAATGTATTAATATGACGCACGTCTTGACAGTTGCTTCTGTAGTTATGGGCCGATGGCCTACACTATGCTTTGTAATAAAGAAATTGAGAAATTGAGAAAAGTGATCATAGTTAGAAGAAAGCATGTTAGCCAAACCATGCTAAAGTTATGACCTCGCTGTGACCTTGACCTATGACGGATTGTAGCCAAAACTTTTTCAAAAATGTTTACTCTTCCAAGGATGATATATACTAAGTAAGAGCTTCATAGCACAAAAACTTTTCAAGTTATTGTGTTTACAAGGAATTTTGTAGTGATTTTATAACTCGTGACCTTGACCTTTGACCTTGAGAGAGAACATGTCCTAATGATTCCCTGGAAGTATAAACATTTACACTTGTTTTTGAGTTCTGAAAAGATTAATGGGATTAAGTTATACCCAAATTAGGTGCACATTGCAATAACTCATATCTCATGACCTTTACCTTTGACCTTCAAGGTCACACAATTAATGAACACTTTTTATTGAGTATAACAATCATGTATTGATTAAAAGTGTTCATAGTTAGAAGGAAGCATTTTCGCTAAACCATGCTAAAGTCATGACCTCGCTGTGACCTTGACCTTTGACGGATTGTAGCTAAAACCTTTCCAAAATTGTTTACTCTTCCAAGGATGCTATATACCAAGTATATATTTTCAAGTTATCACGTTTACAAGGGATTCTTAGGGTGATTACATAGCTCGTGACCTTGACCTTTGACCCCGAGGTATGAGTAGTAAGTTATGAATAAAATATCTGGAAAGCTTAGTGGAAAAAAGTTATAGCTAGTTATACGAGTGCGGTGGCGGCGGTGGCGGCGATGGAAACTTCACAAAAACTGATAGCAGCCCCGTCCTTAGACGGGGCTGCTAATGATGATCAATCTCGATAATATGGGTAAGGCATCTTGGGCATCAAAGATTATAAATCTTTTATGTTCTCATGGTTATGGTTTTGTTTGGTTAAACCAAGGTGTTGGTGATTTCAAAATGTTTTTGAAGGAATTTGGTGAACGTTCAAGCCTAGAAACAAGTTCGCGTTATGACCTGTACAAATCGTTGAAGACACTAGACCAGACCGTTATTTAACATTTCTACCTTCAAAAGCACCAGAATCACTTTTACACAATATAGACTAGGCTTGATAGATATAATGATTAATAAAGGAAGAAAATTGCCCAATTCGAAATATGAAAGAATATGCCAGTTATGTAATAGTGCAAAAGAGGATGAAGTCCATTTTACTTTTGTTTGTCCATGGTATAAAAATATACGAATGAAATATGTTTCGGATAGATTCTTATCAAAATCCCCACTGGAACCATTTGTGTCAATTATAACTTGTAATGATACTTCAACAATTATAAATCTAGCGATGTAAATAAAGGATGCACAAGATCTTCGTAGCGAAATTCTGAAATCTATGTCCATACTACACTAGTTTGTATAATATATCGTGAACTTTGTACTACTATCTGTAACATGAAGATAAAATTGTATCTCTCTTGTATACGGGCCGGAGGCCTTGAATGCAATAAACTTTGTCTTGTCTGTCTTTCTTCAATCGTTGTCTACTTTCTTTAGATAAACCTTATTGGATTCGAACCCATACTTTGTGAGTCAGACAATCGTTGGCACTGAAAAGCAAATAACGATTTGCTCTAGATATCATTGTCGTTGCGGTATTCAATTCTGACGATTAAAGTGGGACTGGTTTCTGTCACACGTCCCGGTCCATCAAACATCCCCCCAAGAGAAAACTTTCTTTAGATGTTTCTTCAGTCATTCAGTACAACGCGTCTAAAATTGTTGTGATTCAAGAGAGGGATGATTTGTTTAGTTTTAGGGAAAAACTATCGGTCACGATCGCCAATGTGTTTACCAATGTTTGTTGATTTCAATGTCCCAGATTTTTCACCCCTGACCTCTGACGTATACTGCCCTATTGACCTCTGACATACATAATCCAGTTATAGATGAAAACATGAAAAAACAGCTTCTAACGCAGATAGATTGATTAAGCCAAAACAATACCAACAAGAAAAGCGAATATTTTAAAAACAAAGATATTGAACACATTAAATCACTTACAAACGAAGCTAGTGCTGCACGCACGAGTCAGTGTGATCTCTCATCGGTTAACAAACTTGCTGATAACATCGCGCACGTGCTAGTCAACGCCGCACGCGTAACATTCGGGCTGCGTTCGTTTTGACTCACTCGAGTGTAATCTTGCGCATGCATGCTCGGATGCCACTAAGAGCGAACGACTTGTATGCTGTACTGAGTGTCACACTTGGTTGCCTGGCTGTAAACAATATGGCCGAAAATTTGAATTTTTCACAAAGATTTTATCATTAAATTTTAACATCACATGCTCTCCAAAATCACAGATATGTTTTAGTTTACCTTTAACCAAATCTAAACCTCACATTGGCATGTTGCTAATGTGTTAAAACAGACTTATATTTTAGTAAGTGTGCCCCTGGTATGTTATAAACACTGTGTCAATTGACGTACTTCCGTTACTCTAACGACCTCCCTCCCCGATTTAGCAGGAGGGACATAGAGTGCCTCTAGAGTGCACACGAGAGTGACGCGTTCGATAAGGGATTTCATCGCTCGTGCGACACACTTTGTGCAAAACGAACGCAGCCTCGGAGACAGATTGTACAGACCCTATACAGCTAACCGTAAGAAAGATAAACCGTGGTTTGGAAAATAATGTAGGACTAGACGTAAAACATTTAATAAAGCAAGACGACGCGTTAAAAAATGTAAATCTGAACTTAACATCAGAAATTTTCGAAGTGAATCGAAAGCGTATAAACAGTGTTTGGATAAGTATATAAGAAGACATACACCTAAATTACAAAACGTGTTCCCTGATGGTATTCAATTCATTTTATTTTCAGTTTTGTAGGCCATTGGCCCATGTACACTTGCAATATAATTCACAAAATAAGAGTAGCAAATCAAAGTATAAAACAATAGTTAAGTTTTTACAGAAGATATAGCACGCTTTCTAAGAGCAAGAGCTTCCTTACATTAATTTGCACATTTAAACAATGAATTACTACATTTGCTGCTTAATTACTTAAGATAATGTTCTATTGTGTTATCCTGTCTACAATATTAAAATAATTTTCCCTGATTGAAGCATATGCGTCAAGTCAAACAAAAAATGAATTTCATCTTCAATCAGGTTACATTCACACATTTTACATATTCTATTCACATTAACACCTCGAATATTACATCTCAGGGGAAGTGCATGTTATCTTTATAGTTCTTCGGATTGCTATATGATTAATAGAAGATACATAATATTCAATACTTAACAACGATTTAACTTCTTTGAAATATCTAAGATGTAAAGACTCATTTATTTTACCAAAAATATTTTGTTTATTACAGTCCATAATTCGATTCTTGAAATTAGAAATAAAACATGTAATATCGCCAACATCCTGACTGTACCATACAAATCCGAAACCAAAGGAACATAAAAGATATTTAACCGACGTTGCCCAAGTTATTCTGCCAACTGAATCTAATTTCCTCATAAGAAGATAAGACTGTTTTGGATAACGATCTTCTGACATCCTCAACAATTTACACCAATAATTAATGCACCTCACGTAATAATCCACATAAATGCTTAATCTGCCACAATCTGCTAAAATACCATTAATAGAGGCATGCTTTCCGACATTAAGTACATATTTACAAAAATTAGCGTGAAATACTTCAATAGATTTCCTTTCCTCAAATCCCCAAATTTCAGAGCCATACAATAATACGGGTTTAACCTTACTATCAAATAATTTGAACATCAAACCAACCGGCATATTAGGGTATTTGATAAATAACCTTTTCAAAAAAAAGTGCCTTACTCGCCTTACTAACTAAGTTTTGTGCACACTTTGTCAAGCAGAGCCGAGTGGAAAACGACATAAAACGAAAACAGAAGTTTTGAAATATTCTGAAAGACAAAATTCGGCAATTCGATAAAAATATGCCTGACCGTGAAGCCTTATATAAACATTTTAATACAAAGATACCGTTTATGATGAGCAGTTTGTATCTAGCGATCTCGATGACGCTGATACTAACAATGTTTGCGATAGCTTAAATAAGGATACTTAAATCGATGAAATCATTAAAGTGGCAAAACAACTGAAGCGAAAACAAAGCTGCTGGGATTGACTCTGTTTTAAATGAATATATTATTGACAGTGTTGTTCTGCTCCGTATGCTCATCAGGGAATATTCCAGACAGTTGGCTGATTGGAATTATCAAACCAATTTATAAGAACAAAGGTAATAAGCTTGATACAAATTCATTTAGACCTATTACGATATTGAGTTGCATCAGTTAACTATTTACACACATTCTTAATGCTAGACTCATAGCATTTCTTGAGACAAATAATATCCTAACCCAAGCGTAGGCAGGTTTCAGAAAAAAATTACTACTTCAGATAATATTTTTGTCCTCCAAATGTTAATTAATGTTTCAACCCTTAATAGGCGAAAGCTTTAGTGCGCCTTTGTAGATTTCTCTAAAGCTTTCGACACTGTCTGGATAACTGGTCTGTGGTCAAAATTACTTAAATCTGGTATCCATGGGAGATTCCATACATTTGTTGCGGTGAAATTAACAGCGAAAAATCAAAATACTTCTCTTGTAATAAAGGTGTTCGTCAGGGAGAAAACCTGTCCCCCCTTTTGTTTTTAATGTATTTGACTGATCTGGAAACCTACCTGTTAAAAAATGGATGTAACGGTGTTGAAGTGGACTCTAAGTGCGATCAAGAAGCGTTGGTATTGATAAGATTACTTATACTCCATTATGCTGACGATACAGAATTATTCGCCGAGACTCCAAAAGATCTACAAAAATATTTCGATTCGCTTGAGGAGTATTGTAAATTGTGGAAACTTCATGTTAATATTGCTAAAGTCTTAATATTCGGTGGAGGTCCGGCAAATAAAACAAAACAGTCTTTTAGTTATGGCGATAATAATATTGAAATAGTTGATGCATATATATATATATATATAGGAATCAAACCGAGACAATGGGATGGTTACATGCATAAAATCCATTTGTTGAAAACGCATCAAAGGTTATGTATAGTTTACTTAAGAGATCACGAAATATTGCTTTACCAAAGATTGTTTGTTATTAGCTTTTGATACGATGATTTTACCGATTGTAACGTATGGTTTGGAAAATTGGGTTCACGAAAAATTAGATTTGATCAAAAACTTACATCTAAAATTTCCTTAAATGGCGACTGGACTCGTAAATCTACACCACATTTCATGATCTATGGTGAATTGGATAGAACCCCAATACGTATATAAATCTTCCAGCGGATGTCATCATACTGGCATGAACTTACTCTCATCCCTGCAGAAAATTTGAAACTCTCTCAAATCATGCATAGCTGTATTTTGTTCAAACACAAAGAGTTCCCAAATAAATTTCCGTGTTTACGTTGTATTGAAAATGTATTAAACAACAATGTATTTAGTGAAGTATTTGTAAACCCTTCCCTTTATCCTACAACCTGGCTAGTCTCCAGAGCAGGACAAATCCTTTCCTATCAGTTTTATCAACAATGGAGGGAAATATTAAATCTAGTTCTATATTCGTTTTGTAAAAGCATTTCAAGAAAACTTTACAATTGGAACCGTATTTATTTCTTCAAAAATCAAGTTCAATTCCTATTCTTAGATTCCGCACCTCAAACCATAATTTACCCATTGAGACGGGCTGGTGGCAGGGGATTGCGAGGGAAGAAGAACGTCTCTGCAAGTTATGTAACCAAAATGTTATTGGAGATGAGTTTCATTATCTCTTCAGATGTGAAACTCTTCGCCCATATAGAATTTTGTATTTTACTAAAACATATCATTATGGAAATGTATATTCGCTTTGTAACATTATGACACCATGAAGTGTTAAAAATTAAATTAATCCATTTTCTCCATATATGTTGACCTTGCTGTGACCTTGACCTTCGACAGTTCGTACCCAAAACTTTTTGAAAATGTTGTACTTCTCAAGAGATAATATATACAAAATCTAAACTTCATAGCACAAAAACTTTTCAAGTTATTGTGTTCACAAGGAATTGGAATAACTCATATCTCATGACCTTGACCTTTAAACTTCAAGGTCACACAATAATTGAACACTTTTTATTGAGAATAACAATCAAGTATTGATTAAAAGTGATCATAGTTAAAATTAAGCATTTTCACTAAACCATGCTTAAGTCATGACCTTGCTGTGACCTTGAACTTTGACGGATTGTAGCCGAAACCTTTTCAAATTTTTTTACTTTTCCAAGGATGATATATACCAAGTTAGAGCTTCATAGCACAAAAACTTTTCAAGTTAGTGTGTTTACAAAGAATTTTGCGGTGATTTTATAACTCGTGACCTTGACCTTTAAACTTGAAGGTGAACATGTCATAATGATTCCCTGGAAGTATTAACATTTAGACATGTTCATGAGTTCTGAAAAGCTAAATGGGATAAAGTAATACCCAAATTTAGTGCATTTTGTAATAACTCATATCTCATGACCTTGACCTTTGACCTTCAAGGTCACACAATCATTGAACACTTTTTATTGAGTATAACAATCATGTTTTGATTAAAAGTGTTCATAGTTAAAATTAAGCATTTTTGCTAAACCATGCTTTAGTCATGACCTTGCTGTGACCTTGACCTTAAACGGATTGTAGCCAAAACCTTTTGAATTTTTTTTAACTTTTCCAAGGATGATATATACCAAGTTAGAGCTTCATAGCACAAAAACTTTTCAAGTTAGTGTGTTTACAAAGAATTTTGCGGTGATTTTATAACTCGTGACCTTGACCTTTAAACTTGAAGGTGAACATGTCATAATGATTCCCTGGAAGTATTAACATTTAGACATGTTCATGAGTTCTGAAAAGCTAAATGGGATAAAGTAATACCCAAATTTAGTGCATTTTGTAATAACTCATATCTCATGACCTTGACCTTTGACCTTCAAGGTCACACAATCATTGAACACTTTTTATTGAGTATAACAATCATGTTTTGATTAAAAGTGTTCATAGTTAAAATTAAGCATTTTTGCTAAACCATGCTTTAGTCATGACCTTGCTGTGACCTTGACCTTAAACGGATTGTAGCCAAAACCTTTTGAATTTTTTTTAACTTTTCCAAGGATGATATATACCAAGTTAGAGCTTCATAGCACAAAAACTTTTCAAGTTATCGCGTTTACAAGGAATTCTTAGAGTGAATACATATCTCGTGACCTTGACCATTGACCTTGAAAGTGAACATGTCAAAATCGTTCCCCCGAGGTATGAGTAGTAAGGTATATATAAGAGTTCTGGAAAGCTTAGTGGAAAAAAGTTGTAGCTAGTAGTACGAGGGCGGCGGCGGCGGCGGCGGCGATGGAAACTTCACAAAAACTGATAGCAGCCCCGTCCTTAGACGGGGCTGCTAACTATAGCGACTGAGTGAAAGAGTTGTGACGTCACTGGCTTTTCCTCTGGTTTAGGATTTCATTTCGCAGGGGAATTGATTTGCAAAACCTTCATTTTTCAAAAGTGATAATAACAAAAATGTGTTCCAGCCGACATACTAAAAGAGATATGGAACTTTCTTAATCATGTTTTACATTAAGGTACAGTTTTGCCTTGAACTTAAAAACAATGCTGTTTTAAGCTTTTTTTCAGAGACAAAGACTTTGATAAAAACCCTTTTGGCATAATAGAACATTAAAATGCGCAATACATGAAAAGTAAGACTAAAACATCAGTATTATTCAAATACTTTTAGTCTTTGTGAATTTATTATGAATTCGCATGTCATCCTTTCCAAAACCGATTCAAGTGTCAAATGACGTACCTGTTTTAACAGCTTTCACGTTATATCTGCACCTAAGCTTGTCCATTATAGAGAAGGTGTGGACCGAGTCTAACACATCATTTTGAAACGTCAGTGAGTCGTGCAATCCGCGATCAGCTTTGCATGAGAGCTTAACAATTGCAGATAAATCTTGTTATTGCATGGTAATCCTGACGTTCTTATCCGAATGAAATTAACCATATGTCAATGTTTAGTGACCGGTGGCTACAACTTGTCCAAGCTTCTAAAGTACAAGAGAACATATCAACATGCCAACCTATCCTTGACTTCGTAAGCGGTGATCTAATGTTACAAATATCGACCTTCTTGCCATGAGAATGTTTTTTTGTTTTGTTTCAGGGTTGTCAGAAATCTTCACAACCTTTCTGTTAAGCTGTAGAGAGGTACTAATAGAAATGAAAGAACAATGGCGATTCTTGTGATAAGGGTAGTTTTTGATAATTTTTCTGAAATTTCAGAGGGGATTCGTAATACACCTGGGAGGTAGATGGGCACTGATAACACCTGACCCTTACTTGTAGAGTAAGATTAAAAGCATGCCGACCTTTGATATGTACTATTCTTGACGTCACTAAGAGACTTCGTAAGCGATGGTCTAACGTTACAGATATCGGCCCTCATGCCGTGAAGAGACTTGTTCAAGGGTGTCAGAAATCCTCACAACCTCTCTCTTGAGCTTTACCGAGTCATATGCCAAACTAGGGCTTTATCTGAATTTTTAATTAACAGGAGACCAAAACAGTTTCATCACGTGACTTAGCATCGGCCCGAAGGTCACGTGAGAATGACCGGGGTTTTTTGGAAACAAATGTTTGAATATTGCTCAATTAAAAATTTAAAATCATAAAAGTTTTGTTTTCAAATACTTTTGCCGATTAAACTCAAAACAGTTTAGAAATGCAACGTTACTTTTTAACGTCAGTATATAATATGACTCACCTTTTGCTGTCTCCGCCATAAACCACAGAAAGAGAAGTCTCATCGCCATCTTCCTGTAATGAAATAAGGAAACTTCATTAGAATCAATGCTATTGAGATTAAATTGTCCGTTCTTGGTTTATTGTTGTATTGAAAATGTAAGACAAGGCAATTTCATATTAACATTGCGATACTGAACCCGTCTAATAGTGATGACGTCATAGTGGTCTTTATTTTGGAACCATTGTCACAAGGCAGTCAGGAGCGGAAACAACATAATTCTGCTATTATGCTTTAGTTATGTGGCCTGTTAACCTCCACATGATAAGTTGGATACTTTTTTCATCAAACTCTTTGTTTTTCGTAATGTACCTTATCATGTTTTGAATATACATACATATATTTATACACTCAAATACATATGTTACATATTCTATGTAAAAGCGATAATTCAGTTAACTGTTTTTAACTTTGTGATTGATGACTTACTTATCAAACCATTTCCAAACGGTTTCAAGATATAGTGAAAATCAGGGTAACATATACAGTGTTGTTAATGGTAACAATTGAAACAAGTTCACTACCAACCGATTTCACAACAAAGTGGGCATCAGATCAGGGTAACTTATTCAGTGTTGTTAATGGTAACAATTGAGACAAGTTCACTACCAACCGATTTCACAACAAATTGGGCATCAGATCAGGGTAACTTATTCAGTGTTGTTAATGGTAACAATTGAAACAAGTTCACTACCAACCGATTTCACAACAAAGTGGGCATCAGATCAGGGTAACTTATTCAGTGTTGTTAATGGTAACAATTGAAACAAGTTCACTACCAACCGATTTCACAACAAAGTGGGCATCAGATCAGGGTAACTTATTCAGTGTTGTTAATGGTAACAATTGAAACAAGTTCACTACCAACCGATTTCACAACAAAGTGGGCATCAGATCAGGGTAACTTATTCAGTGTTGTTAATGGTAACAATTGAAACAAGTTCACTACCAACCGATTTCACAACAAAGTGGGCATCAGATCAGGGTAACTTATTCAGTGTTGTTAATGGTAACAATTGAAACAAGTTCACTACCAACCGATTTCACAACAAAGTGGGCATCAGATCAGGGTAACTTATTCAGTGTTGTTAATGGTAACAATTGAGACAAGTTCACTACCAACCGATTTCACAACAAATTGGGTATCAGATCAGGGTAACTTATTCAGTGTTGTAAATGGTAACAATTGAAACAAGTTCACTACCAACCGATTTCACAACAAAGTGGGCATCAGATCAGGGTAACTTATTCAGTGTTGTTAATGGTAACAATTGAAACAAGTTCACTACCAACCGATTTCACAACAAATTGGGCATCAGATCAGGGTAACTTATTCAGTGTTGTTAATGGTAACAATTGAAACAAGTTCACTACCAACCGATTTCACAACAAATTGGGCATCAGATCAGGGTAACTTATACAGTGTTGTTAATGGTAACAATTGAAACAAGTTCACTACCAACCGATTTCACAACAAAGTGGGCATCAGATCAGGGTAACTTAAACAGTGTTGTTAATGGTAACAATTGAAACAAGTTCACTACCAACCGATTTCACAACAAAGTTGGCATCAGATCAGGGTAACTTATTCAGTGTTGTTAATGGTAACAATTGTAACAAGTTCACTACCAACCGATTTCACAACAAAGTTGACATCAGATCAGGGTAACTTATACAGTGTTGTTAATGGTAACAATTGTAGCAAGTTCACTACCAACCGATTTCACAACAAAGTGGGCATCAGATCAGGGTAACTTATACAGTGTTGTTAATGGTAACAATTGAAACAAGTTCACTACCAACCGATTTCACAACAAAGTTGGCATCAGATCAGGGTAACTTATTCAGTGTTGTTAATGGTAACAATTGTAACAAGTTCACTACCAACCGATTTCACAACAAAGTTGGCATCAGTTCAGGGTAACTTATACAGTGTTGTTAATGGTAACAATTGTAACAAGTTCACTACCAACCGATTTCACAACAAAGTTGGCATCAGATCAGGGTAACTTATTCAGTGTTGTTAAAGGTAACAATTGTAACAAGTTCACTACCAACCGATTTCACAACAAAGTTGGCATCAGATCAGGGTAACTTAAACAGTGTTGTTAATGGTAACAATTGAAACAAGTTCACTACCAACCGATTTCACAACAAAGTTGGCATCAGATCAGGGTAACTTATTCAGTGTTGTTAATGGTAACAATTGAAACAAGTTCACTACCAACCGATTTCACAACAAAGTTGGCATCAGATCAGGGTAACATATACAGTGTTGTTAATGGTAACAATTGAAACAAGTTCACTACCAACCGATTTCACAACAAAGTGGGCATCAGATCAGGGTAACTTATACAGTGTTGTTAATGGTAACAATTGAAACAAGTTCACTACCAACCGATTTCACAACAAATTGGGCATCAGATCAGGGTAACTTATTCAGTGTTGTTAATGGTAACAATTGAAACAAGTTCACTACCAACCGATTTCACAACAAAGAGGGCATCAGATCAGGGTAACTTATACAGTGTTGTTAATGGTAACAATTGAAACAAGTTCACTACCAACCGATTTCACAACAAAGTGGGCATCAGATCAGGGTAACTTATACAGTGTTGTTAATGGTAACAATTGAAACAAGTTCACTACCAACCGATTTCACAACAAATTGGGCATCAGATCAGGGTAACTTATTCAGTGTTGTTAATGGTAACAAGTTCACTACCAACCGATTTCACAACAAAGTGGGCATCAGATCAGGGTAACTTATACAGTGTTGTTAATGGTAACAATTGAAACAAGTTCACTACCAACCGATTTCACAACAAAGTTGGCATCAGATCAGGGTAACTTATTCAGTGTTGTTAATGGTAACAATTGTAACAAGTTCACTACCAACCGATTTCACAACAAAGTTGGCATCAGTTCAGGGTAACTTATACAGTGTTGTTAATGGTAACAATTGTAACAAGTTCACTACCAACCGATTTCACAACAAAGTTGGCATCAGTTCAGGGTAACTTATACAGTGTTGTTAATGGTAACAATTGTAACAAGTTCACTACCAACCGATTTCACAACAAAGTTGGCATCAGATCAGGGTAACTTATTCAGTGTTGTTAATGGTAACAATTGTAACAAGTTCACTACCAACCGATTTCACAACAAAGTTGGCATCAGATCAGGGTAACTTATTCAGTGTTGTTAATGGTAACAATTGTAACAAGTTCACTACCAACCGATTTCACAACAAATTGGGCATCAGATCAGGGTAACTTATTCAGTGTTGTTAATGGTAACAATTGAAACAAGTTCACTACCAACCGATTTCACAACAAAGTGGGCATCAGATCAGGGTAACATATACAGTGTTGTTAATGGTAACAATTGAAACAAGTTCACTACCAACCGATTTCACAACAAAGTTGGCATCAGATCAGGGTAACTTATTCAGTGTTGTTAATGGTAACAATTGAAACAAGTTCACTACCAACCGATTTCACAACAAAGTTGGCATCAGATCAGGGTAACTTATTCAGTGTTGTTAATGGTAACAATTGAAACAAGTTCACTACCAACCGATTTCACAACAAAGTGGGCATCAGATCAGGGTAACTTATTCAGTGTTGTTAATGGTAACAATTGAAACAAGTTCACTACCAACCGATTTCACAACAAAGTGGGCATCAGATCAGGGTAACTTATTCAGTGTTGTTAATGGTAACAATTGAAACAAGTTCACTACCAACCGATTTCACAACAAAGTGGGCATCAGATCAGGGTAACTTATTCAGTGTTGTTAATGGTAACAATTGAAACAAGTTCACTACCAACCGATTTCACAACAAAGTGGGCATCAGATCAGGGTAACTTATTCAGTGTTGTTAATGGTAACAATTGAGACAAGTTCACTACCAACCGATTTCACAACAAATTGGGTATCAGATCAGGGTAACTTATTCAGTGTTGTAAATGGTAACAATTGAAACAAGTTCACTACCAACCGATTTCACAACAAAGTGGGCATCAGATCAGGGTAACTTATTCAGTGTTGTTAATGGTAACAATTGAAACAAGTTCACTACCAACCGATTTCACAACAAATTGGGCATCAGATCAGGGTAACTTATTCAGTGTTGTTAATGGTAACAATTGAAACAAGTTCACTACCAACCGATTTCACAACAAATTGGGCATCAGATCAGGGTAACTTATACAGTGTTGTTAATGGTAACAATTGAAACAAGTTCACTACCAACCGATTTCACAACAAAGTGGGCATCAGATCAGGGTAACTTAAACAGTGTTGTTAATGGTAACAATTGAAACAAGTTCACTACCAACCGATTTCACAACAAAGTTGGCATCAGATCAGGGTAACTTATTCAGTGTTGTTAATGGTAACAATTGTAACAAGTTCACTACCAACCGATTTCACAACAAAGTTGGCATCAGATCAGGGTAACTTATACAGTGTTGTTAATGGTAACAATTGTAACAAGTTCACTACCAACCGATTTCACAACAAAGTGGGCATCAGATCAGGGTAACTTATACAGTGTTGTTAATGGTAACAATTGAAACAAGTTCACTACCAACCGATTTCACAACAAAGTTGGCATCAGATCAGGGTAACTTATTCAGTGTTGTTAATGGTAACAATTGTAACAAGTTCACTACCAACCGATTTCACAACAAAGTTGGCATCAGTTCAGGGTAACTTATACAGTGTTGTTAATGGTAACAATTGTAACAAGTTCACTACCAACCGATTTCACAACAAAGTTGGCATCAGATCAGGGTAACTTATTCAGTGTTGTTAAAGGTAACAATTGTAACAAGTTCACTACCAACCGATTTCACAACAAAGTTGGCATCAGATCAGGGTAACTTAAACAGTGTTGTTAATGGTAACAATTGAAACAAGTTCACTACCAACCGATTTCACAACAAAGTTGGCATCAGATCAGGGTAACTTATTCAGTGTTGTTAATGGTAACAATTGAAACAAGTTCACTACCAACCGATTTCACAACAAAGTGGGCATCAGATCAGGGTAACTTATACAGTGTTGTTAATGGTAACAATTGAAACAAGTTCACTACCAACCGATTTCACAACAAATTGGGCATCAGATCAGGGTAACTTATTCAGTGTTGTTAATGGTAACAATTGAAACAAGTTCACTACCAACCGATTTCACAACAAAGAGGGCATCAGATCAGGGTAACTTATTCAGTGTTGTTAATGGTAACAATTGAAACAAGTTCACTACCAACCGATTTCACAACAAATTGGGCATCAGATCAGGGTAACTTATTCAGTGTTGTTAATGGTAACAAGTTCACTACCAACCGATTTCACAACAAAGTGGGCATCAGATCAGGGTAACTTATACAGTGTTGTTAATGGTAACAATTGAAACAAGTTCACTACCAACCGATTTCACAACAAAGTTGGCATCAGATCAGGGTAACTTATTCAGTGTTGTTAATGGTAACAATTGAAACAAGTTCACTTCCAACCGATTTCACAACAAAGTTGGCATCAGATCAGGGTAACTTATTCAGTGTTGTTAATGGTAACAATTGAAACAAGTTCACTACCAACCGATTTCACAACAAATTGGGCATCAGATCAGGGTAACTTATTCAGTGTTGTTAATGGTAAAAATTGAAACAAGTTCACTACCAACCGATTTCACAACAAAGTGGGCATCAGATCAGGGTAACTTATTCAGTGTTGTTAATGGTAACAATTGAAACAAGTTCACTACCAAACGATTTCACAACAAAGTGGGCATCAGATCAGGGTAACTTATTCAGTGTTGTTAATGGTAACAATTGAAACAAGTTCACTACCAACCGATTTCACAACAAAGTGGGCATCAGATCAGGGTAACTTATTCAGTGTTGTTAATGGTAACAATTGAAACAAGTTCACTACCAACCGATTTCACAACAAAGTTGGCATCAGATCAGGGTAACTTATTCAGTGTTGTTAATGGTAACAATTGAAACAAGTTCACTACCAACCGATTTCACAACAAATTGGGCATCAGATCAGGGTAACTTAAACAGTGTTGTTAATGGTAACAATTGAAACAAGTTCACTACCAACCGATTTCACAACAAAGTTGGCATCAGATCAGGGTAACTTATTCAGTGTTGTTAATGGTAACAATTGAAACAAGTTCACTACCAACCGATTTCACAACAAAGTGGGCATCAGATCAGGGTAACTTATTCAGTGTTGTTAATGGTAACAATTGTAACAAGTTCACTACCAACCGATTTCACAACAAATTGGGCATCAGATCAGGGTAACTTAAACAGTGTTGTTAATGGTAACAATTGAAACAAGTTCACTACCAACCGATTTCACAACAAATTGGGCATCAGATCAGGGTAACTTATTCAGTGTTGTTAATGGTAACAATTGAAACAAGTTCACTACCAACCGATTTCACAACAAAGTGGGCATCAGATCAGGGTAACTTATTCAGTGTTGTTAATGGTAACAATTGAAACAAGTTCACTACCAACCGATTTCACAACAAATTGGGCATCAGATCAGGGTAACTTATTCAGTGTTGTTAATGGTAACAATTGAAACAAGTTCACTACCAACCGATTTCACAACAAAGTGGGCATCAGATCAGGGTAACTTATTCAGTGTTGTTAATGGTAACAATTGAAACAAGTTCACTACCAACCGATTTCACAACAAAGTTGGCATCAGATCAGGGTAACTTGTTCAGTGTTGTTAATGGTAACAATTGAAACAAGTTCACTACCAACCGATTTCACAACAAAGTTGGCATCAGATCAGGGTAACTTAAACAGTGTTGTTAATGGTAACAATTGAAACAAGTTCACTACCAACCGATTTCACAACAAAGTTGGCATCAGATAAGGGTAACTTATTCAGTGTTGTTAATGGTAACAATTGAAACAAGTTCACTACCAACCGATTTCACAACAAAGTGGGCATCAGATCAGGGTAACTTATTCAGTGTTGTTAATGGTAACAATTGAAACAAGTTCACTACCAACCGATTTCACAACAAAGTTGGCATCAGATCAGGGTAATTTATACAGTGTTGTTAATGGTAACAATTGAAACAAGTTCACTACCAACCGATTTCACAACAAAGTTGGCATCAGATCAGGGTAACTTATTCAGTGTTGTTAATGGTAACAATTGAAACAAGTTCACTACCAACCGATTTCACAACAAAGTGGGCATCAGATCAGGGTAACTTATTCAGTGTTGTTAATGGTAACAATTGTAACAAGTTCACTACCAACCGATTTCACAACAAATTGGGCATCAGATCAGGGTAACTTAAACAGTGTTGTTAATGGTAACAATTGAAACAAATTCACTACCAACCGATTTCACAACAAAGTTGGCATCAGATCAGGGTAACTTATTCAGTGTTGTTAATGGTAACAATTGAAACAAGTTCACTACCAACCGATTTCACAACAAAGTGGGCATCAGATCAGGGTAACTTATTCAGTGTTGTTAATGGTAACAATTGTAACAAGTTCACTACCAACCGATTTCACAACAAAGTGGGCATCAGATCAGGGTAACATATACAGTGTTGTTAATGGTAACAATTGAAACAAGTTCACTACCAACCGATTTCACAACAAAGTTGGCATCAGATCAGGGTAACTTATTCAGTGTTGTTAATGGTAACAATTGAAACAAGTTCACTACCAACCGATTTCACAACAAAGTGGGCATCAGATCAGGGTAACTTATTCAGTGTTGTTAATGGTAACAATTGAGACAAGTTCACTACCAACCGATTTCACAACAAAGTGGGCATCAGATCAGGGTAACTTATACAGTGTTGTTAATGGTAACAATTGAAACAAGTTCACTACCAACCGATTTCACAACAAAGTGGGCATCAGATCAGGGTAACTTTTCAGTGTTGTTAATGGTAACAATTGAAACAAGTTCACTACCAACCGATTTCACAACAAAGTGGGCATCAGATCAGGGTAACATATACAGTGTTGTTAATGGTAACAATTGAAACAAGTTCACTACCAACCGATTTCACAACAAAGTGGGCATCAGATCAGGGTAACTTATACAGTGTTGTTCATGGTAACAATTGTAACAAGTTCACTACCAACCGATTTCACAACAAAGTGGGCATCAGATCAGGGTAACTTATACAGTGTTGTTAATGGTAACAATTGAAACAAGTTCACTACCAACCGATTACACAACAAAGTGGGCATCAGATCAGGGTAACTTATTCAGTGTTGTTAATGGTAACAATTGAAACAAGTTCACTACCAACCGATTTCACAACAAAGTTGGCATCAGATCAGGGTAACTTATTCAGTGTTGTTAATGGTAACAATTGAAACAAGTTCACTACCAACCGATTTCACAACAAAGTGGGCATCAGATCAGGGTAACTTATACAGTGTTGTTAATGGTAACAATTGAAACAAGTTCACTACCTACCGATTTCACAACAAAGTGGGCATCAGATCAGGGTAACTTATTCAGTGTTGTTAATGGTAACAATTGAGACAAGTTCACTACCAACCGATTTCACAACAAAGTTGGCATCAGATCAGGGTAACTTATACAGTGTTGTTAATGGTAACAATTGAAACAAGTTCACTACCAACCGATTTCACAACAAAGTGGGCATCAGATCAGGGTAACTTATTCAGTGTTGTTAATGGTAACAATTGAAACAAGTTCACTACCAACCGATTTCACAACAAAGTGGGCATCAGATCAGGGTAACTTATACAGTGTTGTTAATGGTAACAATTGAAACAAGTTCACTACCAACCGATTTCACAACAAAGTTGGCATCAGATCAGGGTAACTTATTCAGTGTTGTTAATGGTAACAATTGAAACAAGTTCACTACCAACCGATTTCACAACAAAGTTGGCATCAGATCAGGGTAACTTATTCAGTGTTGTTAATGGTAACAAGTTCACTACCAACCGATTTCACAACAAAGTGGGCATCAGATCAGGGTAACTTATACAGTGTTGTTAATGGTAACAATTGAAACAAGTTCACTACCAACCGATTTCACAACAAAGTTGGCATCAGATCAGGGTAACTTATTCAGTGTTGTTAATGGTAACAATTGAAACAAGTTCACTACCAACCGATTTCACAACAAAGTTGGCATCAGATCAGGGTAACTTATTCAGTGTTGTTAATGGTAACAATTGAAACAAGTTCACTACCAACCGATTTCACAACAAAGTGGGCATCAGATCAGGGTAACTTATTCAGTGTTGTTAATGGTAACAATTGAAACAAGTTCACTACCAACCGATTTCACAACAAAGTGGGCATCAGATCAGGGTAACTTATTCAGTGTTGTTAATGGTAACAATTGAAACAAGTTCACTACCAACCGATTTCACAACAAAGTTGGCATCAGATCAGGGTAACTTATTCAGTGTTGTTAATGGTAACAATTGAAACAAGTTCACTACCAACCGATTTCACAACAAATTGGGCATCAGATCAGGGTAACTTAAACAGTGTTGTTAATGGTAACAATTGAAACAAGTTCACTACCAACCGATTTCACAACAAAGTGGGCATCAGATCAGGGTAACTTATTCAGTGTTGTTAATGGTAACAATTGAAACAAGTTCACTACCAACCGATTTCACAACAAAGTGGGCATCAGATCAGGGTAACTTATTCAGTGTTGTTAATGGTAACAATTGTAACAAGTTCACTACCAACCGATTTCACAACAAATTGGGCATCAGATCAGGGTAACTTAAACAGTGTTGTTAATGGTAACAATTGAAACAAGTTCACTACCAACCGATTTCACAACAAATTGGGCATCAGATCAGGGTAACTTATTCAGTGTTGTTAATGGTAACAATTGAAACAAGTTCACTACCAACCGATTTCACAACAAAGTGGGCATCAGATCAGGGTAACTTATTCAGTGTTGTTAATGGTAACAATTGAAACAAGTTCACTACCAACCGATTTCACAACAAATTGGGCATCAGATCAGGGTAACTTATTCAGTGTTGTTAATGGTAACAATTGTAACAAGTTCACTACCAACCGATTTCACAACAAAGTGGGCATCAGATCAGGGTAACTTATTCAGTGTTGTTAATGGTAACAATTGAAACAAGTTCACTACCAACCGATTTCACAACAAAGTTGGCATCAGATCAGGGTAACTTGTTCAGTGTTGTTAATGGTAACAATTGAAACAAGTTCACTACCAACCGATTTCACAACAAAGTTGGCATCAGATCAGGGTAACTTAAACAGTGTTGTTAATGGTAACAATTGAAACAAGTTCACTACCAACCGATTTCACAACAAAGTTGGCATCAGATAAGGGTAACTTATTCAGTGTTGTTAATGGTAACAATTGAAACAAGTTCACTACCAACCGATTTCACAACAAAGTGGGCATCAGATCAGGGTAACTTATTCAGTGTTGTTAATGGTAACAATTGAAACAAGTTCACTACCAACCGATTTCACAACAAAGTTGGCATCAGATCAGGGTAACTTATACAGTGTTGTTAATGGTAACAATTGAAACAAGTTCACTACCAACCGATTTCACAACAAAGTTGGCATCAGATCAGGGTAACTTATTCAGTGTTGTTAATGGTAACAATTGAAACAAGTTCACTACCAACCGATTTCACAACAAAGTGGGCATCAGATCAGGGTAACTTATACAGTGTTGTTAATGGTAACAATTGAAACAAGTTCACTACCAACCGATTTCACAACAAAGTGGGCATCAGATCAGGGTAACTTATTCAGTGTTGTTAATGGTAACAATTGAGACAAGTTCACTACCAACCGATTTCACAACAAAGTTGGCATCAGATCAGGGTAACTTATACAGTGTTGTTAATGGTAACAATTGAAACAAGTTCACTACCAACCGATTTCACAACAAAGTGGGCATCAGATCAGGGTAACTTATTCAGTGTTGTTAATGGTAACAATTGAAACAAGTTCACTACCAACCGATTTCACAACAAAGTGGGCATCAGATCAGGGTAACTTATACAGTGTTGTTAATGGTAACAATTGAAACAAGTTCACTACCAACCGATTTCACAACAAAGTTGGCATCAGATCAGGGTAACTTATTCAGTGTTGTTAATGGTAACAATTGAAACAAGTTCACTACCAACCGATTTCACAACAAAGTTGGCATCAGATCAGGGTAACTTATTCAGTGTTGTTAATGGTAACAAGTTCACTACCAACCGATTTCACAACAAAGTGGGCATCAGATCAGGGTAACTTATACAGTGTTGTTAATGGTAACAATTGAAACAAGTTCACTACCAACCGATTTCACAACAAAGTTGGCATCAGATCAGGGTAACTTATTCAGTGTTGTTAATGGTAACAATTGAAACAAGTTCACTACCAACCGATTTCACAACAAAGTTGGCATCAGATCAGGGTAACTTATTCAGTGTTGTTAATGGTAACAATTGAAACAAGTTCACTACCAACCGATTTCACAACAAAGTGGGCATCAGATCAGGGTAACTTATTCAGTGTTGTTAATGGTAACAATTGAAACAAGTTCACTACCAACCGATTTCACAACAAAGTGGGCATCAGATCAGGGTAACTTATTCAGTGTTGTTAATGGTAACAATTGAAACAAGTTCACTACCAACCGATTTCACAACAAAGTTGGCATCAGATCAGGGTAACTTATTCAGTGTTGTTAATGGTAACAATTGAAACAAGTTCACTACCAACCGATTTCACAACAAATTGGGCATCAGATCAGGGTAACTTAAACAGTGTTGTTAATGGTAACAATTGAAACAAGTTCACTACCAACCGATTTCACAACAAAGTTGGCATCAGATCAGGGTAACTTATTCAGTGTTGTTAATGGTAACAATTGAAACAAGTTCACTACCAACCGATTTCACAACAAAGTGGGCATCAGATCAGGGTAACTTATTCAGTGTTGTTAATGGTAACAATTGTAACAAGTTCACTACCAACCGATTTCACAACAAATTGGGCATCAGATCAGGGTAACTTAAACAGTGTTGTTAATGGTAACAATTGAAACAAGTTCACTACCAACCGATTTCACAACAAATTTGGCATCAGATCAGGGTAACTTATTCAGTGTTGTTAATGGTAACAATTGAAACAAGTTCACTACCAACCGATTTCACAACAAAGTGGGCATCAGATCAGGGTAACTTATTCAGTGTTGTTAATGGTAACAATTGTAACAAGTTCACTACCAACCGATTTCACAACAAATTGGGCATCAGATCAGGGTAACTTATTCAGTGTTGTTAATGGTAACAATTGAAACAAGTTCACTACCAACCGATTTCACAACAAAGTGGGCATCAGATCAGGGTAACTTATTCAGTGTTGTTAATGGTAACAATTGAAACAAGTTCACTACCAACCGATTTCACAACAAAGTTGGCATCAGATCAGGGTAACTTGTTCAGTGTTGTTAATGGTAACAATTGAAACAAGTTCACTACCAACCGATTTCACAACAAAGTTGGCATCAGATCAGGGTAACTTAAACAGTGTTGTTAATGGTAACAATTGAAACAAGTTCACTACCAACCGATTTCACAACAAAGTTGGCATCAGATAAGGGTAACTTATTCAGTGTTGTTAATGGTAACAATTGAAACAAGTTCACTACCAACCGATTTCACAACAAAGTGGGCATCAGATCAGGGTAACTTATTCAGTGTTGTTAATGGTAACAATTGAAACAAGTTCACTACCAACCGATTTCACAACAAAGTTGGCATCAGATCAGGGTAACTTATACAGTGTTGTTAATGGTAACAATTGAAACAAGTTCACTACCAACCGATTTCACAACAAAGTTGGCATCAGATCAGGGTAACTTATTCAGTGTTGTTAATGGTAACAATTGAAACAAGTTCACTACCAACCGATTTCACAACAAAGTGGGCATCAGATCAGGGTAACTTATTCAGTGTTGTTAATGGTAACAATTGTAACAAGTTCACTACCAACCGATTTCACAACAAATTGGGCATCAGATCAGGGTAACTTAAACAGTGTTGTTAATGGTAACAATTGAAACAAATTCACTACCAACCGATTTCACAACAAAGTTGGCATCAGATCAGGGTAACTTATTCAGTGTTGTTAATGGTAACAATTGAAACAAGTTCACTACCAACCGATTTCACAACAAAGTGGGCATCAGATCAGGGTAACTTATTCAGTGTTGTTAATGGTAACAATTGTAACAAGTTCACTACCAACCGATTTCACAACAAAGTGGGCATCAGATCAGGGTAACATATACAGTGTTGTTAATGGTAACAATTGAAACAAGTTCACTACCAACCGATTTCACAACAAAGTTGGCATCAGATCAGGGTAACTTATTCAGTGTTGTTAATGGTAACAATTGAAACAAGTTCACTACCAACCGATTTCACAACAAAGTGGGCATCAGATCAGGGTAACTTATTCAGTGTTGTTAATGGTAACAATTGAGACAAGTTCACTACCAACCGATTTCACAACAAAGTGGGCATCAGATCAGGGTAACTTATACAGTGTTGTTAATGGTAACAATTGAAACAAGTTCACTACCAACCGATTTCACAACAAAGTGGGCATCAGATCAGGGTAACTTTTCAGTGTTGTTAATGGTAACAATTGAAACAAGTTCACTACCAACCGATTTCACAACAAAGTGGGCATCAGATCAGGGTAACATATACAGTGTTGTTAATGGTAACAATTGAAACAAGTTCACTACCAACCGATTTCACAACAAAGTGGGCATCAGATCAGGGTAACTTATACAGTGTTGTTCATGGTAACAATTGTAACAAGTTCACTACCAACCGATTTCACAACAAAGTGGGCATCAGATCAGGGTAACTTATACAGTGTTGTTAATGGTAACAATTGAAACAAGTTCACTACCAACCGATTACACAACAAAGTGGGCATCAGATCAGGGTAACTTATTCAGTGTTGTTAATGGTAACAATTGAAACAAGTTCACTACCAACCGATTTCACAACAAAGTTGGCATCAGATCAGGGTAACTTATTCAGTGTTGTTAATGGTAACAATTGAAACAAGTTCACTACCAACCGATTTCACAACAAAGTGGGCATCAGATCAGGGTAACTTATACAGTGTTGTTAATGGTAACAATTGAAACAAGTTCACTACCAACCGATTTCACAACAAAGTGGGCATCAGATCAGGGTAACTTATTCAGTGTTGTTAATGGTAACAATTGAGACAAGTTCACTACCAACCGATTTCACAACAAAGTTGGCATCAGATCAGGGTAACTTAAACAGTGTTGTTAATGGTAACAATTGAAACAAGTTCACTACCAACCGATTTCACAACAAAGTGGGCATCAGATCAGGGTAACTTATTCAGTGTTGTTAATGGTAACAATTGAAACAAGTTCACTACCAACCGATTTCACAACAAAGTTGGCATCAGATCAGGGTAACTTGTTCAGTGTTGTTAATGGTAACAATTGAAACAAGTTCACTACCAACCGATTTCACAACAAAGTTGGCATCAGATCAGGGTAACTTAAACAGTGTTGTTAATGGTAACAATTGAAACAAGTTCACTACCAACCGATTTCACAACAAAGTTGGCATCAGATAAGGGTAACTTATTCAGTGTTGTTAATGGTAACAATTGAAACAAGTTCACTACCAACCGATTTCACAACAAAGTGGGCATCAGATCAGGGTAACTTATTCAGTGTTGTTAATGGTAACAATTGAAACAAGTTCACTACCAACCGATTTCACAACAAAGTTGGCATCAGATCAGGGTAACTTATACAGTGTTGTTAATGGTAACAATTGAAACAAGTTCACTACCAACCGATTTCACAACAAAGTTGGCATCAGATCAGGGTAACTTATACAGTGTTGTTAATGGTAACAATTGAAACAAGTTCACTACCAACCGATTTCACAACAAAGTTGGCATCAGATCAGGGTAACTTATTCAGTGTTGTTAATGGTAACAATTGAAACAAGTTCACTACCAACCGATTTCACAACAAAGTGGGCATCAGATCAGGGTAACTTATACAGTGTTGTTAATGGTAACAATTGAAACAAGTTCACTACCAACCGATTACACAACAAAGTGGGCATCAGATCAGGGTAACTTATTCAGTGTTGTTAATGGTAACAATTGAAACAAGTTCACTACCAACCGATTTCACAACAAAGTTGGCATCAGATCAGGGTAACTTATTCAGTGTTGTTAATGGTAACAATTGAAACAAGTTCACTACCAACCGATTTCACAACAAAGTGGGCATCAGATCAGGGTAACTTATACAGTGTTGTTAATGGTAACAATTGAAACAAGTTCACTACCAACCGATTTCACAACAAAGTGGGCATCAGATCAGGGTAACTTATTCAGTGTTGTTAATGGTAACAATTGAGACAAGTTCACTACCAACCGATTTCACAACAAAGTTGGCATCAGATCAGGGTAACTTATACAGTGTTGTTAATGGTAACAATTGAAACAAGTTCACTACCAACCGATTTCACAACAAAGTGGGCATCAGATCAGGGTAACTTATTCAGTGTTGTTAATGGTAACAATTGAAACAAGTTCACTACCAACCGATTTCACAACAAAGTTGGCATCAGATCAGGGTAACTTGTTCAGTGTTGTTAATGGTAACAATTGAAACAAGTTCACTACCAACCGATTTCACAACAAAGTTGGCATCAGATCAGGGTAACTTAAACAGTGTTGTTAATGGTAACAATTGAAACAAGTTCACTACCAACCGATTTCACAACAAAGTTGGCATCAGATAAGGGTAACTTATTCAGTGTTGTTAATGGTAACAATTGAAACAAGTTCACTACCAACCGATTTCACAACAAAGTGGGCATCAGATCAGGGTAACTTATTCAGTGTTGTTAATGGTAACAATTGAAACAAGTTCACTACCAACCGATTTCACAACAAAGTTGGCATCAGATCAGGGTAACTTATACAGTGTTGTTAATGGTAACAATTGAAACAAGTTCACTACCAACCGATTTCACAACAAAGTTGGCATCAGATCAGGGTAACTTATTCAGTGTTGTTAATGGTAACAATTGAAACAAGTTCACTACCAACCGATTTCACAACAAATTGGGCATCAGATCAGGGTAACTTATTCAGTGTTGTTAATGGTAACAATTGTAACAAGTTCACTACCAACCGATTTCACAACAAATTGGGCATCAGATCAGGGTAACTTAAACAGTGTTGTTAATGGTAACAATTGAAACAAATTCACTACCAACCGATTTCACAACAAAGTTGGCATCAGATCAGGGTAACTTATTCAGTGTTGTTAATGGTAACAATTGAAACAAGTTCACTACCAACCGATTTCACAACAAAGTGGGCATCAGATCAGGGTAACTTATTCAGTGTTGTTAATGGTAACAATTGTAACAAGTTCACTACCAACCGATTTCACAACAAAGTGGGCATCAGATCAGGGTAACATATACAGTGTTGTTAATGGTAACAATTGAAACAAGTTCACTACCAACCGATTTCACAACAAAGTTGGCATCAGATCAGGGTAACTTATTCAGTGTTGTTAATGGTAACAATTGAAACAAGTTCACTACCAACCGATTTCACAACAAAGTGGGCATCAGATCAGGGTAACTTATTCAGTGTTGTTAATGGTAACAATTGAGACAAGTTCACTACCAACCGATTTCACAACAAAGTGGGCATCAGATCAGGGTAACTTATACAGTGTTGTTAATGGTAACAATTGAAACAAGTTCACTACCAACCGATTTCACAACAAAGTGGGCATCAGATCAGGGTAACTTTTCAGTGTTGTTAATGGTAACAATTGAAACAAGTTCACTACCAACCGATTTCACAACAAAGTGGGCATCAGATCAGGGTAACATATACAGTGTTGTTAATGGTAACAATTGAAACAAGTTCACTACCAACCGATTTCACAACAAAGTGGGCATCAGATCAGGGTAACTTATACAGTGTTGTTCATGGTAACAATTGTAACAAGTTCACTACCAACCGATTTCACAACAAAGTGGGCATCAGATCAGGGTAACTTATACAGTGTTGTTAATGGTAACAATTGAAACAAGTTCACTACCAACCGATTACACAACAAAGTGGGCATCAGATCAGGGTAACTTATTCAGTGTTGTTAATGGTAACAATTGAAACAAGTTCACTACCAACCGATTTCACAACAAAGTTGGCATCAGATCAGGGTAACTTATTCAGTGTTGTTAATGGTAACAATTGAAACAAGTTCACTACCAACCGATTTCACAACAAAGTGGGCATCAGATCAGGGTAACTTATACAGTGTTGTTAATGGTAACAATTGAAACAAGTTCACTACCAACCGATTTCACAACAAAGTGGGCATCAGATCAGGGTAACTTATTCAGTGTTGTTAATGGTAACAATTGAGACAAGTTCACTACCAACCGATTTCACAACAAAGTTGGCATCAGATCAGGGTAACTTATACAGTGTTGTTAATGGTAACAATTGAAACAAGTTCACTACCAACCGATTTCACAACAAAGTGGGCATCAGATCAGGGTAACTTATTCAGTGTTGTTAATGGTAACAATTGAAACAAGTTCACTACCAACCGATTTCACAACAAAGTGGGCATCAGATCAGGGTAACTTATACAGTGTTGTTAATGGTAACAATTGAAACAAGTTCACTACCAACCGATTTCACAACAAATTGGGCATCAGATCAGGGTAACTTATACAGTGTTGTTACACCGCCCATAATTAATCCCATAGTTAATCCGCTCATAATTAATCCTATCTACTCAACTGGCTTCGCTAATCTGCCTAATTAACTCACTCACAAACTGGTATCCCACTCATCCTATGTTTTCTTAAACTTCATGTAAATTATCCTTTGATGTACTGTTACCTTATCCTGTTGTTACTGTTATTGTTTTCTCATTATCATACCAAACTGTATAAATTGCTGTATTCCTCATTTTTCACCATATGCTTGATAACGGTATAAGAATGTATACCGAAACGTCGCCACCATCCAATAAAGAAGTTGTTCATCCATAGAATTACTCTTGTCTTCCTTATTCAGTGTTGTTACAGCATATTGTTAACAATGGCAAGCCGGTTTGTAATACTACTAAATACTTGTGATAAGTTTGTAAAACTTCTATATGAAGAGCAATCTTCATTGTTTGAATTTAAATAACATACGATATACATATACATACATATACACAATTAACTTCAATTATATTTCATGAAGTTTGATAAGTAAACCACAAAGTTTACCATAACTGAATCCATTCATGACTTTTACATAGAATAAGAAAGTTTAAACTGAACCCCAATGAATAGAGGATATATATGTCTTTCAAGGCTCATACCATTTTTTTCTCATCGAGTGAGGTAAAACGTGAAAATGTTAAACCTCACGAAAATGATTTGATATGTGTAAAGAATGTTATATTTATATCAATTTGAAATCCTTATAAATACGCTAAAATTATCCAATGTCATGCTTAGCGACCGCTTGGAAAAGCCGGTTATATCAGACCATTTCAAATGACATGAAAATCTTAATGAACAGTCCGGATGTGACGTCACGGGAGGTGGACGTGTTCTTCATGAGGTGAAATGAACTGAACGAAATTTTCCCTGTTATGGTGGAAATTCTATGAAGATAAAGGAATAAAATATGAGATTTATGTGGTGAAACACTCCTTTAATACGTTTCACGTACGTAATGGATTGGATGGTGTAATTTCCATTGGATATTAAGAGATTGAACTTGACATCAACCAAGGCTCAAACAATTCGTCCATCAAAAACTGTAAGTGATTTTGAATGTTCATTATTCATGGCTGAAACTCCTTCAAATAGTAAAAGATCACGCGACGAAGTATTTTCATCCCCTGATATCCATTCTGACGTTGAAAATAAAAGACTGTGTCAATTTTCATCAGATACCGACGCCTCCGTGTCAGACTTGACAGACATGAGTTTTGATTCAACAAATATGAAGGACTCCTCCCCTAAACCGTTTTCGTTGATAACATGGTTAAAGCTTTACAATCGGAAGAGGTAATTGCGAGTCTAACGGCAGTATTTGACACCCATGTTCGACGCAGCAATTGGTCCCATTAAAAAGTCTAATTCTGAGCTCAGAACCGACGTTAAGTCAAGTCAAACAAGAACTAGCCGACATTAAATACCAAATGGACCGGAACCAACAGTATTCCCGCCGAAATAATTTGAGGGTAACTGGGATTATGGAGAAAGAAGGGGAGTGTACAGATGACTTAATTTTGGACATAGCCAAAAAGCTCGGCGTTGATATGGAGTCCAGAGATATTGACGTAAGTCATAGAGTTCCGAGAACTCGTACCGTCGACACTCCAGCCCAACGCCCCATCTTGATCCGATTTCTCCGTAACGCCAATAAACGTGCATTGCTTGCGAAACGTAGGGATCTGTGTCAAAGTCCATCACCACACCCGGAAACCGACGTATTTACATAAATGAGGATCTAACGCGAACAAGGGCTCAACTTGCAAAAAAGGCACGTGAGCTTGTGAGTGAGAAAAAGGCTTAGGCGACATGGGTAACCCGGGGGGTCATTCTCATTAAGCTCCTCGACGGGAGCGTCAAGAAGATCGCTAATGATAAACATTACGACGATGTCATTGAGTGCCTTAAACTGAAAATGACATTCAACTTAAGCCAAATTTCAAAAGACAATAATTGAAATTTCACAATGGACTTGTACCGTTGGTAAAATATTGACTTTTCAGTTGAGTCTAGTATTGATCAGTTCATGAATACATGCATGTTTGTCACTTTTCACAACAAAGCATAAGCAAACACTTCATGTGTTAACTGAAGTCAAATTGTCGAAAACATTTCTTGTTCTTACTGATTTATTTTTATATTGTTCAAAAGAATTGGGGATTTGTTTGTGTGTGAAATAAATTCCGCTTATTTTTGTTTTGGATTAATCAATTTGAGTCTATTGATATTCAAAACAACATAACACCATAGAGTATGGAGGTAAAAGTTACATTTCTCACAATTTCCTCCTTATGTGCAAACAGGAGTTACCAACTTCGAAAGTAGTTCCTTGTTATACATTGCAATTTCGTTGAATCTAAGAATTGGATATTTCTTTTTTTCTTCATCTTTATATATACATGTATATATATTATTATTTAAAAAAAAATTATATTTGCATTATTGTTTGTATGAAATAATTATATGTCTGATCATTTTACGTGTAAATTTGAGTTTGTTGGAGTCGAACACATTCAAACAAAACTGAGTTAGTTACTCGTTTTTACATCATTATGAAATTCTTTTTCAAGTCAACATATTTGAGAACAATTGAGAATAGATATAAACAGAACGAAATCGTTGATACATAGCATTGATGCCATTGTCAGCACCCCACACACATTATCCTAACACTTCTTTCAGTGAACTAAAATTACCTCAATATATCACTACTCACATATGGTGTTGTTGTTTTTCTAATCCACAAAATCCAGATTACATCCACATATTTAATAATCGTCTCCGTCTCCACTCACACATGTTAGTCTCTTCATGCACGCACCTCGCATGATCTCGTGCAGCACGTGCAAACAGTTCTCTGACGTTAGGTTGTTTATGTTTACATTATAGGCAATTGACGTATACTTATACAATTGCATACTCATAATATGTAACTATTTCCACCTTGACAGGGGTTCCTTTCTTTTCGTTCTTACACTCAAGATTGGTTTTATTTTTACTTTTTCCTTTCTTCTTGTTCTTAGGGAAAAATATTAATGTTGCCTTTTACGTTATACGCGCATCTCCAATGTTGATGACTTTGATGTAAGCTGTTCGAACAGTTTAATCGCCTTTGTTTACATGATTGCTATGTCACTCATTCTTTACATGAACCACGAAACACTTCTATTTAAAGCATCCTGCAAACCCACACCTTTTATTTCAAACATTTATCCAATTGATTACGGATGATTGATATATCTCAATATAGACAAAGGGTGGGTTTGTTTGCAAGTAGTATACACACCAAATCTGCCAATGCGTTCTGTTTGTTCTGTTTCAAAACCCGCGGGACGTGCCTGTACAAAATAGATATTTTACTTATATTTCTATATCTAATATGTATCTTAGTTTGTGGTGATGTCCATCCCAATCCTGGTCCGAAAAATACTAAATTCCCTAAAATATTGCATCTAAACGTAAGAAGTATCATCAACAAATTAGATGTTTTGGAAGCAGAATTTCGCGAGTATGACGTCGTATGTTTAACCGAAAGTTGGTTGCACAGTGGAATTCATGATAATGACGTCATTTTACGCGGCTTTCATCAACCAATCAGGAAAGATCGCGCTGGTCGTGGAGGTAGGGTCGCTATTTACATCCGTAACAATCTCATCATTGAACAATTACCGGATCTTGAATTACCAGGTCTTGAGGCAGTATGGATTAAACTAAGATTTAAATCCCGTAACTATTTAATTGGAAATTTGTACCGAGCTAACAAAAGTAATGAATATTGGAATTTGATAGAAGACGCATTTGGAAATGCTATTGACCTCAATTTGCCAACAATCATTGTTGGCGATTTCAATATTGACATGTACTCTGAAGGCAAACGATTAGTAAATTCATTAGAACTGCAATTCGGCCTCACTCAAATCATATCTGAACCGACCAGAATAACACAGTCCTCGGCTACTTTGATAGATTTAATTTTTGTATCTGGCTTGAACTTTGTAGCAGAGTCGGGTGTCCTGGACCCGGTTTGCAGTGACCACTGTCCAATTTATATCACTATATGCCATAATCTATCACGCCCAATTTAATTCAAGCGCAAAATATACTATTACGACTTATGTGATACAATCGGCTTAATAGACCATCTAAAAAATATTGATTGGAAATCTACACTCATTGATCAGTTCGTTAATTCAAATGTCAATAAGTTTACTAAACTTTTTTCCGAAGTTTGTGATAGATTTATTCCCAACAGGACAATTAACATTAGAGAAAACGATTCACCATGGATGAATCATGACATTCGATGCCTTATCATTAAACGTAATCGTCAGCATAAAAGGGAAAAAGGAAGAAAAACAGACGCATGTTGGTCAAAATTCCGCAAGTTACGTAACGATGTTGTTAACTCAATTAGAATGGCAAAAATAAAATATGAAGCTAAGTTGGAAGAAAAGATGAATTCGGAATTTGGTACCAAAACTTGGTGGAAATTAATAAAAATTTATACAAGTAAGAACAAAAGAAGTTCACTTTCCCCCCTATAGTGAAAGACAACGTTGTCTATGATGAAGATCAAGATATAGCAAATGTTCTGAATAATTACTTTGTTGAGCAAGCTACTGTTTCAGAACCCGATCGCGCAACTCCTCAAATATATCGATATGATAATTCGTTATCTGAAATAATCCTCGGAAAGAATGAGGTGAAAGACATTCTCTTATCACTTGATATTGCCAAATCATGTGGGCCGGACGGTATCGGAAATCGTATTTTAAAACTCTGTGCGGAAAGCGTATCTTTTCCCCTTGTAAAACTTTTCAACGATTCCCTGAACGATTGTCTGTTCCCATCTTGTTGGAAAGAGTCATATGTTGTTCCGATTTATAAAAAAGGTAACAAAAATGAGTGTGCTAATTATCGGCCTGTAGCATTGACAAGTTGCATTGCAAAAGTTTTTGAAAAATGTATCTTCAAACATGTATTCAACTTCCTACTAGATAACAACTTATTATCAAGTCTCCAGTCCGGTTTCATGCCAGGAGATTCGACGGTCAATCAACTCGTTTATCTATATAACGCAATAAGTAAAGCCCTCGATGATGGTTAAGAAGTCCGTGCTGTCTTCTGTGACATTAGCAAAGCTTTCGATAAGGTATGGCACAAAGGCCTCATTTGCAAACTTGAATCGTACGGAATACGGGGTAAATTAATAAATTGGTTTCAGAGCTATCTAGAAAACCGAGTGCAACGAGTTGTAATAAATGGGTCTAAATCTGATTGCCGCTATGTCTCTGCCGGAGTACCCCAGGGATCTGTTCTCGACCCCCTACTATTTATAATTTATATAAATGACATTGTTAACGACATTGAGAGCCATATTCGACTTTTCGCAGACGACACATCACTATATATCATTGTTGAAAATCCAAATAAAGCTGCCAAAGTTCTGAACACTGATCTCAAGAGAATAAACGATTGGGCAAAATCCTGGCAAGCTTCCTTCAATCCAACCAAGACTGAGTCAATGATATTCTCCCGTAAATTGAATAAAGATTCTCACCCAGATTTGCTCATGAATGATACAGTCATAAAAGAAGTTAATAGTCACAAACATTTAGGTTTAACTATGCAAGCTAACTGTAATTGGCAAGAGCATATCAATGAGATTGTCATGAAAGTGTCACCGATGATAAACTGCCTAAGAAGTTTGAAATATAAACTATCTAGAAAAACATTACAAACAATGTATAGACATTTTATTTTGCCTCAATTTGATTATTGTTCACTGATCTGGGACAACTGCACTCAAAACCAGGCTATGATTTTGGAAAACTTACATCTCGACGCGTCACGTACGAAATGCGGGGCGGTCCGTGGCACTAGTCACAGTAAATTATACAATGAAACGCAATCTATACCGCTATCGGAGAGACGTTATCAACAACGACTGTCATTTTTCTACAAAATGGTAAATAACTTAACACCGACATATCTAAAGGAACTTGTGCCGCCCACATTAGGTGAAGCAACGCATCGGGATTTTAGAGATGCAAATAAACTTAAAACTTTGAGTTGTCGGACATCTCATTATAAAAAGACTTTCATACCAAGAACCATTGTTGATTGGAATTCTATTCCGCCGGATAAAAGAAATGAAAATAACATGATTAATTTTAAAGCCGGTTTTTCCCAACACAACGATATCCACTTTGACTTAAATCAAGGCTCTAGAACCTCTCAAATAAACCATAGCCGTCTGAGACTCCAATGCTCAAATCTAAACTCCCACAGGTTCCTAAGGCATATCTCAGAAACCCCCGAGTGTTCATGCGGCCACATGTATGAAGACCCTGAACATTTCTTTTTAATTTGCTGTAATTTTATTGCCCTTAGAAATAATACGTATTTTTACAGTCGTGGGTACGACATTAAATCTATAATGTTTGGAAATCCTACAGCAACCATCCGAGAAAATTCTAAACTTTTGGAATCTATTCATTGCTACATCGAACAAACTGGCAGATTTGGTAAACATTAAGTTAGATCAATTATTGTTCTTAAATGAGTGATCTTATTAAACACTATTTTTATATTGTATCCTATGTTCGGAATGTGCTTATCTACATGATGTTATCATTCGCAAGTTATTTTTGTATTCTGATGAGGACACGCATTTAAATAAGCCTATGGCTTGTTTGCGTGTCCTAATTCATGTATCATTAACATGAATAAATATGTTTAAACCACATGAAAATCTTGAAATTGACGTCAATAAAGGGGCAGTAGCACGTTTTTTGATAATTTTATATTTTATTTTTTTCCCCTGATAATTGTAAGTTAATGCTAAATGTATTATTTTGACAGTGTCAAATATCTCATTACACAAGCCTATCATCCATAGTCAGAGGAAAAAGTATAAAGATTCACATAAAATCCATTGGCGGCCATTTTGTGTGAACACCTTTAATTCATTTTGTGTAAGAAAAAGGAATCGCATGGCTAAACTTTACATTACATATTTGAATTATTACTTCTCCATTTAGTTAAAATACATTGTCTTTCAATTGGAGCCATTAATTTTCATTTTCCTGACATCACCTTATATTTCCCCTAAAAACGTGCTACTGCTTCTTTAAAGTGACGAAAAAGTTTTAAGTTATTGCCACTGTAGACAGACGAAGGTCTATTTCACTGAGAGAACCTCAATGAGTGTCTAACCCGTTAACATGATTAACTGACAAATGGCAAAATTATAAAGCTACTTACAGAGCAAAGTTATTTCACCTTCGTATGTTCTGACTACTAGAAGAGAATAGCTCGAGAGTTGTACAAACTCAAGAGAATTTTCACTTCTATAATTCAAACCATTATATTCGCTCTACTGCTTCCTGAGAGATACCAATGCGTTTGTATTACAAGCCCCTTGAGCACAGCTTACAGCGATTTGAAAAATTGAGCTGTCAACTGAAGGTTTTGACTGAATTCGTAGTCAAGGATTCAGAACAACGAATGTTGTCGCGCCAATAGTCAACCTGGTTCCCTGGCCTCGTTCCGCGTGCGCTGTAGGGAACCAGGTTGCGCCAACAGTTTGCGGGCAATTACTCAACAACAAAAATCAATAATCGTCAAGAAAATGACAAATATAAAAATAAAGAATATCCATTTCAGCCTATTTTGCGTCGAGAAAAGAAAGCAGGCCATTTTTTATAAACCCACTGTCATCGTAAATCAATTTTATAATACAATTATGCACATAGTAGGAAAACACACAATCATACATAAAATCCTTTTACTATTCAAAGCGTTAATAATGAATGAGTTTTACATCAGCTTGACTGATAAGCACATGACGTTAAAAGATTTGTTTTAATAGACAAAAGAATTTCGATCTTATAGTCTCTGTGGCGAATGCTGAAGGTTATCGAATTACGATTTAAACAGAAGCTGGAATTTAAATAAATTCTTACTATTATCGTATTTACTTTTCTAAAACGTTTATCACTACTTATGTCATTAACATTGTACAATAATAGGAAAGAATAGCTTTTGCTTTCATTACAACGCGTTGATTAAACTTCTACTTCACGGAAGTGCAGACATGTCACTACAAACTTTATCAGTGAAAAAAGCCATTTGTTTAAGGTTTAAAAGATTTGTTTGTTCCTTCATAATACTCTTACACTACTCTTGTATACTTCCTGCTGTATATATATTAATTCAATTTGTACATCCTAAGTTGGATTACATGTTTTCGAAGTGTTTGACAACCTCTTTCACGCATTTTAGATAAGGATTGTTCGTATCCTCACTGGGGCATGTATCACTTTGAAACAGCATTTGAAAGACGTATTTACTTTGTTACCCTACCCTTCTATTATTCCTTTATGTAGAAGTAGATCGGGGTCTATGTAATAGTTAGACCATATGTCTAATGGTCTAAATGGTGAGATAGATCACGAGCAACAATTAGACATCAAGGCCCGAATCATCCTGCTACATCAGCGTATATGTCTCCGCTAATGCTACAACCGGATCTATCCCCTGATATCCTCCTATGGTCTTCTGTCGTATCGCTATATATAGCAAGCCAATCAAATAATGCCCTTTCGGCGATAGCTGCAACTAGTTTCTTGGCTTCGTTCCGCGTGCTCACCTCGTGATTCAAATTAACCAATAGGAGTGCTATTAGATAATAAATCGGATTCTCATTGCAGTCTCCCGCTAAGCTCCAAATCATGCGCTCTAAGATTTCCACGTGCGACATCACTAGACAACAGTGTATGGAGTTCGAAATAGTTTGACTGAAAACAGACAGGCTATAAATAGCGCCGAGCAATCACTCTTCAGCAATAGGACAGAAGACTATAGGAGGATATCAGGGGATAGTAGCATTAGCGGAGACATATACGCTGATGTAGCAGGATGGGCCCGAATGGTCTAATTATAACTTACTTACGTGTAGATCATGGCCACAAACGTAATCTGTCAAACGTTATGTTAAATTAAAAGTTGATATTAATTTGTTGAAATGATTTCGAACTATTTTAAGGCGACACACAAGCAATTGAAACAAACAAAACCAAAGGGTTCGTTAAGTTTGCGTTTGGTTACGTCCCCACGAGATACACGTGCATGCTGCGATTTTGTCATTTTGGCAAGGGAAATGGAAAGAAACGGACGTATCTTGACAGTTCTATCATACGCATATGGAGCCTTAGAAACGAAGTTATGTTTGTGTGTTTGGTGGTCATTAAAACGATAAACAAGTACTTAACGCAAATCGTTTCAGGAAACACTCTATGTAATTGAGATTATATTTGAAGGCCATATTACATATGTGACCACGTGTTAGACAACCAACTTGAAGATTGCTTGTAAATTAACATAAACTTCATTATAGCTCTTTCTGTTTCATACGCAATAGTAACCTCTCTGTAAAAACTTAAAAGCTGCATTTGGAATTTTCTCATTCAAAAACTGAATCAGGATATGAAAGTCTAAAGTCCTGATTTCAGTGTTTATTTTCATTGAAAGGTATCGGGTCATTCTGGTTCCCTAAGTGTATTACGCTGCGCTCCGGCTGGCTACAGGCACTTAGGCAAAGTCCAAGTTAATGGCTGCCCCAATTGGGCAAATCCAACATGGCGGCTTAGCATCTTCAACATTGGGATGTTTCCAAACAGACGTTTAGGAGTTTTTCATAGAATTTTCATCGATCCTGACATATTCATCAGAGTACATTGAACATACAAATATATCTCAAATCTCTTCGAAAAGCTTCTGTAGCTTTATTTTCACGTTTAAAAATTATCGTTACTAGGCAACATGTAAACAATACGGGAAATAAAAGTTCAAACATCTGCATTATTTTAATGACTTGTCATATCAAAACTTTACAATGTCACGATTATTGGTACTTGACGACCAATATAAAGATTACACCTGATAGTTCATATTTCAATTATTTTGCGTTTGCGTTATGAACTGAACTAAATGAGGACAGTATAGACTTAGGGAACCAAAATGGTATCGAGTAGCTCAAGTACGGATGACGGATGTCGAAATTCGACGGAGAAGATCTACCGAATTGCATTTAAGAGTACCTCTTGCAACAAAGCTGTACATGCTTAACTGCTTAGTGCCCCAAAAGGTTGTAAAATCTGTAAATTCAATTTTATGTTATAAAATGCATATTTGTGTTTTGCTGTTTTTAATAGAAGTTTTCTGATCATGACATGTCTTGTTCTTTAAAAGTAGTTCCGTCCCTGGTATAACTGAAATCGGCGTTTGTTAGACCAAACTTTGGCGTTAATTGGATCATGGTTCACAACAAAGGAGCCATGGTCTAAAAGTATAAGTCTCTTTAATGCTGCTTCAAATCAATATATATCCCTGTCCGTACATATTTAAAATCTTTGAATTACCTTGAATAAATAGAAAAAATACATCTGTTTGTTATTGACGTCATAGTAAACGAATCAATAGACAACAGTGAAAGTTAACCAAGCGTTCACTTGATTTTCTGATCGGCTGCAGGAGTGGTAAATGTTTAATAAGCACGTGAAAATAATATGCCCTTGAGTTTTAAAATTATCTGGAAACAGAGAGCAGAGGAGTTGAAAAATGTCTTTACATACAAGGAGATGAAAGCTTAGTTCTAAAATATTAGTCAGTTGGGAGTTACTTCCTTTACAAGTGATACTTAATACTTGAAACCAATGCCAACAAGCACTGTCAAACAATACGCCCTATTGATTGATATGTACATTGCAGGTTTTTCGATACCTCAAGGTAACTGACTATCGAGAGAGCCAGTTAATATTGATGTGTGTATGCATTAAAAAAACATAATGTTATGAAGGTTTGCTGTTTGAGATCGCTGAGGTGAGACGTTTAGGTGCGAGGAGGTATAAGTGTCATTCAGTAGTATGAATTTCGAAATGTGTGGTCAAAGAAAGAAACTCACTGACACACATTTTAAATCAATTATTTTAAAAAGTCTATAAAAAAGTGTATATCAGTGTCAACTTATTTGTCTTTATTTGTTGCCAATCTTTTCTAAAATTCAAGAATCATTTGGGTGTCCCAAATTTTTTTCCAAATTTATACTAGCTTCATTCACTGTTTTCAAATATTATTAAAAGAATATAAATAGAGAGATAAATGCTATAAGTAAGCCGATCGACTTCTCTTAAGATTTTGTATAGCTTTTGAAAAACTCTACGGGAAGAAAGGGTGACTCCTAATATGCATTTGCATCAACATCTTCATGAATGTGTCAAGAACTTCGAACCCATTTTATCATTTTGGCTTTTTAGTTTTGAACAGTGCAAGGAATAATAGCTGTCATACCTACTTACAATAAGACTCTTGAAATGCACCTCATGAGGTAGTTTCTGTGATATAGGCAATGTATGTCTACATCATTCCAAGATGAGTTTGCTGCTGCAATAACCCAATTCAATAGTTAACTGTTGGTACCAAATACGGAACATTAGCACCTATTGAAACATTCGATGACATTTATTTGAGGATGGCTTCCCGTCTGAATGAACTTCGCTTGAATTGGTCTTACAAGGAATGTACAAATATAGAAAACTTAAGGTTGTTGGAATAACTGCAATATAGCATACTCGCTTGGTTGACATGCACATGTAAGTTCTTGCATGGATGTGATGTTTCAGTCATGCCAGCTGCTAAACAAATAAAGACTGTCGACCTCTCTAAACAAGTGTTGGCTCTGCGAAGGGTCCCAGCAGTAGATCATCATACATCATGGCCTTTTGAATAGAAAATGAGGATGAGATATCCTAGACTGTACCCCACACCCAGGACAGATCATCACACATCATGGCCTATTGGACAGGGGATGAGGGCGAGATATCCTAGACTGTACCCCACACCCAGGACAGATCATCACACATCATGGCCTATTGGACAGGGGATGAGGGCGAGATATCCTAGACTGTACCCCACACCCAGGACAGATCATCACACATCATGGCCTATTGGACAGGGGATGAGGGCGAGATATCCTAGACTGTACCCCACACCCAGGACAGATCATCACACATCATGGCCTATTGGACAGGGGATGATGGCGAGATATCCTAGACTGTACCCCACACCCAGGACAGATCATCACACATCATGGCCTATTGGACAGGGGATGAGGGCGAGATATCCTAGACTGTACCCCACACCCAGGACAGATCATCACACATCATGGCCTATTGGACAGGGATGATGGCGAGATATCCTAGACTGTACCCTACAGGGGATGAGGGCGAGATATCCTAGACTGTACCCCACACCCAGGACAGATCATCACACATCATGGCCTATTGGACAGGGGATGAGGGCGAGATATCCTAGACTGTACCCCACACCCAGGACAGATCATCACACATCATGGCCTATTGGACAGGGGATGAGGGCGAGATATCCTAGACTGTACCCCACACCCAGGACAGATCATCACACATCATGGCCTATTGGACAGGGGATGAGGGCGAGATATCCTAGACTGTACCCCACACCCAGGACAGATCATCACACATCATGGCCTATTGGACAGGGGATGAGGGCGAGATATCCTAGACTGTACCCCACACCCAGGACAGATCATCACACATCATGGCCTATTGGACAGGGGATGAGGGCGAGATATCCTAGACTGTACCCCACACCCAGGACAGATCATCACACATCATGGCCTATTGGACAGGGGATGAGGGCGAGATATCCTAGACTGTACCCCACACCCAGGACAGATCATCACACATCATGGCCTATTGGACAGGGGATGAGGGCGAGATATCCTAGACTGTACCCCACACCCAGGACAGATCATCACACATCATGGCCTATTGGACAGGGGATGGGGATGATATATCCTGGACTGTACCCCACACCCAGGACAGATCATCACACATCATGGCCTATTGGACAGGGGATGACGGCGAGATATCCTAGACTGTACCCCACACCCAGGACAGATCATCACACATCATGGCCTATTGGACAGGGGATGGGGATGATATATCCTGGACTGTACCCCACACCCAGGACAGATCATCACACATCATGGCCTATTGGACAGGGGATGATGGCGAGATATCCTAGACTGTACCCCACACCCAGGACAGATCATCACACATCATGGCCTATTGGACAGGGGATGAGGGCGAGATATCCTAGACTGTACCCCACACCCAGGACAGATCATCACACATCATGGCCTATTGGACAGGGATGATGGCGAGATATCCTAGACTGTACCCTACAGGGGATGAGGGCGAGATATCCTAGACTGTACCCCACACCCAGGACAGATCATCACACATCATGGCCTATTGGACAGGGGATGAGGGCGAGATATCCTAGACTGTACCCCACACCCAGGACAGATCATCACACATCATGGCCTATTGGACAGGGGATGAGGGCGAGATATCCTAGACTGTACCCCACACCCAGGACAGATCATCACACATCATGGCCTATTGGACAGGGGATGAGGGCGAGATATCCTAGACTGTACCCCACACCCAGGACAGATCATCACACATCATGGCCTATTGGACAGGGGATGAGGGCGAGATATCCTAGACTGTACCCCACACCCAGGACAGATCATCACACATCATGGCCTATTGGACAGGGGATGAGGGCGAGATATCCTAGACTGTACCCCACACCCAGGACAGATCATCACACATCATGGCCTATTGGACAGGGGATGAGGGCGAGATATCCTAGACTGTACCCCACACCCAGGACAGATCATCACACATCATGGCCTATTGGACAGGGGATGAGGGCGAGATATCCTAGACTGTACCCCACACCCAGGACAGATCATCACACATCATGGCCTATTGGACAGGGGATGGGGATGATATATCCTGGACTGTACCCCACACCCAGGACAGATCATCACACATCATGGCCTATTGGACAGGGGATGACGGCGAGATATCCTAGACTGTACCCCACACCCAGGACAGATCATCACACATCATGGCCTATTGGACAGGGGATGGGGATGATATATCCTGGACTGTACCCCACACCCAGGACAGATCATCACACATCATGGCCTATTGGACAGGGGATGATGGCGAGATATCCTAGACTGTACCCCACACCCAGGACAGATCATCACACATCATGGCCTATTGGACAGGGGATGGGGATGATATATCCTGGACTGTACCCCACACTCAGGACAGATCATCACACATCATGGCCTATTGGACAGGGGATGAGGGCGAGATATCCTAGACTGTACCCCACACCCAGGACAGATCATCACACATCATGGCCTATTGGACAGGGGATGGGGATGATATATCCTGGACTGTACCCCACACCCAGGACAGATCTGCTACACACTACTGTCGTCGATGATGTCAGAAAGACACATCTCCTGGCTGAAGTAAGATGACTAAAATCTCTTCTTGACAATGTCAGTGATTACTTTGGTCGATCTTTCGAAGCCTGGCATCTCAAAGATATTGTGAACAGAGGTCCATCTTCTTTCATGCCTGTTCAGCGCATTAAGTGCAAGTGTGTCAGGGTTCGTCGTGGTATTGGCAGTCTTGCAGTCTTGCAGTCCTCGAAACAAAATATTTTTCAATGTAATTAAAAAATTTCATCATTTGTTTAAAGCTTTTGTAACAGCCCTTTATTCATGTGAATAGTTATTCAAATAGTCGTTTCCTGTGTATATACATTTGTTTTACATGTTTTTGTAGTACAGTAGAACACGGATATAGCGAACACGGATATAGCGAACACTCGGATATAGCAAACACTCGGATATAGCGAACAAATTTTCAAGTCCCGTCCCTATAAAATATCATTAAAATTATATGCGTATAGCAAACACCGGATATAGCGAACTAAATTCTTTGGTCCCTTGGAGTTCGTTATATCCGAGTTCTAATGTATATAAATGGTATTATATCATATATCGTATAATAATAACTTTGCAATAGTACCATCAAACACATTTATTAAACCCCACAGTGAGTTTTACAGTTTTAAATTACTAGAGGTGGTTTGAAGGATTTGTTATCATATATTGTATATATTGGCATAATTTGCATTGCATAATTCTTTTTATCCTAAGTGTATACTATGAATACATAATGTATGTATAGTATGTGCATCTATGGAATGCCAAAATAACAGAAATAGAGTTATAACTCCAAATATCAATTATTTTCAAAAAATACTGAATACACATGATACAGATCTATTTTGAAAGTTAATTAATCAAAAAATGACGGAATTCCAACAATTTCCTATAATTTCCTTCAGTATCCTGTAGTATCCAAGAGTATACTGATTTTGTTGTATATGGGTGGTTTCCTATCAAGGAAATTTTTGGAAACTCCAATTCGAAATTTCCTGCCCAGGATACCACATTGAACGGCTACTTTTTTGTCTGCGTAAGAGAGTGAATAAATGTAACAAGAGTTTGGATTCTATATCACCCCTATTCGCGTCATACAACTTTTCGAATATAATGAAAACAAAATCAATGGTAGGATCAATAATTGTTGGATAAAGTAACATCTGAGGTCAAATAACTTAATGACAGGAAAATAACTATGGTTGCCATGTCTGTCTCGTGGAGTACAAAATTTATATTTTTTTCACTCCTGGCTGCGCAAATCGTGATGTTTAAACGTTTCTGCCTATCCGCTGAGATGATATTCGTCAAGCAAAATTAAAATTTCATCTTAACTCCGAAACATCGTCCATATCTGATCATCTGTATGGTAATCCGAATGCCCTTTGGAAAAAAGTTGTTGAGATAAAAGAGTAATATATGATTCATCGAAAAAATGAAAGTTATTATCTTTTAAACATCATGTTTTTTTACTGATCAGTGAGATGTCTCGAAATTTACAATTTTATTAAGAACAAACAAAACTGAGATACAAAAAAAAGTCCATGTCACAATATTTATTATTTATTTAGTACTAAAACAGTTGAGTTTTTTCCCCAAAAAAATGATGTAAAATAGTTTGATTAAAAATTAGATCTTTTGTTTTTAATTCACAAAACTCTGAAGTTCATGAACACAAAGTATTCTTTGACGGATGATATTAAACTTCTGCACTTGTAATCTAATCTTGAAGTATTTAAAAATCAAAAATAATACATATGATAAAACCAACTGAGGTGTATACTTTCTTGTGTCCATGTACCTCAGTATATTTCATTATCTCTTTATTAGATAACAAAAACACATCTAATTGTTCGCTTTAAAATTGCATGTTTATTATCTTCTTCATGTTAAATCATGACATGATGTAAATGAAATATTTAAAAAAATAATTATAATAACATTTAATAAGAACTTTGAAAACGGGTTGTTAAAGATAACAATAAACGATAAAAATACATAAAAACTAAATAAATGATTCACAAATATTATGGCAAGCTTGTCCAGTGGCACAGTCGAAATGTCATAGACGAGGAATGATATTGAACTTTCATGGAAACATATGGTATGTAAGTCGCACACAAAACAGAAAAGAAATTGAGCATTAAAATTATCCATAAGAAATAAGGTATATACAATGTAAGTTACCACTGCCATAATAGTAGGAAATTATTTTTTTTCATTAGGAAATATATTCTTCTTTCATAAAAAAAAATGGAACAAATGAGTACAATACTGATAACCTAAGAACTTAAAAACATTAATAACTTGAAAAAAAAAGTTCCTATTTTAAGATATTAAAAACAATCATACATAAAATCACCTCTATTATAAAAGGAAGCTAAAGGAACTAATCAAAGCTCATTGATGTGACATTTAAACTCTAGGCTGACATGATCCCCTCTACAGTGACGACAAAAGAAACTTTACACCGCTGTTTATTTTGACTATTTAATATCTAAAAATACCATATGCATTTGATTACCGTATGACGAAATAACACACATTTGCAGAAGTTTGAAAGAATTTTGTTGTGTCTGGATTCTGTTTTATCAAAATGTCTCTGCTGCAATTAGAGAGGGTTTAAGAGCAAAATTTACACCAAAATTAGCCTCACCATGTTGTAAACATGTGCAGAATGAATCATATATTGATTTTAACATGAATTATCTTATTTGTCCATTGACCCTAGAGTTCTATCTACAAAAAACATTATCTATAAAAAAAAACAGTTTTTGTAAAAATAAAATCAAAAACAACCCAAAAGTATTCTTTGACTGATAATAGTCTTCTGTACATGTGTTTTAGTACGACGTAAGGAACTTCGTATATTTGTATTTGAAAAAAATACATATGATAAAAAAAATTAGGTGTAAAGTTAATTTTGTACCTCCGTGTATATCAAGATAAAAGGGACACTTCAAAACTCCTGGCATTAGATATTATGATCAATCATACATAAGTCTATTCTCTATTTTTAAAAACGATGACTAAAAGAACTAATCAACGCCGCTTCGTGTGAGATATCCAACCAAGACTAGGATGTCATTGTATGATTGGTTTTGAAATACCAAGCTTTATCAATTAGTATAAACTGTGTAAAAAGAAGAATAAATCTCACGAGGCACTCGTATAAATATATATTTTGTACCTCTTTCGATGAGTAAAACATGGTATTTGTTAAGAAAAGACAAATATCCTCTAGATATTCATCACTACATTAAGATGAATCAAATATATTATCCCGCTAAGCGAATTTAAACATCATTTGCATATCATTAATCTCTACGGTTTCTCAATAAAAGGGACACTTTAATTACCAATTTAATCTATGGTATGGTATGGTATTGTTTTCACGTCTATTTTACAAAAAAGGTTTGACACATAAAAACTAATACATTCTTTGGTATGATATATTTAACCATAAAGAGCATTATATTCACGTGTATATAAACATAAAAATGGCTATTTAAATGTCTTAGCTATTCACACTGTATGACATGTATAAAAAAGATGTATATAGTATTTACGTCTATAAGAAAAAATAGAGCCATTGACTCTGTAGCTCATCAGGCTTCATCATCAAGGATGATGTAGAGTGTGGCCAATGTGATTAGCCCTTTGTAGAGGCCACAAGGTCACCATTCATAAAATTAAGTATAAAGCAGTGTATAAAATAGATTGGAAATCTAGCCTGTCCTGAAAATTCATTGGTCAATTCCTTTGGGAAATTTAAGAAAAAAATTGAAAAGTTACCAGTCCTGACCAAAAAGTTGCCAGTCCTGACCAAAAAGTAACCAGTCCTGGCAAAAAGTAGCCAGTTCAAGGACTGGCTGACGGGCAATATTTTAAACACTGTATATAGGCGACAAGTTTCAGTTTTCTAGGCCTTATACTTCGAGAGAAGATGAAAATAGATTTGAAGGACGTTCCTGTTGCCTTTATTATTATTATAAAGCTACAATTCATCATCCTCACTAGCCAAGGAGTCTGTACACAAGGTCTGAGCTTTCTAGGCCTAATGCTTCTGGAGAAGATGAAAATAGGTTTTTAGGGCGTGGCATATGTGGCCCTTATGAGGGGTCACAGGGCCACCAAAGCTGCAATTTATAATCTTCACTAGTCAAGGAGTCTGTACACAAAGTTTCAGCTTTCTAGGCCTCATGGTTCTGGAGAAGAAGATGAAAATAGGTTTTTAGGGCGTGGCATATGTGGCCCTTATTAACGGTCACAGGGCCACCAAAGCTACAATTTATAATCTTCACTAGTCAGGGAGTCAGTACACAAAAGTTTCAGCTTTCTAGGCCTTATGGTTCTGGAGAAGAAGATGAAAATAGGTTTTTAGGGCGTGGCATATGTGGCCCTTATGAGGGGTCACAGGGCCACCAAAGCTACAATTTATAATCTTCACTAGTCAAGGAGTCTGTACACAAAGTTTCAGCTTTCTAGGCCTCATGGTTCTGGAGAAGAAGATGAAAATAGGTTTATAGGGCGTGGCGTGGCCCCTGTTAATTTATTCTTTCTCCATGGTTTGAGATATCAAAAAAGATGAATATAGTCTTGCTCTATAAGAAAATGAAAATGGACACTAAAATGATTCATATTTTCTCATGGTATGAGATATCAAAAACAATTAACATTGTATTCACTTCTTCGTTACTGTAGTCTGTCAGTGCAGTTTAGCGCTCTCATTGGGTCTTGACTTCAGATAGGACTATCATGTTTGGGCAACCTTGTTCCCTAGCCTCTTTCCGGGAACTTGACCGGAAACCAGGTTGCAAACGGCTGCAGTTGGCTAAACATTGGGCACAGCAATGTAAACAAACTTTAGGAATTCAAAAGGCAAGCGACAGAACTGGCGCATACTATGTCATGCGGGGAAGTTTGCTTTTAAGTTTCAAGTTATGTCATCCGGGGTATATTCAGGGTTTTGCCAATTGTGTTATTTGAACAATGTTCATGAGCCTATATGTTACATCATCAAAGCTGTGATCATGAGCCTGCAAGTCATGTCATCAGAGCTATGTTTATACAATGTATCTGAATGTCTGCAAGTTATGCCATCATAATCATATTCAGAGCTATGTTCTTGGACATAAACAGAGCTGTGATCATGAGCCTTCAAGTTATGTTATCAGAGCCATGTTCATAAGTTTGCAAGTTATGTCATAAGAGCCATGTTCCTGAGCCTGTAAGTTATGTCACCAGAGCCATGTTCGTGATACTATCAGTTATTTCAGCAGAGCAATGATAATACACCTGCAAGTTATGTCGTCAATGACATGTTCATGAGTCAGAAAGTTACGTCACCAGAACCTTGCTCATGAGTCTCAGTTTGTCATCAGTCATTTCTATCTGTCTCGCTCCCAGGACCTCCATGATGACCGTGTAGTCATCAGGGTATGACCACATACCAAACAAAGGAAACACGTTCTCCCTCAAGCTCACTTTGAACGAATGAATCACGCGAAGTCGGTCTAAGTCAAGGAAAGCTATTCTGCCCTTCGTTATATCAACGATTGTCCCAAAGCGTTGAGTTTCGACACTATTTGTCTCATTCGGCGTCGGATTAGGAATGCATTTGACCAGCTCACCTCCTTCATATATCTTCGTACAAATTCCGTCATGAAGGGTACAATCGGTCATAGTAACAGTCCACGATCTGTCCTGGTTACTCGACATGTATTTATCATCAAGATGGCTTTCTTCAACAAGGCTGAATTCAAAAAAGGTCCGCCAAACCAGAACTCTCTTCCTGATCCATCCATGGATGTGAGTTTCCCAGTAACTTGGAAGCACTGGAACCGTGGAATGGTGACGTGGAGGGAACCAAAGTGTCCCCCGAGTCCCTCTGTATGTTTTGAAACAGTTCTCATTTTCTGAGATTGGCTTTCTTCTGACGTTGGTGAGACAACCATCTTCAGTTACATGACATACGTGGATGTTTGCTGTATTCTTGTCAAACTGAATTGCAGGACCTGAAAATTGTATATCAATATAACAATCATGCTCATCTTTTGACTCAATCTTGTCAGTATTGTTCAAATTTAAACGCTATTAAGGCGTCAGTCCCGACAAGAACGATAATTTCTGCCAAAAAGAATATAACTTTTGGACGTTTGCGAGTGATTTTAAACATTCTCTTTAATCAGTATCGTCGACATCAAATCTAACGAAATGTGCTTTGTAAGGAAAAAATATTTTGTAGCAGTGTACATAATCCCAAGAACCAAGCAAAAGCTACTTGTATTGCATTTTACTCACATGCGATAGGGACTGACTTTGAGGTGTCAATTTCTCCTGCTATGTACACGGTATTACCAATATCTGAAAACAAATCGTTATATTTATAACCCTAAGCTTACATGATTCTTTATATGACATCCATAAACATCATTAATAGCCTTTACTTCAGATCCGAACATGACCTTTCACAATTTGAAAATGTTTTGTTGTTTTAAAAATTCTATCTGTGAATTAGTAAACAAATCACGATTGTGAATAAATAATATGTAAGAGGCACTGCCCGATGGGGAAAACATTCTAAAAGTTTAAGATTTATGGTTAATAATTGATATACGCAGGTATTCTTTGAACAAATTTATCTGCGAACATTTATTCTGTACTGGATCGAAACGCCTTAAATTCAGTTTTAAAGCGACAGTAGTACGTTTTTTGATAATTTCATATTTTATTTTTTTCACTGATAATTGTGCTCATGCTAAATGTATTATTTTGGTAGTGTCAAAAATCTCATAACACAAACAAATCATTTAAAGTCAGAGAAGATTCACCTGAAATCCAAGGGCGGCCATTTTGTGTGAACACCTTTAATTCATTTTGTGTAAGAAAAAGGAATCGCATGTCTAAACTTTACATTACATATTTGAATTAATACTCCTCCATTTAGTTTAGATGCATTGTCTTTCAGTTGGAGCCAATTATTTTCATTCCCTGACATCACTATTTATCCCCCCTAAAAACGTGCTACTGCCCCTATCAAGTATACATACCTTTCTCCAGTTTTTCGAGCCTATGTGAAAACAACTTCATTTTCTTATCATCTTCGTCTTTTACCTGAAGACGGAACATGATGTAGAAATAAATATACTTTCATGAAAAACATTTATATGAAACAATCCCTTAAATAGAATAATCAATACTTAGTAAAGCGTGTTACCAACACATCGTTTATATCTTGAGCACCAATAAAATTAACTTGGAGAGTCTTTCTTTAACATAAAGAGCATGAAAATCGTGACTTTTGCTCCCTGACAGTGTTAAGAAAATGATATGATGACCGCATCGAATAATTCAGGTTCCATGAAGTTAGAGATTTGCCCATTTTTGCTTTATTTTATTCAATGAATATCGTATTTTACTATTTTATAGGCTACTTTTAGAAAAAAAGTTATCGGTGAATGCATTATTGTATGTAACATTTTTAACACAGTGATTACCTAAATCAGCCCCTACTACACTGAGTAAGGTAACCGCAGTTACCTTCTCAAAACATGGCGGAAGAGGAAAACTTCGCCGATCGCGAGTTTCTTCAAATGTATTATCCATCAAAACGCATGTTCTAAAGAATGATTAGATGACATGCCAGCCTTCAAGGAGTGTGTAAATATATCACAATCTGTGTTTTAAAAACTCAAGCGAGAGAAGGTAACTTAAACAAACATTTGTTAACATGAGTAAGGTAACTCAAACATAGGAGAAAGGTAACTGCTAAGTTATGGGAATGTGCTGTCATTAAGAGTATCTGTATCTTTGTTTACATTAACTATTGCATTGAGCAATGACACAACGATTGAATAAATAATTCAAAAATAAAATATTAAAGAGATAAGCTAAAGCTACTGCACGGCTTCTTTTATCTTTATGATAATATTGATTGTTATTTGATGAATCTTGGGAATTGTTTGTTTACCATTAATCATTTATCTATCTGCCGTTATTCAAACCAGATTAATATTTGAGAGCATGTTGTTATCTTTACAAATACAAACATAAACATGTTTGAAAAACTTTTTTTCAAAAAGGTTTGCTTTACAACAGGTCGATGATAATATTAAGACGTTTATTATTAGATAATATTCCCTAAGTGAAAATTATTGTTGTACCATTTGTTATAACTCATCCACTTTTCTATTCCGTTCAATACATTTATTTGAATTCAGGCATTTCATCTTTATAAGTAAATGAACTATAATAGGTCTTAAAGGGACAGTAGCACGTTTTTTCATAATTATATATTTAAAATTTTTCACTGATAATTGTAAGTTAATGCTAAATGTATTATTTTGACAGTGTCAAAAATCTCATTACACAAGCCAATCATCCATAGTCAGAGGACGAAGTATGAAGATTCACATTATATTCATTGGCGGCCATTGTGTGTGAACACCTTTTTGGTTTGTTTTGTTTTGTTTAGGTAAAAGGAGTCGCATTGCTAAACCTTATGTTATATATTTGAATTATTACTGCTCCATTTAGTTAAATACATTGCCTTTCAATTGGAACCATTAATTTTCATTTTCCTGACATCACCGTATATTCCACCTAAAAACGTGCTACTGCCCCTTTTAGATTATTGTTCAAGTTTCTCACAAGTTCACAACTAAGTGTTTTTAAAAGATAAGTATTGTCAATTTGTTTGTTCATGTGCATTGACTATCATCACAACGTATACGTTTTTAGTATAGTATTTTGTGCTAACCATGCGAAAGAGTTGACTTGCTAAATTAATATGAACGTATGTGTTTTTTCCCCTTCAGAATGAATTTAAATTTCAGATTGGAGATACATACGGGATCATAATATTGAGCTATTTGATAAGCTATCTCGCATATACAGTATGAATTGTATACAGAAACAATACGTGTACATGAACATGATTATTTTTACACTTTATATTTATATTTTACTTCAGCTTTTATTTTGTGCAACATATGTTTTGTGAAGTAATCTTCATTTTCTTTCTCAAATACAAATGATAATTGATTCATAATGAAAGTGTTTATGGTATGTTTCATTATTTTTGTCGATTCTATCACGTTAAAGCTAAGAATATTTTATAGTTACCTTTCTCCATGTTGCCATTCTTCAAACAGTTACCTTTCTCCATGTTGCCATTCTTCAAACAGTTACCTTTCTCTCGCTTGAGTTTTTAAAACACAGATTGTGATATATTTACACACTCCTTGAAGGCTGGCATGTCATCTTATCATTCCTTAGAACATGCCCAAGACATGTACATAAATAGTATGTTTGAAAGTATCCTCGTTTTGATGGAAAATACATTTGAAGAAACTCGCGATCGGCGAAGTTTTCCTCTTCCGACATTTTTTTAGAAGGAAACTGCAGTTACCTTACTCAGTGTAGTAGGGGTGTAAATGCATTATGATCGTATACGCGTTATGACATAATCGCCGTTTAATCTGAGTTTTCACTTTTAATCATAAAATAAATCGATCTCTTTGCTAACAACGTGTACCAAAGAATGAATGTAAAATTCAAGCAAAGATAGTTTATAGATAAAGTCAAGGAGATTCGAATCTGGTAAAAACTCGCTGTAAAGTGACCGTTGTGGACCTTTGAAATAACAGCTAGTTTAAACTATTTGTAGATTGGTAAAATTAAAATAGAGCCATGGGCTCTGTAGCTCATCAGATTTTTGATGGGGATAGTTCTTTATGGTTTTGACCCCTGTGACCCCAATTGGGGTCAAGGGGTAACCAAATGTAAAATTTAGAATCTTAATTGGTCAAAGAGTCTACACACAACTTTTCAGCTCTCTAGACCTTTTGGAACTGGAGAAGAAGATGAAAATAGGTTTTTAAAGTTTTGACCCCTGTGACCCCATTTTGGGTCATGGGGTCATGAAATCTACAATTTATAATCCCTATTGGCCAAGGAGTCTACTCACAACTTTTCAGCTCTCTAGACCTTTTGGACCTGGAGAAGAAGTTGAAAATAGGATTTTAAGGTTTTGACCCCTGTGATCCCATTTTGGGTCATGGGGTCATGAAATCTATAATTTAGAATCGCTATTGGCCAAGGAGTCTGCACATTAAATTTCAGCTCTCTAGAGTCATTGATTCTTGAAAAGAAGTCGAAAATGTCAAAAGTTTACGGATGGACGGATGGACGGACGGACGGACGGATGGACGGACGCCGGACGCCTTGCCATGCCATAAGCCCATCGGGTCTTTCAGGCCTAATGAGCTAAAAATGGATAGTTCCCTGATAAGCTGAATTTTGTACGAAATCCTACGTGTATTTTAGTCTAAAATTTATAATATTTTGCTTGTATCAAAGATTATTTGACAAATGTTCATGCCTTCTCCAGAAGCTCTTTGAATCCATAGCTGCTCCCCCCTCTGTTTTGGGCAGCCCTGAGTCTCCTTATGTAGTTGGTCTCTGCATGCTTGCGTTCATGTTCACCTTAAATGAAATGAAGTATTTGAGTTATTTAGTCATATCGTATAAACTTATGTTTTAAAGGGGCAGTAGCACGGTTTTTTGATAATTTCCTATTTTAAAATTTTCACTGATAAGTGTACGTTAATGCTTAACGGGCTAAATATATTATTTTGATAGTGTCAAAAATTTCATAACACAAGCCAATCATCCAAAGTCAGAGGACAAAGTATGAAGATTCACATAAAATCCATTGGCGGCCATTTTGTGTGAACACCGTTAATTCATTTTGTGTAAGAAAAAGGAATCGCATGACTAAACTTTACATTATATATTTGAATTATTACTGCTCCATTTAGGTTAAATGCATTGTCTTTCAATTGGAACCATTAATTTTCATTTTCTTGTCATCACCTTATATTCCCCATTTTAGGCTCAAGGAATTATTGCACTGTTTCTTACAGAAATTATCGCATAATTTTTCACTATATTATTTTCACTTAACAAATCATTATAGGAACTACATAATCCCTTGATAAGGGTGTCGGTCCTTTAATTTCATTAGCAATGTAATAGTGTATATTTTCAAGGAAAAAAATGATTTTCTAATCGAATATTTATCTTTTTATATCGAAAACGTTTTAAAATGTTATTTCATCGTCAGAATGTAATATCTAAGACAAATTAAATCATAACAGCAAAACAAATTAAAATTATTTGTTCCGAGGGCAACAAATCCTGAAAATGATCACAGATCTTATCAAAAAAGTCAGATATTACATACATTAAACAACATCATATATAACGAAGGACACTCTCTCCCCACAGAGGCAGCTCAGTGCGAGCAAGCCTCTGTTCTATAACGCCAAGATCCTAGGGTTCCGGCAGATTGCCTTAGCGCCAAAAAGTTGTAACTTAATATCTCCCTTATTTGCAGCCAATGAAAACACCTTTTGGATATCCATGACTTTGGGAATTCTTAACGGGCGTGTATAGTGACATGGAAAATATCATGCGTTTAGGTTTATTTTTCATAAACAGTGTGAGAGGGAAAATATTTCAAAATCAGATATGGCTAGGGTTTTTCATAAGATATAAACTGCTTTATAATTGTGTAAATTATTATTTGTTTTATGATAGATTTTATTTTACTAATCAATTAATGAGAAGGTAAAAGGCGATGTTTTGTAAGAGGAAGAGTTGTCTCCCCTGGATGTTAAATTTCAACGAAAACTATGCCGAACCACATGGAAATGGCCGAGGTTTTGCGAATGACCACTTTTGAAACGGCGTCGCTGATTGCACAACTAACTCCGATTGCCTCCAATCAGAATTCTACGTTTCTATCCCATGTTGTGAATGAAATATTCTTCAGTAATATTTTTTCTATCTGCATATTATACAAATGTATTTACAAAAAAAAATTCTCAATGATTTTCAAGTGAAATCAAAACAATCTTAATTTTAGTTTTTGATAGACATTATTTCATACGGTAACGGCTATGAATACAAACAAAATAAAACGCACATGTATGCTTCAAGACAGTTAAACATTTAATAAGATGATACTTTTTACAAATGAAGATATGGTATGTCAATTTGTTCTTCATGCCAGTTTTTGCCCATAATATTTCCAATTGATTTTTACATTTGAAAGAAAACGTTGAGGCCAAAGAAAAGAGGTGAAACGGTACGCTTGAGCTTCGAATTCCGTTCGGTGCGTATTGCGGTACAGGACCCTCGGTTCGGTAATTTTCGGTTCGGTATGAAAGAGTGTCTACTTGCCTTATGAAAATAATACTAAGTTAAACTAATAACAGTGTTATGTAAATGATATTGTGTATTATACAGTGATTGAAAAACCTAGAAATTTTCATAAGACAAATATGAAGATCTACATGTACATAGATAATGAAATATATTATTTATTGGTTGTCAATTTTAATAGTATCATAGCTAGCATAGTTATTTTTACTCTACCACTGATTTGTTGTTTTGGCAACACAGCAAACATGGTGTCCTTCCTTATATCATTGATTAGTAACAAAAATACCTTGAACTAAATCTGATGTTTATTTAGTGGGGTTATTGTTTTGATTAACAATTAATCAGCAATGAAATGCAATGCAAGGGAATCCCTATTAATATAAGATTTGTTCTCATTGGCCAATAACAGAACAGAGAGCCAATCATCAGTCTTTTTCAATGTAGGGAAATCCCAAGTAGTACAAACTTTATTCTTATTGGTCAATCTTATAATATCATTCAATCACAACATATGAAAGTCAAGATTATGACTACGATTGAACACATGCTTGGTTAGAAATATGAAAACGTTTTGTTTTTCAAAACTGTACTGGTTATTTTTTGGAAAATACTTATGATGTATGCATCAAATATTCAAAAATGATCAAAATAACAGATAAATGATATCATATTTATATTTCTGGAATATACTACCGTTGCTACGCTGTCTTGTTGACATTTTAGTTTCTATTCTTGAGACAGAAGTTAGATCGTCAGTACGTTTGGATGACGTTTGAACTTTGGATTAATTTATTTATTATGACATTTGGCAGATAACGATGAGTTGACAATTTTCGCGTTTTTGACAGCAATAAACAAGAGAGTAGTAAGAACAGATGAAATTAACAAAACCGAACGGTACGGTATTTTCAAAGCAAATTTTCGGTGCACCGAAACATCAATAAATACCGCGATACGAATACACCGCGGTAAACCATTTCACCCCTACTAAAGAATTCGAGGGCTGGTACAAGTTGTAATGTACAGTTAACTTTTTTATTGCATAAAATCAACATACATCGTTAATCAACTGCTTTTTTACATTAAAACCGACGTTTAGGTGTAGATGTAACGTGCAATCTAGGAATGATCACAATCTGCAGATTGTGAGCTCACAATCTGCAGATTGTTCGAACAATCTAGGAATATTTTTCATTCTCAGATTGTTTAAACAATCTGCAGATTGTGAGGCCTGCACAATCTGGGAATGATCACAATCTAGGAATGATTTGTGTCAAACTGACTGAGTAGCGTACTCCATTCCCAGATTGTGAAGGGCTATAAGTGGTAGTCTATCTTCAGTTTATGGAGTATAGAGATCGATTCCTAGATTGTGAGGTGCTCTTAGCTGGTCTTTGTGTCCCTCTGGTGGGACAGTGTGGTCTATTCCTAGATTGTAAATGTCTTTGTACGCGACTTTGAATCTTAATGAACAACTTTAAGGGACGATTCCCAAATTGTGAGGGGCTTTGAACGCGACTTTGAAACTTAATTAATAACTGTAAGGGACGCTTCCCAGATTGTGAGGGGCTTTTAACGCGACTTTGAGTCCTACTGATCGACTTTGAGAGACGATTCCCAGATTGTGAGGGACATTGTACGCAACTTTGAGACTTCATGAATAACTGTAAGGGACGATTCCCAGATTGTGAAGGGCTATGTGTCGGTCTTTGAGTCTTTATTAACAATTTTGAGAGACGATTCCTAGATTGTGAGGAGCTTTGTACTTGACTTTGAGACTTAATGAATAACTGTAAGGGACGATTCCCAGATTGTGAGGGACTTTTAACGCGACTTTGAGGCTTACTGATCGACTTTGAGAGACGATTCCCAGATTGTGAGGGACTTTGTACGCGACTTTGAGTCTTACTGATCGACTTTGTGAGACGATTCTAAGATTGTGAAGGGCTTTGTACGCGACTTTGAGACTTGATGAATAACTGTACGGGACGATTCCAAGATTGTGAGGGGCTATGTGTGGGTCTTTGAGTCTTTATTAACAATTTTGAGAGATAATGCCTAGATTGTGAGGGGCTTTGTACGCGACTTTGAGACTAAATGAATAACTGTAAGGGGCGATTCCCAGATTGTTAGGGGCTTTTTACGCGACTTTGAGGCTTACTGATCGACTTTGAGAGACGATTCCCAGATTGTGAGGGACTTTATACGCGACCTTGAGTCTTACTGATCGATTTGAGAGACGATTCCTAGATTGTGAGGGGCTTTGAACGCGACTTTGAGACTAAATGAATAACTGTAAGGGACGATTCCCAGATTGTGAGGGGCTTTTTACGCGAATTTGAATCCCACTGATCGACTTTGAGAAACGATTCTAAGATTGTAAAGGGCTTTGTACTCGACTTTAAGACTTAATGAATAACTTTAAGGGACGATTCCCAGATTGTGAGGTGCTTTTTACGCGACTTTGATCCCACTGATCGACTTTGAGAGACGAATCTCAGATTGTGAAGGGCTTTTTACGCGACTTTGAGACTTGATGAATAACTGTACGGGACGATTCCCAGATTGTGAGGGGCTATGTGTGGGTCTTGAGTCTTTATTAAAAATTTTGAGAGATGATGCCTAGATTGTCAGGGGCTTTGTACGCGACTTTGAGACTAAATGAATAACTGTAAGGGACGATTCCCAGATTGTGAGGGGCTTTTTACGCGACTTTGAGGCTTACTGGTCGACTTTGAGAGACGATTCCCAGATTGTGAGGGACTTTATACGCGACCTTGAGTCTTACTGATCGATTTGAGAGACGATTCCTAGATTGTGAGGGGCTTTGAACGCGACTTTGAGACTAAATGAAAAACTGTAAGAGACGATTCCCAGATTGTGAGGGGCTTTTTACGCGAATTTGAATCCCACTGATCGACTTTGAGAAACGATTCTAAGATTGTGAAGGGCTTTGTACGCGACTTTAAGACTTAATGAATAACTTTAAGGGACGATTCCCAGATTGTGAGGTGCTTTTAACGCGACTTAGAGGCTTACTGATCGACTTTGAGAGACGATTCCCAGATTGTGAGGGACTTTATACGCGACCTTGAGTCTTACTGATCGATTTGAGAGACGATTCCTAGATTGTGAGGGGCTTTGAACGCGACTTTGAGACTAAATGAAAAACTGTAAGAGACGATTCCCAGATTGTGAGGGGCTTTTTACGCGAATTTGAATCCCACTGATCGACTTTGAGAAACGATTCTAAGATTGTGAAGGGCTTTGTACGCGACTTTGAGACTTGATGAATAACTGTACGGGACGATTCCAAGATTGGGAGGGGCTATGTGTGGGTCTTTGAGTCTTTATTAACAACATTGAGAGATGATGCCTAGATTGTGATGGGCTTTGTACACGACTTTGATTTCTACTGATCGACTTTGAGAGTTTATAAATACATAGGATGAGTATAAAAGTACATATGGATTAAAGTACATGTAACGTTTCATTATAAACGTGCTAAATATACATGTCAATAAAAAGAAATATGATACATTAAATTACATTAAAATGGGAAATTACAGGAAAATAAATTATAGAATAACTCACAGCAGAAAGGTCACAGTAAAAAGTCACAAACTATATCATATGCTGAACAAAGGTATTATACAATAGACAGACAGAGAGACAGACAGTCAGGTATTATACAATATCATACAAGATTCGTTGTGTTTGCTTTGTGCTGACAAAAAGTTAAATGGTGTTAAGTACTGTAGCTTTGTATGACCTATGGTTGTAAGGTGGTTCTGTTAAATAGTAATTCCCACATCAATGCGGGTTTTTTTTCGAAGAGTGAGGAGAATCCTCTCTATTTTCAGGTATTTATTTATTTATTTTTTTTGTATCTTAAGTCATGTAGATTAAAGCATCAAAGTTTACTTATTTACGTTGCTTTCATTTCCTGAAAAATTATTTTACGTATTTTATTTCATAATTCCATTCAATCATCAAATGCTGTCTATTTGACATTCCATAAGCACTTATATATTGACTGCCAAACAAACAATCTTATTCATACATAATCACTATTTTTTAAGCTTATAAAATGTATGACATGCGTGACTGGTAATTATTCATTGTATATTTTTCATATGTAATTATTTTGGAGCGGCCTTAATATAAGCACCTCGGTGCTTGTCGGCCAATCCATTCATGTCTTTTCATGAATAAAATATGTTAAAAACGAAATGCTGTCTATACCAATCGACCAGTAAAATGTTAAAACTCTCACCTAGGATCTACATCGTCGCCAAAAGTGACCAATTGTAGTGTGTTAATCAGTCCTTTGTGCTATCAACTAGAAGTGTTAAATTAATACGAACCGTGACATATTCAAAATGGACAAATATATATGTTTTGGTTTAGATGTGCCCATTATATGATAGATTCCGATCAAATCAATACTTTGTTAACAACGGTATAACATTAAAATCTGTCCTAAGCGGCGACAAATCCTTGTCACAGAGTGCTAATGAATCCCTATTAATATATGTATACCATTTCATAAATGATACCAATCGATTTTAAATTTCTCTCCTTATCTCTGTACCAAATGTAAATGTAGACAAAGTTGAATATTAATTTGAGTTTTCTATGAATAACTGCAAATTTGTCTTTTCACCAATGTAAATTTGATATCTGAATCGTTTTATGTTTGTCAGGAGAAGCATTTATATAGGCATTTGCTGCCTGTTTGCTTATCCTTTTTCCCTATTGTATATATATTCTGACTTGATAAAAATAGCAAACTGGGCAAAAACATGGAAAGTTGATTTTAACTCTACCAAAACGAAATCAATTTTATTTAGCAGAAAATCTAATCCAAATCCACATCCAGGCTTGTTCCTTAATGACGTTGGAATAGAGGAAACCTCAAGTCATAAACATTTAGGTATAACTCTTCAAAATAACTGCTCATGGGATAACCATATAGACGATATCGTTAAAAAGGTAAGCCCTATGATCAACTGTTTAAGAAGTTTTAAATATAGGTTAACTAGAAACACCTTACATCGTATGTATACGTCATTTATTCTTCCAATATTCGACTATTGCAGCCATATATATGACAATTGCTCAAAAATGCAGGCAAATATTTTAGAAAAACTGCAATTAGACGCTTTGCGGACGATATGCGGGGCTGTCCGCGGCACCAGTCATACTAAACTCTACAACGAAACCTCTACTGTCTCGCTTTCCGAAAGAAGAAGAATCGCAAAACTAGTTACTTTCTTTAAAATGTATAATAACAGGTTACCCGTTTATTTAAACGAACTCATCCCCCCTTCTGTCTCTCAAGCTAGCAGTTACTCATTAAGAAATGCATCACATTTGCAAAATATACAATGCCGTACGGTTTTATATAAAAACTCATTCTTACCAGACTCTGTAATTCTCTGGAATGCTTTACCCGAACATGTTAAATCCCTTACTGACGTCAATGCTTTCAAAACTGCATTAATTTCAAGAAATAAGAATATTCACTTTGATCTAAATTTAGACTCAAGGCGTTGTCAAATCCTTCACTGTCGTCTACGATTGGGGTGTAGCGATCTCAATGCTGATAAATTTAACAGACACATATCTGACAAAGCAGATTGCTCTTGCGGCCATGCCACTGAGGACGCACTTCATTACTTTTTCGTCTGTTCAAGATTCGATTCAGTTAGATCCAACAAATTCTATTATACAAATGGCTTTTCATTAGAAACAATTTTATATGGCCACCCATCTTTGAACACTGTTACCCTATCTGAAATTCTAAAATCAGTACATCTATTTATAATCGAAACTAAACGTTTTGACTGAACACGTATGATACTGACTGCGGATATCAAAAATGTATTCAGCCATCATCTCTAATCTATAATGAACTTATTTTCAGTTTTACTACCTGTATTATAATTCTTAGACACCATGTTTACTATATGTCGCTCTTGTCATGATCATGTTCATATATTTTGTTGTTGGAGCGGTCTTCACATAAGCTCACACGAGCTTGTTGACCAATCCAGTTCATGTATCTTTTCATGGAATAAATACGTTTAAACCATATATTCTGAATGTTGTGTATTTTGTATATGTTTTATGGAAATAAAATACTGTTTAAATTTAGATGTGTGATCTAATGAACACATACACTGAATACCAAAAGAAACTTTGCAATTTTAAAACTGAAATTTTGAAAACGATCTCATATTTAAATTATCATTTAAGTTGGCAATGACATTGTTGTAACCCACACTTTCAAGTTTAAAACTTTTGATTGAGCAATATTCATACATTTTTGTAGAAATGTCAAAAATGTCATAATCACGTGACGTTTCTGCTGGAACTGAGTCACGTGACAAAAAAGCTTAATAACTGTCCATAATGACTATTTGTCACTCCTATAGTGAAAAAAACACCTAGAAAGCAGTAATCGGTATAGCAAAAATATCGCAAATCCCCTTTGAAAATTGACAAAATTGATCAAAAACAGCTTTTTTACAAGAATCGGAAGTGTTCCTTCATTTCTAATGGTAACTTGATCCTGCTATATTGAAAGGTTGTGAGGATTGCTGACAACCCTGAAACACAATAAACAGTTGTTTTTTCACTGCATGAGAGCCGATATCTGTGACGTTAGAACACCGCCAACGTTGTCTCTTAGTGACGTCAGAGATAGCAAACATCAAAGGTCGGCATGTTGTTATGTTCTTGTGGACTTTATGAACTTGGACAGATCTAATCAGAGCTCGTCGACTGCTAAGTTGCTAGATATTGGTCACTAAACATCGAAACATGGCAATTTTATAAAAAAAAGTTATAACGTCAGAAGGGGCATGCAAAAACAAGATTTAATTGCGATTGTTGAGCTCTTAAAGTTGGTTACCATTTGTACGGCTCAAAGATGTGTCAATTGTCAAGTTAGACTTGTGTCCACACATTCCCATTAGTGGAAAAGCTTCGATGCAGCCAAAATCTAAAGTTGAACCTGCTGACAGCAGACGTAATTTAACGTTTGACCCTTTTTGTTACTCATGGCAGATTTGGAAGTTATAACACTCGGGCTGCTCAAACCTGGTACTAAAGTAGCACATTTTAGTACTTTAACGAAATTATTGCAAAAACATCATTTCAACGAACGTCTGAACAACCAAAATTTTGACCCCTGCCCACTTCAGACCAAATAAGTGCAAAACTGGGTTTCCAGCCTTAAATTTGGATTCACTGGTTGTTTACACAAATGATTGAGTAATAAGATGTACTTTGTTTTACATTTCTATCGTTTTTCATTCTTCAATCAGAATCATTACAAAATGGTGCAAAGTTTCTTTTGGCATTCAGTTTATGTTCTTGCTTTTATTGATGAGTTATAAAAATGTTGTGACATTTTAACTGTTACTTACAAAAGTGTCATACAACATGCATGTATATGTGACATTTTATTTTGATTTGTAATGCAAAAAGGTGATATAAACAAGCAAGAATACATTCACAATAGAAATATCGTATGTGTATAATTTCCTCAAAAACGTGATATGTGTTACTGTTGGTGTCCGGAAAAAAAGTCCTCTAAATGTTAATTTCGATCTTAACAACGGTTTAAGAATTTGTCAAATTATCCATTCCCGCCTCAGGCTCCGTTGTAGTGATTTGAATGCGGACAAGTTTAATAGACATATTGCGGACAGCCCAGAGTGCTCATGCGGTTACCCAATTGAAAACGCTGTACATTATTTTTTCACATGCCATAAATACACAGATATAAGACAGAATTCATTTTTCTATTTGAAAGGATTTAGTATTGATACAGTACTTAGGGGATGTACATCGCTTTCAAACGACGATCTTAAGAAATTATTAAAGTCTATTCATAAATTTATCATAAAATCTAATCGATTTGACATCTCATAAGCACTTTAAAATGTAATGACTGCCACGTAAATAACATCATATTCATGCAAAACCAATATAAACTGAATACCAAAAGAAACTTTGCACCATTTTGTAATGATTCTGATTGAAGAATGAAAAACGATAGAAATTTAAAACAAAGTACCTCTTAATAATCAGTCATTTGTTTAAACAACCAGCGAATCCAAATTAAAGGTGGGAAACCCAGTTTTGCACTTATTTGATCTGAAGTGGGCAGGGGTCAAAATTTTGGTTGTTCAGACGTTCGTTGAAATGATGTTTTCGCAATAATTTCGTTAAAGTACTAAAATGTGCTACTTTAGTTCCAGGTTTGAGCAGCCCGAGTGTTATAAGTTCCAAATCTGCCATGAGTAACCAAAAAGGTCAAACGTCAAAATACGTTTGCTGCCAGCAGGTTCAACTTTACATTTTGTCTGCATCGAAGCTTTTCCATAAATGGGAATGTGTGGACACAAGTCTTACTTGTCATATTGACACATCTTTGAGTCGTACAAATGGTAACTAGCCTTTAGAGCTCAACAATCGCAATTAAATCATGTTATTGCATGCCAATTCTGACGTTATAACTTCGAATGAAATTGCCATGTTTCGATGTTTAGTGACCAATAGCTGTCAACTTAGCAGTCGATGAGCTCTGATTAGATCTGTCCAAGTTCATAAAGTGCACGAGAACATAACAACATGCCGACCTTTGATGTTTGCTATCTCTGACGTCACTAAGAGAAAACGTTGGCGGTGGTCTAACGTCACAGATATCGGCTCTCATGCAGTGAAAAAACAACTGTTTTTTGTGTTTCAGGGTTGTCAGCAATCCTCACAACATGTCTGTATAGCCGGATCAAGTTACCATTAGAAATGAAGGAACACTACCGATTCTTGTAAAAAGGGCTGTTTTTGATCAATTTTGTAAATTTCAGAGGGGATTTGCGATATTTTTGCTTTACCGTTTACTGCTTTTAAGGTGTTTTTTTCACTTTTGGAGTGACAAACATTCATTATGAACAGTTATCAAACTTTTTCGTCACGTCAATTGGTTTCAGCAGAAACCTCACATGATTATGACATTTTTGCCATTTCTGCAAAAATGCATGAATATTGCTCAATTAAAAGTTTTCAACTTGAAAGTGTGGGTTTCAACTATTTCATTGCCACCTTAAATGAAAATGTAAATATGAGATCGTTTACGAAATTTCAGTTTTAAAATTGCAAAGTTTCTTTTGGTATTCAGTTGTGAAGCTAAGTTTTGAATCTGACATGTGTCACTAACTACTATTAGTTTTATATTTATATATGTGTAACTGCATCGGAGCGGCCTTAATATAAGCTCTTCGGAGCTTGTTGGCCAATCCATTCATGTATACATTTCATGAATAAAATATGTTTAAATCAAAAGTCCTTGGAACAAAAGTACCGGAAAAAAGTCCTAAATTCAACTAGGAAAAAAAGTCCTCCGGAAAAAAATCCTATTGTAGATTTTAGGTAACAAAGTATGACAAAATAATAAACTTTTGTTGTAATTCACTTTATTCAGATACAACAATGCAATGCATGGGTTTTTAAAATCAAAAATAACATTTTGGATCCTTAGTTGACATTCAATTAGAGAAACCTTTTTTTATCATTCACGTTAAAAGCCTAGCAGAACATTGAATTTTCAGTACTCTTTTCAACCATAATTTCGAAAATTTCGAAAAAATTCAATTCTGTGAGTAAATTTGAGTTTCTTTGAGTTGGACTTGTTGGACAAACACTTCTTTTCCCTTTAGATAAGCCATTATCTTAAACAGTCGCCAGTTTTTCTTAGTGAAGCTTTTTTCAAATTTGATATTTTATAATTTTGTGATTTTGAAGGCTCATCACATGAGACTCACATCACATATACTCTTGATTGGTGCTTAATTAATCCTTGATTAATCCTTATATAATATAACAGTTGATTCAATAGATTGAGATAAACTCACATTTTCTTAATTCTTAAATAATCCAAAATGCCTCTTAAAGTTAATTAATCCATATTTAGATATCACAACATCCTTCTTGATACCTCAAGTACAAACAATTCATTTTTTCTTAACAATATCTTTGATGTTAATGTTTATTTAACCTGTTTTTATAGTAATAGGACTTTTTTTCCGGAGGACTTTTTTACCGGTACTTTTTTTCCAAGGCCTTTTTTTCCTATAATCTTACTGTTAAGATAGCTATTGTTATTTTTATGATATTGTCGATTGGCTTCGGCGACAAGCCATAGAATCGCATTCTTCTATATGCTTAGTTGAAGCTAAACTTAAGGATATCTTTTAAAAATATTTCCACTTTAAACTGATGAAATAGTTTTATCTATCAATAATAATGTATACAGTGTCATGTTATATAATTAGACCAGCCGTCTGACGGTTCTTCAGATGGTTATCACAACAACGTGTCACTGTGTCGCGTCCCTGTCTGACTTGAGCTGCAATCTCGCACAATCACACCAACTTCCTCCTTCTAATTGAATGTATATTCATTTCAAGTACATTTGTTTGCTGATTTGAGCAGCTGATTGAGCCTCATTGGGGATTGATTAAACGTTAACAACGTAACAATGCTATGGGTAAGGATTAATCAAGCATTTGCCACAGAGATCACAAGATTACACACTCAGACCAGCTATGAGCCCCTCACCATCTAAGAATCGTTCTCTAAATTACATAAATTGAAGATAGAAAACCGCTTATATCCCTTCACAATCTGGAAATGGACCATACTAACCCGTCAATTGGACACTAAGACCAGCTATGAGCCCTTCACAATCTAAGAATCGTTCTCTTTAGTACATAAATTGAAGATAGAAAACCGCTCATAGCCCTTATCAATCTGGGAATTGACTACAATAACCCGTCAATTTAACTCTGAGACCAGCTATGAGCCCTTCATCTAATAATCGTTCTCTATATTACCAGGGTTAGAAATTAGTCCAATCGGGGTACTAGCCATTCGGACTAGTGCATTCCTAAGAGCACTAGCCCAAAGACATTCTGACTAGCCAAATACACCGATATAATCATATTTGCTTTAAATTGAACTAGTCCGTTGGACTACCAGTCATTACACTTTACTAGCCCAGCATCTTTTTAACTAGCCATGGGCTACCGGGCTAGTGTTAATTTCTAACCCTGTATATTACATAAATTGATTATAGAAAAACACCTATATCCCATCAAAATCTGGGAATAGAACACACTGCCCCGCCAGAGGGACCCAAAGACTAGGTAAGAGCCGCTCACAACCTAGGAATATAACCCTTTACTCCATAGAATGTAGATAGAAAGTCGCTAAGAGTCCATCACAATTTGGGAATAGATCACTCTGCCCCGTCAGAGGGACCGCAAGACCATGTAAGAGCCCCTCACAATCTAGGATTGTACCCCCATACTCAATAGATTAAAGATAGAAAGTCACCAAGAGTCCATCACAATCTTGGAATAGACAACACTGCCCCGCCAGAGGGACCCAAAGACTAGGTAAGAGCCGCTCACAATCTAGGAATATACCCCTATACACCATAGACTGAAGATAGAACGTCGCTAAGAGTCCATCACAATCTGAAAATAGACTACACTGCCCCGTCAGAGGAACCCCAAGACCATGTAAGAGCCCCTCACAATCTAGGAATGTACCCCCATACTCAATAGATTAAAAAATAGAAAGTCACTAAGAGTCCATCACAATCTGGGAATTGACTACACTGCCCCGTCAGAGGGACCCCAAGACCATGTAAGAGCCCCTCACAATCTAGGAATATACCCCTATACACCATAGACTGAAGATAAAAAGTCGATAAGAGTCCATCACAATCTGGGAATTGACTACACTGCCCCGTCAGAGGGACCCCAAGACCATGTAAGAGCCCCTCACAATCTAGGAATATACCCCTATACACCATAGACTGAAGATAAAAAGTCGATAAGAGTCCATCATAATCTGGGAATTGACTGCACTGCCCCGTCAGAGGGACCGCAAGACCATGTAAGAGCCCCTCACAATCTAGGATTGTACCCCCATACTCAATAGATTAAAGATAGAAAGTCACCAAGAGTCCATCACAATCTTGGAATAGACAACACTGCCCCGCCAGAGGGACCCAAAGACTAGGTAAGAGCCGCTCACAATCTAGGAATATACCCCTATACACCATAGACTGAAGATAGAACGTCGCTAAGAGTCCATCACAATCTGAAAATAGACTACACTGCCCCGTCAGAGGAACCCCAAGACCATGTAAGAGCCCCTCACAATCTAGGAATGTACCCCCATACTCAATAGATTAAAAAATAGAAAGTCACTAAGAGTCCATCACAATCTGGGTATTGACTACACTGCCCCGTCAGAGGGACCCCAAGACCATGTAAGAGCCCCTCACAATCTAGGAATATACCCCTATACACCATAGATTGAAGATAAAAAGTCGATAAGAGTCCATCACAATCTCGGAATAGACTACACTGCCCCGTCAGAGGGACCCCAAGACCATGTAAGAGCCCCTCACAATCTAGGAATGTACCCCCATACTCTATAGATTAAAGATAGAAAGTCACTAAGAGTCCATCACAATCTGGGAATAGACTACACTGCCCCGTCAGAGGGACCCCAAGACCATGTAAGAGCCCTTCACAATCTAGGAATATACCCCTATACACCATAGACTGAAGATAGAAAGTCGCTAAGAGTCCATCACAATCTGGGAATAGACTACACTGCCCCGTCAGAGGGACCCCAAGACCATGTAAGAGCCCCTCACAATCTAGGAATATACCCCTATACACCATAGACTGAAGATAAAAAGTCGATAAGAGTCCATCACAATCTGGGAATAGACTACACTGCCCCGTCAGAGGGACCCCAAGACCATGTAAGAGCCCCTCACAATCTAGGAATGTACCCCCATACTCTATAGATTAAAGATAGAAAGTCACTAAGAGTCCATCACAATCTGGGAATAGACTACACTGCCCCGTCAGAGGGACCCCAAGACCATGTAAGAGCCCTTCACAATCTAGGAATATACCCCTATACACCATAGACTGAAGATAGAAAGTCGCTAAGAGTCCATCACAATCTGGGAATAGACTGCACTGCCCCGTCAGAGGGACTCCAAGACCATGTAAGAGCCCCTCACAACCTAGGAATATAACCCTTTACTCCATAGAATGAAGATAGAAAGTCGATAAGAGTCCATCACAATCTGGGAATAGACTACACTGCCCCTTAAGAGGGACCCCAAGACCATGTAAGAGCCCCTCACAATCTAGGAATGTACCCCCATACTCTATAGATTAAAGATAGAAAGTCACTAAGAGTCCATCACAATCTGGGAATAGACTACACTGCCCCGTCAGAGGGACCCCAAGACCATGTAAGAGCCCCTCACAATCTAGGAATATACCCCTATACACCATAGACTGAAGATAAAAAGTCGATAAGAGTCCATCACAATCTGGGAATAGACTACACTGCCCCGTCAGAGGGACCCCAAGACCATGTAAGAGCCCCTCACAATCTAGGAATGTACCCCCATACTCTAAAGATTAAAGATAGAAAGTCACTAAGAGTCCATCACAATCTGGGTATTGACTACACTGCCCCGTCAGAGGGACCCCAAGACCATATGCATGTAAGAGCCCTTCACAATCTAGGAATATACCCCTATACACCATAGACTGAAGATAGAAAGTCGCTAAGAGTCCATTACAATCTGGGAATAGACTACACTGCCCCGTCAGAGGGACCCCAAGACCATGTAAGAGCCCCTCACAATCTAGGAATATTCCCCTATACACCATAGACTGAAGATAAAAAGTCGATAAGAGTCCATCACAATCTGGGAATAGACTACACTGCCCCGTCAGAGGGACCCCAAGACCATGTAAGAGCCCCTCACAATCTAGGAATGTACCCCCATACTCTATAGATTAAAGATAGAAAGTCACTAAGAGTCCATCACAATCTGGGAATAGACTACACTGCCCCGTCAGAGGGACCCCAAGACCATGTAAGAGCCCTTCACAATCTAGGAATATACCCCTATACACCATAGACTGAAGATAGAAAGTCGCTAAGAGTCCATCACAATCTGGGAATAGACTGCACTGCCCCGTCAGAGGGACTCCAAGACCATGTAAGAGCCCCTCACAACCTAGGAATATAACCCTTTACTCCATAGAATGAAGATAGAAAGTCGATAAGAGTCCATCACAATCTGGGAATAGACTACACTGCCCCTTCAGAGGGACCCCAAGACCATGTAAGAGCCCCTCACAATCTAGGAATGTACCCCCTTACTCTATAGATTAAAGATAGAAAGTCACTAAGAGTCCATCACAATCTGGGAATAGACTACACTGCCCTGTCAGAGGGACCCCAAGAACATGTAAGAGCCCCTCACAATCTAGGAATAACCCCCATACTCTATAGATTAAAGATAGAAAGTCACTAAGAGTCCATTACAATCTCGGAATAGACTACACTGCCCCGTCAGAGGGACCCCAAGACCATGTAAGAGCCCCTCACAATCTAGGAATATACCCCTATACACCATAGACTGAAGATAAAAAGTCGATAAGAGTCCATCACAATCTGGGAATAGACTACACTGCCCCGTCAGAGGGACCCCAAGACCATGTAAGAGCCCCTCACAATCTAGGAATGTACCCCCATACTCTATAGATTAAAGATAGAAAGTCACTAAGAGTCCATCACAATCTGGGTATTGACTACACTGCCCCGTCAGAGGGACCCCAAGACCATATGCATGTAAGAGCCCTTCACAATCTAGGAATATACCCCTATACACCATAGACTGAAGATAGAAAGTCGCTAAGAGTCCATTACAATCTGGGAATAGACTACACTGCCCCGTCAGAGGGACCCCAAGACCATGTAAGAGCCCCTCACAATCTAGGAATATACCCCTATACACCATAGACTGAAGATAAAAAGTCGATAAGAGTCCATCACAATCTGGGAATAGACTACACTGCCCCGTCAGAGGGACCCCAAGACCATGTAAGAGCCCCTCACAATCTAGGAATGTACCCCCATACTCTATAGATTAAAGATAGAAAGTCACTAAGAGTCCATCACAATCTGGGAATAGACTACACTGCCCCGTCAGAGGGACCCCAAGACCATGTAAGAGCCCTTCACAATCTAGGAATATACCCCTATACACCATAGACTGAAGATAGAAAGTCGCTAAGAGTCCATCACAATCTGGGAATAGACTGCACTGCCCCGTCAGAGGGACCCCAAGACCATGTAAGAGCCCCTCACAACCTAGGAATATAACCCTTTACTCCATAGAATGAAGATAGAAAGTCGATAAGAGTCCATCACAATCTGGGAATAGACTACACTGCCCCTTCAGAGGGACCCCAAGACCATGTAAGAGCCCCTCACAATCTAGGAATGTACCCCCATACTCTATAGATTAAAGATAAAAAGTCGCTAAGAGTCCATCACAATCTGGGAATAGACTACACTGCCCCGTCAGAGGGACCCCAAGACCATGTAAGAGCCCCTCACAATCTAGGAATATACCCCTATACGCCATAGACTGAAGATAAAAAGTCGATAAGAGTCTATCACAATCTGGGAATAGACTACACTGCCCCGTCAAAGGGACCCCAAGAACATGTAAGAGCCCCTCACAATCTAGGAATGTACCCCCATACTCTATAGATTAAAGATAGAAAGTCACTAAGAGTCCATCACAATCTGGGAATAGACTACACTGCCCCGTCAGAGGGACCCCAAGACCATGTAAGAGCCCTTCACAATCTAGGAATATACCCCTATACACCATAGACTGAAGATAGAAAGTCGCTAAGAGTCCATCACAATCTGGGAATAGACTGCACTGCCCCGTCAGAGGGACCCCAAGACCATGTAAGAGCCCCTCACAACCTAGGAATATAACCCTTTACTCCATAGAATGAAGATAGAAAGTCGATAAGAGTCCATCACAATCTGGGAATAGACTACACTGCCCCTTCAGAGGGACCCCAAGACCATGTAAGAGCCCCTCACAATCTAGGAATGTACCCCCATACTCTATAGATTAAAGATAGAAAGTCACTAAGAGTCCATCACAATCTGGGAATAGACTACACTGCCCCGTCAGAGGGACCCCAAGACCATGTAAGAGCCCTTCACAATCTAGGAATATACCCCTATACACCATAGACTGAAGATAGAAAGTCGCTAAGAGTCCATCACAATCTGGGAATAGACTACACTGCCCCTTCAGAGGGACCCCAAGACCATGTAAGAGCCCCTCACAATCTAGGAATGTACCCCCATACTCTATAGATTAAAGATAGAAAGTCACTAAGAGTCCATCACAATCTGGGAATAGACTAAACTGCCCCGTCAGAGGGACCCCAAGAACATGTAAGAGCCCCTCACAATCTAGGAATAACCCCCATACTCTATAGATTAAAGATAGAAAGTCACTAAGAGTCCATTACAATCTGGGAATAGACTACACTGCCCCTTCAGAGGGACCCCAAGACCATGTAAGAGCCCCTCACAACCTAGGAATATAACCCTTTACTCCATAGAATGAAGATAGAAAGTCGATAAGAGTCCATCACAATCTGGGAATAGACTACACTGCCCCTTCAGAGGGACCCCAAGACCATGTAAGAGCCCCTCACAATCTAGGAATGTACCCCCATACTCTATAGATTAAAGATAGAAAGTCACTAAGAGTCCATCACAATCTGGGAATAGACTACACTGCCCCGTCAGAGGGACCCCAAGAACATGTAAGAGCCCCTCACAATCTAGGAATAACCCCCATACTCTATAGATTAAAGATAGAAAGTCACTAAGAGTCCATTACAATCTCGGAATAGACTACACTGCCCCGTCAGAGGGACCCCAAAACCATGTAAGAGCCCCTCACAATCTAGGAATATACCCCTATACACCATAGACTGAAGATAAAAAGTCGATAAGAGTCCATCACAATCTGGGAATAGACTACACTGCCCCGTCAGAGGGACCCCAAGAACATGTAAGAGCCCCTCACAATCTAGGAATAACCCCCATACTATATAGATTAAAGATAGAAAGTCACTAAGAGTCCATTACAATCTCGGAATAGACTACACTGCCCCGTCAGAGGGACCCCAAAACCATGTAAGAGCCCCTCACAATCTAGGAATGTACCCCCATACTCTATAGATTAAAGATAGAAAGTCACTAAGAGTCCATCACAATCTGGGAATAGACTACACTGCCCCGTCAGAGGGACCCCAAGACCATGTAAGAGCCCTTCACAATCTAGGAATATACCCCTATACACCATAGACTGAAGATAGAAAGTCGCTAAGAGTCCATCACAATCTGGGAATAGACTACACTGCCCCTTCAGAGGGACCCCAAGACCATGTAAGAGCCCCTCACAATCTAGGAATGTACCCCCATACTCTATAGATTAAAGATAGAAAGTCACTAAGAGTCCATCACAATCTGGGAATAGACTAAACTGCCCCGTCAGAGGGACCCCAAGAACATGTAAGAGCCCCTCACAATCTAGGAATAACCCCCATACTCTATAGATTAAAGATAGAAAGTCACTAAGAGTCCATTACAATCTGGGAATAGACTACACTGCCCCGTCAGAGGGACCCCAAGACCATGTAAGAGCCCCTCACAATCTAGGAATGTACCCCCATACTCTATAGATTAAAGATAGAAAGTCACTAAGAGTCCATCACAATCTGGGAATAGACTACACTGCCCCGTCAGAGGGACCCCAAGACCATGTAAGAGCCCTTCACAATCTAGGAATATACCCCTATACACCATAGACTGAAGATAGAAAGTCGCTAAGAGTCCATCACAATCTGGGAATAGACTACACTGCCCCGTCAGAGGGACCCCAAGACCATGTAAGAGCCCCTCACAATCTAGGAATATACCCCTATACGCCATAGACTGAAGATAAAAAGTCGATAAGAGTCTATCACAATCTGGGAATAGACTACACTGCCCCGTCAGAGGGACCCCAAGAACATGTAAGAGCCCCTCACAATCTAGGAATGTACCCCCATACTCTATAGATTAAAGATAGAAAGTCACTAAGAGTCCATCACAATCTGGGAATAGACTACACTGCCCCGTCAGAGGGACCCCAAGACCATGTAAGAGCCCTTCACAATCTAGGAATATACCCCTATACACCATAGACTGAAGATAGAAAGTCGCTAAGAGTCCATCACAATCTGGGAATAGACTGCACTGCCCCGTCAGAGGGACCCCAAGACCATGTAAGAGCCCCTCACAACCTAGGAATATAACCCTTTACTCCATAGAATGAAGATAGAAAGTCGATAAGAGTCCATCACAATCTGGGAATAGACTACACTGCCCCTTCAGAGGGACCCCAAGACCATGTAAGAGCCCCTCACAATCTAGGAATGTACCCCCATACTCTATAGATTAAAGATAGAAAGTCACTAAGAGTCCATCACAATCTGGGAATAGACTACACTGCCCCGTCAGAGGGACCCCAAGAACATGTAAGAGCCCCTCACAATCTAGGAATAACCCCCATACTCTATAGATTAAAGATAGAAAGTCACTAAGAGTCCATTACAATCTCGGAATAGACTACACTGCCCCGTCAGAGGGACCCCAAGACCATGTAAGAGCCCTTCACAATCTAGGAATATACCCCTATACACCATAGACTGAAGATAGAAAGTCGCTAAGAGTCCATCACAATCTGGGAATAGACTGCACTGCCCCGTCAGAGCGACCCCAAGACCATGTAAGAGCCCCTCACAACCTAGGAATATAACCCTTTACTCCATAGAATGAAGATAGAAAGTCGATAAGAGTCCATCACAATCTGGGAATAGACTACACTGCCCCTTCAGAGGGACCCCAAGACCATGTAAGAGCCCCTCACAATCTAGGAATGTACCCCCATACTCTATAGATTAAAGATAGAAAGTCACTAAGAGTCCATCACAATCTGGGAATAGACTACACTGCCCCGTCAGAGGGACCCCAAGAACATGTAAGAGCCCCTCACAATCTAGGAATAACCCCCATACTCTATAGATTAAAGATAGAAAGTCACTAAGAGTCCATTACAATCTCGGAATAGACTACACTGCCCCGTCAGAGGGACCCCAAAACCATGTAAGAGCCCCTCACAATCTAGGAATATACCCCTATACACCATAGACTGAAGATAAAAAGTCGATAAGAGTCCATCACAATCTGGGAATAGACTACACTGCCCCGTCAGAGGGACCCCAAGAACATGTAAGAGCCCCTCACAATCTAGGAATAACCCCCATACTATATAGATTAAAGATAGAAAGTCACTAAGAGTCCATTACAATCTCGGAATAGACTACACTGCCCCGTCAGAGGGACCCCAAAACCATGTAAGAGCCCCTCACAATCTAGGAATATACCCCTATACACCATAGACTGAAGATAAAAAGTCGATAAGAGTCCATCACAATCTGGGAATAGACTACACTGCCCCGTCAGAGGGACCCCAAGACCATGTAAGAGCCCCTCACAATCTAGGAATGTACCCCCATACTCTATAGATTAAAGATAGAAAGTCACGTGTTCGAACAATCTGCAGATTGTGATATACCCCAGATGGTTCGTAACATAGATACGTTATCGTTCTTTACTTAACCTATCTGAGTAACTCCTCACGTCGCTTCCATGCAAGGAGTTGACTATCTATGAAACCTTGTTTGTATTTTCGTACAGTTTGTCAACAAATCACTCGAACCCGAAAACATTCAATGTACGACCTTTCGAAATATATGCTATTTGTCTTTACAAGTTAAGGAGGTTTGATACTTTTGTGACTTAAAGGGGCAGTAGCACGTTTTTTGATAATTTTATATTTCAAAATTTTCACTGATAATTGTACATTAATGTTTAATGTATTATTTTGAAAGTGTCAAAAATCTCATTACACAAGCCATTCATCCACCGTCGAAGGACAAAGTATGAAGATACGCATAAAATCCATTGGCGGCCATTTTATGTGAACACCTTTTATTCATTTTGTGCAAGAAAAGGGAATCGCATGGCTAAATTTAACATTATTTATTTGAATTATTACTGCTCCATTTAGTTTAAATGCATTGTCTTTCAATTGAAACCATTAATTTTCATTTTCCTGACATCACCTTATATTCCCCCTAAAAACGTGCTACTGGCCCTTTAACGGTGAGATTTTGATATTGAACAGTTTCCACTTTTTTTTTTTATTTCTCACTAACAGTGTGTGGGTTTATTTTGATTGAATAATGATTAAGTAAAATAAAACTAATTATTATATACTCATGTAATCTTAGGATAGTAATACAAGGGTGCAATACGGAATAAGTCTTCAAATTCCGTATTGCACGGTAAATTCCGTATTGCACGATTGCCGGTTCTACTTTTTTCAAGCTTCGGCAATTCTCGTAACTTTCCGTACGTAACAATCATTTTCCTTATTAGAACATATGATTTGACGTATCTCAATGCATTGGTAACAAACTTACTTTTTAATATGATATTGAAGAATAGTTAGAAACTAGTGTTATCGTTAGTAAAGAAACTGCAAAACAAAACTCCGAGAACATCACCAGCGACACTTCGCCCTTATGACGTCATAGCCTACAACGATTATGACGTCATTTCCATGGTGACGTCGTTTGAAAGGATCCCGTCGCTCGGAATCCTGAACTTACGTTTATCACATTCAGAACTTCATAAATAATTACTAAGGATAAACTTTTATCACTGTATTTTGTTTTCACACTTGAGAAAATTGCCTTCTACGTTTAACTACGCAAAATAAAGAGAAAATAAAAAGATAGTTGAGGTATCAAATCATCAGTCGAGCGTGTTATGGGTGTCGCCTTGTTCGCATTATGTATCAATGCGCAGTGCGACGTCTCGGATTATTTAAGCAATTCATAATTACTTTTACAAAGGTTTAAAAGAGAGTATATAATAAATACAGAACGTCATACGTGTGCATTTGGGTCGTTTGTATTGAACTCGAAGATGTCATGGACGCGGAGAAACAACTCGTTCTTCGAACTCGTTGTTCCTCCGCGTCCATGACATCTACTCGTTCAATACAAACGACCCAAATGCACACGTATGACGTTCTGTATATTTATTGTTTTGTATCATAACTATGAACATAAGTATCTGTTTTATGGTAATTTGTTTTTACTAATTAACCTACCTTAAAAACTAATGAAAAGGATCTAAAATAGGGTTATCTTCAAATGAAGAGTTACCTCCCCTGGATGTTAAATTTCATTGATAACTCTAATTTAACTTTGTTATGCTCTGGTGACACATATTATTTTTTCTCTTGAATCCTATTCAAGGGTGTTTTAACTATAACACATATAAAAAAAATTCATACAAGAATAAACATTTAACAAAAATCGTCATTTTAAAAAGCGAATTTGTATGGATTTACTTCATATTACTTTCAAGCTCCTTTTTCTGCATTAGTTTATTTCTAAAACTGCAATACCTTAATAGCAAAACATAAAATTAACAGTTATATTTAAAAGTCAACTTTAAAAAGAGTTTTTTAAATCATTTTATTTTCATCATTGGTGCCCTAACGTAAGGGCTCTTCTTGAACAAATACTGTGGTGACATGGTATTTTTGACATAATTTGACTCAAGACATATTTGTCAACAGAATAAGACCAAATTAGCTTTTTCTTAATACCTAGATATTTTGTATCCAAGCTCCTTAAGTGACAAAAGACCAAGTGTACGAGCCTTGTGTGAGACTTAAATTCATATGTTCATATATGCACACATTACTTTTGCTATGCATCCATTTTCATTTAATTTTTGAATTTGACAAATGCTGATGACAACACTTAAGCATCCGTTGCGATAGAAATGGCCCTTTAACTGACTATTTATAAGTCATAGTTTCAGTTTTACAAGGGAAAGGTTATGCACACCAAGACAAACAGTTCGACTATTACAACCATTTTACCTGATGTAACTAATAATTTTCAATTTTAGCCAGTTTTAGATTTAAGGAACAGGAACATGAATTTGAAATTCAATAGTGACGGATAGAATACACGCAAAAATCTGAATATTACTGCATATGTTCGGGAAAGAATGATGTAATGGTGAACTATTTTCCTAACGTGCACGAATATATCCTTTGAAACTAAGACTAAAGACTATTTCAAATTGTAGATGTTAGAAGGAAAAACAGACACTTCTTTCAACAGCATAACTAGATTATTTTATTTCTTGCATGAATGAAATGCAGAACAAGCTGTAATGCAAACACAAATAACATATAATACAACAATACAACATAATTGTCCTCAAAGTGTACAATTGTATTCTTATTGACTCAGTTGCTACATGCTTAATTCATGGATATGAATATCTCAATATAACGAATAGCCTTCCTTTCATCAGTACAATCAAGTACAAGGCTTGGGTTGTAATTGATAACATGAATGAAAGTTTTTTTAAATAATTTTTGGCAATTTTTTTCATTTTACGACAAATATCAGTGTTCAAGTGCACATGTTTTAGAAAGCGCTTGGATACACAAGGACAGCGGGTAGAATGTCACAAGAACTAGCCCTTTTCAATACAGAGCCAAAGCCTTTTCAACTTGAACCATGGGTGACCAATGCTTTATGGATTAGTACTGCCTTCTGGTCAGTCATTTCAATATGTCGTCCACATATCAGTTCCATCCTCACTGTAAAGTCACCCGGATAGAGCCAGAGACCACACACGGGGTATAAGTTCTCTCTGACGTCGACGTCAAAAACATGGACGACCCGACGTCTTTTGACGTCAAGAAACGCCAACGTTCTTTTCTGAACGTCAACCACGGTGCCAAAGATATGAACTTCTCTGGAGTCCATTTCATTGACCATTGGTGATTGAAGACACTTTATATGTCTTCCTTCTTGGTTGACCTTGATGCATATTCCTTTATGCCTCGTGCAGTCCGCTAATGTTATTGACCACGACCGGGCTTGACCGCTGGCCATGTATTTCGTGTCCAGTTGACTCTCCTCGGACACGCCCACCTCAAAGAAAATCCGCCAAACCAAAGCATTCTGTCTGATCCAGCCATGGACTCGAGTTTCCCAGTAAACTGGGCATGGGAGGAGATGTGTATACATGTTTCGGGGCCCTATATACAGATTCCGGGGAGGGAAGCAGAAAGTCGTGCATGTCCCTCTGTATCTATGGAATCTCGTTTTGTGGTCGCTTCTTGAATCTGCTGTTTCATTGGTTAATACTCCGTCGTCTGTCACGTGACACACTTCGGTGTTGGCGCGGTTAGGATCAAGTTGAAGATCAGGAACTGCAAAAATGATACCGGCTTAGTTGTTGACAAGATAAAAGGCAAATTAGTTATTGCTTCCTTCATAATCATATAATTTTCATAATTTTTTACTTTTTTAAAAATTCAAATCATGCTTCATGTTTTTTCTTGGGCAGCTCTATACATTCGAGACGTTAACAAGGACTTTTCGTGTGTTAGATTGCTTTTAACCGCACAAATATACATACTACCACTGCTCCAAGGTTTAGTATCAGTAGTTTTGGTGGAAGAAAAATTGAGTAAAGGGTACCGAAAGTCACCAAAAAGTTCAAAGTTCTCCACTGAAATGTCTCATAAAAAACAACATTTGTGAATTAGTTTAATATTTAGTGTGAAAACATATCAATATTATACTTACATGCCAAAAATAAGGCCTTTGAAGTTTCCATTTCTCCAACAACGTACGTTCGCTGCCCAATTTCTGAAAGATCGAAAATAATGAAATGATACAATATGAATGCTAAAGGATTCTTCAGATTTCCCGTGCAATGCACAATTTATTATGATTGTATCCTTTTTATTTGTAAGTGTACTGCTAAGAAGTAGTAAACATTAATGTTATAAAAGTCAAGTTATGCATGAAAAACACTTGGACTTACGGCAGTATTTGCTATTGTAAGCTACAACTAAACTGAAGTACAAAAGAAAGTACACACCCAAATAATTTGTTAATAAAAGACAACAAGACAAAATTTCCAGCATTTCAAAGGTATAATATTAATAGTGAACCATTTTCAAACATGGCAAGGACAGGTATTTACTTCTCACTTCACACATCACTTCTCTACTTCTCATAGTGTCCACTAGGGGTATGATTTGAAATTTACACTCATTGTTTCTGCAATATTCCGTGGTCTGATGTCCATAAATGAGGAGTTAGTATCGGGTGTGACCCCATTACTGTTAATGCAAGCAAAGACACGTCTCCTCATTGAGAAAGTCAGACGTCAGATGACGTTATTAGGGATACGTTGCCACTGTTCATGTAGTGCCTGTTCCAGCTGTTGTAGGTTGACTGGTTGCTCTAGGCGACGTCTAAGTCCCAAATGGTCCCAAAGATGCTCGATGGGGGATAAATCAGGGGAACGTGATGGCCAAGGCAAACCTGGATGTTTTGTTGGTTGAGGAAGTCCATGGTGATCCTGGCAGTTTGTGGTCTGACGTTATCGTGTTGGTAAATCATCCCTTGGTGCTGCCTCTGTATGAAGGGGACAACCACAGGCTGCAACACTTGATCCCTGTATCTCTGGGCTGTAAGGGTCTGACGCATTGTCACCAAATCGGTCTTCTGGTCGCCGCAGATCCCGCCCCAGACCATGATGCTGCCACCGCTATAGGGTACCACTTCTTGGACACACGCTGCAGCCTGTCTCTCGCCTCTACGCCTGTAAATCCTCACTCTGCTGTTTGCTGTGAAGAGGTTGAATCGACTCTTGCCCAATCACGACGTTGCCAGCGTCTCACTCTCCTTGCCCAGTGTAGACGGTCCAGGCGATGTTCGAGAGTGAGGGTCATTCCGAGGAACGGTCGGTAAGCCCGAATATCGGCAGCTCGAAGACGTCTCATGACAGTGTTTCTGCTGATGTGCTGTCCTGACGCCGTCGATGCCGTTGACGCCATTGTGACGAATCTGATGCGCAGATGCAGTGTGCGCAGATAACGGTCTTCAGCGGGGGTCGTCACCCTCGATCTTCCACTTCTAGGACGGTCCGATGTCTGGCCAGTCTGGTTATGACGTTGAAGTGGTCGAATGACCTTTTGTCTGGTGTGGCCAAACCTTCTGGCAATTTGGCTGTTTGAAACTCCAACTTCAGACATTCCAACGACTCTTTCTCGCTCTGTTGCTGTTAAACGTGGCATTTTCTCGTGCTTTTTTCGGAACACTCGTAGTGAATGGTAGAATTCAGTGGTTTTTATACTCTTAGCGCGCCCAAGTCATGTAGAAATTGAAAAAATCGTGATTTTCAAAAAAATCACTTTTACCTGAACTGACATGCCTCGGATGCGTTTTGACGATATAATTTCATTGTTTCCGTTCGTAACATTAGGAAAGAGCATAAAAAAATGCTACTTTGTAAATGAATATGAAATGATATGAAAATCTGTGGGTGTGTACTTTCTTTGGAAATTCAGTTTACTAGGATATTGATCAATTCAGTCACCTGAAACAAACAATGACATACGGTCTGGTTTTCCTTGATTTCCTATTTACAAACCTTTTTCAAGATTTTCGTTTCTTCTTTTCAGCTCTGTGTACCGAGCCTGAATTTCATCGAAAACCTGTTTACAGAAAAATTGTTAATTAAATGCATTTAATGAAGTTTGTTTTGAATTTAGTTCAGTTTATTCAGTTTTTGCGAATATGTCGATAACATACTTTAGAAATGTTTAAATTATGTAAGTTTCAAGATGATCAGAATACAATTTTTATTAAAAAAGTGCGATTTATTTTCCAACTTACGTCTTTTATCAGATGACTTATTTCCCTTCGTGGCATCTCGCCATATTGGAATTGCATTGACCGATGAGGAAAGGATCCGAACTTGAAAAACCTCCCGATAATGTCTGAATAAAGAACGTCTTAAGTCGAGGTGAGGTATAATACTCAACGATATAGTGCATGTTTCAATAAAATAAAATAAAATAAATAAACCTTTCATAAGAAAATTCATAATGACTTTTCAAATTGATTGCTACCAATAGCCATTGTGTGACCTGAAAGAAATATTCTAAAAATTTAATCATTATGATGCAAATTTAATTTGTAATGATTTTGAAAAACAAGTGAAAATTCCGCTTTTGTACTCGATGATGTTATTGAAATTGTTAATCTGTTTATACTATTTGCAATAGAACATTAAAAAGTTATATATAAACAATGTAACAAGGATGTACTTACTTTTAGATCTTTTATCTGCAGGTTTGTATTCCGGGTCTTCAACAAGTTTTCGTTTTCTTGAAGTAGATTCCAGCTCCTACAAAATCGATCACAAACAAAACAAACATGAATACAAACAAATTCTGTGAATGATCCTACATTGCAGACATTGATCAAAACGTTCGTAAAAGGTTCTTAAACAACCATTTCTTCCCTTTCGAGTGGAATGAGTTTACTTTTATAGCTTGACAAACAACTACAAGTACTGTTTCACAAACACTACTTTTGCTACTTCAATGTCTACTCATACTGTTCTTGTATTTTAGCAGTATATAAGAGCACAACAAACAAGCAATCTGTACCCACTATATGCCTACCTATTACAGTCACTTTTAATCTATACGCTGATTTATTGCAACGACTAATTCAGAAGTATCTACTTCACATCGTCATCGTTACAACAACAATAACTACTACTACTACTACTACTACTACTACTACTACTACTACTACTGCTGCTACTACTACTATTACTACCATTACCACCACTACTACCACTACTACTACTACTGCTGCTGCTGCTGCTACTACTACTACTACTACTGCTGCTGCTGCTGCTGCTGCTACTACTACTTCCACTACCACTACCACTACCACAACTACTACTACTTCTACAATGTACTACTGCTACTACTACTTTCGCTAATGTTGTTGCTACTACTATCACTACTTCTGCAACTACTACTACTTTTACTAAACCTGCTGCTAATGCTGCTGCTACGTCTGCTGCTGCTACTACTTCTGCTGTCTCTGCTACTACTAGTGTCTCTATGTGCTACCACCTCTACTATTAGTATGTCTTTTTCTTCTTCTTCTACTACTACTACTACAACTACAACTACTACTACAACTACTACAACTACTACAACTGCTGCTGCTGCTGCCAATATAATGCTATCATTACTACCACTACAACTTCTTACACTACTGATATAAGCACTACATGATGTCTTCACGCTCAAAGCTTACCGTGTCCACATGTTTCTCTTCAGATTGTCTCCTCTTTGCTTGTTCTGTAAGTGAAGAAATTGACACAAATCAATTGACCTTGAACCTTTGATAATCATGATAGCATAAAATGGTTTAGGTAATTTTTAAATTGTCTATTTTTGTCAAACGTAGGGAGCTGTAAAGGGTCAGCTTAAGGAAGTCTTCATGCATTTTACTCGTTCTATTCATATCTTAAGTCAATATCATACCTTCTTCCAAATAGGCCGCCTTTGCTTGTAGCTGGGCTATATCGTTCTTGTGTTTACGGAGCTCCTGTAAAAAATGAGACATTTTTATTTTTAAAATCAGATTGTTTAAAAATCGTACTAAGGCAAAATGAATGAAATCATAATCTTTGTAAATACAACATACCTGAGATATAAAATATTTACTATGGAATAGTCCAAGTCCTCCAATATATCGGTAAACAGCTGTTTTAATCAGTGGCTAAATGATATGCTACTATCACTTTTGACACTAGTATAAGTAAAACCCCGAAACTAAAGGCCTCTCTAATTGCATTGTATTTAAAGAATATAGATTGTCGAATTGGTCTCATAAAACACAAGTTTCGCGGAAAATGAAATTCAGTGAAGGAAATCTGTACTTGAGTGACGTCACAAGTACTTTAAGTTTAAGTTATAGTTCAGTGACGTCACTCACCGTAGTGTATTAGGAAGGTCACGCCTCAATGAATGAGAGAATAGATACTTGTAATCATACAATTGCTTCTCGGAATTGTTCAAGGGAGTGCTTGGCACTTTGCCTATTTCTTTTGTTAAATATTGATAATAATTTTTTTAAAGAGGGAAGTGATATGGGGTTTTTACAAATCTAAATATTATAAGCACGAAATAGAAATATATGCAGTTTGTACATATAGAAAATTCTTAAATTAAGTTTGATTATATATTATCGGTATTGATATTGCTTGAAACTTCTATCTACAACTACACGATCTAATTTCAATAGGAATATCCCAAGGTGTTATTGAAAGATCGTAATGTATCTCAAGCAGTTAACATTAGTAAAGGCTTTAATAATACCGATCAAACTTCGAAAGAGGATTTTCTCTCATTACTCACGTTTATCAAATCAAGTTCGTCGTCAGCGGTACAAGGATCAGCTTGTTTTGTCAAGGAAGCCTACAAATATGAACATAATTTTGTTCAAAAATTAAGATTTTGTAAAGTCAAAGAAGCCGACAAAAAAGATATAATTTTATTTTTAAAAACTTTATCATATAGTCTTTCCTTAGTGTGATTTAAATGAAATTGTTCACAAACATACAAGCATTTTCAATACTTCAAGTGATATCAAGAACAAAATATTTCAATATGTCACAATTATGTACCCCACAAAAAGTCATGTCATAATTACTAGACGCACACATATGCAAGTATCAGATTTGCTTGAAAGATCTTCTGTGTTATCAATGACATTAATTGTCTCTATATCATGCGAGAGCAAAGCAGTTTATTTTAATACACAATTATTTTCTATATGCAGAGAATATTCAACTCACACTGGGTTCCTCGCTTGCACTGATCAACTTTTCTCTAGGTATCGAAGAGTCTCCTGAAAATAACGTTTAAGAGATTTACTATTACATTAATTATACGTGAATATATTTACTGCATATCCTTACTCATATCAGATTATCATCACAAATAATAAGCATCAATGACATGGGTTAGAAATATATCAAACTACAATAGAGGTTTTAATGATAAATGAATCATTAAATAACTTAATACATTTCAGCTGTTCTTACAGCAAAAGTTTACCCTTGATACTCAAATATCCCCCTAATGCGTTTAATAAGCGCAAAAAAGTCGTATTTATGATAGTTGGTGAAAATACGCGAGTCAACAATGTTAACAGTAAGATTAGGAAGGTATGTCGTGGCAGTCTGTGATTGGCTAATAAAAACATTTGCCGTTTATAAAAAGGACTATTAATGCAATTTAAGCCATTTTCAAGGTTGATGTGCACAAAGTCATATGTATTAGTTTGCTCCTAATTGTTTTCAGAACTGAACAGAACGTTCCCTCCGTCCATTTAAGGTTAAGGGATGTTTAAGACTAGAATTAAAAATTCCTAGAGTCGGATCTATTCACCTGTCTGAATGGTTTGACTCACCTGTGATTGCCCTGAATTTCTGTAATACATCAGTAGTTAGATACGTCGGCTGGATTGCTGATTGCTGAAACAACATAGGTGTAATATAGGTAAAATAATAACTTATGTAGAAATGTATTGATAAAATTGGAAATATCAAAATTAATAATATGAACACGAAGGTTAAACTTACATTTCAAACAACTGACGGTAAAATGTAATTCTGTTTATTTTAACAAAAAAATGTATAAATTTAATTCTAATGTCAATATAACTGATGCCATGATTCAAGACAATGTGACATGTTGCCATAGAATGCTTACCTTGTTGATTTTCTGAGAAACAGTCCCAGGTGAAATGTTGGCACCTTCTTTGTCTTGATGAACTGTAATATATACACAGAACATTAAGTTACAAAAGGAAATACACAGAACATGTTGAAAATATCCCTACACTAATAACCGTTATTTTAGATAAGTATGTAGGCTATATTTAAAATATCGTGGTGAAGAGACGTATACTAAATACCGTTATGCTAAGATATAAACACTAAACGTGTTGTAATAAAATATTCACAAATATAACGAGAGATCTAGAGTGAATCAAACAGAAAATGTCTTGGTGGAGGTATTTCTCACGAAATGTCAAACAATTAAAAGAATGTTTTATTACTTTGTGATATGAGATACGTTTCCGACTTGCAACGGATGGTTTTGATTGTGACTATCTTTAAAAACACATCCAACATTTGTTGAATCACCATAGACAATGCTATGTTCATGACTTACTCTTTGAAAATTTCCAACATTTCTCTCGCTGATGATGGACATAGGTCCTGTCACAGACGAGGTTTCTGAAGCCTCTGGAACTTGGTTCCTCTTGCCAGGAAAACGTGGACGGAAATAGACCTCTGAAAAGAGAAGACAAACTTGATCATACAATAGACAACAACGCATATTTTGTTTATTCCTACATGCATAAGATATGTCAAAAACATATGATAGTAACTTGATAGATGAAACACAAGTACATGCACATAAAACGAATTTAAAGAATACAGAACGCCAAAGAGCATACATATATCTCTCAATGAAAAATTAACATCATTAATGTTTGATTACATTGCACAAATTTAAAAGCCAATCCAAATGATAAGTAATGATTGGAACAATCATTTTACCCTCAACAAGTAATATGTAACAAGTAATAAGGTAATAATACAATAATGAAAATCATCTGCAGTCATCATAAAGCATTATGTATATAATATGTATCATGGTGCTCATGTATGTTTATAATATGTGTACAAGCTGATGTATAATGGGCCCGTGACCCTTTGACTGAAATAAACTCTCTCTTTCTCTCTCAATAAAGCAAATATTCGTTGATTTACCTCATTGAATCACAATCTGTGGAATCACAGACAATAGCTGTCGTCTCTAGCAATGAAAGCCGTTTTGCAACCTCAAGCATCAACGTTGTTGCCCCAGATCTCGGGACACTTTCAACGAGCACCTCAGTCTGGTCGAGGTTCTCAAGAAGTATCTGGCACTGATCTTTGGTTAGGAACCTGAGAAACCTCCCCTTATCTTCCTTCCTCACCACGGAAGTGGTTAACGCCGATGCTGCCAGGAACCCAGACATGACCTTGTCGAATTTGTTGGAAGACATTGACAGGGATCGAGGGGTAACGAACAGTTGAGCTTTTTTGCGGAAGCCGTCAATATTCTTGTCAAATTCTTTAGAGTTCAGTGATTTCATTGGTATAACACCACATAGTACATTCACACATTCGTTGAGAAACTTCCCAAGGGCCACAAGGGTTCCTCGTGCTATAGACACATTGTATTTCTGATGATCATCAGATGGTTTATCCTCAACTATCGTCAGTACAGTCACTGGTTGGTTTGGGAGGATTATAAGGATGTCACATTTGCAAGGCTTATGGCTTGTTTGTATCGATAGAACTGGAACGAGGGACTCTGCGATGTATATAAAACCTTTTCGATCATTGGACGGATGGTTTTGGAAAAATGTGCTCTCTTCAATAAGGTTCTCAAGACGACTGCGAATATCTTTCATATTGCCGCTTATGGTAGATGGGAAAATTAGTATTCTCTCGGCATCTGCAAGAGAATGTTCCTTTTCATTAGCAAAAAATCTAAATTAAACAGAATAGAGTTCGATTATTGTTTATTCCTTATTTTGAATAATGCATTTACTTTTAAGGGCGTTATTAATGTTCACAAACATATAACTGTAATTTGACTTTAAATGCATGTTGGCATGTGCCTTTTAAAAAGTTTTACTACATATTCGCATCATTTCTAAAGATGAAGATACTATGAGGAAGTTTAATTGTTATGATTGATTAAATAAATCAGTGATAGTCCCTTTCAATCAAATATATAGAGTGTTTCAGTACGAACTACAGATTTAGTAAAACATTACCATGAAACGATCGCGAAGGTTTATGAAAAATAAACTCGCGGGGGCGTATCCCGAATTAAGTTTACTGCCCTCACCCCAGCCATCGGGTTATTATTTTACTTTCAATCTCGCGAAACACTAATGGAATGCTTTCCACTGATTTCTTTCTATACACACTTACTTAATAAACGCTTAAACGATGCACTCTGTTGGTCAATCTAGTTAAAACTAGCTGTAATGTTATCGTCCCCTAAGTCCTTACGTTAATGTTCTTTTACCAAACTAAACATATTTGCTACTTACAAAACATTTGATGCTTGATTCCTTACATTAAAAACTATTTGATTTCAATATAGATTTATATCTACAGGGGGGAGAAAATCATACATGACACAATAACATGTAAATCAAGTGCCAATGATCTTGGTAGTTCAAGAGCCAATCTAGATAGAATTAGATCAACAGGTTTTATATTAGGTCAAACAGTATAACAAAATAAAAAATCTGTTGATCTAAATATATTAAACAAAATAAAAAATCTAAATTTATATAGATTGCTCAAGAGCTGCTTGACAACAGAGAGGTCCCAAGTTTGAATCCCATTTCCGTTGTTCATAAATCTCAACTTTCTTGATTCACAAAAAAAATTGTAAATCAAAATGTTGCGTTTAACTTTACATAACTGACCAAGGTAGTCATGAGATAAGCAACCTTCGTCGTATAACCTTCAACTGAAGCAAAGCAATAACTTCCTTATTGTAAAGAGTAAACACATAAAAAATGGCAGTATCGAGTTAACATCTATTGCATAATAAAAGATATAACCACCCAAGGGTTGTAAAACTGCTATCACCATGACCTCCTACATTATGATCAAACTTGGTCATGCTCAAGCGTTTTGGTTGCAACCGGATCGTATTCATACGTTCTCAGGTTTCAACAACTGTTGTGTATACGGTGGTTAACCATACGTGTATGGGGTATCGTAAATCTACAGCTGCGTACCTTAAGTTTGTTCACTTACCTAAGAATACCAATGCAAATATCATGTAATTTGCAATGTCTTCGAGACATCAAGCATCGCGAAAACGAAACGGATAATGTTGAAATTCCACAACATAACTTAACATTCATTTAGCGTTAACATATTCGAAGGTCATACCAAACAGTCAACAGTGGTAAGGGGTCGAAATTTGAAAAAAAATTTCTCTACAAAGTCCTTCATAAGTGATCAACAGCTTTTGATCTAAGTCACATTTGTTCCTCTTCATTCAATCAATGTAATTATGCTGATTCTTTAGAGAGTCTATATGAACCATTTTAATTTAAAATAAATAAAAATCGGAATTTTTGAAATATGACCCCATCTATATATTTTACAATGCCACCTTTCGATATTTGAATCAGTAAGCAAACGATCCCAAAATCAGGTTTGAGAATGGTCATTTTCCAAATGGACAATTGGTGATCCTTTGTCAGTGATGCTGGAGTTATCTTGTCATGTACAAACGAAAACCAAATTACATGATATTTGCACTGACATAAGAAGCAAGTGAACAAACTTAGGGTACGCAGCTGTAACTAAATTTAGATCAACAGATTTTATATTTTGTCATAATATGACTTAATACAAAGCCTGTTGATTTAAATTTATGGGGTATCGTAGACAACAGGATAAGCAATATAGTCTTACCCCTTGGAGAGAAGTATTTTCCGATTTCTGCTAGACTGTCTCCTAGCTGTTTTAATCCAGGACGAAACAAATCACAGGTGGCGATCTTGACCACCTGCTCCTGTTGTGGGTCAATTTCAACCTGACAAAAGAAAACAATTAATTTGATTAATTTTGACGATTTTTTAAAATCCCTGAATCATTAAATAACTTAGTTGTGACACCTGACATTTGAAAAAAAATCATTTTAATAATTAAGATGGTTTTTTCTGAGCATTTTGACTTCCTTAAACATATGGGCTGTCAATAGAGAATTTGATTTAATTTTTCACCTGTGAAATGTTCTCAAAATCATAAGATTTAAAGGATCCAGATACAGAACTATATGAAACATCTTAAATGACAAACATAAGACATGAAATGTTTGTCACAGTGCTGTTGAAAAGGAAAAGGGCTAGAAAGTAAACAGTGAGACATTATATTATTTTGACATAGAAGGGAAAATTTTGAACCCCAAAAATACATTTTAACAAACTTATAATGAAATTAAATGTTAGCAAGACGTTTCCCTGAATCATAGGCTAAGCAAACACTAACAGAATAATCTTACTTCGAAAACAACTGAAATTTTACCTCCAGTCTGTTCATTGCAGATGGTGACCTGTACTTGGTTTGTACTCTCCTGGCAAACAGACATTTAATTTGAGGAAAACTTCAATGTAATAGAAATATAAATTAAATTTATATTTTTGACAGAAGTGGGCCAATAGAAATCATAAATTTAAATCAATTTAGTGTCATAAAGTTTGTATATGCAAATAAAATGTGAAAAATAATGAAATAATGTTAAAAGCTTCAAAAGCAAAACGCTGTTCAAATATTCTGAATGTAATCACTGACAAATCACAATTACTTTAAAGTTTTTAGTTTCCCCAATATAAACATAATACTTCATAAATTGTACTCATGAGAGTTCATGATTTGATCTCAAAATTAAAAGGAAAATGAGAAAACTTACCGAAATATAGTATTTTGAACTACCACAACTACAGTAGATCAACGTCTTAATCTACATCCATTTCCTGAACCGTGAATAGATGAAACCAATCTTCTAGACTCAGCTTTGAGATCGACCTGCTTTCTTCATCATATATATGCGCTAATGGTCCTTCTCTATTGAAGAATACAATTCCAGGAACGGGACGAACAGAAATTTGAAGAACACCAAGATCATCGGCGTTGCACGAGTTCTGATAACCCTCTTCCGGAATAAACCTGACTTGGACAATGCTGTCTAGTTCTAACCTATTTCCACCATAACCACAAATCAAAACAGTCTCAAGGGCCTTTCGCTCTATCATCGGCTTCAAGCAATTAAACTGACTTCTTTTCAAAGACTGCAATTTATGCGTCTTGGATTTGTAAACCGTACGGTGCTTGTCCTCCTCTGTTAAACCGAAGACAAAAGATCCGCCATGTTCGTTCTTTGAGAAGGCACTAACGTATCTGGCAAGCTTAAGTTCCCCGAAAAGAATGTTCACAATTTCACTGTCACTTTTGTCCGAGTGGAAATTGCTTTTGAACTGCAAGGAGTTGTTCTCAGTGGTTTGCAACAAGTCCTGGGCAACTGTAACTCCAAGATCATGGAAAGATTCGCCACATCTCCTTTCCTCCTTGAAAAGCTTCCGTACATTTACTTCAGAAGCGTCTTTATGGCAAAAATCTAAACTTATTTTGGTGTTGAATTTGTAGGTGGTAAGATATGGCTCCCCGGTAACGTAGAGAACAAGAAAGTCATAGAATTCTTTCAGGTTTTCGTGGGCATTTAGTCTTTGCTTCTTATAAGCTTCCGTGAACAACGACCCATCGTGGAGGATATCGTTTAGGGCTTGATCAACAAACTCATCGAATGCCCCCAAATAGGAATCATCTTCCTCAAGGCCAACAAGATGGACAAGAACTGCTCCAGAATTGGAATTCCTCAATGCAGTTACTAAAGTTAGGAGTTCTTCGAGCTTTCGGTCCCTCTTGTCCTTTGTATTCTTTCTATCCCTCTTTGGTTGGTTCTGCGACGGTGGATAAAGGTAGTTTACATTAATCCCAATTGGAAATATATGATCCTGAATTTGGATGTATTGATTGATTCCAACCAATGCTTCCTCTCGTCTTGGTATGTGAGTCCTGAAAATAACATAATTAACAGCAAATTCAGTAAAATGTAACTAGAGTTGTAAATCTAAGGTACTTAACATATTACAAACTGCTATAATGTTATGTCACGACCAAGAAAAATATGAAATCTAAAACTGAAAGCAAATATCCCCTGTGAAGATATCTGATAGCCTCCATCAAAATCTGGGGATTACATTCCATCCTTGTTGGCTAAGTTCATAATACTTAATGAGGAAATATTCCCCTATCGCGAAACCTCTTTTGTGTGTAATTTATTATTTCCTCGAAACCAAAATAAATATCATTTTTAATGAATCCCAAACAAGCAAAATGATATTCTGATCTGCGTAATTTATAGGTATAGCGTTTCATAAATTGATTTAATTGATTTTCGAATTCCGGGTTTAACCACGGAAGACGTACGGGTACATTTCTATATTGCCCAGCGACTACATTGCGCCGGGTGATATTTTATTTAAGCGCTGACACATTCACTATGTCAGCCTGACAATACGCGACCTACTTTCATAATGGAGTCAGTCATGCAATCGACGATACGCCGTATTCTTCCCAACAGTTGCCGCTCTTTAACTATAAAGACGCGTTCATGGTTATTTCCATAATCAATTTTCTCTCTCCCAAAGGGGGTAATACTATGGTATTAAGCGGAGAGAAATATGGCTAACAAACGATATCAACACCCATTTTAAAGGACAACAACACAAATAAATTCATGAAAACCGTGAATAGTTACCATAGAAACCATGTATAGCAAACTTAATAAATAGCAAAATATTGTCGAACTAAAATTATATGTACATGTATAAAAACGCAAAATAACGATTAATGCGTTTTACTTGCTTGGTAATTTGTAGGAAACTATAACATAGTACTTACTGCACACAGTTTCCACAATATATCTGTTCATTATCTAGCGATGCAGCATCGCCACAGTATGCACAGAACATGGGTGCATATCACAGGCAGCAACGCTCCTAACGTGCACTATCGATTCCCTTTAGTTGTCAGATACATTATTTTGGTATCGACCTGGCCCTTCTACCAATTTTGATTGGTCCGTTACCACGCATGTCAACCTCAACAACAAAACCTGGCGCGTTGCCAAATTTCGGGGGGGGGGGGGGGGGGGGGGGGACCAGGAAATGCGCGGCCCCTGACATGTAAGTCCGTCTCGTGGGCACCCTGGCATACACAAAATGCAACTTGCACCATATATCTTATACTTATCAGTATGACTGTCGCGAATCACGTGATTTTAGCCTGCCATTACTATACTGCTTGAGGATAAATTTTCGAACTTGTATTTCACAAAGGAGGCGCGCTTTGCCTGTAGTTTGAGACAAAGCCCCAATAGTATATGCTTGGTACCTACCTTTTAAATTTTAAAGACTGTAAAATATGAAAGAATTGGATTTGTCGAAAAACGAATTTAACATTTCATATCTCACTCGGCAAACTATGTTCATGTTAATTTCAGGTTGAAAGATAATATACAATGAACATAAAACTCATGTTTAAAAAAACAACAGAAAAATATGTTTTGTTACTTGTCGTCATTCTATAACAAAACAAAAACTTTATTCATTGTTATAAAACACAGGAGAATAATTATATTAAAATAATAGGTCCTTTTAACGTTTCTTGCTTACTAAATACAAAATAATAACGTTTACACCAATATGTTAACGAGATAAATCTTAGATCACGTGAGATAAAGCGTCCCCCCCCCCCTGCTCACATTGCCTAATTGAGGGTAGCATTCGATATGCACATCACAGAAAATGATTACAGTAAGTAATGAATACATGATACCAATTTATATTATGAGTGCTAGAGTTTTCAATATTCCAGCGGTAGTTTTTTTAAATTACAGAATTATAATTACAGATTCACTCCGTGATTTAAATCACATACTGTTTTGCTTTGATACGAACGTAAATATCATAATTCATTAAATATATTCAAAATATCTCACAGTTTCATTTCCCAAATGGCAATTTTATTATCAATATTTATTTTCAATGAAAATCTTACAAGGGTCATACATATTCGCAGAAGCTAAATTTATACGTCGAATTTAAATGGGTACTTGTTATATGACTTACTAAACATTACCACTTCGTAACTGTTCTTCTTACTGTTTTAAAAAGGTCTCCAAAGTTACATTTGACTTATTGTCCGATATTCGATTGTAATCAAATATGAAGCCTGATGAGCTACAGAGCCAATGGCTCTAGTTTTTATATATATACCGAAATGTATCACAGGTTTTCATGTAATGATTGCTCTCTTAGTCCTGCTATAAATGGAAAAGAGTCACACGTAAAATCTCGCTTTAATCATTCCAAGTCGTAGGTATATGACGACCTACGAAGTCATTTTAATTCGTCAAGTCGTTGTGACGCAGTAGTATAACCGTCGGGTTTAGCGTACAGTAAAAACACACCCTGTAGTTGTTAAAATTGTACCCCTCTCTCGGGAAAATTACAATAACGTTTTTGTCAAGGGCATTATTTCACAATTGTTCAACCCATTATTTAAAACAATCATTTGTATAAACACGGAATTACTTTTTCTGCGTAAACATAGTTCAATTTAAAAACAAGGAAGCTTCATACATATATGATGTCAAGGTAGTTATTTTGGACCAATACTCAGGACGTTGACAGTGTTTACTTTGCTCAATGTAGATTTCTATGCATAATGAATTAATACATCTATAGACGTATTATGTTAGAACCTACGAACAGTGCTAATTTGGATAAAACATTCATGAATACTTACTACTGCAGCGACCATTAGATATGCCATGCATGTCACAACAGTTCCCATGACAATCCGTAACCGTCCCATTACCATCCGTAATCCCAGTAACAATCTCTCTCCCAACGGTGCGTATTACAGGGTGTGAAAACATAGGTTTGAGTACGAGACGCTTTGTTGCCAAAAACTTTTGCATCTTAGTATTTGACCTTGGAGTTGTTATTTTGAAAGACTAAGTTATTTCAAAAACTATCTTTCATCCGGAAGTTAACATATTAATAGCGTTACATGAACAAGAAGGTAATGGGGTGAGAGGGCTTTGTAAGCTAAGATAATGACTGGCTGGGAGGGCTTTGTAAGTGTTGACAAGGCCCTCCTGCCCGGGCATCATCGGGTACGAAGTCCTCCCCTTCACAGCTGGAATCTTCCATGGGGGCAAAACCTGGCTTAAAATTAACACATTTGGTAGGCTTTCGGCTTTGCCCTGGTCTCCCCTATGTGTTGTATGAATGCAACATTATATGAATGCAACATTATATGAATGCAACACGATTGACCATATCAAGTTGAATTAAACTGCATTTTAGAATTAAAAATAGTGAAAAAAAGGTATTTTACATTTATTGTGTTGGATATTGATATTTCATGATTAAGACACTCTTATACTTATTACAACTGAAGAGATATGAAAGTAAATGAAAGAATAAAAAGTTTATATGTGAAATGAAATATTGAATGTATCAACAAATATTGCATAATGATTATCACTTCGTGGGAACTGAATCCCTTAAAATGTGCAAACATTTGCAGACAAAATGGCTTTAATAAACAATTACAATTATAAGAATAAAGTTCTTGCATAATATGAGATTTTGTTTTACGATTAAATTGTTTCAACTTTATGTTAACAGTTATTTTTCTTTTGCAAGTTACAAAACACCATGATTTTATAGAAACCTACATTCATTGGTTGTGAAAAATATTAAATTCATGAACGAAATATACTTTGTTATATGCCTTATTTTAAATGTGTTTTTTTACTTCTATCAATCTATTAATTTCTAGTGTTTACAGAGTCATTAGAAATAAAGCTTATTTTGACAATAATTAGTCATACTATACTTCATCGCAGGACCGTATATCCTACATATTTGATAGCATATACAATGTCAACAGATGTAAGTAAATCCGTTACAAAGATGTATATATGTACATAAACTACCTCTGTTCCTAACAAGCAACTAATTTGCTTATCCGCTGGCCAGTTAACCCTTCCCAGGCCAAATACAGACCTCTCCCAAATTTATTTGTGTGTTTAAAACTGGAGGGTTAAGTCATAAAAATAACTAAGGGATTGTAAACAACTAGATGTTTAACAGTGAGTATCTTTTCAATAATACCATAAATTATTTCGGATTGTATTTCATTAGTATTGAATATTAATTTAAATGACGGGGTTTATTTAGTCATTGTCGCAATTACACTATTTTTTCCCGGATACTTAATATGTTAACATTGTGTCATATGTAGTTAAAAGTATGAACTGTAATGCATTTGTAATATATAAACTTTATTCTAAAGTTAACTCTTGAATGATGTTGCTACACATTTCACTATGTTAGGGGTCAAATAAGGCCCAAATTTGCTGTGCACATATTTTGGCAAAGGAGCAGCCCGATCACTTTACAATGACCTTGACTCTCTAATTTTGGAATTGGAAACTTAAAATACCAAAAACTAATAATTCCAAATAAATATTATAGAAAATTCCTCTCTCAAATGTGGAATACGGTCTAGGGTCATATTTTACCCAAAGTATATCTAATCTTATTTTTGATTATTTTCTTATAACAATTCAAAATCTACGATTAAAACCTAGTTAATGGCACATAATACATATGGTAGAAATAAGAAGATTTAGAGGGGTATGTTGATAAATCATTTTTATATGATATATCTTAGAAAAAATTCTAAGATTGGCGATTAATAATCTTGTTTAAAGCATCTTTAATTTTTGATTATTTGAAAAGAATGGTAAGCCGTGTGTTCTTTTTAAATCGGCTAGTTTATCCATGGGTGTCTAACTAAAAACATCAATTTATTTTATGAAAACCAAAGATCACCAATCAATACATAATGATTGGAAAGGAGTAAAATTCAATAGTCCGATTCGATTTTTCATGCTCTTTGAAATCCAATTGTAGATTTTTTTACATCTTGTGTATTTATTTCTTCAGCTACATGATGAAATCATAAGAGAAACGACCAAAGCTTCAAACAATTATCCCAGCGATCCGACAATCGAGTCTTGCGTCAAAGATTGTCCATATTCAAAAAATAACAAAAATGCTTTTATTGCAAATTCAAATTGAGCTTACATTGACATGAAACTAGATACTGACAAAGATAAATCAGACCAGCTCTCTATAGAGCCCGAAAACATGACGCAAAACATTCAGCAAACAACCAGCAAAGCAGACGACAAGCCCAATGACGTCATCGTGATTGAGCGTGGCCTGGGTCAGCTTGACCTGCAGGTGTACAGGAGGCGCTGGCTGATCCTGTTCCTGTTCAGCCTGCTGTCCTTCCTGCAGGGCGGGGTGTGGAACCAGTGGGGGCCAGTAGCCGCGGTCAGCGAGGGGATCTACGGGTGGTCAGACGGGGTCATCGCGCTCTTCGCCAACTGGGGCCCCATCACCTACATCCCCACTGCTCTGCTGTGGTCTTGGCTGCTCGACACTAAAGGTGGGTTCTGTGTGGCCAAAGTTTGCTTTGGTTTCAGCTTTAGGAATTTTGAGTAATCCACATTCGCTTCTGCTACTTCAGCGTATGTGTTTCCCGCGTAGCTCCAATCATACCCTGATAATTACCAATACAACCGGCGTCTCGATGACAGGTGCGCTCTGTGTTTGACCAAAATTATGGAATCGGGACGTCTTCGGTTGAATGATACTTACTCGATATATCTAGAATCCCAAAGAGTTCTTGCATAAGCAAAATGGCGTGTTCTATTAATGATATTCGGTGTTTCTTAAGGATGTGTCCCCTTGGACAGTTGATGATCACGAGAAACCATTCTTACTTGGACTTGCCAGAGAAAGCAAACCCTGAGAGTAGAGGAAACCCTTGTATCCTTTAGATTCTCGGGTTATCCCTCCTCTTGTGGTTAAAATCACTGGTATGTACTCGTTATCGTGGTTTATACCTTCATAAAAAAAGGCGACACGTCATTCGCTCGCAAAATAACCATAACCTGGCAGTGCTGAAAGTCAATTAAGAAGTTACAACAACAACGAAAATTAAAGCATGATATAAGATGTTTACATCTCAATCATTATAAAACTTTTACAAAAACATATATTGCAAGGCGGTGACACCTCAAATCTATAATGATTTTGTTAACTTTTAATCCGAGTAATAGCAACACTAAAGCAGCGATGACCATATTGAGGAAAGGGAAACAGAGGAAAGAAACAATCTTGAAATGAAATAAGGGCGAAAACTATTTTTCTCTTATGCATATATGATGGCTGGTAGATATCAATTCAATTCTTGATTTCATGGCACCATGTCTTCATTTCAAATTAACCTATTTACCTAATTTCGTTGTTATTTATTTTAGATTTTGCGAAATCGTATGACAAATTATGGAAGCCTTGACTCGCAATGAATGAAACTAGTTTTTCAAGCAAATGTTTCTGATTACCCGTATCCTGATCTGTCCGATTTCCTGCAGGACTGCGGGTGTCAGTGGTGACAGCGGTGGGTCTCGTGACTGCGGGAGTTGGTCTCCGATGTCTGGTCCGTACAGATCCGCCTTTTACCTGGTCAGTGTGTCCCCCTCTTCCAGTCCTCTGGATTATTGAATTTAACAGCCAAACCATGATCGCATAGCCGTATGGCTAGCTGCAATGAGTGAATGTAAAGAAACGTTCAAATTTTAAAGCCATCACCGATAAGGCTTTTAATTGTCATCGTCTTTCGATATCCAAGCAGATATGCGTTTGGCTACATTACAATGTCGCAGACGCGGCTTTACAACCCCCTTAAATAATCATTAAAGGCCCTTGAGCCCAAGTGTAAATTTAAATCTCCAAAGTAAGTGAGCAAGGCCACTCGATATGAACCCTATAGATCATTACTCAGATCGGAAAGACGGCGAGGTACGAGTGTAATATATTTGTGATCTTAACGAAATTGCACGAAAAAATCGTAAAAATGACATTTATTCATTAAAAATGCCGAAGAAATTGAAATTGAATACAATTTTATTAACTTTTTATAAAGATAGTTTTGAGTAACGAACCCAACTGTTAAGGTTGGTACACGCGGGTCAGATCCTGAACGGGATATCGGGGCCTGTAGCTATGGGAGGGGTCCCTAAGGTGTCGGCTGTCTGGTTTCCTCCCAGTGAGCGGGCTACAGCAACTGCCTTCAGCTACGTGATGGCGGGGATAGGCATTGGACTGACCTTCCTTCTTGGTAGGGAAAATATCTTATGATATATGAAATAATAGGTAAATACTATTTGATGATATAATTTTGCAAAATTTGAATTATAAATTTAAATCATGTTAGTTTATAAAAATGATTGAATTATATAGATTTTAACAATATCTAAATTTAATGAAAAAATAAAATATTATGAATTGTTTTATGTTGAAATTATGTCATTAAAAATAAAGAAATTAAGCGATTTCAAATTACTGCATTGGTGTTTTTTTTATATACGATGAAATAAAATGTTATTTTAGTCTAGTATGGTTTTCATGTTTTTCATGTAATCAATGTTTTCAGGACCAATCGTTGTTGTAGAAAAACCCTTCGATGAAAACTGCACGCTATATAACAGGTAAAATCTACATGTATCTACCATTTTCACTCTATCAAAACTGTAACTAACAAAGCCAAGAAATACATTTCGATTATATATATCGTTGTCTTTGCTTCATTCACTAAGAATTAATATGCCTTTGTTCAATATCTACCTTTTTCTTTTCCTTTGAATGTGCTTCCTTTTATTTATTCCAGTTCTATTGTGTACCAAGACTTCAATTCTACATTACCCTGCAAAGGTTTGTTTAAAATATGTTTTTAATATAGTTCTGTATGAAGCTATATTAACTGTCAATAAAATTCATATTTTTCTTAAAAATGAATTCAGGGTTCTGTTACATACTAATTCTGAAAATATATTTTTTCTAATTATCATCATGATATAGATTAAAGTTTCAATGAAACCATTTAATGTCAAGGAAAATAGATAAAAGTTCATATCATCGTATATTGTGTTATTTATAAACTAAAGCTTTCTTTTACATACTAATATTTCATTACATGCTACAAAAGTTAAAATCATATCCATCATATATTTTGATATTTATATACTTAATCTTTCTTTTACATAGTAAAAAAGTTGAAATCATGTCATTGTGCACCTGATGATTTCAATATATATAATTGTTTTTTGCACATGATTTCAAATGATTTTTCCAACCCACAGATGATCTTCTGGATACACAGAGGAACCAGATTATGTACTATATGTACGGAAGTAGGTTTTACTTATATTCTTGTATTTAAAAAACGATACGTCACAGAAGAACACCACTGCATTGTCTGAGTCAATGGAAACTACAATTCACTGTTTTATGACAAAATATACAACAAAAACATAACGTAATTACTTTTATAAGTTGATTTAATTTGAGAATTATGTAAACGTTTCGCAAAATATTTATTACTTACGGTATCATTTCGATTAAAGAGAGAATTTTGTTCTCATTATATACTCATTTCTAAGTTTTTTAAATGTTTTCTCAATTCATATTTTCAATACTCATTTCTTAGTTCTCTCAACATGAATAATTTTGGTAATAATTATGTTGCTTGAAAAGACTGTTCCGTATTTTTTTCAGCGTTCGCTCTGAGTGGCGCGTTATTTCTGGCAGTGATGATTTACTTCCCGAAGGAGCCCCCCAAACCCCCCTCCCCCTCCGCCTCCACCCCCCCGGCTAGACTACCTGCAGGGCCTCAAACAACTCTTCAGGTCAACCCCCCCCTTGCTGTGCAACACTTAAATGGACAGTCCAATCGGGGTGGTTTTTGTTGAAACGAAAGTCGCTTGTGTGCATTTCTTTTTCAAACAAGCTACACAACAACAAAAATGCAACCCCCAGTAACATGTTACCACTTAGTTGGGTTATAATCAAGTACTCAAATGTTCCCTTGAATTTAGTTTCCACAATAAATACCCCGATAGGACTATCCCTTTAAAGTTAGTGTCTCAGTTTTACTAGGTAAATCATAAAACATTAAATGTGTATTAAAGAGTTGCACTGATCAAGTACTGAAATAGTAAAAACAAATGCCTCAGTAACAACGGTATAGCTCTAAAGCCCTGTTTATACGGCGAGCGTTTGCATATGAGTTAATCATTACACATATGCAAATTTGCTCATAAGTAAAATTCGCCGTATGGACGCATTGGCACATATGTTTTTTTACTGCCGTTAGCAAATTTTTCACTACCGTTAGCAAATTTGCACCTAGTCAGGTTAATGCCATACTACCGTGAGTAAATGTCATTTATTTTACTATCCTAAGAAAATCTCGCTGTATGAACGTGTAGCAACTTTGCTCAGGTTTAAAGGTCGTCTTTTAGTTTCTTGCAAATCATATGCATGGTTTCAAGTCTGACCCTCTCTATGATGATGGGTGAATGATATGTATCGTAAGCACTGAAAACCCAACTGCTTAGGCGACATAAAAACCCTATGAACGCATAGCAAAAATACTTTTACACACGTGTGTATATTTACTACTTTGAGCAAATTTGCATAAATGCAAAGGCCGCTATATAAACAAGGCTATAGTTATATTGTGTAATCCCGATGTCTGCGCGGTCATTGGTCAAAATGAAGAAAACATGAAATGTAAATGAAATACTTGTTAATGTTTTGACAGCTGTTTTGTTATTTCAAATCTTATCTCAATTGTGTAATAAAAAGTACATAGGATGTACATAATGTTGTGAATCATGGAGGAACTTGAATATTTTACTGTGCTTCATTCACTGTGTTAATTTTAGGAATATTATCTCTTTATTTGAACTACACAACTAAGTCTCCTTTCTCATATTTGATAAGATAGTCGTTTCTATTTTTCAGAAAGTGATTATTAGTATAGTATCGCCCGAGCGAGAGCAAAAATTAAGCCCTGATCTCAACCCCATTTACCATGTCGTAGGAAGGTTCGATTCTGGCAGATCGGGCTGGCCTATGGTATAGCTACCGGGACTCGGGACGCCTGGTCCTCTATGCTAGACGTCAATCTCAAGGATCACGGTATATCTCAGGTATTTCTGTTTACTGACTCTCTTCTTTCAAACATACACCTTGTAGATACTGCATATTGGAATTTGATTTTCTGTAAAAAAAAAGATGAATAAAATTGTGATTCCACAGGAACATATATGCATGGCTTAGAAATGGCGTCCGAACACACAAATATATCTAGAGACCTACCCTATCTAATCGAGCACAGTCGTCTAGTGGTTAGCATGCTGGCTGTGGAGACACAAAACATTAAGAACTTATCCTGTGTTGTCCCTTGACAAGGCACTTCATCCACATTGTACTCAGTCCACCCATCTGAAAACAGGATTTACTGACCTACGTGGTCGCGTCTAGCGCTTATAGTAGCAGCTGTGAAAGTACAATCCTTCAAGGTGATGATGTTTGTAGCTCTTTGAGCAATATAAATACTAACATTATTAGATTTTATTATTAACATGTTATGTGTATCTATAGATCTTACCCCATCACTATATCTTTCTATAGGAGAAGGTTGGGGCCTACAAGTTTTTATGTCTAGGGTGTTATATGTGATACATGTCCCTATGCATGACGAAATCGTCCTTCTTCAATGAAATTACATGTAAAATACATTTATATATGTTTTGAAAATTTTAAACCCCCAATGTACTTAAATTCTATATATAACAATGTATTTCAATTATATATGTAACAATGTACTCATATTCTATATTTTACGAGACATGTTGGTAAAGTGTTTTGAAATATTTTTTCAACCAATCATTATCTTAAGTGTATGATGTATTCCATATTGTATTGTCGGTATGCTTGTTTCCAGTCTGAAGCTGGCTGGCTTGGTTTCTATGGAACATTAGCAGGAACAGTATCAGGAATAGCAGCTGGGCGGTACGTAGTGAGTTGTCAGAAGCAATTTTAAAAATATAGAACATCGTTACGAGCCGTAAATATTCTACACCCTCATTATTGAATTCTATGGTGATTTTGATTGATGAATTGACCAATTTCGATTAAACTTGTGAAATGAAGGATTATCTAAATTTGCAAATACCATTCCAATGTTAAGAAGGATTGCATTCTAGGTCTTAAAGACGTCTCAAAATAACTTAAATAATTATGGTCCTATTTTCCTAACATCGCACTGTGCAGACTTTTTGGGCTTTCTGTTCTTGTTTTCTTAAGTTTATCTTTGAATGCGACAACATACTTTCCTCCAGTTATAACAAACTCCAAGAGTATCAGACAAGGTTGTTTTTATCCCCTTTTTCATTTCTACATTTTCACGACAATCTACACGTTAGATAACTTACGAACTCGACACATATTATAGGGTTGTCTCTACAGATTGCTAAAGAGAACTTCATTATCTTATTATCTGGTAGCTTTAAAGGAAATGAAGTAAAACAATTTAATGAAAAATATAAGATCGAGAAACTCACTCAGTTATCAAGCAATTTGCATGTATTCTTTTACTTTCTCTCGTCATGTTTTATCACTTAATTTTTTTTTGTAGGCACCACAAAAATACTATACAACTGTAATATTCATTTTCTTCATTATAAAAATAGTTATCAAATCGATCAGACATGGTATACAAAATGTACAATGGTGGATACAAATTATGTGAAAAGACTGTGGTATGATGACAAAGGAGATAAATTTCTCGTTTCTACAATCAGTGTAGAGATGCTCCTTACTGACGTTGTAGGTATCTTGTAAAATTGATTTAAGGCTGTTAATATGTGGTTTTCTGTTCTGACATTTACAAATATAAATATAATGTTAAGTTACAATAAGAATCAAATTAAATACATCATTTCTCTTTTCTTTGTATCCAAATATAAAAGTAATACTCGGTTCTAAATTTAGTCCACATCTCAATTAAATCCATCTCGTCATGTTTTACCTTATTGTACAATTTACAGATTTGCAGACCGGTTCCAGAAGAGGTTCCGGATTCTGCTGGTGTTGATAACGACCTTGACCTTGTGTGCCTACATATGGCTCGTACTGCTCATACTTGGCTACATACCCGAGTCTAAAGGTAAGCTTCTTTTACATCTACAGTAAAATCCTTATCTTCAGACTTGGCGAGTGCGTTTATTTTGGATCGATGTCATCCTGTCTCAGGGTACGAACGTTATGCTAACTCCACGAATCTGTACCCTGGGCTCAGAAGCTAGAATCGCTCGCGCGGCCCGACTTGGGATATAGCCAATCAAATCATTTTCTCGCCACTGTCTCGATAAAATTTCAACGAGAAAATGATTTTATTGGCCATATCCCGCGCGAGCGAATCTAGCTTCTGAGCCCAGGGTACTGATCAGTGAAGTTAGCGTAACGTTCGTACCCTGAGACAGGATGGGTTGATGTTTGGTTTTCTTTCATAAGATTGACAATTTCATAATATCTTTTTCATTTCATTGTCATTATCATTTTGTTCCTTTACGGCACTACCTGTATACTTTTTTCGATTATCCTTGTACTATTTAATTGCACTGAATATTCAACAATTGGCTTATTCTTGCATTGACTGATATAGGAACATTTCCATTTTAGCAAGTCCAGCTATGACTGACGTCTATTGGTTTAGTTCTCGTCTCGAAGCAAGGGAATGTTTTAAATTATAATTTTCCTCATTTACAATATGAATTTGTGTATTTTTATCAAATTTAATAAAAGATAGTGTTATATCCCACATGCTATTTTTGAAAAGCCGCATTCTTTACTGTTTATAAATATAAAACTCTGTTGTGTACATCTCAGGATAATCTTCTCAAATGTTTACAATATTTCATTTACCATGCCTTCACTAAAAGAAATATGTATTTAGAATCACTATAGATTACATTTGTATGTTTTATACATTTTGCATTGTTCTTTTGTATATGGGCCTTTGGCCTCAGTACAAATAAACTCATTTGACTTTGACTTGACTACTGTTTTTCACCCCAGCCTCGATGTACAGTGCTTACGTGCTGAGCTCCCTGGTGGGCGGGGCTCTTAGTCCATTATTCTACGAGCTAGTGTGTGAGACCGTTTACCCCGTGTCTGAAGGGATCACCAACATTTGCCTCACCTCCCTCAACAACGTGGCGGCTCTGATCTTCCTCGGGGTCTTGTCTGTGCCTGATACAGGTTAGCAATTCTTATTATTATTTCATTAATTATTTGATTTGCCTACAGTTCACGCAAAGGGTTTAAATCTCATGTCAATTGGTGATAAAATGAGGAAGGTGATAGGTCTGTTTTAGATGTAAGATGAAATAATGCATATTGCCGGTTCATAAGTGAGATAAAGCATAACTCTCAAGGTTTCTCTGCGTGAGAATAAGTTAAGACCCCATAAATGTCGATTCGTAAGTGAGATAAAGCACTACTCTCAGTTGTTTTATATGTAAAGGAAAAAAATCGAAAAATCCTACTTACAAATTGAAGATTTCTTTACACAATTAAGTTTTGGTAGTCGTGATATCTTCAATGTTTATTTCCATTGCACTGAACATTACAATAGAGCTTAGTTTTGAATAGATTTGATGACACAAATCTGCAATGACCGCACCAGGTACGGTGTGGATGAACTGGCTCCTGGTGTCCGCCTACATGGTAGCGCTGGTCCTTCTCATCCTCCTGCCCGAGGGTCACAACAGGCTGGACATCGACCTCAAGGGGGAGCTCGAGTTGACCACTGGTCAGTCTAGTCAACATAACGGATCTGGCGAAATTGAATAGAACGGGAATTGCTTTGTATAAGTTATGAGAATTAAAGATGATAATTATTTCCCTAGTGGTCTAGAGCACTTTACATGTGTTTAGATCAATTTCTTTAATGCCAACGAATTCCATCGCCAGAGTAAAAGTTGACAAAGTTCTGATTGAGAGATACATTCCCATTCATTTGTATCGAAAGAAAATTGGACAACATTCTTGTTGAGAGAAAATGCAGAGGAAATGCTTTGTTGAAATTATAAGAAATAAATATGATTGGATATTTGCATTTATCTGTTAAAAAACAAGCGTAAATATGACTCAGAAGGAAACAAAACGGACAGAACAGACAAAGTTCTGAAGGAGAGAAATAGCAGGAAAAAATTGGTTTGTATCTCTTTTGAGAATGAAAGATGATAAATTTGGACAATTTGGATAAATTCATGGGTGATTATCAAGAATTAAAGGAAATACCTTATTTTAGTTACTAACTAGAAACGTTACCAAATACTTTATATTAATGTACTGTTTAAAGGTTTAAAAATTACATGGCATTGCTTATAAAACGTGTGTATATCACACTATAGACGGCAAAATCTGATATTTAACTGGGAAGATAAACTCATTGTTTTAACGTCTTAAAGGGGCAGTATATTCTAAATTTTCACTGATAATTGTAAGTTAATGCTAAATGTATTATTTTGACAGTGTCAAAAAGCTCATTACACAAACCAATCATCCATGGTCAGAGTATGAAGATTCACATAAAATCCATTGGCACCTTTAATTCATTTTGTGTTAGAAAAAGGAGTCGCATGGCTAAACCTTATGTTATATATTTGATTTATTACTGCTCCATTTAGTTTAAATACATTGTCTTTCAATTGGAACCATTAATTTTCATTTTCCTGACATCACCTTATTTTCCCCCTAAAAACGTGCTACTGGCCCTTTAATAGCTTAACCATATATCAGCTCTTCTTGAAATAAAGTAAGGGAAAGCAAACAAAGATCCTTATACTTAGTGAACCCCCTTTACAATAAACCAGTATGCCATAATCATAAATTTTAGTTTTTGTAGTACTAAACGTTTAAGCCGGTTTTAAATTCAACTATTTTAATTTACTTTCTTAATGGATTATTTAGTTTAGCTTTATATTGATGTCATAAAATAAATATGACGGAAGTAGTTTTATTTTGATGAATAAAAATCCAAATAAATGTGAACAACTCTCAAGTAGTTTCATGTCTCATAGTTTTATGTTTGCGAATTGTCCAATTGGATATCCTATCTTGACAACACTTAACGAATGTGATAACAAAATCTTTTCCTCCTTAAAATCATTGTCTCTGATTTACAAGTCATACACTAGAAAAAGCAATTTGGCAAATACATAAATTGTACAATCAAGAGAACAAGGATATCCCTCATCATAAGTTATATCATTCAGAGGCGGGGTACATGGGGAGAGATCCGCCTCGAGCTTGGTGTTATGCTACTCGCCGAGTACCCCGCCTCTGAATGGTATAACGAATTTATCTTACCGAATGTTTAAACAAAAGGCATATCATATGAAGATAAAAAGTAAAAAAAACGTTAACTGCGTAAGCCCTTTGACTATAGTTTGTCCAAAGCTACATATCGGTTGATCAAAAGTAATTAGCTTGGTCATGTGTTCAAAGTAACATACATTGTACATTTCAAGACGCTCAATCTGCACGCTTTGTTCATGCTTTTTATGAGCCGGGGTATAAATAATTTATCACCCCGCTCAAGAGGTTGATATCAGTTTTTATCCAGGGTCACGTGGTCCAGTCAGTCGAGATTCTTACATGACGTAGGATACATGTTTTTATGCACACGATTCACATTTATATTTGATTTACAATGCCTAAAGGTACATTTACCTTTACTCTAGAAAAATAGAAACAAGTTATAGCCAGTATAAAGAGTGCGGCGGCGCTGCACAAAAATTGATAGCAAGTAAAAAGACCTTACCGATCCTTGATTTCCGGCAGCTTACCCAAGCAGTGAAATCTTACACCACAAACCATTTGAAAGAATTCAGCCAATGAAACACTTCTCGCAATGAAATAGCATCCTGTCTCAGGGTACTAACGTTTAACTCAACTAATACAGACAGGATGATGAAGGGTGGTTCTTGTCAAAAAACCTTAGCGATGCTATGTTTACCAAATCGATTACTTTTAAACAGCATCGCTGATTGCCACAAACTCGGCTTTTGAGAACAGAAGTTGGATCAACAATTTATGACTATCATCGACCTCAGTGGGGGGAGAATGAACGCAACATACACAATACGTGGGCAGTCGACTATATATAGATACAGTTATACAGCTATACAAATATGTATACAGCTATGATCATATGATATACAGAATAAACCGTTTCGAATTGGTATGATTACCGAAAAAAACAAAGCATGGCCTACATGTAGTTTCGTTCTCGGTATTTGAATGACAACTAAGAATTCTTTTCGGTGGTATTTTAGTTTTAGGCCTACTTATAGGACGTGATATATGAAACGACAATACATACCGGATTCTGTCAAACAGTAAGGGGATGTCTATATGGGCGATGTGCGGATATACTTAACATCCTTGTCAGAGAAATTTAGATGAGGATACAACACATAATCCGGATTGGTGGCCGCATAATGCAAGCTGATTAGACGAGTATTATATATACAATATATATCTTGTTATATGTTGTAAGTCTTGTCAGCCTCGCTATTAATTCTATAAAACATGGACATCGTGGTTTCTGGATTAATTGAAAGTGTGACGAATAGAGTTTCCTCTAATAGAGATTATCCTCCGTCGCAAGCCATAACTAGCGGGAGTTCCGACCATTGGCTGGTTAACGCCTTGCTGCATGCAACCAAAATTCCATCCTGTCTCAGGGTAAAACATATACGCTGACGCTCCAATTTCATACCCTGGGTGCTGTGACTTTCAAACCTGCGTGCTGTGACCTCTGACCTATGAACTATCTAATAATACTCAACCAATGACATCGTCTGAAAGGCGAATCGGTATAAGCAAAGATGCGTTGCTAAGAACGCATTTGTGCTTTGTCTAACTTTTAAACAAATGATATTTTATGACTCAAAACAACACTGAAGCTAATAGAAACGACATATCAACTCCGACAATTATTCTTACATCATTTTGTCAACGAAATAAAAAAAATTCAATAAAAACATCATTGTTTGATTATAATATTTCCCGTTTTAAGGTCGTTCTTTATAATGTTCTATATATAATGTTTCAAAACACACTGTACTTGTGTTGTCAACCAAGCAGAAGTTGTAAACGATATTTAAAAAACAACATTTAAAAAACCCATCTCGACTGCAGTAGTGCAAATGAGAAGGGTCTTATCAAAACTAAAATGGTTAAAATAAAATTATTAGTCCAAAACCAACATCCAGTGAATAGACACCAAATTTATATAAAACAAATTGTCTCGTATCAATACGAATATTGCAAAAAGAAATTAAAACTAATCAGTCCTTCCTAAGATGTATATGTAAGTATCAGGTTTGTGATGCATTTTGCTACGATCCCTACGAACAGTGAAATGTACATTGCACGTGAATCTTGCTTATCTGGCTGTTAGCTTGGGCCTCACTACACCCTTGCCACAAAGCGTAAAATATCTTATCTAAATAGCGATGGTTCTTAAACAACATTATTTTGTATAATGTAGATAAATGTTCAACAATTGCCCGATTTAACATTTCTTTCTATCAACTTTTGGGTTGTTTTAATCTATTTACGATCATTTGCTTTTCGGGTTAAACTATTATTCTTAGGGTACATGTGTGAATCATTACGGAACTCTTTAAGATTTCCAGAATTTCCCAGAATTTAATAAAATGTGAATATCATTTTAATCAGCTAGATCATATTGTTGCAAAGATCGTAAGTCAAATGTTGTTTAAAAGGCGGTTTGGAACTCAAGCCTTTACAAATATGAGATTGAAAAAAATCACAGCGAAATATAAAACGCTATTCCTTTCATACGATAGCATACAGGGCTCAGAAATTCCTTTTTTATAAGTGGTTAATTTGTAACAACCACTTTTTTCTCGTAATTATCACTTATGGGAAAAAAATGTTGTTTGGAATTTTACCTTTCATAATTAGTTATTACTATTTTTTCTCGTAATCACCACTTATAAAACTGATAATTACAATTGTTTTAATTAAAATTGTGTTTGAACTGTCTCTACTTAATATTTGAATTAACCAGGGGTTTTTTTCACACGAAAAATCCAAAAATTATTCTGAGCCCTGTAGGCTTTCGTATTTCCATGAAGTTTTAAACTTAACAGTTTGGCACTTTATGGGCTTCATTAGATTTGGCTTATACATTTCATTATATTGCACGTGCAGCACGGATTTCCTGCTTTGACCGTTAAATGAAAGGTTGGAAGACAGATGACGTTTAGTTCGTTAAAGGGGCAGTAGCACGTTTTTAGGGGGAATATAAGGTGATGTCAGGAAAATTAAAAGTAAGGGTTCCAATTAAAAGATAATGCATTTAAACTAAATGGAGCAGTACTAATTCAAATATATAACGTATAACTTAGCCATGCGATTCCCTTTTCTTACACAAAATGAATTAAAGGTGTTCACAAAAAATGGCCGCCAATGGATTTTACGTGAATCTTCATACTTTGTCCTCTGACTATGGATAAAAGGTTTGTGTTTTGAAATTTTTTACACTGTCAAAGTGATACATTTAGCATTATCGTACAATTATCAGTGAAACTTTTAAAATATAAAATTATCAAAAAACGTGCTACTGCCCCTTTATGATAAATGTGTGCAAAAAATAATATAATTTATATATTTAGTGTCTCCTTTCTGAGCTCTGACTTATTACGGTTTTTTAACTCAGGTATCAGACAATAAGTTTAAAGGGTTAGTGCCACTTTTTCTTAGCTAAAAAAAGTCATCTCACAAAAACATTAATAAATGTTTTTATAAAGAGTAGAAGTTGCAGTTATTAACACGAATTTATCATGTTCGGTTGTTGTAAATTTTCTCATCACAAAGTATTAGGTTTTCACACAAAAATGACCGACGGTGATTTTTGCTTCATTCATAATAATGTCTTCTACGACTGAGGATAGACATGTTGAATAATGAGATGTTTAACTCTATAAAATCTAACTCGGAACATTTTAAGAAAAATCTCTTCTTTTTTTCATCAATGTGAAAATGCCCATTTGAACCACAATAACCATAGACGGCGACCATGAATTACATTGTAACCTGTATTGAACAAATTGATCTCTAACGATGTAATCATCCTCACTTGTTGGTTTCAAATCTCAGTGAGGATATTTGGATACATGGGTCAGGTAGGGCAGATACACCTTAGGCCTCGCCCACGGTCTCTCTGCTCTACCTGACCCAACCTGGGGTCTCTCTATATGCACCAAAACCTCGTCTTCGTGCCTTATCTTTTACATAATACATGTACCTGTCGACAAAACGTCCCCTTAATTTAGTGTTGGCTATGTGCAAATAAACCTCAGTTAATGGTTAGATAGCAACCCAAAAACGACTATAAAGTTAAAGGACAAAATACATATATGGTCTTTGTTTAATGATAAGATAAAGAGGTGAATTTGAATAAAGGGCCCTGGGCGAGCGTTATGAATCACGGCAGACTGAAATACGATCTCCGAACGGTGACAGCTATGAGGGAAAGATTGACTGAGTATCTGAGGAAAACGGGAGAACTTTACTTTAATCTTCAAAATACTTGATTGACCATAGACAACCTCAGACAGGTGTTTTGTTATTTTCTATTCGTAATCCCTTGTAATGGATTTAACAATAACTTTAAGACAGTATATTTTAAGTTACAATGTCAGTCGACTCGACAATTAAGAAAAAGTCATAATCATTTCTAAAAACTCATTAATATCATTGTTTCTCCTGTACATTCACTATTTTGTTATAAAATGAACAATAATCTATCATTGGTGCTGTTAAAACTATGATGCATTATCAAGGACCTTAAAGGGGCAGTAGCACGTTTTTTGCCAATTTTATATTTTTAATTTTTCACTGATAATTGTACTTTAATGCTAAATATATTACTTTGATAGTGTCAACAATCTCATTACACAAACCATTCATCCATAGTCAGAGAACAAATTATAAAGATTCACATAAAATACATTGGCAGCCATTTTTGTGTGAACACCTTTAATTCATTTTGTGTAAGAAAGGGAATCGCATAGCTTAACTTTACATTATATATTTGATTTATTACTGCTTCATTTAGTTGAAATACCTTGTCTTTAGATTGGAACCATTTATTTTCATTTCCCTGACATCACCTTATTTTCCCCCTAAAAACGTGCTACTGCCCCTTTAAAGCACATTTCCCAAAAAATCTTTCCCATGACTAACTATTTATTGGAAAGAATTAATTATCTCAGTATCACCATTATATCCGAAGTAACGAACAGTAATAGATAAGGCGCAAACTAAATGCGGCCATTTTAGTGTTAACACATTTTAATAATTAAATTCGCGATACGAAATTGGCACGTTCGAACAAAAATCATCAGCAACACTGTAATAGGCCGTCTACAATCTACTCCGACTGGATAAATTCTTCAGCATGCCTCTGGAACTTCCGCATGTTTGTCCGAGGTTTGCGGTTGCTATGGACGTTGCTATTGGCAACGTTTGGTTTCCATCTCGTGCTACAATCGTGCTACAAAGGGGCAGTAGCACGTTTTTTGATAAAATTTTATATTTCAAAATTTTCACTGATAATTGTAATTTAATGCTAAATGTATTATTTTGACAGTGTCAAAAATCTCATTACACAAGCCAATCATCCACAGTCAGAGGACAAAGTATGAAGATTCACGTAAAATCCATTGGCGACCATTTTGTGTGAACACCTTTAATTCATTTTGTGTAAGAAAAAGGAATCGCATGGCTGAACTTCACATTATATATTTGAATTGTTATTGCTCCATTTAGATTAAATGCATTGTCTTTCAATTGGAAACATAAATTTTTATTTTTCTGACATCGCCTTATATTTCCCCTAAAGACGTGCTACTGTCCCTTTAATAGACCGCTATCCTATGACATTAACCTAAACTGTGTAGGCCCTACCTGTGTTTCTAAACAACTCTCAACACTTTTGTCTTCCTCATTTGTATTTAACAGTCTCGATAACATAAAATATATCCTTAAAGGGGCAGTAGCACGTTTTTAGGGGGAATATAAGGTGATGTCATGAAAATGATAATTAATGGTTCCAAATGAAAGACAATGTATTTAAACTAAATGGAGCAGTAAAAATTCAAATAAAAAATGTAAAGTTTAGCCATGCGATTCCTTTTTCTTACACAAAATGAATTAAAGGTGTTCACACAAAAATGGCCGCCAATGGATTTTGTGTAAATCTTCATACTTTGTCCTCTGACTATGGGTGATTGACTTGTGTGATGAGATTTTTTACACTGTCAAAATAATACATTTAACATTAACTTACAATTATCAGTGAAAATTTTAAAATATAAGATTATCAAAAAACGTGCTACTGCCCCTTTAAAGGGTCAAGACATGAAATATAAGATAAGATAAGATAATCTTTATTGTCCCAAAACGAAAAATTGTTTTGCATGATTGCAATTCTCAAGCAATATTATATGTTAGTCTCCAAAATAAATATATATAAATATCCTTAAAAGGGAAAACATATATAAAATGTCAACCTAATATAGATCTTGTTCAAACATAAACTCGGCTTATCTGTGTAGCCTTTTACAGTCACAACAATGTACGGAAAGCTTACATAGTTACATTCGAATATGGTAATTATATAACCACTTACCGTAGATAAAGTATACATAGTACATGTAGAAGTGTAAACCTTTGTCATAAAACATCTTTTAATCACATCCAATTTAGAAAGAATAAATATTTGTCCGAATGAACATTGAACATTGAACATTTTAGAGATTTCTGTTTAGATTCTAAACTTATTTGAATGATATGAATGATTTTGGTACATGCGTCAAGGTTTACATAATACTTTGACGATTTTGAAAAGTAAGTACATTCTTTTCCTCTTTAGTCACATTATTTTCATTGTCTAAATTGCGTCATCATTAGATTTCATTTCTGTTCACTGTTTTGCTAGTGAAGTATTTCAGAGTAGTTAATAAGTATACATAAGAACAGCAAGAATTCTGGATTTCTTTCGAAGTATATATAATTATGTAAGCTTAAAGTCTGTTATCCAGACTCTTAAGCAAATTAAAATAAAGGATCGAGCCTTCTAAAGTCTAGAAAATGGTGGCAAGTCTCAGCTTTAGCCTGAAATCAAATATTGTTCAGGGCTCCTTTTTATTTTATTTTTTTAAATGAAAAACTGAAATCATAAAATTAAGCATGAACTCTTTTTTCATGGACTTTATGTAAGTCTAGTAAGTTTAACGATGAAGGATTAAGTATATGCTCTATCTCGTCGAGATTTCTACAATAAAGAAGTTGTTAAACAAAAATCGTACTTTTCTCTTGATAATGGATGAAGAATAAGTATATGTAGAAACCTAGACAATGTAAACCCCCAAGTATTACTACAAAACGTAGGTTCCCTTTTCAATATCTATAAAAGCCCTAAAGTAAAAGTTAATGTTACCTATACTTATTTTACAAATAATTGATTTTGTAATGTTTCTCGTATATCACGGTGAAGATGGTCTATATTCTCTCAGTCTAAATAAACCTGGCCTCAATAATGAACTTTTCTGTGACAGGAGTGAATGAATAAAGAGTTTATAAGAATTGATGTTTAAAGAAAATTATACAGGGTTAACATAAACCCAATCCCTTTATGTACATTACAATATTTATCAAACTCAGAGAAAATGTTTACGAATCCTCTTAACCATAACATATCCTTAATATTGGCATACATGTACATTACAATATTTATCAAACTCACAGAAAATTATCACGAATCCTCTTATTTATAACAGGTCTTTGCCATTTGCGTACATGTACATCCAAATATTTCTCTCATTTATAACATGTCCTTTACTATATTTATTTATTCATCCACACCGCTAATGACTGAAATATTGCAAAAGCAGCGTTAACAATTACCCAATCACTCAATATTTATCAAATTCCCTGTAAATTAATTAAGGCTATGAATAGGCGGCTTGTTCAAAGTCTAGATAATCTCTTTCCAATTATTTACAAATATTTCTGTATCCTTAACACATACTATGTTTGAGTTCACGCTCACCTTTCTAACCCAGCACAGCTACGGTACAGCATAAACATAGCTCTATATTTGTACACGATCTCAACATGAATCGTACATGTACGTCAATTTTCTTCCGGGTTGCCTTTATGCCCCACGCACTAAAGCTGAGGAGGTAAGTTTTATTCAGTGGTGTAAATTTAAGTTGATGAAGTATCTGTTTTCTAAATGGATGTGATATTGTACCAAGTCAGGTGTTAGAGTATGATAATGCATGCATTTACGTCATATTCTGTTTGTATATGTAATTTCTTTGGAGTATACATGTATAACGTGTGTGATCATTATGCGAACCGACATCATCGTGTTTGGTGATATAGAAGTTGTTATATAACATTTGGTTTTGTCTCGGGATATGATGTTACATAATTTGATATAAATATCGTATATACGTTTTAAATGTATGTTTGTCATGAATAGCTATTATCATCATTAATTAATTAAGTAGCTTTTCATTTTAAAAAACTTCAAGTGACAAATTTCATTTATAGCAAGTATATTTTTCTCAAATAATAACTGCAAAGTTTATGTAGTTACATATTTCAACAATATCTGTGTGTAACATCGTATAAGATATGTAAAGAAATATTCAGTGTATCTTCCAGTTGTTATATTCAAACACCTATTCATGCCTTTTGTGTTCCAATTTTTTTTAAAGATAATCGTGTTTTTACATACGACATTTAGAAAATAAACATACACATTAACTGATATGTACAACCAAATTCACTTATTTCATCGTCTATATCCGGTAACTGTTTATAGCATCAAGCATCCATCTGTGTATACATGCACGCAATTTAAGAGAGGGTCGGAGAGGGCCTCACTAATAAAACACTGGACGTTAAAAATTAGAAGTTGGAGACCCCCTTTATTTGTTTAACTTCCAGTGTTTTATTAGCGAGGCCCCGAGAGGGTCGGAGAGGGCCTCGCTAATAAAACACTGGAAGTTAAAAATTAGAAGTTTGAGACCCTCTTTAACGATGAATTATGGGATTCTACGACTAATATTCAATATCAGAAATATCAATATCATATGAGATAGTCCGATGATTTTTCATAACTATGCATGCGGATATTGTATGAAGTCTAGTTACTTTCATTTAAATTTGTTTAACCATATATTGAATATATTGACGAACATAATATGTATATATATACAACGGATGTTTTGTATAAACGGTCATACAAAATAGAGCCCAATACAAGTTATATGATTTATGTCATTATACCGGGTATACAATACATTCTAAAGCTTTTCATTTCTTATCTTCAAAGACGTACGTTTACAAATGCCAAGGGAGGTAACTCAAAAACTGGTTTGACAACCAGGAAGTAAATCTAGTTGTATTGTCAAAATCTGGTGCACGTTTTAACATTTGATAAGAGTCTATGTCAAAATGGCGTCTCTACCCCCATACGAAACTCTAGTTAGATGGACGGTTGCAGACACAACACGATGGTTATGCGAGGTGAGGGTTAATAATTCTCTCTGATTAATATATTTTATAACTCATTGATTAATAACAATAGGCAAGAATTACAAATTTCATTTCCTACTTAAAATAATCGCGATTCAAAGGTTCATTACGAATGATAGTTGACTCAGTCAACATTAGGATTGTATGAAATCATTAAATTAATGCCATTTTGGATAAGGATGTTAATTATGTTTTATTCAAATTATGAATTATAAATTATTAATAATGAATAATGAACTGAGTTAATGATGTTTTGTTGTCTAACATTTATATCAACTTTACTTTATGTATAATTAATTTTTTCAATGAAATTATATTGATTCTTTATTTAAAAGAACTATGATTATATTTCATGATCTTTGGGGAACCTTACCCTTTGTATTTTAGATTTGAGTTATATTTACATAATCCTGGTATGCAAATGGAAAGTAGAAAGTAGAATATAATATAATTCAATTAATACTTATCATCAGAAATTAAATTAACCCTCGGGATGCCAGTCTCTTAAAAGCCTTGCAAACCATTATCTACCAATCAGTTCAACTGTTTATTTATCTAATCATTGGGTTATTAAGCCTAATCAGGAGAATTATTTCAGATGTCTAAATTTCATTTGTTTTTACTGTGTATAAAATCAGAAGCTAAGCTCTTGTTAAGCCTGACTTATCCTTAAGTCTGACTTAATATAAGCTGTAGATGTCCATACTGTAGTCCCTCTAATAAAGCCTGGGATCTTATTTTTTCAACATCATCTAACCTCCTGATTCTTATTATTAAACACCTTTAGCTTTTTGAAGGGTCACCATCTCTTATTTCTATAAAGGGAATTAAATGTTTAAAACATGAATAAAGTTTTCTAAGGGTGCAATGATTAAATTGTTAGAATCTTGTGTTTATGAGAGACGTTGCACATATGTTTCAACATCCTTTGACACCCTATGCTTATCATTATTGATTAATTAAGGGTAATTACTTAAGACTTATGATGCCATGTCCCTTTCTCATCTCCTTTGGAAGTATACATTCTGATAATGAAACTTTTTACCTGGTACCCAGTCCACAGCTGTGTAAAATCATGATATTTCTGTGAGGGATTCTAGATCTGCTAAATCTAGATGGCATTTGCATTTTTATAGTTTTGAGAGTAAATGTATCAGATCATGTCGGAGTAACACCTTTTTTAGTCAAAAAGTTACTTGACAACTTAAAAGCCAATACATGAAAAGTACATCTGTCCACTTCGATCACAGATAGTACTTGAATCAAGTATTTTGTAGGTTATTCTTGTCGGGGACTGTTAACTTGATGATCCAAGTGTTTAAATGAGGTCAGCTGACATGTACGAGAGCAATATACGAGCAATGTACGAGCTATCAGCTGGGAATCGGAGAGCAGTAGGAAGTTCAATGAAGTGTGTCAACTCTTTAGTTCCTTTTTGAAGTCGGCAGAACATCTGTGTTACTCACATTGCCAAATAATATTGAATATTTTCTATTTGTCTTTTAAAATACTGAGTTCTTTCCCCACTAATAATGTAAACATGAAAGTGCTGATAACAAAGCCTTTGATGAGGAAAGATCAACTTTACCTACCAATAAATAAATAGCGTTTGCTTTGGAGGGATCTGATTCGCTGAAGGCCATCAGAGCAATTCTGTTTATACCCGTGTAAACTTAATTTCGTGACGTCATAATATATATGACGTCATATCTAGCCACGCCCCCGTGGCGGACCGTTTTTCGCTAAAATAGTGCATCTCTCTTTGTTGTTAAATTGTGTATTTGGAGAAACAATATGTCTTCAAAACAAAAAGTATATGCAGATTTATTTATAAGAATTTACTTCGAAATTTATAAAGTTTATGGAGGTATAAACTTAAAAACCACAGTGCAAACTTGGCATAAATCCGCTACGCGGATTTACACAGTTTGCACAGCGGTTTTTAAGTTTATATCTCCATAAACTTTATAAATTTCGAAGTCAATTCTTAATTATCCAAGGGAGTTCCATTGTAATATGTGTTGAACTTCTGACTGATCAATTTACAGATAACAACTTGTTAAATAGGTATTACTAACAATTATTGTCATTTAATTGCACATTAAATCTGTAATTAACAATCAAAGTTAGAAATAACCATAACAAACTATGCTTAATCTAGTATTCTACCATGACATTTCAAAATCCTCGAATTTCATTGTATTATTTCTATGGTCGAACGTACAATTTTTATGACGGGGTCCGAATGACATCAACAGGTATCGAATCTACGTTAGACCACGAAAATGAAAAAACACATTAGGTTTATCTCCTAATTTCATTCCCTGTGACTTTACATAAGGGGAACAACACAATTTTGATAGACATTTCAAAACCAAGAGGGTGGTTTGGAATGAAAATTAAAACCAAGCTTGCAAAAATCTTTACCAAAACCCCATTCAAAGGTTTTCTCTTAAGTATAAACTATAAACAAGTATATTTGAATGCAATTGTGTTACTGTTTTCAGTGCATGTCATCAATTTCAAAGTAGGTGAAATATATCTCTACTTCAAAGACGATGGAGTGAATGAGTAGGGAGTAACACATTATACCGTAAATCCTTGAATAATCACATGGCATGGCAAACCGATTTGACCGGGTCACAGTGACCGAGTTTTCACTTGAAAGTGAGTTCTTTCTCAACTTTCAAAACAAAGAATTAAGTTATTGCTACCCTTGGTAACCAAAAAGATTGGGAATAAGTGAAGACAGATTAAGAATATTAAGGCATAGGATTGTCATTTGTGCCCCTCTCTAAACTGCTATTTAACTGGGTACCCGATAGGATTGGAATTATTGTACTGATGATATTTTATTATAAGAACATGTTTAAAGGGGCAGTAGCACGTTTTTTTATAATTTTATAATTTGAATTTGTCACTGATAATTGTAAGTGAATGCTAAATGTGTTATTTTGACGGTGTCAAAAATCTCATTACACAAGCCAATCATCCATTGTCAGAGGACAAAGAATGAAGATTCACATAAAATCCATTGGCGGCCATTTTTGTGTGAACACCTTTAATTCATTTTTTGTAAGAAAGGGAATCGCATGGCTAAACTTAACGTTATATATTGGAATTATTACTGCTCCATTTAGTTCAAATACATTGTCTTTCAATTGAAATCATTAATTTTCATTTTCCTTACATCACCCTATATTTCCCCTAAAAACGTGCTACTGCCCCTTTAATGATCCTTTGGCAAGTTCTGTATGCCTAAGTATAATTGCATTATCAATCCATCATATTTACTTTATTATTGTTATTACCGGTATGAGAATTAGTTTTGTTAATGATTGTTTTTAACCTGAGCATTGCTTTGTAATTTGAATGTTTCATACTTCATTCATCGTGGACTTTTTGTTTTGAGAAAACATAAAGCTTTTATAAATAAATTCCTTTCTTTTCAGAATGGCCTGAATGATTTCAAAGACGCCTTCAAGAAAAACGGTGTGGATGGTTCCAAATTGGCAGTGAGTAAAATAAATATTCTCATTGAGAACCTTGTTTACGCTGATAAAGTGAGAAAGAAGTTTTTTTAATTTTTCAATTCGAACAATGCCCTTCTGTTTCCATTACCCATATTCAGATAAACCAACTCTGTTCCAATCTTCTATTGTAACCTACCAGACAGTCTGATTAAAATCGACCGTACTCCGAGGAATAAAATATCAAAAATATTGTCTCCATTGGGGCTCGAACCATTCGGGATATCCTCTCCGTCTCGGTCTGAATGCACCCACCTCTATCTCGTGTTGCTATAACCAGTTTAGCGCAGACAGACCCAGTCGTAAGCTAACCAATCACATCCTCGTTTTTAAATAGCGTTTAGAGGCGATTATGTATAATGAATGGTACACTGGAGTTACCTGCCCCTGAGGGATACCGAAGCTTTCACTGCGCTCCTTTCGATTGGCTAGATGAGCTTGTGTCAGAACATGCGGGCAATAAGGGTGCCTTCAGACTGACCTACCAGATTAACTTTTAAAGTCTCTCTCGGTTGACAAATTTCAAAAATGTTTATTGAGGAGCATAAACTAAGACTTATGTTATTATACCACCATCTAAGTTTCCTTTTAAATGCAATAGACATCTTCCTAAATAGGCAGTTTCCGAACTGTCAGTATCATGCGTATTATGCCTTGCTGCTGACCCTTGAGTTTTCTGTGCTTGCTCTCTAGCTTACTATGAGAGAAAGCAAAAGTCCAATTAGAAAGTGACTGGAGGTTATAGGGTCGGTAGTGTGTCATCCAGACCCTAAAGAAAAAATAATTAATTGATGACAAACCAAGTCTAGAAAAGTATAGCAAGTCTAGATTGCTCAGCTTTAGTTATAGCATTTTCTGGGCTCCATTTTGTTATACATGTAATACATGATTTGTTTAAAAATATTGTCAATATTGGAAAAAATACTTCTGAGACTAAATGTTAGTCTAAAGGGTCGGCAGCAAGGCATAAAACTGACAGTTTGGAAACTCGCGTTTTAGGCTTTGTGTAGGAAAATGTGCAATAGACGGTATATTCAACAAAAATATTGGATATTAGAGAGGACTATGCTTATATGTTATAATGATCAGGAAACTCACAGTTTTATTTAATCTTTTGAATTAAACAATTAAATCAAAGGAAATTTTGTTTAGACATGATTTTGCCATCATGTAATTTCATTTTAAGTTCAATGCATCATTAAAAGCGTTTGTTTCCTTTTCCCTAAACCAATTGCTTCTTTGCAATTAATTGTGCAATTAGCTTTACCTTTGGTTTATAAAATTGTCAAAACACTTGTTTGATATTGTACTTCTCATAAAGTTTTAAAGGGGCACATTTTTTTATAATTTTATGTTCTTAATTATGTCTCCCCCCGAAGGGTCGGGAGACATATTGGTTTTAGCTGAGTTCCCGTCGGCGTCGGCGTTCCCATTTCGTTTCCAGAGCATATCTCTAAAACTATGTGACCGATCATCACCAAACTTGGTATACTGTCTCTCCATATCATGTAGATGTGCCTTTTGGAGGTTATAGATTTCTTAAAATTTAATTTTTTTTAATTTTCATGGCAACAATTTGGACTTAGTCTTTTTCAAGGGTAGTGTTCGTTTCCGGAGCAGGTCTCTAAAACTATGTGACCGATCATCACCAAACTTGGTATACAGTCTCTCCATATCATGTAGATGTGCCTTTTGGAGGTTATAGATTTTTAAAAAAATATAAAAAATTATCCAAGGGCAACAATTTGGACTTAGTCTCAAATAATTTAGAATTTTGAATATTTTGTTTGCTACAATTGTGGAGTTGATAGGTTATTTATTCAAGTTGAATTATACAGAGAACATTAATGGTGCTTTATGATAGTATTGTTTAGAGGTTTGGAGCATTTGAGGAAGGGGGAGACATCTGTTTTTACGGGTAAAAACACTTTCTATTTTTTTACAGATAATTGTAAGTTAATGTTAAATGTATTATTTTGACAGTGTCAAAAATCTCATTACACAAGTCAATCATCCATAGTAGGAGGACAAAGTATGAAGATTCACATAAAATCCATTGGCAGCCATTTTTTTTTAACACCTTTAATTTATTTTGTGTAAGAAAAAGAAACCGCATGGCTAAGCTTTACGTTATATATTTGAATTACTACTGCTCCATTTAGTTTAAATACCTTGTCTTTCAATTGGAAACATTAATTTTCATTTTCCTGACATCACCTTATATTCCCCTAAAAACATGCTACTGCCCCTTTAAAGATGAGCCAATAGGCTAAAGAGATAATGCTATTTTGATCCTACTGGTTTGTAATGATTGTGATTTATGCAATAGATTATTAGCTAAGGAGTCAATTTCTGTAAGTGACGTGAATGGCTTAACCTTTTGTGTATGAAATTGAATTGATTCATAAGTTAGATAAAACCCCTTCTCGGAAGTTTTATGCAGGATGATCAATGAACATAAGGTTAATTCTTACGTCTTGCATAACTCAATTTACCCTTGGAATTTCTGTAAATGATGTAAATGGCTTAACCTTTTGGTGCTGAAATTGAATTGATTCATAAGTTAGATAAAACCCTTCTCCGAAGTTTTATGCAGGATGATCAATGAACATAAGCCTAATTGATACGTTTTGCATAACTCAATTTACTCTTGGAATCTAACATTGTCAAAACAGTTGGTTTATAAGTCAGATAAACTCCCTCCCATTGTGTTCTATAAGCTTTAACTTAAAGGGACAGCCCTATCAAAACAAAATTCAAGAGTATGTCCCTGTTTATGCTTACAAGTAAGAAAGGGGAACATTTTAGTTGTTCGAGAATTAACAATTTGACAAAGAATGGAATACATCACTGCGACCTTTTGAATTTTGTCTCTACTAAAAAGACCCTGACAGGACTGTCCCTTTAAGAGCCTTCACCCATGTTGATAGGTTAGAAGATTAATACCAAACCAATTTGCCTGCTCTCAAGTAATGAATCATATTTAAAATATTCAAGGGCTTATTTAAATTTCCTCCTGAAGTATGACTTTTTCCACTCATATGTCATGTAAGAGGATAATAAATTGATATTTGAGTATACTGTATTATCATTGATGCGATAACCGGAACATGCAGGAAACTGATTGTGTTCAGTGTGGACTTCCTCGTAGTCAAATTCCACCAATTATTATCCCTTGTCTATTTTGTATTGTCATCTTTTTGTATATAGATTAGACAGGGGTTTAAAGGGGCAGTAGCACGTTTTTTTAAAACTTTATATTCAAAATCTTTCAATGATATTAATTGCATGTTAATGCTAAAATGTTTAATTTTGACAGTGTCAAAAATCTCATTACACAAACCAATAATACATAGTACGAGAACAAATAATAAAGTCCATTGGCGGCCATTTTGTGTGAACACCTTTAATTCATTTTGTGTTAGAAAAGGACCCGCATGGCTAAACTTTACATTATATATTTGATTTATTACTGCTTTGTTAAGTTTGAATACATTGTCCTTCAATTGGAACCTTTTATTTTCATTTTCCTCACATCACCTTATATTCCCCCTAAAAACTTGCTACTGCCCCTTTAAGCTCCATCTGAAGCACATCAAAACTTCACTATTTCGACTTCATCTCAAGAACTATTGACTCAAGAAATCTGAAATCTTGTGAACAAACTCTTTAGCTGATCATGATTCTAGTTTATAGATTTGCTAAACGCCTGCATGACCTTTAGTAAGGGCCCAAGGGGTCACCCTGTCATAACCTATCGTCATCTTCTTTTCCAGCAACAAAAGGTCTTGACTCCTTAGCTGTTTGGGATTCTTATTTAAGATCTCATGACCCTGTGAATCGTAATAAAGGCACCAGGGGCCACATCCTAGAAACCTACAAGAGGACTAGAATGCTGAAAGCTTGTGTATAGACTCCTTAGCTGAAGAGGATTGTAATTCATACATTTGGTGATCTTGTGATTCTTCTTCTTTCAGAAACTGACCGACACCGATATTGATGCATTCAATGTTAAACCAACCAAAAAGCGCATGTATGTATTTGAGTAAATTCAAAGTATATGATAAATGATCTAATTAATTACTAATTTTCATGCTTTAAATATAGTTAATAATATATAATTTGTCACAATGAATAAAATATATTTATTAAATGAAATAGTGCCTTGATTCCCTTATCATGAATATAGTCAAGTTCAATTAAACCTTATTCATGTTTATGAATAAAAAATATCATTCTATTTTATTTCAGAAAATGAAATTATTCTTTTCTTTTCAGCTTATTGAAGAACGCTGTATCAAGCATTGACAAATCGAAAGTAAACAGTCTTCCAAAAACACAAGGGTAAAAAAATTATTTCATTATATTTAAAGCTAATTATCAGTTGAAATATGAACTATGATTTCCTAATGACAACCCTGGAGTTATAATAACAAAAAGATATTGATATCTCAATCAATCAGAGCTCATATTTATACCAAAAATCTCAATTACCACAAAACCTCAGAGGGGATCTTGACTTCATGGAAGGAAAAAGAATGGGGAGATGAATATATGTGTTTATAAGTAATAGATATACGGTACCCACACTTCCTGAGGTGTATCACTCAATATACCTCCTGTTTGAATCTTGAGTCTCCGAGGCGTAGCGTAGCGGATCCATGATTCAAACAGGAGGTGTATTGAGTGATGCACCGAGGGAAGTTTGTATATCTGACTCCCACTCCGGTCGAGTTATATTTGACGAAAAAGAGCTATCCACCCTTCTCTATGTATATATGTCTTAACCTAACTAGATCAAAAAAATATAAACAATACTCTTCTTATTACTTTTTAAAAAACATAAACTTACTTCATAATACATTAAAATTTGGTACAAACTAATACCTATGCATAGGCTTATATGGGAAAATACAACAACCTAAACATGATACAACAAAAAGTACCGCTACCTGTATCAAGTCTCATTAGCTCAGTTCATAGAGGCGTTGCATCGCAACATTAAAGGCCCCTGGTTCGATTCCCACTTTGGTTGTTAACATTTCTCAAAAATTCTAAATTTTACAACTCCGTTGATTTGCCAAAGTTGAAAATCTCTACACCTGACTTAATGTGGGTGTGCTAAAAAGAATAGGTGTATTAGAAAAGTTGTGGTGTATCAGTCAATACACCTACAGTTAGAACAAAGGAAACCATAGCAACGAGACCGGAAGTGGGGTATAAGGTTTATTAAGGAACATTAATTCAATTGTTTAGACCCGAAGCTTATCAAAGATCTCATTGGAGACCAGACCCAAAACACTTAAAAATCTTTAAAATTTGTCATTTTGAATTATTTTCTGTAAAAACAGAAGATATAAATATTTGTTGACCAATATTGTCCAAAATTTGTTCAAATGATACAATTTGAACCTGTGCCCCTTTTTGGGCAGTCTAAGTAAATGTAGCCTCAATAATCCTCACTACATTCGAATATTGAGTCTAGCAAGATGTAGTAGAAAGTCAAGTTAGCCGATCTTTCGCCGACCTATGACCTTCCAACGTTATATGTGTGAATGCTTACTATTGCGGCTTGGTAAGATGATCCCTGATTGGTCAATTCAATAGATCGGCTGACGTGACCCGCTACTACATATTGCTAGACTCAATATAGTAGTGAAGTGAGTATTATTGAGGCTAGGTTGACTTTTGGGAATACCAAAATATACACTCATTCATATATCTCCTTGTATAAACAGTGTACAAATGATCCACAAAAGTTTTAAACTTATAAAGTATTTTGTTAAGAAATGGTGACAAATCGAAACAAACAGCAAATAATACTTTTATGTAGGAAATTTTACACAGTTAACAAACTTTAGTTCAGCAGCTGTATGGGTATCATGTATGTTCTCTGTATGTTGCAGAATGATGAATGCCTTCAGGAGGAATGAATTCAGCGAACCGGCCCCTCCTGCCCGCCCCCCTCGCGCCAGAGGTGAGTACACGTGTGAAATTGTTGTCTTACACATTAAAGGGGCAGAAGCATGTTTTGTGAAATTTAAAACTCCCAATTTGGACAACAATCAACAAAAGCCTTCTTGTACCACGCATACGATGTCCATGTCAAAAGATTATCAAAGCGCCAAGATTTGTTTGATTACCTTGGAAAAATAGTATTTTCATTGTAGCGGCAATTGACAGTTCAACATTTACCTCATGTAAGGGTGTCAGTTTGTTCAACTGGGTAAACTGAGTGCAATGTGGATGAAGTGCCTTGCCAAAGGCATCCTGCTATATAAGGGTGTGTTTCAATGTTGAGCTCCAACACATCCCCTGATATCCATCGTGTCAAAACCTTTGTATTGCTATACATAACCAGCTAATCCTTGATGCCTTTCAGCGATAGTGGAACAAATACAGTTGAGAATTGATCACAGAGTGATTCAAATCAACCAATGGGAGTGTTGTTAGTGCTATATGTCATGTCTCGCTGCACGCTCCGCCTAAGTTTACAAGCAGCGTCCTATAAGATGTCTATTAGAGTCATAGCTAAATAAAAGTGTATGAAGTTCAAAATTATGAGTTGAGGTGAAAACATTTTGGCTATGAATAGCGTTGAGTAACTAGCCGTCAGCGATACAAGGGTTTTGGACAGATGGCTATTAAAGGGGCAGTAGCACGTTTTAGGGGAAATATAAGATGATGTCAGGAAAATACAATGAATGGTTCCAATTAAAAGACAATGCATTTAGACTAAATGGAGAAGTAATAATTCAAATATAAAATGTAAAGTTAAGCCATGCGATTCCTTTTTCTTACACAAAATGAATTAAAGGGGTTCACACAAAATGACCGCCCATTCATTTTATGTGAATCGTCAATTGTCCTCTGACTTAAGATAATTGGTTTGTGTTATGAGATTTTTGACACTATCAAAATAATACATTTAGCATTAACGTACAATTATCGGTGAAAAATTGAAATATTAAATTATCAAAAAACATGCTACTGACCCTTAAGGGGATGTATTCGAGCTGAACACGCAGACATATACAATAAACTAGCAGAATGTGCCAAAGGACACAAAAGAGAATATGATCCAGGTCATTTACCTTAAAAAATGTGTTACTGTCCCTTTAATGTAGGTCCTTTTTTGAAGACAACATAGTATTATCGTTATCAGCCTTGACATTAGGTCAAAGTTCATGTCTGAAGCTGAGGTAAAAATTATTGAAGAAAAATTTTCACGTGAAAAGTTTTTATAGTAAAACAATAAAAAGGAATAAAAGCAAGTAAGGTGAAACAAAAAAATCTGATTCCCCTTTGATGAGTTAATTTGTAGAAATAAGAAAAAGCATAATAATGTGTGTTTAAATAATTGTTTTGTGTTTACATGAACATTTTTAGTGACTGTTTTGATAAGTTGACATTTGAAAGTGGTTGAATTGGTTTTATTCATACAGCCTTCCAAACTTTTGCACAAAATAATACACATACTCTTTGACAAAGAATTTCCTCTAGTGTTTTCTAACCATAGATTAGAAATGTAATTTGAGTGTGTCATACATATTACATACATTTGTTCATATTTCATGAGTGAAATATCACAAACTTTGTATTTTCACTGACTAAAAAAAGATGTGAAATCGCAATATTCATCATATTACATCATCATTGACGTCATTAGATAGTAGGGTGATGTCATAACATTAAATAAAGCCATTTTGAACTTTGAAAAAGCTGAAAAATTACTTAACTTGATAACATATACCAGGTATACCTGAAACCTTGTTTATCCTGATGTTTTTTATTCCGGTTATCCAAGGTCCGAGTAAATTAGGTTCAAATGAATTTGGATGAAATGTCAAATATCCTCTATAGTCATCCAGGTCTAACTGAAGAATTCCAAGTTACTTGCTCTAATCAAGGGCATTATTGGAATATCCATTACTAAAGGTGACAATAATTAGTCTCTCAAATTTCTTCTCAGTTTGCAACGGTGAATTGAAGGGGCAGTAGCACGCTTTTAGGGGAAATATAAGGTGATGTCAGGAATATGAAAATTAATGGTTCCAAATGAAAGACAATGTGTTTAAACTAAATGGAGCAGTAATAATTCAAACATATAACGTAAAGTTTAGCCATGTGATTCCTTTTTCTTACACAAAATGAATTAAAATGTTCACAAAAAATCGCCGCAAATGGATTTTATGTGAATTGTCATACCTTGTCCTCTGACTAGGGATAATTGGCTTGTGTAGTGAGATTTTTGACACTGTCAAAATAATACATTTAACATTAACTTACAATTATCAGTGAAAAACCAAAAATATATAATTATAAAAAAACATGCTACTGCCCCTTTAAAGGGACTAGTATAAATAATTAGCTCTCATATTGTTTGTATTAGGCTTTCTGTGGACATTTGCAGTTACTGTAACTTTCTATTGATGTGATGAAACAGTCATTATTTTTCTAATTGACCAGCAATTGATTGTGAAAAAGTTATGACGCCATAGCCATCAAAAAGAACACAATTGGATTTGCACAAAAAGGAAAAAATAGGTTGTTGAAAATATGTTGTTAGGAAATATGTGCAGTTTTTAAATATATCCTAACGTAATAACATTACATATTTTACAATAATGATTGATTACAAGATTGTTGATTTTAAGCAATATCAAGAGATATTCATTATCTATGCATTACTTGTATCAAAAAATTATTATTACACTTGAGTGTCTATTGGCCTTTAAATTTCTGAAGCAGGTCACCCATTCAATGATGCACTGTTCTTATTATTGTTGAACTTCAATGAACTTTTTCAGCCTTGTAAAACACCATTTTCCACCACAATTAATTTGAATTTTACATTTAAATTTGTCCCTTGACCATGATTCATATAATCAACCCAGATTAGAACTGATTTCATAATTGTTGAACTTCGATTAAATTCAGCTTTTGACAAGACCTTAGTAGACTCATTAGACTGATATTGCCACCTAACTGTGTCCCTAGACTCTTGATAGGATTCTTGATGCAGATTATTTATCCAGTGATAAACTGCCGTCATGTTTGCTGAACTTTTTTGAACTACAGTAATATGCTTTGTACAGGACCATTTAATAAAAAGGTAGACTGATATACACTCACCCATGTACCTTGAGTAAATAGTTGGTTACCCATCCATTGTAAAGCTGTTATCATCATTGCTGAACTTTACTGGATGACAGCTGCTAGCTCAATACAGGACCATTTGACACCAAGTTAGCTTGATATACACTCGACCATGTCCTTCGAGTTAATAGTGGGTTACCCATCCAGTGTAAAACTGTTCCCATTATTGCTGAACTCCTGATACTAGCTATGTACAGGACCATTTGGCACCAAGGTTGACTTATATAGGCCGCTAAATTATGTCCTTTGTTTATTAAGTGGGTCACCCATCCTGTGTAAAACTGTTCTCATTATTTCTGAACTTTCTTAGACTACTGATACTAGACATGTACAGGACCATTTGACACCAAGATAGACTGATATAGCCAACTTTACTGTGTTCTTTGTTTAAAAAGGTGGTTACCTATCCAGTATAAACTGTTATTATAATTGCTTAACTTTACTGAACTACAGTTGCTGGCTTTGTATATGACAATTTGACACCAAGATAGACTGATATAGCCAACTTTACTGTGTTCCTTGTTTAAAAAGTTGGTGACCCATCCAGTATAAACTGTTATTATAATTGCTGAACTTAACTGAACTACAGTTGCTGGCTTTGTTTGTACATGACCATTTGACACCATTGAGGTAGACTGATATAGCCTAAACTGTGTCCCTTGTTTAAAAAGTGGAATTCCCATTCAGTGTTAACTGTTATCAATATTGCTGAACTTCACTGGAATATAACTTATTTTTTGTCAGAAATATTTGCAATTAAAGTAGACTGTGGGTTGGCACAAAAGCTTTTATCTTACCTTACAGTAAAATACTTGCTTTGATTGGCTGACAATCGACTTGTTTTATCTCATGTACCCCGGGTCACTCACCTCTCACGGTGTAAAAATTTCATGTACCCCGCTGCCATAGCAACAGCTCCTCTCCGAGAAGAGGTATCGCATAGCATTAATATGACGTTACCAAATGACGCACGCGGTGTGCAGAGTTTACATAAGTTCGATTAACTTTTTTTGGGATTATAAATTATAGATTTGTTTTCCCACCATTCTATGTTTTATTTGGAATCGAATTCCACATTGCATTACTTACACATGCAATGGAATTAAAATCAAATAGTTTTTAAGTATGTTCCAGTTAGTAGTTTTACGTAACACGATTAATAACATTTCAGTCGGGTTGGATGACGCCATTTTGTTTACATTAGAGGTCCAGGTCGTTCAAGCGGTGATGGCTCATCCGTTAACGCCAGTCAATAAGAAATGAATATATTTTCTTCTGACATGACGGTAAGATAAATACGTTGTATGCTTCTCCCTCGGGTAATACGGTCTGATGTACCATCTTTGTATAAATGTCAGCCCTCGCCTTGCGCCTCGGGCAACATTTCTACAAAGATGGTACATCAGACCATATTACCCTCGTGAGAAGCAAACAACTTATAAAGTCCCTAGCATATGAAGCAGGGTACCCATTCATTGAAAAACTTACTATCACTGAAACTGTGGTGATACCCACTTTTTATCAGAACAATTTGATCCTTGTGTCCCTTGATTAAGAAGGGGGTTACCCATCCAGTGAGTAAGTACTCTCATTTTTGCTGAACTTCACAGCAGCCGTATTACCCACGAACCCTCCATCCCTAGGAAATCGATAACAAATATGTATTTGAGCCTGATTTCCAGTCTAAGTAAACCTAGCCTCGATATTATCCGTTTCACTCCTATACTGAGTCTAGAAAGGCCTGGTAGAGAGTCGCATCAGCCGACCTTTCTGTGACCTATGACCCTCCAACGTTATACATGCGAAGGCAGGCTATTGCGGCTTGGTAAGATGAGTTCTGATTGGTTAAACTGCATCCCTTTACTCATGCCTGATGTTTATCTACGTCCCCGTTTGTTTCCAGCAGCCCTCCCCCCGGAGCCTGCGCCCCCCTTCAGCCACGCCCCTCCCCCTCCCGCCAGCCACCCCAACCATCAGCAGCAGCATCACGAGGACGAGGATGACAATGAGGACGCGTATAGCTGGGGGGACGACTTCTATCAGTCAGATTCCGAGGTTCGCTCCTTCTTCGCTCTTTCTTTCTTTACTCAATAAATTATTCTCTCAAACCGGGTTTAACTCCCAAACCATTTTACTCTAAAAGCCCTTGTTATTCTCAAACCATTTTCACTCTCACAACCTTACATATTAACTGGAAGTGAGGGAAAGGGTAATTCACCAACCATATAGGCAGAAGGCACAAGTTTCAAGGACAAAATTATGTTATGTTTTGGGGAGCGTTTGCTCCCCTGTCATTGAAATTTTGTCCGTAAAACTTGTGCTTTCTGTTATCTATATGTTTAGCGATCGTTCCTACTTCCTGTATCTTTTACTAATGTTTAACCACATTAGCTACGTTAGCCCGGATTTCGGATTCATGTTTTAACAGAATATCACTCTGATCATACGCCCTGTGTATAATCGCCGCCCTAGATAGTGTCTTTTAACCATACTTACTCTCAAACCACTTTAACTATCAAACCTTTTTGATTATCAAAACGCTTTTACTCTAAAACCATGTTTTACCCTACAACCATGTTTTACTCTCAAAACAATTCTCTCTCAAATCAACTGTTCTTTAATTTTTCTTTGGTTATATTTATCAAATTTTTGTCTTTTATCAGGCAGGCCCAGAGGTTCGATCTTTGTTTCTTTACTTTTTTTACCCATTTTACCTCATTTTCTTTCTCTCAAACCATGTTTTAGTCCCTCTCATTACTCGCATCCCTTGGCTTACTCCCAAACCTTGTTTTACTTTCAAACCATGCTTTTACCATACCCATGATTACCTCTTAAACCATTTTAATCTCAAATCATGTTCTACTCTCAAATTATTTTTTATCTCAAACCATTTTTAGCTTCAAACCCTGTTTTAAACTAAGCATGTTGAAATCTTCAACCAATCTTATTCTTAAATCATGTTTTACGCTCGATAATTTGTTTCCTTCAAAGCTTGTTTTACTCTCAAAGCATGTTTTATTCTCAAACCTTGTTTTAACCCAACCATGTTCAATCTTTAACCAAATTTATTCTCAAATCATGTTTTACTTTCAACTTTTTTCTCTCAAAGCATGTTTTACTCTCAAAGCAGGTTTTATTCTCAAACGATAAGTAACTCATAAAACATTTAATTTTTAGATGTTGTTTACTCTCAAACCATGTTTTACTAACAAATCGGGTTGTTTTTTCTCATACCATAGTTTAACCCAACCATGTAACCTATTTAATTCTCAAATCGTGTTTTACTCTTAATTATTTTTTCTCTCAAAGCATGTTTTATTCTCACACCATGTTTTACTAACAAACCATTGTACCATTTTTAATACCTTTTTGATACCAGTCGGATTTTTTCTTTGATCATTGAATTTGATTTAATTTTGTTATGAACTTTTTTATGAAACTTCAATTGTTTAATTACTTATTTAATATTTAATTGTAAATTTGTATTTTCCTTGTTTGGTAAAATATAAATTGAATAATATTTTCATTTTGTTTTGGTGGTATATTCTGCAGGTGATACTCTTCATTCCTTTGTTTCAAGAAATGATTTAAATCTCTCAAACTTTATAATTATAGTAACAATTATGTTTATTAATGCTGCATTATCAGGCAGCACTTTTTGCAGACGAGGCAGGTAAAATATTATAAACGATGAAGTCTCGATAAAAAAATATTTTTTGGTCAAAACAGGACTCAGAGGATTATGAAAATCAGCAAAAGTGGACACAGGATCACAACAGTAACAATATAGGTAATGACTCCCAAGAGACATATGAAGGTAGAAAATTTTTATACTTTTTTATACCAACTTATTGATATCAGATCTTTACCTGAGTCAAATTAAAGTAGGGTTGATTTCCAAAACTAGGAAAATTGTCATTCAAACTATAGCTATCTCGGAAAATTGGCATTAAAAAAACTATAGCTATCTAGGAAAATTTCCATCAAACTATAGCTATCTAGTAAAATTGCCATTCAAACTATAGCTATCTAGGAAAATTTCCATCAAACTATAGCTTTCTAGGAAAATTGCCATTCAAACTATAGCTATCTAGGAAAATTGTCATTCAGTCTATAGCTATCTAGGACAATAGCCATTCAAACTATAGCTATCTAGGAAAATGTCCATCAAACAATAGCTATCTAGGAAAATTGCCATTCAGTCTATAGCTATCTAGGAAAATTGTCATTCAGTCTATAGCTATCTAGGAAAATTGCAATCAAACTATAGCTATCTAGGAAAATTGCCATTCAAACGATAGCTTTCTAGGAAAATGTCCATCAAACTATAGCTATCTAGGAAAATTGTCATTCAGTCTTTAGCTATCTAGGAAAATTGCCATCAAACTATAGCTTTCTAGTAAAATTGCCATTCAAACTATAGCTTTCTAGTAAAATTGTCATTCAGTCTATAGCTATCTAGGAAAATTGCCATCAAACTATAACAATCTAGGATAATTGTCATTCAGTCTATAGCTATTTCGGAAAATTGCCATTCAAACTATAGCTATCTAGTAAAATTGCCATTCAAACTATAGCTATCTAGTAAAATTGCCATTCAAACTATAGCTATCTCGGAAAATTGCCATTCAAACTATAGCTATCTCGGAAAATTGCCATTCAAACTATAGCTATCTAGTAAAATTGCCATTCAAACTATAGCTATCTAGTAAAATTGCCATTCAAACTATAGCTATCTAGGAAAATTGCCATTCAAACTATAGCTATCTAAGAAAATTGTCATTCAGTCTATAGCTATCTAGGAAAATTGTCATTGAGTCTTTAACTATCTAGGAAAATTGCCATTCAAACTATAGCTATTTCGGAAAATTGCCATTCAAACTATAGCTATCTAGTAAAATTGCCATTCAAACTATAGCTATCTAGGAAAATTTCCATCAAACTATAGCTATCTCGGAAAATTGCCATTCAAACTATAGCTATCTAGTAAAATTGCCATTCAAACTATAGCTATCTAGGAAAATTTCCATCAAACTATAGCTATCTAGGAAAATTTCCATCAAACTATAGCTATCTAGGAAAATTGCCATTCAAACTATAGCTATCTAGGAAAATTGCCATTTAGTCTATAGCTATCTAGGAAAATTGCCATTCAAACTATAGCTATCTCGGAAAATTGCCATTCAGTCTATAGCTATCTCGGAAAACTGCCATTCAAACTATAGCTATCTAGGAAAATTGTCATTCAGTCTATAGCTATCTAGGAAAATTGTCATTCAGTCTATAGCTATCTAGGACAATAGCCATTCAAACTATAGCTATCTAGGAAAATGTCCATCAAACAATAGCTATCTAGGAAAATTGTCATTCAGTCTATAGCTATCTAGGAAAATTGCCATTCAAACTATAGCTATCTAGGAAAATGTCCATCAAACAATAGCTATCTAGGAAAATTGCCATTCAAACTATAGCTATCTAGGAAAATTGTCATTCAGTCTATAGCTATCTAGGAAAATTGCCATTCAAACTATAGCTATCTAGGAAAATTGCCATTCAGTCTATAGCTATCTAGGAAAATTGTCATTCAGTCTATAGCTATCTAGGAAAATTGTCATTCAGTCTATAGCTATCTAGGAAAATTGCCATTCAGTCTATAGCTATCTAGGAAAATTGTCATTCAGTCTATAGCTATCTCGGAAAATTGCCATTCAAACTATAGCTATCTAGGAAAATTGCCATTCAAACAATAGCTATCTAGGAAAATTGCCATTCAAACTATAGCTATCTAGGAAAATTGCCATTCAGTCTATAGCTATCTAGGAAAATTGTCATTCAGTCTTTAGCTATCTAGGAAAATTGTCATTCAGTCTATAGCAATCTAGGAAAATTGTCATTCAGTCTTTAGCTATCTAGGAAAATTGTCATTCAGTCTTTAGCTATCTAGGAAAATTGCCATCAAACTATAGCTTTCTAGTAAAATTGCCATTCAAACTATAGCTTTCTAGTAAAATTGTCATTCAGTCTATAGCTATCTAGGAAAATTGCCATCAAACTATAACAATCTAGGATAATTGTCATTCAGTCTATAGCTATTTCGGAAAATTGCCATTCAAACTATAGATATCTAGGAAAATTGCCATTCAAACTATAGCTATCTCGGAAAATTGCCATTCAAACTATAGCTATCTAGTAAAATTGCCATTCAAACTATAGCTATCTAGTAAAATTGCCATTCAAACTATAGCTATCTAGGAAAATTGCCATTCAAACTATAGCTATCTAAGAAAATTGTCATTCAGTCTATAGCTATCTAGGAAAATTGTCATTGAGTCTTTAACTATCTAGGAAAATTGCCATTCAAACTATAGCTATTTCGGAAAATTGCCATTCAAACTATAGCTATCTAGTAAAATTGCCATTCAAACTATAGCTATCTAGGAAAATTTCCATCAAACTATAGCTATCTCGGAAAATTGCCATTCAAACTATAGCTATCTAGGAAAATGTCCATCAAACAATAGCTATCTAGGAAAATTGCCATTCAAACTATAGCTATCTAGGAAAATTGTCATTCAGTCTATAGCTATCTAGGAAAATTGTCATTCAGTCTATAGCTATCTAAGAAAATTGCCATTCAGTCTATAGCTATCTAGGAAAATTGTCATTCAGTCTATAGCTATCTCGGAAAATTGCCATTCAAACTATAGCTATCTAGGAAAATTGCCATTCAAACAATAGCTATCTAGGAAAATTGCCATTCAAACTATAGCTATCTAGGAAAATTGCCATTCAGTCTATAGCTATCTAGGAAAATTGTCATTCAGTCTATAGCAATCTAGGAAAATTGTCATTCAGTCTATAGCAATCTAGGATAATTGTCATTCAGTCTTTAGCTATCTAGGAAAATTGCCATCAAACTATAGCTTTCTAGTAAAATTGCCATTCAAACTATAGCTTTCTAGTAAAATTGTCATTCAGTCTATAGCTATCTAGGAAAATTGCCATCAAACTATAACAATCTAGGATAATTGTCATTCAGTCTATAGCTATTTCGGAAAATTGCCATTCAAACTATAGCTATCTAGTAAAATTGCCATTCAAACTATAGCTATCTAGGAAAATTGCCATTCAAACTATAGCTATCTCGGAAAATTGCCATTCAAACTATAGCTATCTAGTAAAATTGCCATTCAAACTATAGCTATCTAGTAAAATTGCCATTCAAACTATAGCTATCTAGGAAAATTGCCATTCAAACTATAGCTATCTAAGAAAATTGTCATTCAGTCTATAGCTATCTAGGAAAATTGTCATTGAGTCTTTAACTATCTAGGAAAATTGCCATTCAAACTATAGCTATTTCGGAAAATTGCCATTCAAACTATAGCTATCTAGGAAAATTGCCATTCAAACTATAGCTATCTAGTAAAATTGCCATTCAAACTATAGCTATCTAGGAAAATTGCCATTCAGTCTATAGCTATCTAGGAAAATTGTCATTCAGTCTATAGCAATCTAGGATAATTGTCATTCAGTCTTTAGCTATCTAGGAAAATTGCCATCAAACTATAGCTATCTAGTAAAATTGCCATTCAAACTATAGCTATCTAGTAAAATTGCCATTCAAACTATAGCTATCTAGGAAAATTGCCATTCAAACTATAGCTATCTAAGAAAATTGTCATTCAGTCTATAGCTATCTAGGAAAATTGTCATTGAGTCTTTAACTATCTAGGAAAATTGCCATTCAAACTATAGCTATTTCGGAAAATTGCCATTCAAACTATAGCTATCTAGGAAAATTGCCATTCAAACTATAGCTATTTCGGAAAATTGCCATTCAAACTATAGCTATCTAGGAAAATTGCCATTCAGTCTATAGCTATCTAGGAAAATTTCCATCAAACTATAGCTATCTCGGAAAATTGCCATTCAAACTATAGCTATCTAGTAAAATTGCCATTCAAACTATAGCTATCTAGGAAAATTTCCATCAAACTATAGCTATCTAGGAAAATTTCCATCAAACTATAGCTATCTAGGAAAATTGCCATTCAAACTATAGCTATCTAGGAAAATTGCCATTTAGTCTATAGCTATCTAGGAAAATTGCCATTCAAACTATAGCTATCTCGGAAAATTGCCATTCAGTCTATAGCTATCTAGGACAATAGCCATTCAAACTATAGCTATCTAGGAAAATGTCCATCAAACAATAGCTATCTAGGAAAATTGTCATTCAGTCTATAGCTATCTAGGAAAATTGTCATTCAGTCTATAGCTATCTAGGACAATAGCCATTCAAACTATAGCTATCTAGGAAAATGTCCATCAAACAATAGCTATCTAGGAAAATTGTCATTCAGTCTATAGCTATCTAGGAAAATTGCCATTCAAACTATAGCTATCTAGGAAAATGTCCATCAAACAATAGCTATCTAGGAAAATTGCCATTCAAACTATAGCTATCTAGGAAAATTGTCATTCAGTCTATAGCTATCTAGGAAAATTGCCATTCAGTCTATAGCTATCTAGGAAAATTGTCATTCAGTCTATAGCTATCTAGGAAAATTGTCATTCAGTCTATAGCTATCTAGGAAAATTGCCATTCAGTCTATAGCTATCTAGGACAATTGTCATTCAGTCTATAGCTATCTCGGAAAATTGCCATTCAAACTATAGCTATCTAGGAAAATTGTCATTCAGTCTATAGCTATCTCGGAAAATTGCCATTCAAACTATAGCTATCTAGGAAAATTGCCATTCAAACAATAGCTATCTAGGAAAATTGCCATTCAAACTATAGCTATCTAGGAAAATTTCCATCAAACAATAGCTATCTAGGAAAATTGCCATTCAAACTATAGCTATCTAGGAAAATTGTCATTCAGTCTATAGCTATCTAGGAAAATTGCCATTCAGTCTATAGCTATCTAGGAAAATTGTCATTCAGTCTATAGCTATCTAGGAAAATTGTCATTCAGTCTATAGCTATCTAGGAAAATTGCCATTCAGTCTATAGCTATCTAGGAAAATTGTCATTCAGTCTATAGCTATCTCGGAAAATTGCCATTCAAACTATAGCTATCTAGGAAAATTGTCATTCAGTCTATAGCTATCTAGGAAAACTGCCATTCAAACTATAGCTATCTAGGAAAATTGTCATTCAGTCTATAGCTATCTAGGAAAACTGCCATTCAAACTATAGCTATCTAAGAAAATTGCCATTCAGTCTATAGCTATCTAGGAAAATTGTCATTCAGTCTATAGCTATCTAGGAAAATTGTCATTCAGTCTATAGCTATCTCGGAAAACTGCCATTCAAACTATAGCTATCTAGGAAAATTGTCATTCAGTCTATAGCTATCTAGGAAAATTGTCATTCAGTCTATAGCTATCTAGGACAATAGCCATTCAAACTATAGCTATCTAGGAAAATGTCCATCAAACAATAGCTATCTAGGAAAATTGTCATTCAGTCTATAGCTATCTAGGAAAATTGCCATTCAAACTATAGCTATCTAGGAAAATGTCCATCAAACAATAGCTATCTAGGAAAATTGCCCTTCAAACTATAGCTATCTAGGAAAATTGTCATTCAGTCTATAGCTATCTAGGAAAATTGCCATTCAGTCTATAGCTATCTAGGAAAATTGTCATTCAGTCTATAGCTATCTAGGAAAATTGTCATTCAGTCTATAGCTGTCTAGGAAAATTGCCATTCAGTCTATAGCTATCTAGGAAAATTGTCATTCAGTCTATAGCAATCTAGGAAAATTGTCATTCAGTCTATAGCAATCTAGGATAATTGTCATTCAAACTATAGCTATCTAGGACAATTGTCATTCAGTCTATAGCTATCTAGGAAAATTGCCATTCAGTCTATAGCTATCTAGGAAAATTGTCATTCAGTCTATAGCTATCTAGGAAAATTGTCATTCAGTCTATAGCTATCTAGGAAAATTGCCATTCAGTCTATAGCTATCTAGGACAATTGCAATCAAACTATAACAATCTAGGATAATTGTCATTCAGTCTATAGCTATCTAGGACAATTGCAATCAAACTATAGCTATCTAGGAAAATTGTCATTCAGTCTATAGCAATCTAGGATAATTGTCATTCAGTCTTTAGCTATCTAGGAAAATTGCCATCAAACTATAGCTTTCTAGTAAAATTGCCATTCAAACTATAGCTTTCTAGTAAAATTGTCATTCAGTCTATAGCTATCTAGGAAAATTGCCATCAAACTATAACAATCTAGGATAATTGTCATTCAGTCTATAGCTATTTCGGAAAATTGCCATTCAAACTATAGCTATCTAGGAAAATTGCCATTCAAACTATAGCTATCTCGGAAAATTGCCATTCAAACTATAGCTATCTAGTAAAATTGCCATTCAAACTATAGCTATCTAGTAAAATTGCCATTCAAACTATAGCTATCTAGGAAAATTGCCATTCAAACTATAGCTATCTAAGAAAATTGTCATTCAGTCTATAGCTATCTAGGAAAATTGTCATTGAGTCTTTAACTATCTAGGAAAATTGCCATTCAAACTATAGCTATTTCGGAAAATTGCCATTCAAACTATAGCTATCTAGTAAAATTGCCATTCAAACTATAGCTATCTAGGAAAATTGTCATTCAAACTATAGCTATCTAGGAAAATTGTCATTCAGTCTATAGCTATCTAGGAAAATTGCCATTCAGTCTATAGCAATCTAGGAAAATTGTCATTCAGTCTATAGCTATCTAGGAAAATTGCCATTCAGTCTATAGCTATCTAGGAAAATTGTCATTCAGTCTATAGCTATCTAGGAAAATTGCCATTCAGTCTATAGCTATCTAGGAAAATTGTCATTCAGTCTATAGCTATCTAGGAAAATTGTCATTCAGTCTATAGCAATCTAGGAAAATTGCCATTCAGTCTATAGCTATCTAGGAAAATTGTCATTCAGTCTATAGCTATCTAGGAAAATTGTCATTCAGTCTATAGCAATCTAGGAAAATTGTCATTCAGTCTATAGCTATCTAGGAAAATTGTCATTCAGTCTATAGCAATCTAGGAAAATTGTCATTCAGTCTATAGCAATCTAGGAAAATTGTCATTCAGTCTATAGCTATCTAGGAACATAGACAACTGGAACAATGGGTTTCTGGGACATTTCCCACCAGACAATTGTCATCTGGACGATTGCCATCAAGGCAATAGGTATCTATGACAATTCCCATCGATAAAAATGGCTATGTAAGACCATTACCAATTGTTCCGGTGGGAATGATTTAGGTGGCAATTATACCAGTGGCAATTTATATCTTGCTCCCAAACTTTCAAATGCACTTTCAGTTATCTAACGCTAAGTAAATCACAACGGCAGTGACAAGAATATGACACAGGCTGAGATCTGATACCTTAATGTTCTTTTTTAATGATAATTTAGAGTTAATCCAGTTGTTTTTTGTATTTTACTTTTTGTAATACAAAACTTTTTCTGATACAGATGAGGAACGAATCTCCAATTGTTGATGAATACTGTTGTTCTTTCTGAACTAAATATGACCCCCCTCCCCCCGCAAAATATTGCACATCTGCATATTAAATGGTTTGTTAGGCAGCCAGTAGATTTTTTTTCTTTTTTTTTCTTTATGAACTCAATACACTTTTGATGTGAATTTAACAATATAAGATATATATGTATGCTTGGAATTGTATACTGAATGTTATTAAGGCTTAAACAAATATTGATTTTATTTTCTGTACATTTTACTCATGTTCTTTTTAATGTGACCATGAATTTAATCATTAGTACTGGTAGAAAAAGCAAAATGCTTTCAATTACAAATAAAAATGTGTTAAGCATTTGTCATAACTTTCAAAACAGTAATTCATGTTCAGGCTAGGTTTGAGATCAGGATAGGGTTAAGATATAGGTAAAGATGAGAATTGGGGTTGGTGTTCAGGAAAGGTTTAGAATTGAGGTTAGCTTGGGTTGGTGTTCAGGGAGGTTTAGAATTGAGGTTTAGCTTGGGTTAGTGTTCAGAGAAGGGATGGAATTGAGGTTTAGCTTGGGTTTGTGTTCAGGGAAGGGTTAGAATTGAGGTTAACTTGGGTTGGTGTTCAGGGAGGTTTAGAATTGAGGTTTAGCTTGGGTTAGTGTTCATAAAAAGGATTGGAATTGAGGTTTAGCTTGGGTTTGTGTTCAGGGAAGGGTAAGAATTGAGGTTTAGCTTGGGTTTGTGTTCAGAGAAGGGTTAGAATTGAGGTTTAGCTTGGGTTAGTGTTCAGAGAAGGTTTAGAATTGAGGTTAGCTTGAGTTTGTGTTCAGAGAAGGGTTTGAATTGAGGTTTAGCTTGGGTTAGTGTTCAGAGAAGGGTTGGAATTGAGGTTTAGCTTGGGTTTGTGATCAGAGAAGGTTTAGAATTGAGGTTAGCTTGGGTTGGTATTCAGAGAAGGGTTGGAATTGAGGTTTAGCTTGGGTTTGTGTTCAGGGAAGGTTTAGAATTGAGGTTTAGCTTGGGTTAGTGTTCAGAGAAGGTTTAGAATTGTGGTTTAACTTGGGTTGGTATTCAGAGAAGGGTTGGAATTGAGGTTTAGCTTGGGTTGGTATTCAGGGAGGTTTATAATTGAGGTTTAGCTTGGGTTAGTGTTCAGAGAAGGGTTGGAATTGAGGTTAAGCTTGGGTTTGTGTTCAGGGAAGGGTTAGAATTGAGGTTTAGCTTGGGATGGTATTCAGGAAAGTATTAGAATTGAGAAAAAGATTGATTTTGGTTTGAGATCAGGGTAAGGTTAGTGATAGATGTTAAGGTGAGAATTGGGGTTAGTGTTCAGGCAAGGTTAGCATTGAGGTTTGACTTGGGGTTAGTGTCCAGAGAAGGGTTACAATTTAGGTTTTGCTTGGGGTTAGTGTCCAGAGAAGGGTTACAATTGAGGTTTTGCTTGGGGTTAGTGTCCAGAGAAGGGTTACAATTTAGGTTTTGCTTGGGGTTAGTGTCCAGAGATGCGTTACAATTGAGGTTTTGCTTGGGGTTAGTGTCAAGAGTATGTTAGATTTGAGGTTTTGCTTGGGGTTGGTGTCAAGAGAATGTTAGAATTGAGGTTTAGCTTGGGTTTAGTGTTCAGGGAATGTTAGAATTGAAGGTTTACTTGGGTTAGTGTTCAGGAAGGCTTAGAATTGAGGTTAAGGGTGGGATTATAGAGTTTTGGAATTGGATGAGAGATTTTGGTAGGGTAAGGGTTAGGATTTGGTTATGTTTAGAGTTTGGGTTAAAAAAAAACATGATTTCATTACAAGCAATAGTTAGGGATGGTTAGGTTTATCATTAGAGTTGTAGCAGGTTTTGATTAAAATAATTTTGGATGGGTTTAAGATTAAGACAAAGGTTCAGATTAGGTAGGTAGGATTGAGGGTTAAGGGTTTGGGTTTGTTATATACTATGAGGGATTAGCGCTTATGTTCAAAATTATAAAACACTTTGTATATAAAAGTTTGTGTTTAACCCAGACATGAATAGAACACATGGAAATGATGTAAGTTTCATATCATACACTAATTATGTTATTTTGTGTATTTTTGTTAACACTGTGCTGCAATCGGCATGCTTTTCCATTTTTCCCAGCCTCCATTTGTATAAACTAAACACATTAGTACAGCTTCTGAATCCATTTGAAACTAGCCTACAAATAATAATGTCTGATTTTCTTACAATTAAGTTATCAATGGAAAATAATATATAGGGTCATCAAAACGTTTTTTCCTAGTCATTATATATATATATGTTATTCATTTTGGGGTCATTGTTACCTTTTGGTTAGGTCAACTAAGGGGATTTTTTTTCACTAGGTTCAAGATTTGTAAAATGACACCATCAAAGTGGAGATTCAGGAATATTATGGATGGTTGACTTACCGCCCTCTTTTTATGAAATATTAAAAATAACAAGACCCCTAGATCTGCCTCTAATTCAATGCTTTAATTCATAAGAATTGAGATTTTGAGGGTCCTCTGTACCTTTGAAAACAAAATGCAAGTTTATTTAACAGATGGAGAAACGTTAATAAGGGTTTTGCTTCAGATGGATTATAATAGTAATGCATGTGGTAGATAGTCATCTGCAAGTTAACATAATTTATGCAAATTTATGCAAGTGAAATATTAAGCATGTATTGTATATCTAAGCAGCATTTGAAAATGAAAATTGCAAAAATGAATTAATTACTTTTATGTTTATGCAAATGAATGATTTTTTTCACCAGCACTGTGATATTTAAACATCATATGACTGTTTTATTTTTATTTTTTGTGTTCTTTAATTTCATGTATCATTTTTTTTCCTTATTTTGCATGAGGATTAATATTTCAAATTCCTTCAAAAGTTAATTGAGAATATTTGACTTTGCATATCTTTGCAAATTTACAATGAAATTATGTTTTGTGCAAGTGTATCAATAATTAATGCATGAGAAATACAATCATAATACTGCATCCCACATATTATGAGATCTATGGAAAAAAAATTATCAATGATATGTTTGTCTTGTTTTGAAGAAAATGCTGCAGTTAGATGATACAGTAGCCGTGCTTATATAGTTACTGAATAATATGTGACACAAAGATGTTGTTATGGTTTTTAAAAATTTATCAAAGTTAATTGTTATTTATTTATTGTGTATTGGCAAGACTTTTGCTGAATTGGTTTTCTGAGGTGTTGAATTATTTTAATCCAATTCAAGGGCATAAGTTTATGAGCTGGAGCAATTCCTAATAAATTCAACTAGTAAGTTTTTAAAAACTCATATCCTGTTTTAAGTATTTTTTTGGTGTTTTGAATCTTTTATCTTAGTCAAGGTGAAGGTCAAGGTCATTACTTTAAAGGATGTAAATTAAGTATTGATCAAGGTAAAGTTTAAAAGTCTTTTAAAATCATGGTCAAGGTGTTTACTTAATGCATGATCAGAAATAGGTCAAGATTATTCTAGGGTCAAGGTGTTTACTGAATGCATGGTCAGAAACAGGTCAAGGTTATTCCAGGGTCAAGGTGTTTACTGAATGCATGATCAGAAATCCAGGTCAAGATTATTCCAGGGTCAAGGTGTTTACTGAATGCATGGTCAGAAACAGGTCAAGGTTATTCCAGGGTCAAGGTGTTTACTGAATGCATGGTCAGAAATAGGTCAAGGTTATTCCAGGGTCAAGGTGTTTACTGAATGCATGATCAGAAATCCAGGTCAAGATTATTCCAGGGTCAAGGTCATGTCAATTTTTCATATTTTTTTGCAAGGTGAATTGATACAGATTTGCATGGGTCTTTTATTGTTTTTTTATTCTGATCTTCATTTGCATGAATGGAACTGGATATTTGATAATTGATAAACTCCTTGTTGTGTTAGTTAATTTTGTAAAATGGAAAGTACAAATAATTGACAAATTAGTTTTTGATAATTTTTTTTATTTAATTCAAAGCACATTTTATGTCTGCCCTCTCAACTTTGCACTCTCCCTCAGTGTTTCTGCTGCTTGTTTTGGACTGTCATTTACAAACTTTGTCCTTGTTTTGCAGTCAATAATTTTGTTTAATGTAAAAAAATTGTGTATAAAATACACAGATAGCGCTTTTTCACCCTTAAGGCGCGTTCACACGGTGCAATTTGTTGCATACAACACGTTGCATGCCACAAATTGCACAAAGGATGTTGTATGCAATTCGCCGTTCACACGTTGCAACAGTTGCATACAATTTGTAATCTCGCGAGACTTCCATATAGATGCACGTACGTCGTTGCATAGCAACAAATTGTTCTAGGTTCACAATGGCGTTTGTTGATAGCGACAGTGACGACGCTTTGCTCGAAATGGTCACAATTGGCTTAATTGCCGATCTTCCCAAAGAAAAGTCGGAAAGATCGTTTTGGGTGCGCCCATGGATATGCAGGAGGGGTGAATTGGGAGCCTACCATGCATTGATGCGTGAACTAGAGGCCGAGGACCCAAATGGATTTTTTAACTTTCTCAGGATGGACCGAACAAATTTCGATATTTTGTTGGAGCGTATAACTCCACGTATATCAAAGACTGACACGCCGATGAGGAATGCCCTTCCTGCTGGCGAGAAATTGGCGATAACACTACGATATTTGGCCTCAGGTGCGTATCTCTAATTTTTTATACAGCGTCCAACGTAGCCCTCATCAGCTGATGATTGTTAGTAAACAATTGCAAGATTCTAAAAATAGCACAAGCTCTCGGCTTCACGTTTAATAGTTAATCAGATATTGAACAACAGAGTAAGGAGCTTTGTGAGGCTCCCGATGGGTGCAACTGCAATGCGAGCATACGGCATGATGATGCCTTAAAATAAGAGTGAATGATATTTAGAAGACCTTAAAGTAAATGAATATTAACTAACATTGCACACGATGATAGGAAATCTTATAGTTCTTCGCTTTGCTTCATACCATAAATAATTAATGAGAAAACAGCAACTATTTGGCTAGATTTAATATTGAAGCGTCCATAAAATGCTTTCAACTTACTTATTTTCTTGAAAATAATTAATTTTGTTTTATTTGCAAACAATAGGAGACAGTTACAAGAGTCTGGAGTTTCTATATCGAGTCCCAAAGAATACAATAAGCTTGTTTATCCCAGACGTGTGCATGGCAATCTACAACACCTTAAAGGAAGATTACATGAAGGTAAGTGCATGGGCTTGGAAAATGTCACAAAAATTTTGTTTTAAGGCTGCATAAGAAAAGTAAATGTTTCCCGGTCACCTTTTTTTTAAAATGATGAGGGAGGGAGGATTTTATTTTTACTTTTTATTCACACATGGTGCGCAAAGGCCTGAAAAAGGCCTGGAATTTGAAGAACTGCCTTAAAAAGACCTGGAATTTGAAGAACTGCCTTAAAAAGACCTTAAAAATTGACACAAAGCCTTGAAAAGGCCTTAAATTTAGCAAAAGTGTTTTTCAAACTGTGAAATAAGTTCACTTGAATTCTTAAATATTATCGTGTCCACCTCAGTGAAGATAACAATTTTAACATTCAGGTTTCATTAGTTGAATTTAAATGTTTTGAAATTCCATCTCTCGAACAGTGCCACAAGTTAATTACGAAGATGCATTTTCTCTTTAATAAACACCCTGTTATTCAGTGACAATAAAGCCTTAATTTTGGCTTTTGAAGCCTTAAAAAGGCCCTAAAAAGGCCTTAAATTTTATATGGTGTTGACTGTACTCACCATGTCACAATAAAAGTGACAAAGGATGTACACATTTTATTTTTTCCTTCAGAACCCAGTGGAATTACACTACAATTTGTCATATTCATTAGATTAAGAAATACAACTTGGTGTTAACACAATCTTTAAAAAATATAACTTGGTATGACCAAAATTTAATTGACAGACCAAATGTCAAAAATGCAGTTGTAGTTTTTACACAGAAATGGACTCAAAATCTGTCAATTCAGTTTGTCTTTATAGTTTATTGGAAGATTTCTGGGAAGATTTAAATTAAGAAATCTTAAGAAAACATGTCAAATTAGTTATCACATCCTTCAAAAATTGGGTTAACCAATATTGGCGGGGAAAATTCAAAAAGATTTTGTGTAGTTACGATAAAATGATATGACGCGCACTAAAAAAACAAAACAAATTTCCATAAATAATAATGAGAAATAATGACATAAATCATCATTCAAATATAGACAATAATTTATTATAATTAGGAATATATAAAACAATAACATAATAGGTAACAAAACAAAAAATATTACATAAAACAAAGTTTTATAAATCATTTCAGTCAGGCATGTCACTTTAAAGGGGCAGTAGCACGTTTTTTGATAATTTTATATTTTTAAATTTTCACTGATAATTGTATGTTAATGCTAAATGTATTATTATGACAGTGTAAAAAATCTCAAAGTACATTTGCAAAATTAACAGAGGTAAGTGTATACAACATCAACATATGGCTGTATGGACAGAGTGGGTAAGTATTCTATGAGAGCTTCATTCAATGCCTAGTATCATTGGCAACTGGTTCCATTTCCTGATAAATACTTCAAATCTGTTATTTTTCCTAGAAATAAATTTTTCAATTGAACATGTCATTTTTAGATATTTTAGAAACTCCTCAGAAGAGAGTACATGTTGTCTTATACTTGAGACATAGATAAATAAAGTAGTTCTCTCTTTGTATAAATAATTCTGAAAATGAATTTATATTGAAAATCAAGTAGCTTAAAATCATTGGTACATTGTCTGTAAAATCTAAAGACATCCTTCCAATTTATGTTTTGTTGAAAGATATTGTTCCAAAACTCTAGTACCTTTGGAACAGTTTTGTTACAAATCAGTTTATCATAAAATACCCTTGAGCCTTTACTATCAGAGATCATATCATAATGGACAATATTATTAGTTAGATGATTTAAACATATAATTCTGTTTTCTAATTGCTGTTTCCAAATCTCTGGAATGTTGTTTAACAAATGTTGATAATCTAGAAATGTTCCTTTTATTTTGAACCTCTGTTTAACAAAAACAAAGTTGTGAAACCCCTCTTCAGAAAAGATATCTCTAATAAAATGTATACTGTGATCATACCAGTTCTTTATGATGTATGAAGATTTAAAGAAATGATTTAGCCAAAGTGGCTGGGCTAAGATTTGGTCTACATCCTCACTGTCAAAGCTGTGTTTTTTTATAAAATGTTTGCCAAGCCAATAAAACATCTCTCCAATAGGGATTATCTTTGTCTGATAAACAATCAAATGCATTAGAACCTAGTGAATATAATTGACCTAATGGAAAGATATTAATGAAGCTTGAGTTTTTCTTCAAATGACATTTCAATGAGGATAATTTCAAAGCATTGATAAAGCATTCTATGTCAATCATTCTTAGACCTCCATATTCATATGTTCTACTGATATTTGATCTTTTAATCTTATCATTTTTGTCATTCCAAAGAAACTTATATATTATCTTATTGAGTTCATCAATGAATGATTTTGGGGGGTTAGGGAGAGCAGAGAAAATATGTACTAAGGATGAGATAGCAAGGGTTTTAATAACAGTGATTTTCCCAATAAGAGTCAATTTTCTTCTTCGCCAACTAGCCAGTAATCTATTTATGTGTTCTAGGCGTTTTCTGGTGTTGATTACCCATAAGTCTTTAAGAGAAGCATTTAGAGTTATTCCTAATATTTCAAAGTCCCCACTGTGCCAGTCTAAATACAAGTCATTAGCTAGAGTGATATTACTACCAATCATTGAACCAATCCATATAGCTTTTGTTTTGTTTACATTCATTTTTAGCCCTGACATTTTATAGAATTTGTTGAGTGTTTTTATTGCAGCATTGAGGCTTTTTTCAGATCCATCTAGATAAAGCTGTGTATCATCAGCATATTGGCCAAGTTTGTGCTCATTGTCATTAAGTCTTATGCCCTTAATATCAGAATTAGAAATATTAGTAATTATGATAAGATCTCACTTTAAAAGTTAATAGATGAACATACATATATGTACAATTTGTTTAAAATAAGAATTTTTTATTAATAAATATGCAAAAAAGATTAAAATCCCTTCATTAAGAAAATTGCTTATAGTGAAAATGACATTATGTGAACAATTGATTTATTAAAAGAGATTTATATTTCTCAAAATAAAAACACAATTTAAAAAACAATTTATTAACTTATCAGCATAAATTAATAATTCATTATGCTAACTTAATGATATCTGTAAATTGCCAAATAGCTAAGTTAAAAAAGTCAGCTCAGAATCATGTATCAATTTTCTTCATTATACTCAAACATAAGTTGCTGAATTTTAAACTTCAGTTCACGCCTTTTGCGAGGATCACTTATGTTTAAAAGTTCGCTGGCAATATATTTTCCAAAGAGGACCTCGTTGGACGATTCCCTTTGCTCCCTCCTCTGTTCAATGCCCTTAAGTGTACTCATCAACCGTTCCTGAACAGAGCAGGGAACATTTCTTTTTCTCTTATGAACTGGTGATGAGATGTTTGGCAAGGTGTCCCCTTCTGCCGGCTCTGTAGCAGTATCTGTAGTATCTGTATTAGTAGGTCCAGTTGAGGTTGAAGGAGTTGCTGCGTCTTCTGACACTGTTTCTTCCTGTAAAAAATAATTTATTTGTATTGTAGGTACCACAGACACCAGAAGAATGGAACGTCATCATTGATGATTTTCAAGACAAGTGGCAGTTTCCCCATTGCATTGGAGCCATGGATGGCAAGCACATTTCAATCAGGGCTCCGAAAAGATCTGGATCCACTTTTTTTAATTACAAAAATTTCTTTAGCATTGTTTTACTTGCCTTAGTTGACGCAAATTATAAGTTCATTTATGTTGATGTTGGTTCGAATGGACGGGCGAGTGATGCCGGAATTTTTGCCAATTCATCCCTATATCATGCCCTTGAGTCCAACACACTGAATATTCCTCAATCCTCACCCTTAGATGGTAGATTTGAGCCAGTCCCTAATGTGATTGTTGGGGATGATGCATTCCCACTCAAGCATTATTTGTTGAAACCATATCCTTTTAGGGATGTTAGTAATGAAAAGAAAATCTTTAATTACAGGCTATCTAGGGCCAGAAGGGTTTCTGAAAATGCTTTTGGTATTCTAACAAACAGGTTTGGTGTGTTTCAGAGAAGCTTGAATGTGGAGAAGGAGACTGGGAAGATGGTAGTGTTAGCATGTGTGGCACTGCATAACTTCCTTCGCACAAGATGTGATGCGAAGTACAGCAGTGCCCACACAGAGGGTGTAGACTCTAGACAGGGGGGTACCTTTGCTCAGCAAGGTGGCAATAGAAGCACGCAGTCTGCAAGAGACATCAGGGATGAATTTGCAGACTACTTCATCACTAATGGGCAAGTTGATTGGCAATGGGATCAGGTGTTCTAGTCAATGATCTTGTCCATTACTGATGAGGTCATCTTCCTGACCAAAGGTATCAACCAAAAATGTTGAATAAGTAATGACTTTTTCATAGTCCAAGTGAATATTACAAAACAATTTGCTTCTGTAATGATAATTATAAACTTCTAAAGTTAATATTGAAGTTTCTCATATATTTCAGATGTATGCTACAGTAACTGGAAGTTTTTAGTAATTTAATAAATAATCCCTTTAAAAAAACATACCATGTTACTGATGCTTGGCTTTTGTGTGACCTGATTGCGTAGAAATGGGTCGAGCAGGGCGAACCACTCCCATGTGGACTTGTACAGGTCCTCTCGCCCTGCCCCGCTCTTGCTCGACTGCACCTCTTTCCGCAGCTCCTTGGAGTAATAGGTTCGCAATGCAGATATCTTCATTGGAACTTGTTCAGCTTAAACATAAAGACATTGATTTGAAATATTGAATTAAAATTCAGAAACAGAATCATTAAGCCTAATAACTTAGTCAAGTTGTTGTAAAGTTGGTTTTTTTTAATGAAATTATAGCCTTCTTAAAAGGTTTCTATCCGAAACAAGCTGTATAACATATTTTATTATGTCAATAATTATTCCACAATCATTGTCTAACTTATATCCTTCAAAAGACCATCCTGACCATCCTGATTTTATATCACATCCATGATATTAGATACATTGAGCAAGACTAGTCTTCCTTGACTATAAGTACCATGATGCATATTAAGAAATATCTTGTAATTGTACATTGTATTGTGATTTAATTATCAAGACAATATATTGAATTTGAAAATTTTGTTTTCTTTGGTTCAAAATAACAATTCATAATCATGTATTTAATTATAATGAGTTTCAATAACTTTCACTTAAATTTCACACTGTCTATTTGAAATGGAAAATGTAAAGCAAAAAGTATTTAAATATCACTTGCATTATACTTAATATTAAGAAATATGTATAAATAATTGCTTCGCATACTTGTTGTAATGTATATTTGTTAATGTATAATGCTACTATATGGAAACGTATAATTTGTACACACATTTGTAAAATATATTCATTTTGAAATAAATTATTAAATTAAATATGCAGATCTCACTATTTAAAAAATTACAACATAATGTAAAAAAGAATGATAAACACCAGTAATTTACAAGAATGACTCATTTCTCATGACAGCTCTATTTAAGTTTGTCAATAAATTACATTGGCATTTGAAATCAGATAGATCTTTATGGAATGTTGTATTAAACTTAAAGCATGTAAATAATACATTGTCTTCATTTCATGCTGAAAATAAAAACTTTATAAATGTATTATAAATGTATTATATCCTTTTTTATATACAGTACTGTATTGATGTAATTTGTGTAAGGCTGGTCTGTATTCATTTTAAGAGCGCTTCATTGTGTTCAAAACTGTATATAATGATGCTATGATATATTTGATTAATTGTATACAAATGAATGTCGCCAGAATATAAATGAATAAATATCCTATAAACGAACATTTTTGATTGTTATAAATACTTTAAATTTTGATCGAATGAATGAATCTATTTGACTTCCAAACAAACAATATAATATGAAATTTGTCCCAGCCATCGTGAGCCTCACGCAAATGAAGGTCAATGAATGAATGTAAACAAAGGCATGTGCGAGTTATTTTGCTCTATAAGTAAACAAAAAAGGAACACGACAACACAAAATGGCATGGTTTCCTGTTTCCTTGAAACATATTGTCGAAATACATGAAAATAATCATAAAATAAGCATATATTTTTGCATTTTAAACAAAAACAGCTGATCGACGAAGTACAGTCGAGATCCGAGTCTGTCAACGATTACATCGGCTCGATTTCGCTGATTCTACACTTGTCACCTCAAAGTTAAACTACAATTACAACGTGTCTGATATCTGATTCATTTTCTAAATGTGAAAACATTATCTTTCATTTAGTAAACAAATTATCACCTGAAAACCTTCGCACACAAACAGGGTAACAATCGTAACACTCACCTGTCATGCTGTCATCCATCAAAGCGGCGATGGACGTATATGCAGCCTGCCTGTGGTCCCTCCGAGAGTAGAACGAACTGCCAACATTCCACAGGCAATCATGGGAATGGTAATATCCAATAAACCTCTCAGTTTGCGACCTTGACAGTTCAACCTTTTTCGAGTTAGATCTTGCCGGCGTCGCCATATTGTTGTCGACTTCAAAAGGAACGCCGCATAGTGGAGAAAACGTCACGTGACAAGTTTGCGCGTTTTGATTGGCTACGTTCATGCAACTTGTTGGATGAAAATAGAGCAAGTCCTATTCCTTGCAACTCGGTTCCAACACGTTGTATGCAACAAAAATTGGACAGACTCAGGGGTTCACACGATAAAATTTGTTGTAAGCCACAAGTTTTATGCAACAAATTGCACCGTGTGAACGCGCCTTTACAGAACCATATAAAGAGCCTGGTTTCAGGCCTGTTTGTTTAACATGTTTAATATATATATAAATATATTTATATATTTATATATATCAGTTGAAACAAGATTTATTTTATTTCTTCACATTATATCAATTGAGACTAAATGTATTTTATAATAAGACTGCAAGGCAAGTTTCCATTCTCTGTCCTTGCTATTTTTAATCATATTCATCATCAATGTTAACTGACTCATATACCCATTACCAGTTCTAACCCTCATATACCATCTACAATAAACCCAATTTGAATTTATTCCAAGTTTGTGAAAAAGTGATTTGTCTAATTTATGATAATTAAATTAAATTAAATTATAGTATTCAAATACCATATTCAAATTTATAAAATCATGTAAAACTGTAAAGCAATACTTACTTAAATAATATAATGCAAAACAAATTTTATATTTAATTCTATCATTATATCACACTTTAATTATATCATGTGTATTGTTGGAGCTATGACTTGTATGTATGCATGTAATTTAGCAAATATTTCAATTCACATCATATTTCCATCTTCTAACATACACATGACATATAACACTGTATGACTTCTGTGATTGTATGACAATGTGTATATGGGAAAATATGTGAGTGTATGTATATAAGAATATGCTCTTTAAACAATGCTGAAGAATATTCAATTTTAATACAAAAATGAATACAATTGCATCTAGTTTCTTTTCACCAGTGTGCTTGTTTGTAAACATCTGATCATTTGAATGCATATGATTGTATGAATGCATATTTAGTTAATGATTTATTTGACAACTAGGTGCATACATCTGAAAATATGCATGATGAATACTTATGCCATAAAGAAAAAAATGAGTGCATATTTCTTGTTTATGCACACTTTTTAAGCTTTCAGTATGCATGAATTCAAATTCTTACAGAATCATACTAGCAAATAAAATGTATTTTGCATATCAAATTACTTAGATTATTGTATGAATACATAATCCATTATGATGACATTTGACACAAATATAAATCAATTCATCACCTTATGAGTGTAGTTTGTGCATCTGTATGTATGAATACCAAATTTTATGAAAGAATATTTACATACAAATACATTTACAATCGCGTTCTAATACACATTTTTGTATGAATGCATATTTCAAAATAAAAGCATACATTGAAATGAATGCATATTTCAAAACAAAAGCATACATTGAAATGAATGCATATTTCTATTGATATATGAATGCATAGTTTGTAATCATACTAACATTGTAAATATAAATAAAGATAAATATTCACATCACATTTACCGGTTTCCATCTATTGATATGAATGCATTTGATTTTTGTGTGATTGCATACTTGAATGAAAGCATCACATCAAATGCATATCTTCAAATTGATATCTATGTATGCATGCATTGAACATACAGATGCATTTATGCGTACAATAGTTTGTATGGTGAATGCATTACCCATAATACGCCAACAGGAGGAGTTTTATGAGGAACCAACGGCCTCCCCTAGTCAGAGTTTCAACGGGGGAGGGATTTTACAGCAGCTTCAGCGTGAGTTAACCCTGAGGAAAACAGCACATAGCGAAACCAGGACACATCACAACCAGGGTTAATTTCTGCTTATTTTTTGCAAGATGTTTTTCCACCAAGCAATCTAAACATTAACCCTATCAGGATTACAACAATGTCCTTATACAGGAAATTTAAAAAAAAATAAAAAATGAAATTTAAATTGCCTACTGGTACCATTCTTTTGAGCGAAGGTTTATGTCTCATTTGGTATGAAATTGTTTTTGGAAACAAGGCAAGAAATTGGAAATGTTTATTATTTGGGTTTTATCTATTATAGATATAGGGACATTTTGCTGGTGATAAGGGTCGTTTAATGAGCCAGGCCCTAAAAACCTGTTTCCATAATTTTTGGTCCAGACTGAAAATGCCTAGAAAGCTGAAGTCTTGAGTTCTGCAACTTGAGAATTGATATTGTAAATTTTGTGAGGTTCAAGGGAGAAATGACAGAACCGCATAATTATTTTTTACATAGTTATTGCCCTTGTTCCATGTTTTTGGACTCTGTTCTAAGTAGTCCAGTAGAAATCAACGTGAAATTTCTTTACCGGAAATTTAGTATTGCAAGCAAATCTTTTTCCTAAGACAATCTTTGGTGTTTTCAAATGAACCAATTTTCTCAGAAACTATTTAAGATAGGATAACCAAATTTGCCCTGCGTCTCCAGGGTATCAATACCTTGATGGAGTTAAAAAATGAGATAAATGCAATTACATATTACACAGTTACAGCCCATGTAGGGAAATATTTTGAGCTTTAATGAAAACTGATTTGGCGGGGGATGTTGATGATCATGTCCTCTTGTTTAGATTGCTTTTTTGGAATTTCATCAATTTCTCTTGCATAATACTTTTTGTTTTCTTTCATCTAGCTTATGTTTACTTTCTGGATTTATGGATCACTTTATATCCCAATTAATTCTATACAGTCTAACTTGTTAAATATTTCAGATACAATCTGAATATTAACTATTATCAATCTTTTGAACAAGATATGTTTGCAAAGGATCATTAAATAAATTTATTTTCTAAGGCAAATGATTTTATTCTAATTCTTCCAATTCCAATGGAATAAGTTTATATAAACAAGATAGTTATTAAAGGGGCATTGGCGGCCATTTTGGTTTGAACACTTTTATTCTTTTTTTGTGCAGCAAAAAGGAACCGCATGGCTAAACTTTACATTATATATTTGATATAATAATGCTTCATTTAGTTTAAATACATTGTCCTTCAATTGGTACCATTAAATACTTTCATTTACCTGACATCACCTTATATTCCCCCTTAAAATGTGCTACTGCACCTTAAGGCATATTTTGTTTGGCAAAAAAATCAGACAACTAACAGATACTTGTTTATCTACATGGATCTATATTAAATATTTTTGACAATGACTTTGTCATCACAAGGCAGAGGATAAATTTATTTTCTCATGAAACAAATGACTTACACCTTCTTTTTTTTTTTTGCATTGACAATGAATTTTTTTTATTGTTTTATTTAGATTTAGATTTATTTTTGTGTGTGTGTGCATTAAGAGAGTTTTTGATTATTTTGTAATAAAAACATCTGATTTTGTTTATGGTTTCTTTTTCTGGTACTCAATTTAAAAGGGGCTATGGATCAACCCACCCGTCGATATCACTAACCCCCTTTCACCCCCTAAAAATTTGCTAGAGAAATTTTAACATTATTGAGGATCCAAACCTTTTACTTATATCACCAAATTGAACAAGTTAAGAATAAGACAAGAGCCAGTTCCTAATCTCTACCTAGCTGTTTTTGTATCATCGAAAATATAGAAATAATATTATCAAATAATTTAAGGTTGAAGTGATACCTGCATTTTGATGTATTGGATTTGTTAAAAGTGAGAATGTACATTTCTACGCATGAAATTCAAATAATTATAATATGGTGTTGGTGCTTTTTTCTCTCATTGCACTTTTATGGTTTTTGCTAGCGTAAGTTAGGAAAACTACTTATTTATTTTCATGATTTGGAATGAATTTTGTCTTAAAGGTTGTGATGATTATTATTTTCATTATCATAATTTCCAAGCCATGGATAGGTTTTGTTGTATTGATATCCGGTCGTTTGATTTTTTGCATGACTGGTGTTTATGGCGCACAGATATTCTGTTTTTGAAAGCACTGTTGTGTTTGTAGAAAGTGTACTCATTTCAATTTTTGAATTTGCTTCTTTGCTGAATTAATATTTTTGAGCAATGCTGTCATAGGAATGATAAACTTTTCCCCCATAAAGCAACCAAAGTTGGTACCCAATTAGATATGAATTATAAACTTTAATTTTTTTATTGATAAAAGTGAATTACAATAAAACAATTAAACTGTGTTATAAAAGTGAATTTCAATAAAGCAGTTTAGCTGGGTACCCGGTAGAATAAGAATTTTCATTTAGCTTATTTACTTTACAAGACCTATATCATGTTTACCATGAAGCCTTTTACAAAGTACCTGATAGGATAAAAATTGGTGTTAAGGAAGAAAAGTTTAATACTCATAGCAAAACAAAACACTTTGTTTTAAAATGATTAAAAAATTTTAGAATAACATACAAAAATGTTTCATTATTTGATTATTCAGCTTCATTGAAATTATGTTATTAATAAGAGTCTATTGATAAATGTTTAATCAGCATTAAATAACCTATTATTTTATTAGTACATAATTTAAGGTTCTTTAGATACAGATTATCAATAGAAATATTTGACAGATTATATGAGCATACTCATGAACTAACATAATATTATAAATTTGAGCATCATAAATAATTTCATATTTTGGCCTTATTATTAAATTTTAAGTTTTATCTAATCTCAACCTTGCTTTTAGTGGAATCTGAAGCCTCTACCACAATATGCCAGGAAACTGAGCCAAATTCATGTCAAAACTAATATTCCATGAATTCCATGATTAAAACAATTCTTCCATATATCAGATCCAATATTCAGACATTATTCCTAATTTTTAGAAAGGACAATTGCCAATAAAAGTTAAAGAATTCTAAATTTTATAAATATTTCACCATACATGTATTAAAATGATCTTGAGAACAAAAGAAAACCAGTTTCTTTAGACCCTCAACCTCGATGTTTGAAGCAGTCATAGTACTAAGATAGTCTTTTTAGTACCATACATGAAAATCTGCCTATAACTATCTTAGTACTAATCGAGCTTTGGTCACAATCTTTGCCCTTGTTGGTTATATAAGATATATATCTTTTTGAGGGTTGAATCAACAGCCTGTAAAGATTTTCAAAAAATCAAATCAAATTTAACAGATTGTTGATACAAAATGTTAAGTCAATTTTTGCTGTTTTTAGCCCAATCAGATGATGAAGATGATGATGATGATACTGAGAACTACGAACTGCCGGTCGGCTCTCCAACTCCTGGTCAGTGGCTCATCAAAATAATCATCATCATACATAGATAGAGGTCATCACATCTTGCTACATCAGCGTATATGTCTCCACGTTATGCTACAACCTATCCCGATATCCTTCTCTGGTATTCAGTCGTATCGCTGACGGGTGGTTACTCAGCGCTATTCATAGCCTGTCTGTTTTCAGTCAAACTATTTCGAACTCCATACACTGTTGTCTAGTGATGTCGCAGGTGGAAATCTAAGAGAGCGCAATTTGGAGCTCAGCGGGAGCCTGCAATGAGAATAAGATTTATCATCTAATAGCACTGCCCTTGGTTAATTTGAATCACACGGTGAGCACGCGGAATGAAGCCAAGAAACCAGTTTGCCGCTATCGCTGAAAGGGCATCATTTGATTGGCTTGCTGTATATAGCGATACGGCAGAATACTACAAGAGGATATCAGGGGATAGGTTCTAGCATAACGCGGAGACATATACGCTGATGTAGCAGGATGAGGTCATAAGTGCATATTCAGTAACTGACTTGGATTGTTACCATAAATTCATTGACCTCTGGTGTACCTCTTGTATTAAAAGAAATATATTATTTGTTCTCATTTGTTATTTCTTTGGTTAAGCATTATTTAAGTTCTATCATATTTTGCATCTTTGCTATAGACATAAAGTGATGAATTTGTAAGCAAAATTCTTAATTAATTATCAAGGTCATATGAAAATGAATGTTGATACAAATATTTTAGATTAAAATTTAACGTAAATTGCAGTGAATGTTTTATTGATGTTGTCAATTACATGTGTAAATTACGCTATTAACATGTATTTGTTTGATCCAAAGAGGTGGCCCCATCACTCCCCCCGAGGCCTGGAGGGCGCAAACCCCCTAAGAAGGTGGAAGAACAGGTGCCCACAAGGCCCCCACGCCCCCCGAAACACACCTCTCAACCAGCCACTCAGGATGAAGATGAGTTGGTGGGTATCCTCGTGTTAGACAAGAATATACTGAGCAAAAGTAGTGAGGATTTTTAATTCATTCACTCTTTAAACCCCTTATTCATTCACTCTTTAAACCCCTTATTCATTCACTCGTGTATTCAGGTGTATGATGAACCAGAAGAAGAAGAGAAGAAGACGAAACGACCGAGGGAAAAAGTTGAATCACGACCGAGAGCCTCTTCCAGACAACTCCCTCCTGTCCCAAACCTTCCTTCTCCTAAGGTGGGTACCCGGTCTTTGGTGAATCCAGAGTCGGGATGTTAGGGTGTTCAACCTCCTCATCTCAGAAAAGTTCTTAAAATCATTAGACTTGGCTAACCTTTCTTAAATTGGCGAAGACCTGTTTTAAAAAATCCCAGGGACCGCCGCAGCAGGGGCACACAACTCTTCTTGCACAATAACACGTAACTGGAATCATATGATTGGTTGTTATTTGGATTCATACAATAACATGTAATGGTAATCATATGATTAGTTGTTATTTGGATTCATACAATAACATGTAACGGTAATCATATGATTGGTTGTTACTTGGATTCATACAATAACATGTAACTGGAATCATATGATTGGTTGTTATTTGGAGTTAAGATTTGAGTTATGATAAATCTTGGAAGCAGAAAGTGTGTCTTGATGACCAAAATTATTAGTTTCAAACATTTATTTTCTTCACCTTCCTTATATAAGAATAATTAGAGGTTGGGTGTGTAGGTTACATTTATGTATATAGACTTTCCCAAACCCACAACTCTATCAGACAAATGCTATTCTAAAGACTTAGGTTAACACTTGAGCAATACATTTCACTTTAAAGGGGAAGTAGCATGTTTTTAGGGGGAATATAAGGTGATGTCAGGAAAACGAAAATAAATGACTCCAATTGAAAGACAGTGTTTTTAAACTAAATGAAGCAGTATCAAATATATCAAATATATGATACATACAGAATCCTGCTACATCAGCGTATTATGTCTTAATGTTATTCTCCAACCTATCCCCTGATATCCTTCAACCATATTCAGCGGTATCGCTATATAAAATGATGCCCTTTCGTCTATAGCGGCAAACTGATTCCTGGGCTTTGATCCGCGTGCTTATCACATGATTCAAATTAACCAATGGGAGTGCTAGTAGATAATATATCTTAAATGCCGCTGCAGGCTCCTGCTAAGCTCCAAGATTTCCAGGAGAGGCATATATTGTTGGATGATTGGTTTGTTTTATGAGATTTTTCACACTATCAAGATAATAAACTCATCAGCAAAAGAAACTTATCATTTTTGAACTGTAAATATAGAAAAATATTTTATTTAAATATTGACAGTAACCATCGCAATAAAAGCACATTATCCCTATATTTGTGTATTTTAACTTGTTAAGAACAAATGTTGATGCATTATGGGGGGAAATGAAAAAAGGTGAAAATCAGGTGACTTTGCCATTGGTGCCAAGTCACGTGACACAAATGTCAAACAAGAGCTCATTATGGATCACGATCACCCCTGTAGAAAGAACACCTACATCCCATCAAAAGTCGGATCACAAAACTGTAAGAAGCATTTGAAAGTTGATTTTAGAGTGAAAAAATTATCAAAATGATTGTCTGTAATTTTTGTTTATGACCCCTTATCATTTAAAATGTTTTGAGCGCACTACAGATTATGTCAAATACTATTACTAAATAAATTTTCAAAAAACATGCTACTGCCCCTTTAAGAAATATGTATGGTTATCAATTAATTGATATATTAATATGTTTTATTTATGAATATATTTTAGGAAGAGCGTCAGCTACCACCTACACCAAAGAGTAAGTCAAGTAAGTAACTTTTATTTAATGGTGAGTTTGCTTCAAAGAGTAACGATTACCTGAGAAAAAACATGAGGTCATAATGATAATAATGTTCGATGACATCACAACACTAGTGACTGATAACAGTTTAATTTCATTTATACATCACAGTATTTCACTGTCAATCAATGTATTGATAAAAAATGTTAAATTATACCAACACTCAACCAGAAGCTCTCAATCTTTAGACCTTATCACTATAACAAGTTTACACTTGATTGGCAAAATAAAAAGAATTTCGCGAAAAATAACTGAAATGTTATTTGTTACTGATTCATTAAAATAATGGCTTATCAAATTAGAGTTTTGAAATGTAGCACCTATTTGCAGTGTTTACCTTTGTTACAGGTGCTAACAGGAAACCCAAACCACCACCAGTACAGCAACCCCCTCCACAGGTGAGCCAATTTAACACTTAACCTGCTGTGGTCCGCATAGGCTGATACAACATTATATTTTAATTTTTTACTTAGTTGAAATTTTACCCTTAGAAGACAAACAATAAATGTGTGCGACAAAGTTTTGTGAATAATGACAAAGTTAATATGTCCGAATTACAAATAAACAAGCTTTCTCGTGGCGTAAAAATTATAAGGATAACGTTTTCTGTTTTAAAGAGGTGACTAAATTAATGACATTGAAGGTATTTGCAATAACAAAACTATACTAACAAACAATACTAAGGACACAAGGGGCCACGTTGTCTTTTTCTCCAAAAGTAAAGGCCCTAGAAAGCCTAAACCTTGTACACAGAATCCTTATAATTCTGATTTTTAGATTTAGTGACCATGTGATCTCAATTAAGTTGTTGATGTATAGGCTGTTCATAGTTTCATATTATAATGTTTTGGCTGCCATGGTGTAATTTTGAGACCCCCGGAACCTCTGGGTTGAGAGTCCTACACTCTACCTGTTCAGCCAAAGAGATATCCCTCTAGCCAAAGCCAGGAGTAATGCTTATATCTCACCCTGTCACAATGGTTATCCTTGTTGTTTTCCAGCAAGAAGTCTATGAAGAAGTTGACCAGGGACCTGTTCAAAGTAAGAAAAAAAATCTTATTGTCAGTAGTTTTGAATCTTGAAAAACGTTTTGTCATGAAATCACTTTTCTAACATTAACATTTTAGTCCATCGGGACCTTCTTCAACAAAGCATCTTTCACTAAGCACTAAGGTGATCGTAAGTCACTAAGGTTGCTTTAGCGTGATGTTAAAGAAGTAGAGAAGATCAACCTTAGTTAAAAAGCCACTCCGTGAGTTGATTGGGGTCTTTAATCTTTATCAATAGTGTCATTTGATCGAGAAGTACCGACTTTTGCAGGTAAGTATCATTTTAGAGACAAAAGAGGTTGAGAAGTGACAATAGATTGTTCGTAGTCACAATTGTGATCGAAAACTGGACATTGACACGCGTCAATCAGTCAAACCTAATTTGGGACACTTATCCAAAGCCGTCAGAATAATAATTTTGAGTTGGAAATGTTTGAAAGGTTAAAAAACTAGTATCAATGTAAGCTGGACGTGTGATTTTGGCTTTTGCGGACAGGTTTTTAGATTTTCATCATAAACATTGATAATCATATATTTGCCATTTTTAGATGAATGTGTGCGATTTTTTTAATTCATATCAATAATTTGTATCAAAACAAAACAATACATGATTTAAATCACGGAGTGGCTTTTTAAGGTTGATTTATGAAAAACTAGATAGGCTTATGGCATGAGCTGTCGTCTGTCAAACTTTAAAAAATTCATAATTTGAAATCTGCTTCGAAATTTGCTGCACCCCCAAAGCTGTTGGATTAGTTAGTTGTTTGGTTTGAGGAATCTTCAATCTGGAGTTTCATTTTGTTGATTTGCTTTAACTTGTAGAAATGAATAAAAATTCACTGATATTTTGTGGCAATATTGTTTTAACTTCAGCAGTAATACTTAGAAGTATATAATTGCCAGTTTCTTGACATTTTGTATGTAGTTTATTTCAGTTTCAACATGGTAGAATGATCTATGACTGATGAGCTACAGAGCTCATTCTTTATGTTTCTAACAATTTCATTCATTTATACCTACTTTTATTTCACTTTTCAATAGTACTTTTTTTTTTAAATTGCAGTTTGAAATGACCACATCTTGCTATTTTTTTCTTTATTTGGTATCAATTAAGTGAAAATTTTCTTATCATTGATATTTATGTATGTGAAATTAACTTTATTGCATAAATCTTTTAAGGTGAATATACAAGTTTGACAAGTGAGAATTCTAAAAGTATAAACCCCTTCACTTCCTTATTTAATTCGTCTTTTGACCTTAATTGCTTTAAGCTTATTGGTATAAACATTCTACAGGAATCTGCTTAGTTCCGAGGAATAAAAGTTTAAAAATATTAACGCTATGGGAATCGAACGTGTTACTTCATTAGATATCCTTTTCACTGAGTCAGACGGCAGCCCAGTAAGTCGCATGTTCTGGCGTTAAAACAGCAAACCAATCACAAGCCGCCGACAAAATCCTTTGGTATCAAGTTAGGGGCAAGTAACTCCTGTTACCATGCTTTGAACATGATCGCCGCCAGTGGTGTTATAAGTGTGATGATGTGATTGGTCTGCTAACGACTGGGTTTCGGCTGCGCTTTACTGGTATTAAACATGAGAGATACAGGAGTGCGGTCAGACCTAGTGTAGAGGATTCAATATCTCCATGCAGTTAATATTTTTAATATTTTATTCCTCGGAACTAGGCTGATTTTTATCAGACTGAAAAAATCTATGGCATAAGGGTTAATGAGAAAAAATTTAAAACCATCTTTCTACTTTCATTGCTTATTCTGCTAAATCATGTTATTCCTGTGTGTGTGTGGAATCTGATTATTCTTATTATATTATTATGATCAATTATCATAATCATAACAACTCCAATACTTATACTTTTCAATGAATAAAGTTTCTTACACATTTGTGACCTAGACATTATATGGCACTTAAGCACATGTTTTGGATATTAAATTCATTTATTTAGTTAGGTAATTCAAAATATACTTATCTTTCAAGGGTATAACAAGGGTATAACATATGATGACATACAGCCGTGAAAATGACAATTTGTCAATCAACAGTTTGAACATGTACTTGTAATTTCTAATACACTTTAGTTCTAATAAAATCCTGCATTCAATTCCTCAATAAAATAAAATAAAATTTTGTTGAATAATATCATGTATTTAGTTATTTTTTATGATAATAAAGGAATTCATGTTATTTGACATAAATCAATCATTTTGATAATTTCATAACTTTACTCCCTGGGAAATTGTTTTACATTGAATATTCAAAGTTTATGTAACTCTAAAATATGACTTAACAATTTAAAATGTATCTTTAAGTTGTAAATGAAGCTCTTGAATATTTTAATTTCTAACAATGTTATAAACAATTGACCGCATCAGCTTTTATCCTCAAAGCCTTCATATAAAAACCTGATTAAAATCGACTGTGGAAAAAGAGTGTTAAAATATTATCTCTATTGGGGATCAAACCTCCCCCAGCCCGGCTTTCCTCTCATTCACAATCTGAAGGCACCCTCAATACCTGCATGTTCTAATGTAAGCTAATCTAGCCAATCCCAAGGACGGTGACAAAAGCTTTCTATATCAGAGCTAGGGGCACGTAACTCTTGTGAAATCCATGATCACTGCCATGTTGGTTCTGAAAGGGATGTCATTGGTCCGCTTGTGACTAGGTTTTGTCTGCGCTAAACTGGTATTGAACAAGCGCCTAGCTAGGGTGCTTTCAGACTGTTGTAGAGAGGAAACTGCCCCGATTCATATTTTTATTTTGTTCCCTCAAAACACGGTTGATTTTAATCAGACTGTTCCCACAATCATCACATAACCCATGAACCATCATACTGGTAAATTTGAATATTTGCTTTGGTAATTTTGTCTAGAAACTTGTGATAAAAGACGTTTCATCTAAATTATCTCAATGTTTGGGTTTGCAATTTTAGTGTGATAAAGGCATAATTCTAAATAGCATTAATGCTAAATGTAGTTTATTATAAACATAAATTTACAATACAATCTTATGGTTAAATTTGTGTTTCTTGCATATCTTAAAAGAGGATTTTTGGGGGGAAAATATTTCTCAAATTTATTGAAATTCAGCTTGGTCATTTCGCTTACTGATATTGCCTTTTTGAAGCATAAATAATCTAATTTAAATGATTATTTCATATCAAATCCAGAGCTGTGATAGATATTGGTTAAATATGATATCTATATCAAATATTATCAGAATCAAAACTTGAAATTAACTGCTTAGGGTTTTTATAATGTTTCTATCATGTAATTATCATTTGGCAAACTTTTTGATTATTAATATTTGTAACAATATTTGTACTTCAGCATCAAATCCTGATACAAGACCCCCTGCAATAACGCCACAGCCAGGTATAATATATGTTTGATACTTACCTTTGAAATTTGATGCTTTCATTCTCGTACATGACATGTTTACTTGTTGTTTTTAGAATTAAAACACAAATATCTTGCACACTCTGTAGCAACCAGCTCGCATAACAAGTTGTCTAGATAATAAAACTGTAGGAACATGAAAATCACAACAACAATTTTTTTTTTATAAAATCAGAGCTTTCCCAGCATTTATTTAAGTACCATACATTGCTGAGGATGATGATTTAAATTATATTGATTAAATTAGTTTAAAACAAAAACCTCAATATATAGCACATTCTTGATAACTTTATTTTTATCTGCAAAATCTATATTAAGAGGGAATTATTAAATTGATATAGTAAATGATTTGCACAAAGGTTTGCATATTTGAAATTTGTATTTTTGTTGATCATCACATTAACTATTAACTATATACTAGTGATGATTGTTTCTTGGCATGATTTTGTGTTGTCATTGTTAACAATGTTAACATTTCTCATTGTTGTGCACCTTAATTTGTGCATTTTAATACTAATAAATGTATTGTGCACATTTCATTATCATTGCACTTCAATAAATTTTTTGCATTAACATGATATCAATTAAACCATTTTGACACGATTCTCTTCAAAAACTTATGACAATTTTAATTAGTTATGAAAAGTAATAGTCTGATATGAGATGACAGAAATGGTGCAGACAAAGTCAGGGAGTTAACATATCACAAAAAATCTGTCTTGTAAGGATGTGTAATAACATCGATTTATTATGTAAGCGTCATTTTCCGGCAATCCGATTGGTCGAGAACCGGTCACATGACAGAATGAGATATTTACTTGACCCCCCTGACCCCGAATCAGACCAAAAGTGATATTGACTTGAGTTACTATAAATAGAACCGATGACTTCAAACTGTTGTTTCATGACGTCATGCTATTGTTATCATGACGTCATTGACCGTCCTTGCCAACAATCGAGCCAACATGCCGCTCATACTTGTAGTTTTCTATTTCCTTTTTGTTGTTTAACCTAGACATAATAAAATAATTATGGACTGGGAATTCAGTCGGACTTCATCCTCGGTCAATATGACAAATTTGTTTCGCTTAGTAATTTTCACATTTAGTTTTGATGTCACCAGTAGTAACACCGCAACTAGATCCTAACATGTTTATATTTAGATCAGCTTCTATTCTTTTCTTTAAATATGCACTCTTGAATATTTTAATCAGCACCAAATTAGATATTTCTATCCAAAGGCACCTTATCTTTAGTAAATCAAAAGCTCATGCACATGCAATTTATTTGAAATGTACATGAAATGTGCAATTGTAGAATGTGTAAACATGAAATGTACATGTGTAGACATGAAATGTACATGTGTAGACATGAAATGTGCATGTGTAGACATGAAATGTGCATGAAATGTACATGTAAAATACACGAGATGAATGTCATGCACAGCTCCTGCACATTATGTTTTACATGCATTCTCAGTGAAACGAACATCTAGTCGGCCGTTACCAGGCGTTCCATCCTCTAACGGTTTTAAGGAAACAAAGAAATCTATCAAAAAAGGTAATGCTTTGTATAATTTCTCAAACTCAATTTCAATTTGTCCTTAAGTTATAATTATTGACCTCCCCTAACTTAAATCATCCACTGAAGGTACGTATATTTGACAAGGTAAATCATTATTTATTTTTTGATTCATGCTTTTGATGTAGTAATATTGTCTCCACATGAATCTCATTGTGATTTCATAGTTAATAGTTTAGTATTTATAAACAAAACAAATTTTTTGTTTCAGAGGTTATATTAATAGATTTTAATTTCAAAACTTAATATTAAAGTGAAGATTATAATGTGTGTTGAATTGAGCAGATTAACTGTAATGAAAGGATGACTGAATGCACTTAAAAGACAATTAAATATCTGTTTCCTAAGGAACCAAAGATTTCAGTTATACTTCATTATATGCTAGCATATAAAGCATGAATATTTGCATTTGAATTGCATCTTATATATACATTGTATATATCATCATATATCATGAATAATTCTCATAAATTTGGAACCGCACTTGATATCATAATCTGTTGAAGAGAAGAGATTGATTAAAAAAAGAGACTATCCCTTATTCATAAAAAATGAGGCTAATGTTTTTAATTAACTTTTAAAAATAATTTATTTTAAAATTTCAGTTGCCAAAGTGCCTCCACCTCCTAGAGTAAGTATTAAAAATTCTAAAATTATTTATGTCTAAAAATATTTTAGTTTCTTATTTCTACTGTTCCTTGTTATTTTTTATGGTGAAATAGACAGTAAAGATGGTTTTGCAATGAATCATTAACTATGATAATTTTACTTAATTGTATTCAGTAAAAAACATCATTAACATAAACATCAGTGGCTGTTCACTTATATTAGTTACCATGAAGACCAATTAATTCAAATACTGTTTTGTCATATCAATTTTTATCAAGTCGAAATGTTTACCTTTTAACTGCAAACAGGATGATACGGATATCTATTTCAATATTTCAGGATGAGTTAGATATTTACGACTGGTACCATAAAAACATTGATAGACAGACAGCAGAGGAAACATTGAAACAATACGGAGAGGTAAGAATCAATTCCAAATCCTTTGTCAATGATATAAAAGAAAAATATTCTACAAATTCTACAGATCAAATTCCTTTCCTGTAAGCATTTATTGACTAAAAATGTATAAATTATGACTCCAAGTGCAAAAATTAGTTTAACCAAAATATATTTATTTCTGTTTCTTGAAATCAAGAAATTAACATTCTTGAGTAGCATTTGAAAGTTGGTGTATATGATTCAAAGGGAAATATCATGGAACGAATCTTCTCCTGTAAGGTAGGTAAACGTTCTGGCCTATTCCTTGCCCCTCATCGGGTGATTGATGATGAAGGGGAAATTAAGGAATAGCCCAGAAACCTATATAACCAATAATATTTGTATTTCACACTCTCAATATAGTTACAGAAATTATATTTACGGCATTAAGAATTCTTCTGAATCTTCAACAATAATGAATTAGACTGCAAGTTCAAGATTTCATGATAAGTTAAGATTTTCACAGATTTTATTACCTGTGATGTGTAAAGATTTTCTCAAATAATTAAAAATTTCATTTTTTGGTAAAATCATATGACACATTTACTCATTTATTAATTTCAGGACGGTATGTACCTCGTCAGAAAAAGTCGGCGAGGAGGCACCGAGCAACAGTTTACGCTGACAATCTACAAACAAGATCGTGTCTACAATCTGCCTATCAGAAAGAGGAACAAAGACGGGAAATTTGCTCTTGGCGCAGCAAAACCAAATGAATTGGTAAGCTCAATTTGATACCATGTGCTTTAATTGAAGCAAAAACTAAAGCTTCAATTGCTCAGAAATCAATTCAGTGGTAGGCTATACCATGTGTTTTATTGCAACCAAACCAAATCAAATGGTAGGCTATACCATGTGCTTTAATTGCAATGGTAGGCCATATTCTTAATATTTTATACTTCAATGGAAAGCACAACAAAATCAAATAAAAGGCTATGTTAGAAAGTGAGGTGAGATGATCTGGGGTTTAACGCCGCTTTCAAGATTATTTCACTTATATCGCGGCTGCTAGTATTTTTGTAGGGAGAAAGCCTGAATCACCATTGTGGCTATGCATTGTGGTGAAACCTGTGAGCATCGGCTTGAACTAGCGTACCATGGTTGGTACTGAAAGCATGTAGAACAGGCTATGTTAGAAAGTAAACTACATAAAAATGGTTTTTGTAGATAGTTTCCCAACTAACAAGATCTCGGATCGGAAGCCCATAAGGCAGGATCTTTAAAACCTGTATACTATACTCTTCATAATGTATTTAGACCTCTTTGTTTTGTTTACTGCAGAGGCTCATTTTCAAAGTTTGTGTTGTAAACAAGAAATGGGGGTGATTGATTTTTTTAATATTTTCAAAATAAAATTTCAAATTTTTCTTTCTTTCCAGGAATTTGACTCTGTTCCGGATCTGGTTGACTACTTCAAGACAAAGCTCATCATGCTGAACCCCAACGCAAAAAGCGCCGCCGGAAGCACAAAGCTGATAGAGTCTTTGCCAAAATAGGTTTGTCTTGAATTCCCCAAAAAATAACTTTAAATGCTTTATTTAGATGCATAAGCGTATCAACTCTCATTATTTGCAAAAACTTAAGAAAATTTTTTTTATTGCTCGTTAGACCTGAAACGTCCACATGGCTTTTGGCATGGCATTGCTTTTGCCATCTTGCCATCTCTTCACCAAGTTCCTCCTTTTTTACTCTTCTCAAGAACCACAGAATCTTGGGGTTGAATTCCACTGTACCTTTTGCCATGAGGATTTTGAAATGATATTATCGACTTGGTAACTCTATGTCTTCTAATAAGAGCCTGCAAACTAAAAACCTCTCATCTGGTTCTCCAGAACAAAGAAAGGTGCAATTTTGAAAAACAAAAAGCCATGGAAAGCTGATATCTTTTTTGCAAGCCTCTTGTGGAATTGAAATGAATGTGAAATCTGTTTTTTGATCTCTGATTACTGCATTCTATTTATTTTATATCCTACATGTGAAAATGATTATGCCTGATGAACTAAGATCAAATTTTTTTTAAAATTAATTATATGATATGTTGTTTATGATATATTTTTAATAAAAATCATTTATATTTCAGAGACCCTGTATTGTTCAAAAGTGCTCTTAAACATATGGCCATTCTGCCTTCAAAGTCTATGTGATACCAAATATTATGAACTGCATACTTCTTGTTGCTTTGTTAGAGATCGGTTAGCTATTGTAAGTAGGTTTCTAATGGGTATATTCATTTCATATATCAAGACAGTGCTATTTCAATCATGTTGATAAAAGTATTAGCATAGTTGTTTCAAAGACATCTAGATTTGTTAGAGCTCATATCAAATGAAAATGTTAATTGAAAAATAAACAGATCTTTTGAAATTGAAGAATACTGGAAAACATTTGTTGCTTATTTGAAGATACAGATTTACTGAACAATCTTAGTTAACATCAACCTGTCATGTCCATATTTGGATATTTATGGTTATTATTCAAGTGACGCTTGTTAGGACATCAGGTCTATATTATTATTATGATTTATCTGATGCTTGAATTATTAATATTTTGGTTGTCCTTTACTTTCAAGGTGGAATATATATTATTGAAAAATAGTTGTAAATGAATCATCAGTTTGCTATCAAATTTGGATAACTTGTAGTTTGTAATTTTGTAAATTTTCATCATGAATTGAGTACAAGTAAGCTTACAGTTCATTATTTATTGATAACCAGAGACTCGTTAACTTTCTGATGACGTTGCTATTAACAGTAGAACCCCTGAAAACTTGACAGTAAACATTTTACAAAGTTATGCTGATAAATTAAGTTCAGAATTATTTGTTTATTAAATTTTTTAATCTAAACATGAGATTCATAAATGGTCAGTTATTCTCTAAATAGAATACTTGTAAATTTGAACAATTTTTACTTAATCATTCCCGTAAGATTTAAACCATCTTAGCTGTAAAATGGTTTTTGTTTAGATGCATGCTTTTTTATTATCATATTATCAACATGTATCATAAAGTAAACTGCTGTTATTGTAAATATGTAAATTTACTGTTTTACATGTATATGAGTTGATATATATGTTATGAGGAAATTTTTTTTGTTTTTATTAAAGATTATTTTATTTTATAATGGGTTAACCACTATTTGAAAAAACAAATGAATTAAACAAATTTATATGATCAATAAAACTAGTACTAATAATAAGGATGCTTTCTTTTTTAAATTTCTAGATAAATTCTAACTTATATTTATAAGCATTTTTGTAGTTATTAATTTTCTTGTGTAAATGTGAAATTTTAAAGACCTACATGTTAGAAGATGATCACTTTCATGCATAATACAATGTTTCATTTTTTTTAGATACCCAATTTGTTTTTTAAAAAAACAATTAAAAGAGTAACGTGAACAAAATTTTGTCAATGCCAGTATGTGATGTGATGTCATTAGTATTGTGAGTCATTTTGCTAAATTTTAAGTGGCCTCTTGTCCAAAGTGAAGTTTGGGGTGAACAAATTATATCTTTATGCTAAGTATTGTACCCTGGTGGATTTTTGTTATCGCTTCCTCAAACATATTAAATATGTTTGTTTTGTTTGAGTTATGACCTTATTTACTTTTATGATTTTTATTTTTGATGTCTCATTTAACAGAAATATATATTTGAAGAATCTTTTTTACATGAAAACTAAAGGAATTGAATTGTAAAGAATTGTTTATAGCTGAAGTTGATGGGTTCACTCATATTGTCACTTACCTATTAAAACTAAAAAAATCTTCTTATTAAACCATATTTATTATCATTTTGTTTTTTCATTACACAAGAACAAGATTTTTTTTATGAACAACAACTTCTTTATTGTGGAAATTGCTAGGCTTTGGAATATATTCTTACTCTGTTCCTTTAAAGATTTATAATGATAAGAAACGTGCTGATTAACTGATTGAAAATAATGCTTTAATCTAGCTGTATACTTGATTTTTGTGACAAATATTATAATCCAGTTTTTATTACAATGCGACATGTCATCATTATTATTATTTCATACTTTTCAAAATTATTATGATTTCTGTCATAAAAAATCTCTATTTCATGAAATGGTAATGGAATAAAAGACTTTCACATTGCAAACAAATAAGATTGGAGGTAAATAACATCCTTGCAGAAGGCAAGATGAGATTTTATTTATTTGTAAATAATGCTTTGGCTAATAATAATGATTCCATTTATTTTAATGGATTGTGTACATTAAAACCTAGATAAAGTATTTGCAAGATATTTGATATTGAAAAATGATGCTTATAGATAATTAAATTGTTCTGCATGTTGTCATAGATTTATAACTGTTATGGCTTTAACAAAAAGTTGATCCTGTATGTTTTAATGTTTATTTCATATAATATATTGCTTTAGAATTTTGCATAATGATTTTATATGGTTGTTACTAATAATCTATGCACAAAGCATTAAAAAAATAAAAGAAATGAGACTGTGTTTGTTCGTTTTCTTGCAGAATATGGGTCAGAGTACGAAATCAACTCATAGTTGTATGCAGTTTTTCTAAATTTTTGAAATCTTATGCTTTGGATAATAGGCACATTACATTATGGCATGGTGCAACAACTAGAATCATAAAATTTTCTACCTTGACAGACAGACAAGTTTATTTAGAAGATAAATAGTTGCGTTTGTAAAATTTCCGGGATTCATTGTTATTCAACACCCACAAATTTAGTTTAAAACCGACGGAGAAACTTAGCCAATTAAGAAAGTTTGATTACATAAAACTAAAGCAAATAGAAAAGTTTTTTTGGCATCTATGGGAATGCGCAACTTAGAAAATGACAACAGCAACAGTTAAATGTGAATCGGGCACGAATATTGGGAGAATCAGAACATTTTAATGTTGAGGCGGACCAAATATAGTATCCTTTCGCGGTGATTCGCCTCAGTCAATTTGCGGGTGTTCATTGCCATTCAACACAGGAATCCTTCAAATCAACCAATCAGAAACAAGTATTTACAAGTAATTTTGCAATTCATATTAAGGCATTTTGCCAATAACACACATGATCTACAAATTATGATCTGGCGTGCATTACATTTAAGTTTGTATTGATGATTTGAGGTGAGGTGATTTGAGGTTTATCGCCGCTTTCCCCGAGTATTTCACTTATATCACGGTTGGTAGTATTCTTGCAGGGAGATAGACCGCAAAACTATTGTGGCTATGTATTGCAGTGCAACCACGAGTGTCGGCTTAACTAGCAAACCATGTGTGGTACTGCGCTGATATTCAGTTTAGCATTTCACCCAAACCTGACTGCGTATAGAACAGTTTTCTACTGCAGACAAAGTCCAAGTTTATATGTGATGTCTATTTCTGTATTCTCCATCAAGTGATTGTCACAAAGGTGACAAGATCCCCCACCACAAATTAATGTTTACAACAAGAATAATGTATAGAAACTCTTGTCTACACATGGCATGCTACTAGATGTCATTTAGACTATCCAAATTGTTTGGTGTCTGCATCTTCCAAATAAGAATCTTTGTGCAAAATATGAAGAGTCTCTAGAGAACAGTTCTTAACATATCACCCTTATAAGCTTTAAATGCATGTTGGCTTCGCTGTGACCTTGAAAATAATGTGAAAGTCTTATAAAATGGGCCTGGTGTCTTCCTAAAATAGATTTATGAAAAGAATCCAGTAAATGACTCTTGACATATCACACTAATGCTTACAGTTCAAAAGTTCTGCTGTGACTTTGAAAAAAATGTGAAGGTCATCAACATCGAATGGACCAGGGGTCTTTCCCTATGGTGAATGCTTCTTGACATATCCCGCTGACAAGCATAAAATTTTCTAAGCCTAGCTGTGACCTTGGAAATAATGTGAAGGTCACCAACATCAACTGGGCCTAGCGCCTTCCCAATAAAAAGATTTGTATTAGTTATGAAGAGAATCCAGTGAATGGTTCTTGAGATATCCCACTGACAAGCTTAAAATGCAGATTTCCATGCTTAAATTTTCAAAGCCTTGCTGTGACCTTTAAATAAATGTGAAGGTCACCAAAGTCAACTTGGCCCGGCGCCTTCCCAATAAGGTTGGTGTAAGTTATGAAGAGAATCCAGTAAATGGCGGTCATGGGTAAAATTTGAAAGTCTCGTTGTGACCTTGAAATGAAGGTCAAGGTCATGTACCTCAAAAGGGACCTTACTCTCATGGTGATGAAGCCATGGGCAAAAAATTTAAATAAAAGTACCGAGGGTACAGAAGCTCACCTTAAAATAAATGATGTGGTAAAATGGTTTAATTATACATGTAACCATCTTTTATATAATTGATTATGGCTGCCATCATGATTTTTTTATCTTTTAAAATACTAGTCTTCTTTTGGAAACGACTAGAGCTTGAACAAACATTAATACACGAATGATATAATCATGATAAGTTAACAAGCATTAGGTTTTTGTATAACTTTTTGAGAGGAAAGTCATAAACACAGCAATGCATAAGACACGTTTATTTTGTTCACATAATATTTACATGTCAAGTGACCATGAGATGTCTTTCATTAAAGTATCAATTTATTTAACACTCATACAGTACTATAATGGTAAACATTTTGCATTGTCAAATCAACAGAGAGATATGACAAATCAAATTTCCTTATTTTTCTTACTAAACCCTTTTCGATTTTCATCTGCATATTTATTCCACATCAACTTATCATGTAGATTGCTAAACACAAAGCTTATTGTAGACAAATTTTGTGTAAGTTGTTATTCTTAGAAAGAACATATCACTGTCATGAGAATACAAGTCCATAACTTTTATTGCATACACATGGGCCATGGCCATATAGCATAATGCTCTACCATATCAATTGGGTCAGGTTGATTATGCAACAGACTAGCAGCTGACACTGTGATGCTAGCAGCCTGCCTTGGGATGTGTTTTGGACAGCATAGTGGAATATCTGAACTCTGGTTGACCCCTTATGTGTGGTATTTAAAGGAATAAAAGGGAAATACCATTGTTTAAAATTTAACATGTTTAATGTGATTTGGTTTTTGCAGCTAGTTGCCATAAAGATTTTAAACAAATTAATCAATTATGTTTGTCTTTCATCTTAATTTTTTTTAGAAACACTTAAAAATATAGAACAACTTGCACGACAATCTTAAATATTCCATATTTAAGATAATATTATGATTAGTAAGTTCAAATTAGAGAATTTATATGGTGCCAGTGATCACTTGATGAAAGCTTAAAATTTAATAATAATGATGTGTCATCTGCAGCTGAAAAGTCAATATGGCTGCTATTGCGGCCATCTTGGATTCTCAAAACTGAAACGTCTACCTCTCTGTGCGGAATCACTATTTATTTTATGCCAAGCAGTGAGAGACAGAGTTTTCTCAGTTCTAGAAAAGTGTTCTCGCCACTGAGTGTGATATCACTTTTTCAAGTCAGTGAAAATATCACAGAGGGAATGACGTCATATGTACAATGGTTTGACGTCACTTCTACAATCAACGCGACGTCATCGCCATCGCTAAGTTACGACCAACAATAGTATGACGTCGCCAGAAAACTCTCGAGTCAAGACCTTTTGGACATAAATTACCACATTTTCGACCATAGAGGCATAAAATAAACAGAATATCTTTTGTTTTGAGTGTGATATGACTTATCTCCCATCTCGTGACGGGGTACAGCCTATATTTTCACTCGTGGCTGCGCCACTCGTGAAAATACTGGCTCTACCCAGTCACTCGATGCGAGATAAGTGATATCACACTCAAAACAAAAGATATCCTCTATAGGTATAACATACTACAATATAAAAATGATATCTAGATTGGTTTAGGAGAAATAGTCTTTGTCATGAAATCTAATTGAAAATTCAATATGGCTGCCATGGCGGCCATATTGGATTCTCAAAACTGAAACGTCTACCTTTCTGTGCGGAATCACCATAGGTATAACATACTACAATTTCAGAATGATATCTGTATTCGTTTAGAAGGAGTAGTCTTTTTCATGAAATCTAATTGAAAATTCAATATGGCTGTCATGGCGGCCATCTTGGATTCTCAAAACTGAAACGTTTACCTTTCTGTGAGGAATCACCATGATAATAACATAATACAATTTCAGAATGATATCTGAATTCGTTTGGGAGGAGTAGTCTTTTTCATGAAATCTAATTGAAAATTCAATATGGCTGTCATGGCGGCCATCTTGGATTCTCAAAACTGAAACGTCTACCTTTCTGTGAGGAATCACCATGGGTAAAACATATTACAATTTCAGAATGATATCTGTATTCGTTTAGAAGGAGTAGTTTTTTTCATGAAATCTAATTGAAAATTCAATATGGCTGTCATGGCGGCCATCTTGGATTCTCAAAACTGAAACGTCTACCTTTCTGTGGGGAATCACCATGGGTATAACATACTACAATTTCAGAATGATATCTGAATTCGTTTGGGAGGAGTAGTCTTTTTCGTGAAAGTTTACGGACGGACAGACGGACGGACGGACGGACGGACAGACAGACGGACGACGGACGAAGCGCCATGACATAAGCTCACATTTACTTTGTAAAGGTGAGCTAAAAATCCAGTAACTGAATATCGCTCGACTCCGTATGGGAGTATAGCGAGTAATATTGAGGCTAGGTTTACTTGGACTGAAAATTGTAACATTTAAATTTTGCAATTAAATATTTCAAGTCGTGTGGAATGTCAATTCTTCAGTATGATTCAATGTTGAGTAGATTTATACTGATAAAATTAAAAGAAGATTCCATTGAAGAATGCCAGTCTTGGCAGATATTGTCAGGAAGTCTTAGGTTATAGTTTTGAATACATAGATTTATTTTACCAATATTTTGTGACACGACAAATCCAAAGGAAAATTGGTTGTTAATTGCTTTTTACAAGAGTAGCCCATGTATACGTCATCAAGAGATTTGAGCATGTTATATGCTTCATTCTGATTAAGATTGACCGTGCTTCAAGGAATAAAATAATAAAAATATTATCTTTATCAGGGTTTGAACTTGATACAGCCAAGATATCCTATCCATCACGGTGTGAATGCAGCCAGTCTCATTGCTTGTTGCTGTAACGAGTTGAGCTCAGACAAAACCCAGTTACAAGCAATCCAATGACATCAAAGTTTTTAAATAGTGTTTAGCGGCTATCATGTTAAACAAATTTTCCAACCCTGATACACCATATTTTACCAATTTATTCCTCATAGCATGGTTGATTTTGATCAGACCGGACCGAAAGATAAACCGGAGGGTAGTGTTGAGTGCTAAAAATGATTAATTCTTAAATTGATGCAAAAGTTAGTAATTGTTTTACGCCTCATTGGGCAATATTTCAGCCATTAGCAAAGAGTCATTACCAGCCTACACAGACTTCATTTTGAAATACAGAAAACTGCTTTTGATATCTGTGCACAACAATTATCTTTGATCCTTTGACAGGTGAGGTGATTTTGGGATTTATGCTGCTTTCAAGAGTATTAACCTTTTATCATATAATGGAGGGTGTTATCGATGCAATAAAGCTATCTGATAAACTTGGTATCCGATTGCATTAAAATCTGATAAAGATGCAAATTAGGTCAAAACACGAACTATTTTCTCAAAACTCCATGCATGTCATGCGAGTCCTAAAACGGTCACTAACCATTGATAACGTCGTCGGGAGTTTTCAGGTTTTGTGTTTCTATCGAATAAAATATCGTACAAAATCCGTCAGGGTAAACTTATCACGCATTCGTATTTTAGAAATCATAGCTTGGTTATCCAAGCAGTTCAAGTTGTTTTAATCGTTGGTTTAAAAAATATAACGATATGCTGCTAACAATATCGACTATAGAAAAAAAAAATGTGCTTCTATTTTCGTGAATAACATAGGCATAGATCGCTTTGACCGTGTCGGTTACCAACTTATCAGCAAAAACAAATCATATTCTAGTGGTAGTACAGATTATCTAGTAGTGGAGTAACAAACGCAACAACCTCACCTTCGCAAATAGTCGGCGTTTGGTCTAAGGATACCGTAACTGAACTGGCGGAACAACAATGACAATGCAGCTTTTCAAAATGCAGTTAGAGTTACTTCCCCTGTTGTAGCGACGTTGACAAGTGGTTCTTAAACATTTTGTGTTATAAAAAGATACAATGTTTACTCGTGCACTCGGAATCAGACTGAAAATGTCGATAGATTGTAGAAGACGTTTCTAACACTTGGAAAAAAAAACATTTCATGAAGGAATATTTCTAGACTGTTCACAACTATACATCGCCGACAATATGACCTTCACCTTGGTTTATTGTGAAAGCAATTACTCCGCGAAATGTAGGTCAAACATATTTTTAGAAGGAATCATATTTTCGTTTAAACCCGTTTATTTCTAAATGACATTATATGATAAAGAAATTATTAACCTCGTGTGTTTCCGTATCATTAATATCATATAATAGGAATAAAAATATATGTATTATGCTCGCCAAAGGCTCGCATAATACAAATTTTATTCCTATTATATGATATTAATGATACGGAAACACACTCAGTTAATAATCTCTATATATTACAGTTGCAAGTATTATTGCAGGAAGTGCCCGCAACACCATAGCTTTACATTGCGGCTAGAACTAGCAAACCATGGGTGGTGGTACTGTGCTGAAATTCAGTGTAGCATTGCACCCAAACCTTACTGTTTGTAAAACAGTTCTCTACTGCTGACAAAGTTGCTGAGCCCCCGGAGGGATCCTTTGACAGAAGTTTAATCATGATTCTATGGAATAACAAACACTGAAAGAAAATAGTAGAAGGTATCTTTGTTTATTCATGTTCAGGTATTTCGAATACAAAGTTTTGACTGATAATCCAAAATATTCTTATGTCAAAATTAGCTACTTTTGTTACAACAAATTTTACACATTCGTGCATCTTAAAAAATTTCATTATAGCTATATTATTTCCAAAATAATCTTTAAACAAGTTTATCATAAGAATGAATTTATAATTTAAAACTTTTGAAAGATTAATTTGATGTTTAAGTACTAGTGATAATGATAATGATTATGTACAAATGAAATGATTTTTAGCGAAAAATAAATTCAGTCTAAAATTACACAATGAACAGTGAGATCTAAAAAATGACATCTTTAAAACCAAATTTAATTTTTTTAAATGCATTTTGTTTCTAAAATCTCATCTTTTCGTAAAAAAAAACACTAATAAATTTGATGAAATGAAAGTGAAATGATATTGTAAACTTCATGACATTTATATACATCGCAATGAACACATAAAAGAGCACTTTTAGAATCAGTTTACCGTACGTATCAACTACCCTCTATATCTAGACTATGAGAGATAGGAAATAAGTAACACTAAATACACCAGCTGAATAAATAGATGAAAGATCAACACCTAAACGGACAATACTGGAAAAAATACTTGAGACAAAGTTACATGTTCAATTTGCCGAGCTTTTCATCAAAATGTAACAATTCAATTCGACTGCACACTATATTAGCCAATACTTCAATTTGAAGTGACTTTAAATTTCCCCATGTTGTTTTTCAATGATATGGTTGTTTAGACAGTTTTTGATAAATAAAATCATCATAATTTACTTATGAAGGACATAGAATCTGTTGTGATATATGTACAATGAGCAATGCAGATTTTATGACCTTTTATCAAATTCATAAAACACGATTTAGGCGTTTGAGCCATAAATCAATTTGCTGCCGACGTAATAATAGAACACTCAACAGTGACTAAAACCAACAAGACAACAATAATAACTGAGGATAGTTTCTAAACTATGCCACATAACCATCTGATGTCTAAAACCAATATCCATGTTTCTATAGTTCATGAATTTTTTAAAATGTATGAGGTAAATATGCAGGTTAAAAAATAAAATATATATCAGTAATTAAAAAAATTACAAATTTACAATTGCCGTTAAAAGCCTTAAAGTTTATCTTCGACTTCTTGTCGTTCGCTTTGCTGGTGTTGCCTTTTTAGGGGCAGCTTTTGTTTTTCCTGCCTTCTTCACCGGTGAAGCTTTCTTCGGACTTGGTACAGCCTTCTTTCCTCGAGTTGGTTTTGGAGTTTTGGGCTTTGCGGGTGCAGTTTTTGCCTTGCGTGTTGCAACAGGACTCTTTGCAGGTGTTGCGGCTTTTGCTGGTGCCTTCTTTCCCTTCTTTGCAGAGACAGCCTTAGCTTTAGCCTTTGTTAGTTTTGGAGTCAGAGGGGAAATGACCACTAATGCTGCTTTTGACGGTAGTTTCTTGGGGGTCTTTGGAGCTGGTTTGCCTCTTGTTCCTCTCTTAGCAACAGTCTCCTTGACTGGTGTTGCCTTCTTTGCAGGGGTGACTGTCTTCTTTGCTGGAGCTGCCTTCTTTGCAGGGGTTGCATCTTTTGCAGGAGACGCTGCCCTCTTCTTTGCAGGAGATGGTGCAGCAGCAGCAGCTCCTCTTGCAGATCTCTTGTTGCCAGCCTTGGCTGCAGGTTTAGCAGGGCTTGAAGCTGCAACTTTCCCTCTGGTTCCACGCTTTGCAGGAGCTGGACTTGGAACTGGAGCAGCCTCTTCAACAACAGCTTTCACTGGGGTTGCTTTGGCTGGTTTGCCTCGCTTTGTTTTGTTTGCAGGGCTCTTGGCAGGAGAAGGAACTGCCTTTCCCCTTGTTGCCTTCTTTACTGGGCTTTTAGCAGGAGATACAACAGGTTTTCCTCTTGTTGCCTTCTTTGCTGGGCTCTTGGCAGGAGATGCAACAGGCTTTCCTCGGGTGGCTTTCTTCACTGGACTCTTGACAGGACTTGCAACAGGCTTTCCTCTTGTTGCCTTCCTTCCAACAGTCTTTACAGGGCTCACTTCAACTGGCGTTGCTTCCACTGGCACTTCAGCTGCCTTCACAGGGCTTGCCTTGACAGCCTTTCCTTTCTTGCCCTTCTTGGCAGGAGATTTAGCAGGACTTGCAATTGGCTGACCTCGTCTTCCGCGGCCCTTAGCTGCAGCCTTGACCGGAGATGGGGATTTGACGGGTGATGATGCCTTGCCTCTTGTTTTCCTTCCTGCTGGTTTAGGACTCTTTGCAGGGGTTGCAGGCTTTGCAGCCACCTTGGCCTTCTTAGGGGTGACTGGTTTAGCTGGTGAGTCTACAACTTCCACTTTCCTCTTGGTTCCTCTGGATGGAGCAGATTTGATTTCTTCAGCTTGTTCCGGGATAAGGGCTCCTCTCCGACCTCTGGACATAGGCTTAACTGGAGATGCCTTCTTTGCAGGGGATTTTGCCTTCTTTGCAGGGGATTTTGCCTTCTTGGCTGGGGATTTTGCAGCCTTTGGTTGAACTTCCTTCACTGGTGATTCTGTTGGAAAATTTGATGCACATATAAATATCACATGAGCATAGGTTATGTAGTTGCATTGGAGGCAATTGTTAATGTAAACAATGTTAATCTTATCTCTGAATGTTAGTGCTATATTTCTTTTGCAAAGCAATTAAATGTAATTTTGTTTCAGAAATCATCTGAATAATTCAATGTTAATCCTTTTCTTATTTTTTGACACATTTGGTATGTCAACTACAAAAAGAGGGTTTTCTTCACAACAAGTCAATAAAAACTCACCAGCAACAGGTTCAGGGGTGACCTTGGCCTTCTTAGCTGGCGCTTGAACTGGAGACGCTAGTCGTTTTCTTCCACCACGTCTATAACAATCACATACTAAATTTGAAATTTCAACAACAAAGATTTATCAGAAGATGACATATTATCCTATTCATAAGCTTCAGGAAACAAGAAATAAAATAGAGCCATTGGCTCTGTAGCTCATCAGGCTTCATCATCAATTATGCTTTAGAGTGTGGCCAATGTGATTCCCCCGTTGTAGAGGCCACAGGGTCACCATAAAATTAAGTATATAGGCGACAAGTTTCAGCTTTCTAGGCCTTACACTTCAGGAGGAGAAGATGAAAATAGATTTGAAGGACGCTCCTGTTGCCTTTATTAGGGGTTACAGGGCCACCAAAGCTACAATTTATAATCCTCACTAGTCAAAGAGTCTGTACACAAAGTTTCAGCTTTCTAGGCCTCATGGTTCTGGAGAAAAAGATGAAAATAGGTTTTTAGGGCGTGGCCCCTGTGGCCCTTATTAGGGGTCACAGGGCCACCAAAGCTACAATTTATAATCCTCACTAGTCAAGGAGTCTGTACACAAAGTTTCAGCTTTCTAGGCCTCATGGTTCTGGAGAAGAAGATGAAAATAGGTTTTTAGGGCGTGGCCCCTGTGGCCCTTATTAGGGGTCACAGGGCCACCAAAGCTACAATTTATAATCCTCACTAGTCAAGGAGTCGGTACACAAAGTTTCAGCTTTCTAGGCCTCATGGTTCTGCAGAAGAAGATGAAAATAGGTTTTTAGGGCGTGGCCCCTGTGGCCCTTATTAGGGGTCACAGGGCCACCAAAGCTACAATTTATAATCCTCACTAGTCAAGGAGTCGGTACACAAAGTTTCAGCTTTCTAGGCCTCATGGTTCTGCAGAAGAAGATGAAAATAGGTTTTTAGGGCGTGGCCCCTGTGGCCCTTATTAGGGTTCACAGGGCCATCAAAGCTACAATTTATAATTCTCACTAGCCAAGGAGTCTGTACACAAAGTTTCAGCTTTCTAGGCCTTATGGTTCTGGAGAAGAAGTCGAAATTCCACAAAGTTTACGGACGGATGGACGGACGGATGGACGGACGGATGCCGGACACCATGCCATACCATAAGCCCATCGGGCCTTACAGGCCAGATGAGCTAAAAAATGCAAACATAACCTAGACTCATTTTCATGAGGTAAGTAACAAACATAAAATATATATTAACAAGAAAAATCTAGGCATTGATATATTGGTACTGATTTGACTGCCAAACTACTGAAAATTATGAGATTCAACTGTATGACACTCTTTCAGAAAACATTTGGTAAGATCTTGATTCATTATCATCCTTCGGGAATATACATCAAGACTCACCTTGCAGGTGCAGGAGATTTGGCAGGTGACTTAGCAGCTGCCTTAGCCCCTCGTCGTCCTCTAGGTGCTGGAGGTGATGCAACAGGTGAAGCTGCCTTAGCAACTGCAGCTTCCTTAGCCTTCACTGGACTTTTCTTGGGTGATTTCAGTGCAGATCGGCCCCTTCCTCTTGTTGGCTGTAAAATTATTCATTTTGAAAAATCTATTGGAATTGACGGAATAGTACACAATGCCTTCATAAGAATCCAGTGTTGGTTACTAAAATTCAGTATGCTTCATAATTCTTATTTTCTTCAAAACTTGAATGTTTGCTTTACTATCATTGTAGGTACATTGCTTGAGATATTCGAGGGAACAGTTAACTTTGTTAAATCTGATAAGTGAAAAAAAATGTTTTTGGTATTTCTTTTTTACCTTAGCAACAGGTGATGTCAACACGACTTCTTCCACCTTGGAAGCTTTGACAGCCTTTGAACCTCCCTTCCCTTTAGCCTGCTGTTAATGGGAAATATATCATATTTTCAAAAAGTGACACAAATTTCAACGCTAAACAGTGTTTTAAAGATGTAAATAATTTTTGTCATTTCACTGTAAAAAAAACTGTTAAGTACAGTTTTTATATGAATTGATGAAACATTTAAAAGTTATCTCATCAAAATAAATATTTCTCAAAAAATATTAAACTTAAAATTTATCCTAATCACCACTTTTCTATTATTCTTAATTGATAGATAAGCTCAGTTCTTACAAAATAACCGAACTGTTAACATTTCTCTAATACATTAAAATCGACTGTATAGATCACTGCAGATCTTACCTTCACAGGTGAAGGGCTCCTTGCCTTGGGGGCGGCCCCTCTCCTTCCTCGGGGTGCTGGGGGCGACGCAACGGGGGTCAAGACCTTCACCGGGGTAGCAATCTTCACCTTCTTTTGGGTCGACTTGCCCTTGGCAGGGGTAGGAGTAGCAGGCTTTACGGGAGTCTTGAACAAATCAGAAACTCCAGAAGGACTTGCAGGCGTGTTCCTAACTTTCGGTGAACCCATCAAACGCTTGACACCGGTTGGGCTCACACTCTTCTTAGCTTTCTTGTTCTTCGGGGTGGCCATTAGTCGTTTGAGGCCCTTTTTGGCAGGGCTTACGCTCTTCTTAGCACTCTTGAATAATCCCCGGACTCCAACGAGATTGGGGCTTGCCGTGTTGGAACTGCTTCTTCGGTTTGAGAGAGGAGAGACCATCATCTCGCCTGGTCCGACCGGTGTGTCTGGAAGATCTTCGTACAGATTGTGGGGGGTGGCCTTAGCAGGAGGGGTCTTCTTCGCTGATTTCGGGGTCCCTCTTGCTGGTGTCTTCTTGGATGATTTGACAGCACTTCGGGGTGCCTTAGCTGGGCTTGGGGTGCTGAACATATCCGCTATTCCGGTGAAACTGGTGTTTCCGACAGACTTGCGACTTGCCTGAAAATTAACATTTGAAAAATTTTCATTTTATTAATTGAAAATAAAAGATTTCATACATGCACCAGAATATTCCTGAAGAGCCATTAACATTACTTGACCACTAACAAACTAATCATTACAGCAGTCTATTCTTAAAATGAATACAAATAATAATGCATAGCTGACATTAACAATATAAAAGTTAAATAATATTCACTATAAATAATAATATGCATACTCATGTGGCACATTTTCCATGTCTTTAGATATGCTTAAAGCGTTACTTAGAGGATATTTGTGTTTTCTTGACAAATACCATGTTTATCTCATCGAGTGAGGAAGAAAGTTTATATTTTCACGAGTGGCGCAGCCACGAGTGAAAATATATAACTTTTCTGCCTCACGAGATGAGATAAACATGGTATTTGTCAAGACATCACAAATTTTCTATTTATTTTATGATTTAATCGTTGTATTTCTAACAAAATTGAAGTTCATTTACGTTGAGTCGGCTCCAAAGAGAGCCCGTCGCCAAAGCAACAACATGACGTCATGAGCGTGTCATTGCGTCAGAGCATTGTTCGATGACGTCAGGTCATTGTTGTTATCAGTCACTAGTGACTGATAACACGTTCCATTGTTATTGTCACTAGTGACTGATAACACGGTTTATTTTCATTGATAGATCTCGGTATTTCACTGCCAATCATATAATAAATTACTTTCACTGTTGCTACTAAGCAATAATCACAACCAATTGGTATACATGCAGTTTCCAGGTACCCATTTTAACAGTTAGGTGGACTAAGTGCAATGTGGATAAAGTGCTTTGCCCATGGACAGAACACAGGATGAGACCAAAGTCGCAAATTTATGTTGTCTCCACCAGGATTCGAACCTGGATCTCTAGGATGAGAGGCCAGCATTATAACCACTGTGCTCCACTATCTAATGCAACAACTTCAGAAGATATTCCAAATATTTCACCAACCTTAACATTAATTTTTCTTCCTTTTCTTGGGAGAGGTCTGGGGGTCTGTACCCTCTTGGTGAGTTTCCTGCCCACGACAAGAGTAGCCGGTGAGTCAAAGTGACCAGTGCTTGGGGCAGTGGCTCGAGCCAGAGCTCTCGGGGTCTTAGGGGTCTTCTTAGCAGACTTCAGTAGAACCTGTAACAGAGACCAACAAATTATGACAAACTGTAATCATGAAACTTCATTGAATAAAGACTACAAAACATATCACTTCCACTGAATTGGATACTGTCCTGAGAAGAATATTTATCATTGATCATTTAACAAATATGTTAGCAAAATTCCTCTTATGGTACTAAGAATGTTCACAACATCTCCAAAACAAACATTACCATTAAACTACTACTAGTTAAGAAATCCAACAAAAGTGTAGGATATTACTGGACATAACACTACTAGCACTTTAACCATTAGCAAATTTTATTACAAAAACATTATCTTTGAAACATTTACCTTCTTTGTTGGCTTGACAGAAACGACTTTCACAATCTGCGGTTTAGGCGCCTCCTTCTTTGAGGCAACTCCTTGAACAGCAATTCCAGTCTTTACGATATCAGCCCAGAGTTTCTTGGGGGTACGTCCAAATGCCTTTCCTGGGGTTTTGCGTCCAGGAGTTTTCTTCACAAGTGAACTCAGCTTAGGTGTAGCCTTCTTTCCATGGATAGCTCTAAGGGCAACAACTTTGTTCATGTCCGATGGAGGTGAAATAATCTTCTCTGCTGGACTTTGAATAAGTTTAGCTCTTGCTGGGGTCAACTTTTTGGGTGTTAGAGTTTTCTTAGCTGATTTTGGGGTCTTCTTTGCCGATCTTGGAGTTAAAACTTTTGGACTTTTTGCTGCTGATTTTGGCGTTACAGCTCTTGGACTCTTGGCTGCAGATTTGGGGGTTGTCTTTACAACTGATCTTGGGGATGCAGATTTAGCTGGGCTTGGTGATTGGAACATATCAGCAAGGCCAGACATGTTATTCACGTTGAAATCGCCACTCTTTCTTGTCTGTGTTTTGGGGGTCTTCACAAGACGGGCAACTCCAGCAAAGTTGTCTTTTCCTACCCCCTTTGTTCCTGGGGTCTTCATCATTTCCTTGATTCCTGTCAAACTAATAGGGAAAGATTTTCTACCCTTTGGAGTCTTCATGACCCCGCGCATGCTCAATGGACTGATTTTTGGGCTGGACTTAGCAGATTTAGGGGTAGCTTTCTTTGCACTTGTTGACCTTCTTCCTCTTCTTGCTGATCTTGGTGGACTTTCAAGGGCGGAGTCAGACACAGACTTTGCAGGAGACTTAGCTGGTGTCTTTGCAGGAGATTTAGCTGGTGTCTTTGCAGGAGACTTAGCTGGTGTACGTCTTGGGCTTGGTTCAGCTGCGGCAGGAGTTGCTGCCTTTGCAGGAGATTTAGCAGGAGTTCTCTTTGAAGACTTGGCTGGAGACTTAGCGGCACTCCTTGGGGTCCTTGCTGGACTTGCAACAACTGGCTCTGGTGTGGTAGGAACCTTAGCTGGGGATTTTGCAGGTGTAGCTCTCTTGGGAGACTTGGACTGAGCTCTGGCAGGAGATTTGGCTGGTGTCTTCTTTGGAGATTTGGCTGGAGACTTAGCGGCACTCCTTGGGGTCCTTGCTGGACTTGCAACAACTGGCTCTGGTGTGTTAGGAACCTTAGCTGGGGATTTTGCAGGTGTAGCTCTCTTGGGAGACTTTGACTGAACTCTTGCTGGAGACTTTGCTGGTGTCTTCTTTGGAGACTTAGAAGCACTTCTTGGGGTCCTTGCTGGACTGGCAACAACTGGCTCTGGTGTGGAAAGGATCTTAGCTGGGGTTGCTCTCTTGGGTGACTTAGACTGAGCTCTTGCTGGAGATCTTGCAGGAGATTTTGCTGCTATCTTAGGAGACTTTGCTGGGGTCTTCTTTGGAGTTCTTCCTCTTGCTGGTGAAACTACAGGTGTAGGTTCTTCAGGCTTAGCTGGTGTGGCCACCTTAGGAGACTTGGCTGGAGACTTAGCAGGTCTTCCAGGTGATTTTTCTGGAGTCTTTGCAGGAGATTTTGCTGGAGTTCTGCCTGGAGACTTAGAAGCACTTCTAGCAGGTGATCTCAGAGGTGATTTAGCAGGTGATTTTGCTGGGGTCTTTGCAGGTGATTTTACCCCTTTAGGTGATTTTCCTGGAGTTGAAGCTTGAGCTGGGGATTCTGCTTTTTCAACATCTTTAGCAGGAGACTTTGCAGGAGTTTTGGCAGCCTTAGGAGACTTAACAGGTGACCTAGATTTCCTGCCCTTAGGAGACTTGGAAGCACGTCTTGAAGGAGACTTAAGACTTACTTTAGGGAAGCCAGTTGGACTCAGTGATGGAGAGCGAGCTTTAGGTGACTTTGCAGCTGGAGATTTAGGACTCTTTGCTGGGGTCTTTTTTGTGGGCGATCTAGATTTTCTTCCAGGGGTGACAGCTGGAGAGTCAAAGAGTTTGGGAGATTCTGCAACTGGAGTTCTTGCAGGTGATTTGGCTGGAGTTCTTGCAGGAGACTTGGCTGGAGTTCTTGCAGGAGACTTTGAAGCAGATCTTGCTGGAGACTTGGCTGGTGATCTTGCCGGCGATTTTGCAGGAGACTTGGCTGGTGATCTTGCAGGAGACTTAGCTGGTGATTTCTTAGTGGAGACTGGAGTATTACCAACAGTTATTGGAGCAGGACCAGTAGGTGTCCTGGGAGAAGCAATGGGAGATTTGGACATCTTCCCTCGGGGAGTTGCAAGCTTCACAGTGTCTGGTGTCTTGGCGGGGGATGCAGGCATCTTAGGAGTCTTTGGGGAAGCCTTACTGGCAAGAACCTTTGGAGAAGCCTTCTTGCCAGATTTCGGGGTTGAAACTGGTGAAGCAGCTGTCCTCTTAGGTGTAGACTTGGGGGACTTCTTGGGGGATGCCTTTGGTGATTTCTTGGGAGATTTCTTGGGGGATCGACCCTTTGGTGTCTTGGATGGGCTTTCTTCTTTGATTGGAGACTGACCAGCCATGGATCGTCTCAGAAGAGACTTGGGAGTCTGGATAACTGGCACAGGCTCAGACTTGCGTCTCGGAGTTGCTCCTCTTCTCACAGGAGTTGCTGGAGGAAGATGCTTGTCAAAATGCTCAGGAGTAAGCTTTGGTCCGAAGGATACTCTTTTTCTCTTTGCACTAGGTTCGTCATAGTCCGTCAACTTTCGTTTTTTGCCAGATCCACCTGAGAGAGAGTGAAAAGGAATGTTCAATGTCAATATTTCATAAAATATGGATCGATCAATTAAAATAAATCTAACAACATGAAAACATTTTAGACTTAAATGAAATTATGATTTTGTTATTTTTAAGGATATCTTGCCTGCATTGATGCATTCAACTCAATTTTATCTACTTAGCATTTATGGAACCAAGTTGCAAGAAGAGTGAGTGAGTTGGTGTGACAATATTTCAGCCATTATTAACCCAAGAATATGGTTGACTATTTGGAGAAATATTTTTTTACTCACCTTTCTTTCCAGAAGTTGGTGTCTTCTTGGCTGGGGTTTTCTCCTTAGGAGATTTGGCTGGTGATGTAGGTACTTCTTTCACGGGTTCAGATTTGCGTCGAAGGTCAGATATACTTGTCCTTAGTTTGCTTCCACCAGCAACTGGGTAGGGGCTGCCAGCAGGAAGTGACTGAAAATAGAGCGAACATTGATAACATGAATACAAGAATAAGTATTTTTTTCTTCAAAGTCTAAGATCACCAAGGTAATCAAATTTGACACACCCTGTAAATATCATTTGGGATCTTTTGAATGTATAAATTCATAAATCTGTTTTTTTTTATGAATTGAAAATATTTATGTACCTTATTTTATACAAAATAATTCCATTTTACAAATGACAACATTGATTAATACAGAAGTTGTCTTCAAAAATGTTATAAACTGAAAAGGTAAAACTATAAGAGTTGTATCTTTTAATCTCAAGTGTAAGTAATAAAGTAACAAAATTTTCCTTAATGTATCTACATTATCAATCCTGAAATATTATCCATTTTTGAGAATCAAACTTATTCTGGTGGTGGGATGGGGTTTATCGCCGCTTTCAAGAGTATTTCACTTATATCGCGGCTGCTAGTATTATTGCAGGGAGAAAGCCCGCAACACTATTGTGGCTATGCGTTGCTAAAAAACTTATTCTATGAGAAACACAAGTACATCAACTATTCAACGCAATACCTTTAACTTTTCCTTTCTTGTTGAACATTTCTAACTTCTACATATTCCAGTCATTCTCTTTACGTCCAGCTTGTACAAGTTTCTAAACTCAAATGATATGTTCATTTCACAATGTCATTATATCCCCAGATGGGATGCCAATGCATGTGAGTTTATTCTGATTGACAGCTACTTGTCAATTACTGCAATAGACATGCTAAGCTCGTTAGACGTTGTGATGAGCATTTCCTGTCATAACATCCCTCAAGTGTCAATTAACACCTCGTTAATGTATTATCTTTCAGTTGTTTACATAAGACAGACAGTATTTTATTGTTCTCACTCTAATGTGGTATAAGTATGTCTGTGTTTTCATATAGATTATGGTGATAATTAAAATTTCGGCACCCATTTCAATTTCAAACATTTTAACTTTTCCGAGATATTGTGTCAATGTCAAAATCCAAGTTGATTTAAAAATATTCAAAAAGTAAAGAAGTTGGAACCACTTTTTTAAAAACATTTAGGTTCTCTATAGTTCATTATTAACCTAAATCATTGAAATAGTTCTGAACCTTTTACTTTACTTAGTTTTCATTCCCTCAGCATCTCTTGTATTGAGGTGTCAAAGTATGTCTTTTAGAACATGCATAAACTACTTGTAGTAATAATTGTGAAATTTGAAAAAAAAATATCGTAACTTGCACACTACAGTAAATCAATTTCTTCATTTGACTTTTACCGGTTAAAAATATATATATATGTAGTAAAATATTTGTACTTAAATGATAATACAAAGTTTTCTGTGTGGTTGTGTAATGCAAAAAGTCCAAAAAAATCAACAAAGTTGCAAATCGTCATATTCAATACCTGGATGATGAAATTATTATTTTTATCTGCATGCTCCATACATTTTTACAAGTAAATGCAGCTAATGTTTTTTAAACCTAAGGTGATATTTTTCACTTTTTAATTGCGATTTTGTAACTTTGTTGATATCCAAATCCAAAAGTCCATCATTTGTTGATTTGTCACTGCAAATCAAAACAAACACTGATCTTGATCTACAGTGTTTATTTCAGTTTACATAACATGGTATAAACACATCAACAAATAAAATGGACAATTGGTTTTTGATATGCTCAATTCATCTAATGACTAAAATCATTAATAAATAATAACTAAAATTTGTATATAATGATTATGGCACAATTTTTCAGGTTGACACTTTGAGAAATTGGTTTCAGTCGCCAATATCATCAAAGACAATGGGATGATCAAAGACGATGGGATGATATAGACGAGATGACGTCACCCAGCTCCAAACTGTCAGAAATGTGCTTACCTTCCTGGCACCACTGTCACGTCGTTTGTCAGCGGGAGCTGAAATATACAAGACGTAAATATCAACTCATTTATCATAAAGAAACAATATTTCATAAAACGGGTAATATTCTATTGAAAATAAAATTTGATAGATCATTTGTAACAAATAGTTTATTCACAAGTTTTCAACGCTCTTCTAGTGTAAAGGCTGTCACGATCAATGATTGGTGATTTACTCAGTAAATAAAGAGATTCAATAATTCAACCTTGGTAACTTTCAAATATATTATACTTTTCAAATACCAGTAACAAGTTCTATGAAGTCTTATTATTTAAATTAGACAACTTGGAGAGTAGATTTGTATTTTTTCATGACCAGTGCAGGGTAGATTTATTTTTTTATAGCATATTTCAAATGGTAATAAACAAGATATATTAAACAAAACTATCAAATCCACCTCAGTGGAAAACAGTTATCAAATTATGAGTTAGATCCCAAAGTGGATAGAAAATTTATGGCAAAATTTGAATACCATAATATTTTTTACCGAATAATGACAATTTTATGATGTAACAGGTGGTGCAGTATGTATGTTCTTTTTATCTCATTGGCGCTTTACAAAATTACAAACTTGCCATCCAAATACTTACATTGGCTTTTAGGAGTGACCTTGGGGGATGGTTTAGGAGTGACCTTGGGGGATTGTTTCGGAGTGACCTTGGGGGAAGGTTTTGGAGATGCCTTCTGGGTACTCTTGGGTGTTGAAGGAGCAGCAACAGGGCTTGCCTTGACTGGACTTCTGCTCTGTCTGCCAACATTCTCCTTTGTGCTGCTCTTCGGGGTTGCTTTCGGTGATTTTGATCGTCCAGGGCTTGGGCTCTTGTTTCTTGGTGTTGATTTTGGCGAAGCTGCTTTTTGACTCTTCGGAGTGCCCTTAGGGGTACCAGCTTTCGGGGTGCCTGCTTTGGGGGTTTCCACTTTCAGGGTCTTGATGTTTACGTTGTCCGATCTAGGTGTGAGAGGCTGAGAAACTCGTTTAGCAGGTGAGACACTTTTACCTGGAGTTCTGGCCGGAGACGCGGAGAGAGATCTGCCAGGGGAAGGAGGCTGAGCCTGAAAAGTGAATTTTTGGTTTACAAATATATTTACGCTGAGATTTTAGGTAGAAGTCTACATGTGGATCACAATTTGAGATGAAGTTTTGTTTGTTTACTAAATCAAGTGTCAGAACAAAATCATTAAGCAACTTATTGTTGCCTCAGGATGGCATTACATTTTGATTCATGGGGGTTCTCCTAAATTCTAACTATAAAACATAATTCTTTCTGTACTTTACTGCTTTTCTTTTTGTAAGAGTAAATGGAGTAGACCTTGAACCATATTTTGGCTTATGGGTATACATACTAATCGGGGGAGTTTGGCAGCTTTAGGCTTTGAGGCTCGACTTGAAAACATCTTATTAGCAACATTAATGATATTATGAATATCACAAGATTCCAACAGGAAATCATACCTTAGGGCTGAGTATTTTTGACTTGTTTATTGGTGACTTGTTTGGCTTGGGTGATAAAGCTTCTCTGTATGGTGATCCTGGGGGGAACTCAAATCTGAACGATCTGTCGATGATCGTGAATATATCCTTGTGAGCCACTCTTGTCGTTGATGTCACGCCTTTGCTGTTGATCAAAGTCGGATTCGTCTGACTAAGATTTGTGAGGAAGATCTACAAAAGAAAATTACAATTCTATTGTAATTTGAACAATATATTAAAAATTAAGTGAGTTATTGTTTAATTCCACTTGGACAATATTTCGGCCATTAGCGGCGTGTTGAAATTTAATCTCAGCAATTCTAAATTTTAGGAATGTCACGATACAGGTACCTCACGATACGATACATATCACAATACAATAAATGCGTCATTATTACAGTGAGATACAAATTCACGGATCTAAATTTAATATTTCTTATGAGAATTATCGGATTCACCAACATTTAAACACAAAAACAAGTCAACTTCTTCATGAAAAAGTCATTTAATCCTCTGTTTTCCAACTTAAACATTAACAGAAAAGTTATCTCTTGATTCGATATTCGCAAAAAAGTAGAACAATCTTTATCAAAACTTGTATCGTGTATTGTATCATGAACTGTACCACGACGATGCATCGATGCATCGTGACATTCCTACTAAATTTCAACTTGTCAGATACAGAAGGTGATTCATGAACAAGACATTGACATCGTACATACTACATTAGCAGTGGTCAATCTACAGATTTGACCTGGTGAGTCCAGGGACTCTACCACAAATCCAAGCAGATTTAAATGAGTCCTATAACAAGTAGGCAAACAGTACCACATTAAAACCTTTGCTTCCCAGGACTCGCAGCTTATATCTTCAGAGCTTAGATTGATGGTGGGACGGCTCCCCAATAAATGTTATCAATGACCAATCATTTTGGAAGTGCTGGGGTCCTACAGGCCCATGCCATTACTTTAAGATACATCGTAACATGCTAGTAACTTTTTTACAGAAAAAAACATGTGTACATGAACTTGTGTAAAGGAAAATCTATGTCATTATGTATGTTTATTTAACAATTGTAAGATAATGCAACATGTATTTGTAATCATAAGTTCATCCCAGTAACCAGGAAAAGTTATGTTATTTTCCTCTGGCCCCTGCAAAAAGAAATTGACCCCTCAAATTTGTGAGTGAGGGGCCCCTGTGAGTGTGACCCACAAGAATGTTTATAAATCTGAAGTACTGTATCTTTATGGATCCTTTCAAACTTTTGTGAGAATTTGAAGCAGGACTTTAGGTAAACTTATCACTACATAAAGCCTGCCAAAATCAGTTCAAAACAGATTCATTTTATGCAAAAGTTCAGGCTTAATTCAGGGTGATTTTATGTACAATATTTCTAACTAAGTCTGAAGATTCTGTTAATCAACTTATCAAATTTTGAATTGTCTACTATGATTATTAAAATATTAAATACTTACAGCCCCAGACTCATCTACGTCAACTCGACAGTGAACCTGGGAGACATTAGGAAGTTGTATCCTAATGTCACACTCGTTGCTCCTGAAATATAATGTTCAAAACTTTGATAAAATAATTGCCTTCGACCAATAAACCAAGTTCAATTTTGTAAAAGAGGAACAGAAAGTAACTAACATAATAGTGAGAAAACAATTAAATAAGAAAACACCATGATTTGAATTATGGGGAGAGCCATTCTCTCCCCACAGAGGCAGCTTGGTCATACCCGAGTAAGCCTCTGTTCTATTACGGCTAATACAGGGGATAGAAAGGTAGAAATCTGATTGAAGGCTATCAAAGTTAGTTGTGCCATCAGCAACGCCGTTTCTAAAGTGGCCATTCTCAAAACCTCGGCCATAGATTTGTGTGGTTCGGCAAAGCTATTGTTGAAATTTAAGTACATTCAGGGGAAATAACTCTTTCTTTTATTAGGCTTGCTCGCACTGAGCTGCCTCTGTGGGGAGAGAATGGGGGAGAGCTTATTCAATAAATTATTTTCAGAGGTTGTTAATGTATAGAATCAGTGAGCGAGTGAGTAAATTATTGTTTCAGCCATTAGCAGCGTTGTAAACATTACAATCAACTTTTTTACCACACATGTCTATATGTAAAAGTAATTTTCTCTTTTTAAATTTGTTCTTCATTCAAAGGAGTTAGAAAAATGCTGTGAATGTAAAAGGATATGTTGATCAGATCAATATTTTGAATACTTACCGTCCAAAAAGACAGGAGGCTGCAGTGAGTGGAAAATGTGCACCATCTTGGCCATTCCGCTTTATTACCACTATTTTCCCATACAACATTTTTTATCACCTGCATAAACAAAAGAGACTTCATTGAATTAAAGTATGAAAAAGTGTTTTTAAAGCTAGATTTTCTAAAAATGATAAAAACAACAACCAGGATTTATCAAATTGAAAAGAATAATTAGAAACCTTACTGTAAGTTCTCATTAAGAAAATAACTTAAATGTCAACAATCTAAACCATCAAAATATCGTTTAATAGGACTACTTACTTACATCTCTTGATTAAACGTAATTAATATTTCGATTAAGTTTAACTGATGCTTCTGCACTTATAATCATACTTTATGCAATTTTATAAATCCAAGACATTTGAAATTCAAAACATATCTTGTTATGATTGTATCAGTCGTGTACATCAGAGGACAGAGATCACCTTGGTTCAAAGTGTGAAAGGGAGAAAAATCTTCCCTTGGCCTAATATAATGGGATTTTCAGAGGAAGCAATGGGATGTTTCAGAAGAAAAATAATAGTCTTGATTTTGCAATGAGACTTTCTCTCCCCTCATTAGTATTAATAATGGGATTTCTTGATACGTAAAAATCCCAAATTCCCTGTCCAAAGTGATCCCTGAGAGGACTATGGTAAAACGGTTGACAAACACCAATTTTATTAAGATATTGCATTCATAATTCCAGTTGACCTACATTTTGCTGTTGATCAAAACGGCAATGACCGATCAAAATGTGCTGTCACAAATCTAGCGGGAACTTCAAAAATAACAACAATTAGTACTGCATCTTGATGCAAACGGCAGGTTTCTGCACGTGAATTGGTGAATAGTGATGCAACTGCACCGGGCTCTAATTGTATGTGTCGTTTTGTAAAATATTCTTTGTTCATGTTGAACAAAAGTATCAGCTGTCGTGGTCTGTGAAATCAACATCCTACAACCAAAACACTAAACACGCGGTAATTACGGTTCAGATCATAAAATAAACACAACTAGCCACTTCTTACCTTTTGACATGAGATTATTCCCTGAAAGGTTATTTTATGAAATTCATCAATCGTAATGACGATTATGTTTTTCATAAAATATTTACGTTAGGTAGACTTTCAGTCTTCTTGATAAGGCTAACCGCCGCGCGAATGTGTGCCTAAGTACATAGCGGAAGTGAATGTAATATTGCGATCAGCTAAATAGTTCACAACCAATCGACCGTCAGATTAAAAAGATAAACATTATCCAACACCTTAAGCTCTAAGTAAATAACAAAAATTAAATAATTAAAATATCGAATTATTCTAGAAAGACTTACTGATTGATTTCACCACCATTACCTCTTCGTGTTCTTTGTGCTTCGTGTTTACGGCGTACTGAGACAAGAAGTTTGAATCCAGATTCAGGTCGACTCTGATTGGCTTACACGATGACAGTTAGCCCACATTTCCATATTTAGAAGCAAAGGTCACGGGTCAGTGATCGATAGTGCGTTTACACACGCTTTCAACGGTGTTGTTGTTTTTCTTGACCCTTTCATCGTGCTACGACAACTAATTATTAGTTTTGTCGAAACTGCCGGGTTTTTCAAGTTGAGGTAACATTAGTGCTTCTTTCTGGCATAGACTTACTCACGATATGATAATGACATTTGCACAAACCGAATGACAGATAGGTGTGTCGTTGAATCGAGTTCGTAAGCAGTCTGGGCGCGAATGTTGTATTTCTAAAAATAGATTATCACACAGTAATGATGTAGATTACAATGGTAATTATTTCAAACGCGGCACTTTATTGCGTCGTGTATAAGGGGATGTTTTAAGTCAATGGTGTAAGGATGCGCTGATAGTGAACACAATATTATACTCGACAAACTAAAAGGGCTGTCGTTGACTACGTTGAGTTCTCCATGCAGAAAATAGGTCAGCTGTAAACAGAATCAATATTTTCCAGGCATTGGTGATCGACACGGTTGTTGCACTGGTAGGCATTTGCATTAATAATGTATAAGATGCAAAATACACCTACTGTAAATTTTGATTAGCTTTTGTTAACATAATGTCATCAATTTCGGCTTTTCAACTTGTTATAAGGCTAACTGAAGTCAAGTTTAGACTACTTTGCACAGAGACTTTCCATGCACATAAGATCAAATAAGTATGGGACATTTAGTTAGTTAATCAATTTCAATAATAATAATGATCCTTTTATTCTAATATAAAATAGCCAAGTTCCAATATATGAATGTAAGTTTATGTATTATTTGTTGTACATGATAATTGATATATATATATATGGTTGAAGAAAATCACTTAATTATTTGGGGATGGGGGTTGGCCCTTAAAAAATTAAGAAAAGGAGGGAAAACCCTCTGACCTCCCAACATAGATCCGCAACTCAATAATCTTTAACATTTTCAAACCATGTTGGCTGTCAACAGAAGTGATACCACTTGCTAAACTTATCAAGTATATTAGAGGAAATGTATGTAGTTGAGTGTAATTGATACATATATTACTATTGCCAGAGAGGTTGAGTGTATTTATTTATCGCGTTAAAGACACTGTTCAATGGAAATAAAGTAATCTCACAAGAAAAAACATGTAAATGTCACTAATAAGAAGACACTTAACGGGTAGATCAATACAAGCTAGATATATGTTTGAATGAATATTATTTGGTTATGCTTTTCAAATTCATTTACTTAACTGTCTTAATATGATTGCAAGGTGTTCCCATCAAAATGGCCACCTGTAGATTTGGTTTGACAGGATTCCTTATTCTACAACAATGAATATCCATTTGAGCAAATAAATGTTTTTATCTTTTTATCTAAAGGAAATTATATTTTGCATAGACTGATTTTCAAAAGGGAAATCTTTTTACACCTTTTAATTTAGAAAAAAAACAGCCGTGCTTCTATGCCGTTTAGCTAATAAATTGTAAAATGGTTTTATTTTCAGTATCAAAAATAATAATTTTAATGTTGAAAAAGTCTGCAAGACTTAGGTCATTAAAAGAACACAGCCATTCTGCAAAACAAGCTATTAATGGTTAAAATAAATGTAGTTTATGTGACATCTATTAAAACACCTCGAGATAAAATGTAAGGAATAACAAATAAGCTACATATTTATGTACTCCAATACATGGAATACAAAATAATAAGAAAATAAGAAAGGTTAACAACTTAGTAGAAGAATATTATTCATACAATGATGATTAGCAATACAATACAATCATGAAGTGAAAAACAGTAAATTTGTTAGGTAACATGCAGTGTTTAAAGTATAGCCTGTCCGCCAGTCCTTAAACTGGCTATTTTTTGCCAGGACTGGATACTTTTTGTTCAGGACTGTTAACTTTTGACCAATTCATTTTCAGGACAGGCTAGGTTTCCAATCTATTTTATGCACTGTAACATGCCATGAAGAAAGATTGAGACAAGTTATTCTACATTCAACTCGTTAGGTCAATTTCAATGTCGTGACTCCTTGGTATATTTAGTAAACTAACACAAAATTACTCCAATCCTCAAAGAATATTGAATCAGTATATGGAAAAAGGCTCCTCCGACCCGCAATGTAGCTACTTTTGGTCAGGATTGTTCACTTTTCAGGTCTTCTTTGATTTTGACATTTAAATTTATTAAATAACCTTATTTAGCTTGCTACTCAACAAGTTTATTTCAATGGTCGATTTAATGCTGGAATGTCATGGAAAATTAAGATTATGATTCTAGGACATGAAAGGTTGGAAACAGGGCATTTGATTATGAAGTCATTGAGAAGTAATTGATGTTGTATTTCTTGTGAATCATATACCTTGAAAATCTTGAATTGTCGAAAAAAATTACAAATATTTTATTTAAATTCATGTTTACACACTTGAACCTTGTTTGGTTTGTTATCATACAGTTATGGAAAACTTTTGCATCCTCATTGAAAAATCATTGAATAGTCAAGGGTAGTTTACTCTCAAGTGTATGAACCCTGTTCTGATATAATTGATTTATTTGCAGGTAAGTAAGGCCGATGAACAGACAACATGCCGAGTAGAAAGATAGTCCAGTCTTCTTCTTCCTCCTCCTCCAGTCGAGGCTCGCGGACAACGGTTGTCACGTCAACCTCCTCAAGGGTCACCACTGTTGTCTCAAGCAAGAGGCTCCAGAGTCCAAAGGGAAATGCTTTGTAAGTAACTGTGGAAAATCTTGGATATTTCTCCTTTAATCAGAATCATAATCTAATGGTAATGTCAAAATTTACAAGCTTTGATCGAGTTTTCATGTTGTGTAGAATCATCCATGGTTCATTGTCTTCAGAGGTGGTTGAGAGAAGAAAAAATGAACTATTATTTTATTTTCATATCACTTGTTGAAAAGACAAATATTTTAATTGATAAACAACTTTTTCCTGTGAAGGTGATGTATTAACTTGTTGTTATAGAATGTGAGGATACATCAAGACTCTAGTCTTAAAGGCCCCTTTGTGATATGCTTTATAATGGTGTCAGATTTCTGCCTGCAAAAACAGTAGCCACCAGAAAACTTGAGATTATCATTTGCGATGTTAATTTTTTCATATAACCAAAAACCAGTATCAGCCTCTTAACCTCTCCAATTGGATAAATTTAAATTTTATC